>JAGSMP010000096.1:1200000-1897500 GCA_029286625.1 Parnassius orleans | reverse complement strand
ACGTGGCAATTATGGCGAGATTTCAATTAATTTATGTCAACTTATATGATATGCATATGTTATAAATACAATTAACAAAGAATTACCAAACATAACAGCATCCGGTATGGTCATTTTTGATGGACATGGAATCTTTGGTGGTTCCTCCGCTTCTTTGGTTTCTTCTTCCGCTGGTGGGGACGCGGTGGGGGAACCCTTTTTACTACTAACGCTCTGCACTTCCGGTTCCTTAACAAGAAAAATTTATTAAGAAGTCTTCTAGAAATGTCTAAGTTACGATTTTTAATAATAAAACTACTTTACAGAGTTAAACGCGTTTAATTTATACAAAATTTTTAACTATGTACTTCAAATTTACATTCTAAGTCATAAGTTGCTACTGTGTACATTGAAGTATTTTATACCCTACCATACAGGCTTGACCTGAAGCCATAAGAACCATAAAGAAGCTACAGATGTATTGTCACCCCAAAAGACTATGAATGTCTCTAAGTCTGGCTTTGTCTCTATATATCTGGCTCTAAAGACTGGCTCTCTATATCTGTACCCCTCAAAACAATGACTGATTAAAGTCAGAAATAATAAAGGGGATAAGGGTTCATAAAGTTCAACAGAGGGCTGCTTAGCAAAATTGGGTAAGAAGACGTCTATCCGTGGAAAAGCAGGAGCCCTTCCACGTAATTACTAAACTAAATTTCAACATCATTTCTACAGTTTACACAAACAAAACTTAAAAGTACTAAAGGAGAAAAAACTTTCTCAGGTCACAAGGGGCCTCTAAGTTCTTAGGGGTTTTAATAACATCATTTCTACAGTTTACACAAACAAAACTTAAAAGTACTAAAGGAGAAAAAACCTTCTCAGGGCACAAAGGGCCTTTAAGTTCTTAGGGTTTTAATAACATCATTTCTACAGTTTACACAAACAAAACTTAAAAGTACTAAAGGAGAAAAAACCTTCTCAGGGCACAAAGGGCCTTTAAGTTCTTAGGGGTTTTAATAACATCATTTCTACAGTTTACACAAACAAAACTTAAAAGTACTAAAGGAGAAAAAACCTTCTCAGGGCACAAGGGTATCCCACAAAGTGTTGCCAGTCGGTGACAACTACACTGATACTTGAACGTTGTATTCTGAAATATGTAGACAATTCAATACATCGGGTGTGTTTACACGCATTCTAATTAATACATACATAACTTCATGACTGTAATCTACGAAGTGGTAGGCAGAGTCCAAAGTCCAGGGAGCTACGCGACCACGTTTTTTTTTTTATTATTTTATTTAATTAACGTCGGCAATTGCTACATTGATATACAAGATATTAATTACGATAGCCATAGCCCATAGCTATAATATGCTTCACAATATACAACCACTTATAGACGAACACAGCATGCATATGTACAGGTAACATTTAGGTAAAAACTTAAATTAAATATTAGGTCTCCAAAACATCATTGGATTGCATTGGAGTGATAGGGGGCCAGAAAATCGCCTATACAGTCACAAACACAATAACCCATTAGTCACCTTTTACGAAATGCTAGGTAAGTTACACAGTTAGCACATTCTTTTTTGTTATAAGTCTAACATAAACATATGACCTATAAGTCCCAGACTAACGTGGGACAAGTCATAATTTTTGATATTTAAAATTTTCGTGACAAGTAAGTTTTCGTAACTTGCTCCTAATAAAATCGATTATGAATCACGATAAAATTATCGAATTTACGCATTAAAGGTATTACGCATAATGGTAAATAAAAAATGACTTTCAATAAGTATTATTATGTAATCAATATTGAATAAAAATCATTCATTCATTCATTTATACGAAACACAACAGCGTTAAGTTGCTATTTGACGCTGGTATTATGTAAAAACGTGGTCCTTCTTCGGTCGAGCCGACCCATTCGTGCTACAACTACCACGTGTCTTGCCAAGTTTAAAAAGCACCTTTGTCCCACCGTCGATTGCGTGCACTATCACTGCCGCCATTAAACTCAACACCGCTACACTAGGAAAAACACACCACTGATAATACGACACGTGTTTCGCCTCAAAACGAGGCATCATCAGAATAAATAGACTCGGCGACGGCTAACCGCTACGACAAACATTACAGCGTCTATTTCTTCAGATATTATCCCTAAAGACTTTTATATATACTAGACGGGCTCTACGGGCTTAATAGATTCCGCACTAAGTTACAGACAATTATCCGTAACTCCTTTAGTCGACTGCGAGCGGCCGAGAAGACTAGTTCTTTGTTTTTTAAATCGCGAACGTTGTTTTCGACAATCTAATACTGCTTTTGTTTAATGTGACTAAGAAAACGCTGTCATTATTTATGTGCGCACATTGACAACGTGATTTGAAGTAATATTTCAGATAAATAAGCAACTTTATTTTGTACTAGCTGTTTCCCGCGACTTCGCCCGCGTGTTATTTGGGGTTTTAATTTTTTTTTTTTGCACGGAACCCTAATTCTTTTTCTAAACTAAAAGTAGCCTAAGTTACTCCTTACGACATCAGCTATCTGCCAGTGAAAGTCCCGTCAAAATCGGTCCACCCGATTTAGAGATTAGCCAGAATAAACAGACAGACAAAAATTTTAAAAATTGTATTTTTGTTATAAGTACCGTATATACATACATTCATAATTATGTATTTAGTAAAAAGCTGTAATTTTGACATTACAAACAGACACTTCAATTTTATTTATTTATATACAATATAGATAAATAAGTAACTTTACTTTTGTATTAGTTTAAAAACAGTAACTGTTGCAAATGAAAATACAACTGCGTGGCAGATGTAAATGTGTGTTGTTGAAAAAAAATTTTCCTGAATAAATAAATTATTATTATTATTATTTTTGGGCTATGTATAAGTTTTCTCATCTAGTTATGCTGTATAAATATATAATTGTAAATGAAAATAATAAACATACATAAATATCAATAAAATAAAATAAATACACAAAAAATACATAAATAAATAAAAACCCAACCAGATGGAAGCCCTCGGCTGGTCTCCCCTGCCGAAACGGCCAAATCAAAATCAGAAACGGCCGAAGGTTAGGGGGCGGTAGCGAAGCCTCCATAGAAGCCGAGAAGCCGGGCTTGCCCTATCAAATTGCTCAATCAATAATATCAACTAATAAAATAACTCGTAAACTGTTTCAAACTATTTCAAATTTCCCGCGCGCTTCTCTGTCGCTGTCGCTGACCTGTTCTACACAGGCTATAGATTACATGATATATACAGGTTTTATAAAGTCAACACGCGGCAAAACTGCGCGATCAGGTTGTGATAAAATTAGTCGTCTCTCTCGCACGCGTGGGCTTTTACCGGGCTTTCGAGAAGACGATCGCTCCTTTTCTAACCTGTGGTAAAATGTTCTATAATGAAATATAACTACGATTGTTTATATAGCAATTTGTTCCTAGCATAAAGCCCGGCTTTTAGTGTGAAGTTAGTCGTTAGTCAAGCGCAGGCGATATCTTTGCAAGTTCACTTCACATTTCAATGTTTACTCTGTGTGTTTACTTGAGCAAATAAATATTGCGAGTTGAAAATTTATGCTTTTTTATAGATTTTTAGTGAAATTGGAGGATAATAGTGTTCCTTGTGATAAATTGAAGTGTGTTAAAGTGCTAATCGGCGAGGAAAAGGTAAAATCGAAAAAGAGAAAAGGAAAATTTTTATAAAACTGCTAAAAACAACAAAACCATATCTTGGGCTTGCCCTAGTTTGGAGCCCTAGCTTCGCCACTGTTAGGGGGAAAGGGAAAGAAACCGGCGGACGATGCGGGCGGTATCGAGGAGCATCGCCTTCTGCATTTGAGCTTAGAGCGGTCCGTCACGGAGTCACGGGTTTAATCCCAGTCGCCATCTGAGGCGACTGGGATTAAACCCGTTCGCAGAAACGACTACAGGTATAATTTCAGTCGGCAATCTACCCCACATGTCGGTCACCTCGTGAGCCAGGTCCAGATATTTTGTGCGCTTATCTGTTTCGACTTTCACGAGGTTCTCGTCATACGGAATGGTAATGTCGACCAAAAATATCCTTGACTGTGCCCGGGCCATCAGCACAATATCAGGCTTATTCGCAAGAATACTCCGGTTTGTGATGATGAATTATTATTATTATATTTACCGTGCCAGCTACCGGACCTCGCGATCCACAGTTGTGGCATAGTTGTCGTTCTGAATTGCCACTCTATTGGCATACATATAAGTCTTTGTATCCCTATCTCTTTCTATGATGCATTTCTAAATATTTCACCACCCATTCCGACAACCTGCAGTCTCTTCAAGTGAATAAAATAGGGTTGACTCACCCCCGCTATAGCTTTCGCCATGGCCTCGGCCTTCGCGATGACTTGGTCGCATATTTTACTGGATTCATCAACTAACACCTGAAACAATGTACCACCCGCTTTTGATCATTTACTTGATAGAACACTACCGCAAAGCTCAGCTATATTAACTTAACTTATCTAACTTACTAAGTCGCCTATTTTCAAATTTTCATATTTCTAATTTTGTTCTACTTCTGTTAATAGTGTTTCTTCTTTTAAATATGAATGACACAAGGGAACTGATTTTTTCAAAAAACCGCACCCAAATCGGTACACCCGTTTTAGAGCTACGGTGCCACAGACAGACACACAGACAGACAGACAGACACATAGCGGTCAAACTTATAACCCCATGTTTTTGCAATTTTTAGGGTACCGTACTAAAATTAGAAAAAAATGAAACCCTTATAGGATCACTGCTATCCGTCTGTCCGTCTGTCAAGGCACTTTTTTAACCCCCGACACAAAAGGGATGTTATAAGATTGACTGCTATGTGTGTGTGTCTGTCTGTAGCACCGTAGCTCTTAAACGGGTGAACCGAATTGGGTGCGGTTTTTTTTTCATTAAAAAGCAGATTTTCTAGCTGTGGTTCTTAGACATGTTATATCAAAATCGGTTCAACCGTTTCAAGGTCATCAGCTGTTTTGTTAGCTGCGGTAGGGTTATTTTCGGAGGGTTCTAAAATTTTAAACTTAAGTTATCTCAGGAACAGGTTGAAGTATAAAGTTGAAATGAATATCAAATACGAAGGTCTTATTTGATATTCATTTCTTTAGTACCTTGGTGTTCCCCCGTTGACCTAGGATCATGAAATGTGGCATGTTTATTATGTACCGCCATTTGTCGGTAGCCAGAGCCACGTTCGTTAGTTATCAGAGTTCACCACGTGCAGGTGAGGTTGACATTTGGAGAAGTTATTACATCCCCATACTATACCCATTATATAATCATCATTATCGTCCATATCAGAGGTCCAATGCCAAACATAGGGCTCCACAAATTGCCAAACACCATACACGGCCCTGAGCCACCAGCATCAATTCACTCCTGTTTGTCGCCAGGTCATCACCCCATCTTGTGGGCTGCCACATGGCAAGATATCTTTCCCATCGGTTGTCGGTTTTCCGAGCTATGTGGCCGGCCTTTGCCACTTCATTTTATTCTATAGGTTACTCTGTTTCTACAGTTATCTTCGCTTCGAAGACACACGAGCACACAGTCCACAGTGAGTGAGTGGATGCTGTGGTCAATAGACATCTACATCTTTCCTCGATTACGAATCGAAATGCAGATGCGTTGTCACCCCTGGGGACTAAGACGGAATGCCTCGTGTTCCAGTAAAAAGTTTCTCCGAATCTCTACACTCACCATACGAAACACATCGGCATTATTTTACGCTGGTATTCTGTGAGAGTGTGGTCCTTCCCCGGTCGATCTGACCCATTCGTGCTACAACCATAATATTGCTGCAGCATGACCCTACCACGTAAAAATAACCGGCCAAGTGCGAGCCCGACTCGCGCGTGAAGGGTTCCGTACCATCGTAAAACACGTTTCTAGTAGAGGAGCCCCCTTTAATTTTAAATTTATTTTTATTTTTATTATTTGTTGTTATAGCTACAACAGAAATACACATTCTGTGAACATTTCAACTGTCTACCTATTACGGATCATGGATACAGCCCGCTGACAGACAGACGGACGGAAGGACGGACAGCGGAGGCGTAGTAATAGGGTCGCGTTGGTTACCCTTTGAGTACGGAACCCTAAAAATTGACTACAGTCTCAGATCAATAAAGAAACATAGACGGAGCGCTGAATATATTTCAAGTGATGCCGAAACCATTTTTGGTACGCACACACGCACACATCTTTCTTCTGTTTCTTCATCAAGCTGTATAAATTGATATAAGTTGACACATTTGCATCTAGTCTCGTCCTTGGATGCAAATTATTTTAGATAAAAATGTGTACGTGCTTGCGTGTTCTTACAATAAGTTGAGGATGGTTTTGGCTTGGTTTGTACGTCACTTGAAATGTACGCAGCGCTCCGCCTTTCTTTCTTTGTTGGTCTGAGACTACAGTATACTCTCTAAAAAAATCCTTATTACCTTATCCTTAAAGTCCAAAATCATTTGAAACGGATCAATAACACCCATACACAAGGTAGTAGCTTGATTACCATCGTTGTTTAGCTCGTTGGATTTTAAAGAAACTTGCTCGCCCATCGACAACGAGAGGTCGCATTTGTTGGCCCATAGACAGATCTATAAAAACACAATGTAAATATTTTAAGAATCATAAGAGCATTAAAAGGAATAATTTAATTTACTTGTAATTAGTTACTTACGCATATATGCTCGTCAGTTGAGGGTACTTTTAATTTGTCGCATCTTCTATATTATAATAAAACTCTAACACGACGTCTGTCTGTACACGCGTCACGCAAAAACCTCTGAATTCTGTATTTGCCAGTGAAAGTGCATTTGGATGGAACTTTCACTGGCAAATAGCTGATGTTATAAGGAGTAACTTAGGCTTCTTTTATTTTAGGGTTCCGCGCAAAAAAATTCCACGCAGGCGAAGTCGCGGGGAACAGCTAGTCTTCAATATATCGCCAATTTAGTCGATAAACTTTCGCCTAGGGCGCCATTAGCCGAATTTGTCGTATGACCGACGAGCATGTATGCGTAGCTATATGGATGTAAAGGTGGCGAGAGAATTGTGTCAGGATCTCTGGGTGACAGGCGTGAGTGTTTACACTGTTTATGTTTAGTTACTTGATAAGTTCTCAAACAATTATCAAGATATTTGTAATAAAGAGGTATTCAGAAAGAAAATTAGTTCCAAGTGCGATATACGATTGACCGTAGTGGTGGTGTAAGAATATCCACTACCCCATATCGTCCCATGGATGTCGTAAGAGGCGACAGAAAGAGACACACCAGGAGATGGGCCGCAGCGTCTTTCTTATAACAACGAAAATAATAAACTGCGGTTGTCAAAACGCCTGCCAAGCGTGGCAACTATGGCAAAGATCCTTCCTATGAGGCAATCTATGGGGGAATATATGGGAAATGAGCAGCATTTTTTACTTGGTAGAGCCATGCTGCAGCTATATTAGTAGTATAGTTGTAGCACGAATGGGTCGCCTCGACCGGGAAGGACTACATCACAGAATACCAGCGTAAAATAGCAGCTTAATGCCGCTGTGTTTCGTATGGTGAGTGTAGAGAACCGGAGACCCTTTTACTGGAAAAGAGGCATTCTATCTTAGTCCTTACGGCTGACAACGCATCTGCATTTAAATTCGCAAACGAAGATAGATGTAGATGTCATGGGCACACAGCAACCACTTACCATCAGGTGGACTGTGTGCTCGTTTGTGACCCTCACCATACGAAACACAGCAGCAAGCTGCTATTTTACGCTGGTATTCTGTGAGAGCGTGGTCCTTCCCCGGTCGAGCCGACCCATTCGTGCTACAACTATACTATTAATATAGCCGCAGCATGGCTCTACCACGTAAAAAGGGTTTTAAATTTTACAATTTTTTTTTTACATTTTGTCATGTGTTGATTTCCGTTACGCCCGCCTCACTTTGTATCGCTAGCGCAAGCGAGCGGTACTTGCAATGTCCTCCCCGCGCCCTATGGTATAGTAAATAAACGTTTTGTTTTAATTTGTTTTCCATTGCAAATTGCAATAGTCGTTTATTAGTTACTGCTAACTACTATTGCAATTATTGAATTAATATTGTAATGAATATTGAATGATTAATAATATAGAAGACTGATTCATATTATTGTTGTTTCATTAGAATTTAAAATTTTATGGTAAATGGTAAAAAGTATTGTTTTACTTTTTTTTTTATTGTTTTTACCCAAATGTCCGGCTAAACTGGCTAGTCTGTCCGGCTTTTCGGTTTTAAGACCTGGCAACCCTAGGTAGGTCATATAAACACTTGTTTCGTGCGGGATTCGAACCCTCGACCCGTAGCACCACAGTTCAGTTAAGTTACCTTGAGCAATGTAGTAAAGTCCGCCTTCCTCTTATCCTTATCACCAGTTTGCAGCATTGTCGTTAACTTCTCGGCGACCACGCACATCGGCTCTAAGCTATTCTGAAAGGATTTCTCCTTCTGTTCATCGAAAGGATCGAAGTTTTGAAGGCCTTTGCTAAAAAAAATATATATATTTTTAAATAACAAGTGGTAAAATTAAAAAAATTGAAGAACCGACTTCAATATAAATAAAATTAGAACATCATCAATGTAGTCGAAGTCAATGAGGGCATCCACGACTTTTTCTGCCACCAGGGCGGCGCCACTTTACAGTAAGGTAAATCATTTGACAGATTTCATGTATGTAAAAATGTAAAGGTTAATATTTCTTTCTGTATTATTAGTTATATTTCATATTAATTACATTAATAATTTAAAATTAAAAAAAATTGTACAACCGACTTCAATGTAAATTATTAAGAATAACTCAAAAACTATTGGTCAGACCTTGATCAAATTTATATGGGACCACATGTGAGGCATCAGCTTTCAAAAAAAAGAAGAATTATCTAAATCGGTTCACTCAGTGAAAAGTTATGAGGTAACACATAAAAAAAACATACAGTCGAATTGAATATCTCCTCCTGTTGAAGTCGGTAGAAAATAAATAAACCAAACTATAATTAATATAACTAAAAGTAAAATAAATTAAAAAAGAGTTATAAAGTGTAAAAAATTAAAAATCAAACCACTGACGCATTGTGTTGTGTATTAATATAACACTCTAGAAACTGATAAACTATTATTTAATACTAATTTCTCAATTAACTGGCATTGTGTAACAAAATACTTTACCTCAGTCACAACTAGCTACATCTGGCGAGTGAAAGATTATTAGCCCTCAGTGAGTACCTCCTCCTTTTTTTGAAGTCGGTTAACAAGTAAAGGGCGATTTCAAAGAACGAACGAATATCATAAGTGGACTAAGGAATGTTATAAGCTCAAGACTCAGACTGGGAATATCACAAGAATGTCATCTAAATCTAATGGTTAGATTAAAAACTTCATTCCCCATTATTTCACGTTCTCACAGAATACCAGTGTAATATATAATATGTATTTATGTACGTGGTAGAGCCATGCTGCAGCTATATTACTGGTATAGTTGTAGCACGAATGGGTCGGCTCGACCGAGGAAGGACCACGCTCTCGCAGAATACCAGCGTAAAATAGCAACTTAACGCTGCTGTGTTTCGTATGGTGAGTGTAGAGAACCGGAGACCCTTTTATTGAAACGGCATTCCTTCTTAGTCCTCACGGGTGACAGCGCATGTCGCATCTACATTTTGATTCGTAGTCGAGGATAGATGTATATGTCTATGGGCCACAGCATCCACTTACCATCAGGTGGACTGTGCGCTCGTTTGTCACCCTTATCCTATAAAAAAATATATAGCAGAATAATACTGCTCTGTTACGTACGGTGGATATAAAGTTAAAAAGTTACTTTATTTGAAACGGTTTTTCTTATTATAAGGAAATAAAGGTCCTAAATAAAAATGTTACCGATTTAGAATCTAACTCAATAGGTCCACGACTTTTTTTGCAGAACGGCGCCACTTTAACGGTAGAGCCATGCTGCAGCTATATTAGTAGTATAGTTGTAGTACGAATGGGTCGGCTCGACTGGGAAGGACCACGCTCTCTACAGAATACCAGCGAAATAGCAGCTAACACTGCTGTGTTTCGTATGGTGAGTGTAGAACCGAGACCCTTTTACTGGAAAAGAGGCATTCCATCTTAGTCCTCACGGGTGACGACGCATCTGCATTTTGATTCTTTATTGAAGATAGATGTAGATGTCTATGGGTCACAGCAACCACTTACCATCAGGTGGACTGTGTGCTGTTTGTCACCCTATCCTATAAAAATACTTAAATAGAGGTGTAATATTTGACAGATTTCATAGCGGGGAAGTTAAT
The DNA here is from genome assembly GCA_029286625.1 of Parnassius orleans. NCBI lineage: Eukaryota > Metazoa > Arthropoda > Insecta > Lepidoptera > Papilionidae > Parnassius > Parnassius orleans. The sequence continues at coordinate 1,887,143 of JAGSMP010000096.1, read as the reverse complement.
TTGTTAGAAAAATGTAAATATTATATATTATGTATATACATTATATATATGTATTTATATATTGTATGTATTTAAGTAGATTTATGTATTTGTGTATGTCTGTATTAATATATTTACATTATATGTACATTTGTATGATATATGTAAAGAATACCTTTTACATATATATTCTGGTTTATTCGAACTTCGTTCCCTTTTTTTCTCATTATTAGTTTATTTTTGGTGCACTACCTCCCACATGTTTATCTTTGCTTTGTCTATTGTTTGACTGGGAGAGAATGCCTTAAGTCTGTAATATGTGCGATTTTATTTTTTGTGCATAAAAGTTTAAATAAATAAACTAAATAAAGGTTAATGTTTCTTTCTGCACTATTTCTTATATTTTATATTAATTAGATTATTAAAAATAAAAGTAGAAAAAATTAAAAAAAAAGAGTTAAAAATGTGCAAAAAATTGAAGGGCATTTCACTGAGGCATTGTTTTGTGTATTAATATAATACTCTAGAAACTGATAACCTTTTATTTAAAACTTACTTCTCAATGAGAACATCCACGACTTATTCTGCCACCAGGGCGGCGCCACTTAAAAGTGAGGTATAGTATTTGACAGATTTCATACCGGGAAAGTTAATTTGTTCGGAAAATGTAAAGGTTAATGTTTCTTTCTGTACTATTAGCTATATTTTATATTAATAAGATTAAAAATAAATCATTCAAACCACAGATATTCATAAAGAATAGAAACATTTAAAAAAAAGTTAAAAATGTATTAATTGTATTAAAAGTATTAATGACATTGTTTTGTGTATTAATATAATACTCTAGAAACTGATAAACTTTTATTTAAAACTTACTTCTCAATTAAATGGCATTGTGTAACAAAAAACTTTACCTCAGTGTCAACTAGCGACATCTGGTGAGTGGAAAATTAGTAGCCCATTACATGTCTTTCATATAATCAAAATATGCGTTTTAAAATACGATAACTCGAACGGTAATGTTTTTTCTCGGCGATTCAATTATAATTTGTTTTATCTCGATTAATTTAAAGTGTTTTAAATTAAAAATATAATTGTGTATTTCATGTATGCGCATATTTTTTTCCGAGCATATACTATTTCAAGAAGTATCAATTGTCGCGCGTCAAAATCGTGTCTAAAATACGATATTTATGTCCAACCTGTCCTTAATGATGACGAGGATAACTAGCCCAATTGTGGAAGTATCACCAAGCTTGCACAATTTGCAAGTCCATTTTTAAATGCAGGACGGAAACTGTTCCCGTGTAGTGACGGTGTAAGAATATCCACTACCCCATATCATCCCGTGGGTGTCGTAAGAAGCAACAGAGGGAAACAAATCAGGAGATGGGCAGCAGCGTCTTCCTAATAACGACTACACAAATACAAAATAAAAAAACTGTGGTTACCAATCCGCTTGCCAAGCGTAGCAACTAAGGCAAATATCCCCCCTATGAGGCAATCTATGGGGGAGGCCTGTGTTCAGCATTTAATAGGCTGTAACGGTAACGGAAACTGCTTACTAACTTTATGGTGATGATTACGGTGATTTTTTTATAGAATAAGGGTGATAAACGAGCACACAGTCCACCTGATGGTAAGTGGATGCTGTGGCCCATAGACATCTACATATATCCTTAATTAAGAATCAAAATGCAGATGCGTTGTCACCCCTGAGGGTTAAGATGGAATGCCTAATTTCCAGTAAAAAGGGTCTCCGGTTCTCTACACTCACCATACGAAACACAGCAGTATCAAGCTGCTATTTTATGCCGATATTCTGAGAGAGCGTGGTCCTTCCTCGGTCGAGTCGACCCATTTGTGTTACAACCATAATATAGCTGCAGCATGGCTCTACCACGTATAAAAATATGATGGTATAATGATGATGGTGAAGACTTACGTTAGCTCGCAGCCCTCCCTCAGTCTCCTGTAAACGTAACACTCTGTAAATACCCAGTTGTTGAGGAAGTAGTTCTGAGAGTCGGCCTCCTCGATCCACTGGTTCCATTTCTTCGCTTCAGGCGTATCGACGATGAGTGGGTCATATTTCTTATTCGTTATTAGGTCGTTTTTTAACTTGTTTATGTACTGCATTAAACTCCGTATATCCTCGTCGGTCTATGACAAAACAAAATGCATTTAAAAAAGTTAAAGTGAACGAGAAAAAGAAATATGGTAAAATTAAAAATTTTGTACAGCCGACCTCAATATAAATTATTAAGAATAACTCAAAAACTACTGGTCCGACCTTGATCAAATCAATGTATATGGGACCACATGAGAAGCACCAGCTTTCAAATAAAAAAAGAATCATCAAAATCGGTTCACCTAGAAAAAAGTTATGAGGTTAACACACATAAAAAAAGACAGTCGTATTGAGTACCTCCTCCTTTTTGAAGTCGGTTAAAAAGAAGAGACCTATGTTTAGCAGTGGACTATGGACAGGCTGTAATGATAAAAATGGTAATTTACTGTATGAAATTTCATACTATGAGCTAACCTCAAGGTACTGCAGTCCATGGAAAAGTTGAAAGTAAATTTACAGCCTCTATACGTCCCACTGCTGGGCACAGGCCTCCTCTCATTCCAGAGGGTTTTAGGGCAAGGAAATGTCCGCCGCGCTGCCCCAATGCGTGTTGGCGAACTTCACATTCTTCGAAATATTCTTTTTTCTTATTTCTCAGACATGCAGATTTTCCTTCACCACCGAGCACGTGGTAAATCAGCACTTAAAATTGCAATTAACAATATCATTGGTGCCAACAGGGATCGAACTAGGGTTGCCCGCGTACTGTGAAATTTACAGCGAGCGCTTAACCCCTGAGCTACCACGGCTCTTTTGCATTTTACATAAAGGTAAAAAGTTTTATTAGAAACCAGTGCTTGCACAATCCCACCTGGTGGTAAGGGTGATGGTAAGTTCTGTGGTCATCCATACCTAATCTTCTTAAATGCGATATTACCTCTGTCTGTTTATTAGCTCATCACGACACTACCGATCGTAATGAAAATTGAGAAAGAGGTAGCCTGGGACCTGTGGAAGGACCCAGGCTAATTTTCATCATGATTATTTATGAAGAATTTTCAAAATCTAATTTGCAGCATATTGTACCCAACAGAAAAACTAAATGGCGTGTCTTTTAAATCATTCAATGAATAAATCAATACAACATCTGCTTTTTATTATTCATTCATCTTAAATCATTATTTGAACATGTTTTGGTGATTTTTTTTATTAAAAAATGACACTAAATCAAAAGACAATTTCACGTTTTAAAGGTGGACTTTATAATATTGTCTTCGTCTGTTTTTGACAAAGGTACTTTTCAATAGATGGCGCTACCTGTACTTAAATTATGCAAGACGACGACTTAAATTATGAATTCAACTAATTTTAATTTAATAGGGAATTAAAATAAGTTAAACTTAAACGCGAAAATCCGTAAAATTACTTCTATTATATACCTCATCATGTGCGTCATTCCCATTCATTTTTATTCTTAGGGTCACCTTACACCTAGGACTTTTAGTTTATTATTATTGTATATCATACACACGCAAGCACACACGCACGCACACACACCCAAACACAAACACACAATTTATAAAAATCCTATCATTACTTAAACCTGTACTTACAATGCAGTTACGACAACGATTATGACTTGAAAACTGCAAATAACAATTTCATTGACACCGACAGGGATCGAATTCTGTTTGCTCGCGTACTTGAAAATTTTAAGGCGAGCTTACCCCCTGAGCTGCCACGGCTTAGCAACAGTGTCCTGAATACTGAGGACTGCAGTAACAACATACCATCAGGAGGACTGAAGTTCGTTTAATTGTATTTAGTGGTTGAGCCACGCTGCAGCTATATTATGGTTGCAGCACGAATGGGTCGGCTCTTACAGAATACCAACGTATAATAACAGCTTAATGCTGTTTTGGTGTTTTGGCCGTGGTAGGAAAAGGGAGATCTCCCGCCGGTCAAAGTGTTCGGCCTGAGGAGCGACCAACGCTCCGTATGTTATATCGGAGCTGTTCTATACACGGTTATTTTTCCAAGAGTAGCCAAATTTTAAATTTAAGTTCAAATATATAAATAATGATATACCGTTATTACAGTTTTGAAAATACTTACAAGTAAATAAGGCTTCTACTTTTATTTGAAATTATCCCAAATTGAATGTGATTTATGGACAACAAAGTTTTTGCCTACCGATCGACCCTTACGAAAGTGTGCGTGCGCAGTAAAATCAGTTAAAATAATGCATTACCACGCATTTTGAATTTAAAAGATAAAAAGAACAGAATGTTTGAGATTTTTTTAATAAATTTTTCTTCACCATTTGCCTATATTACTTATTTTGAACCTTCTCTGCAAATTTGACCGGTTATTGCAAAATAACCCTGTATATAGCGCGGTGGCTTCAGAACTTTGATAGCGCGATTTAGGCTTCAGTGCGTTTCGCTTGTGGCGCGACGACAGCGCCGCCACACTGTGTGTTGCATGTTGAGTGTAGAGAACCGGCGACTCTTTTTACTGGTAACAAGGCATTCCTATCTTAGTCCTCAAGAGTGACAACGCATCTACATTTTGATTTTTAATCGAGGATAGATGTAGGTGTGTATGGTCCACAGCGTTCACTTACCATCAGGTGAACAGTGTGATGCAGTATTTTTAAATAATCTAATCATACTTACAGCGCCATGTTTCGTTTTTATCTTATTCCCTTCCCTTGACAGATAGTCTATGACCTTCGTTAATATGACAGGCAAACGCTCTCTGAGCGAATAGTACGCGAAACTCCTGAAACAAATTGAAATCATTAAAAAATAGCCTTTTAGAATTGTTACTTAAATTGCACTTTAACTTGACAAGGTCAAGCTACCCGCTCATTAAATGGAGTTTATTATTTATATAGGTAATGTTACGGCGCTTTTAGGTAACATTATAACATTATTACGCGATTCTTAGCTAATTAATTTTTAACATCTTTAATATAATGAATTTCCGCAAAGTAACGCCCGATTCAATTAATTGTATTCAAAAATAATTATAATATAAATAATAGAAGGAAATAATTAAATTATACAAATAAAATTGTAAATATATTTTATAGACCTTAGGTCACTAATCGAATTCTTATTAGAATATTGTTAGTTTGTTGTCAAACAAACTAACTCTAATAATAATAAATCTTATAAACAAACTCTTACGCATTAAAATTGCAACTTGATAGAGCCACATTGCACCTCACAGGGTCGGCTGTTGTCGGAAGTCGGAACTTCCGAGTCGGTGGACTTCCGAGTGAGACTCGGAAGGACCACCGATTCGGAAGAACCACGCTCACACGGAATACCAGCGTAATCGTACCGTATCCCATTACGTATTTAATAACTATCGTTACGTAGTAGCCGTGATAGGTCAGATGGTTAGCGCCCGCTGTAAATTTCACAGTACGTGAGCAACCCCAGTTCGATCCCCGCCGACACCAATGAAATTGTTTATTGCAATTTTAAGTAACGATTTACCACGTACTCGGCGGTGAAGGAAAACATTGTGAGGAAATCTGCATGTCTGAGAAATAAGAAAAAAAAATGTTTCGATGTGAAGTTCGCCAACACGCATTGGGGCAGCGCGCCGGACATTTCATTAGCCCTAAAACTGTAACTTTAATGTAGTACTATTATTTATTCTGTGCTATCATCGCTGCAGTATCTACCATAAATTACATAAATTAGAATTAACATTAAATCGGCCAGTGTGGTGAATGTCCTAAAAGACGAGGAATATATTGCTCTCTGACGACAGCTAAAGGAACTGTAAAGGTATAATATCCGCGACTTGTCATCACCGCTGATGGCTAGTGACAAGCGGGCTGGTTCCTTCCTCGCTTAAAAGCTAAGTATAGCCATTTAGCGAAGAAACGCAGTCAGGATTTTTGGCAATATTCTGCGGAGTGGGACTGTATTATATTGTTTGATTTAAGTTTTATTTTATTTTTTTATAATTATGATATAATTGTATATTTTGTTATAAAAATAAATAAATATACAATGCAATTCAATAAAATACCATACAACATTTTAGGCATCAAGGACTTAAAAATAAGAACATTGGTCAATATCACCTTGACCTAAAAGTATATAAAAACAAAAAATAAATAGTACGTACTTACCTAGAATATTTTATTAATAAATAAAAATATTATATCTTGTTCACCTATTTTTTTTAATTAATATATTATACATAATATAATTTGCACAAGATAATTTTTTCCTTCAAAAAAAAATCCAGGATTAACTTTCTTTCTTTTAATTAATATAAAATATATTTTAATATTTTTTCTATACAAAATGTTTAACTATAAAGCATTTATAATTTAGAAATCGAAAAATAAATAACAAAAATATTACATAGCCAAATCGTTATATTTTAGTATAAAAAAATGCATTAATATTATCAAAAAATACAATAATTACACAAAAAAAGAAAAATGATAAAAAAGGGCAACGCCCGAACAGGGACTTGAACCCTGGACCCTTGGATTAAAAGTCCAATGCTCTACCGACTGAGCTATCCGGGCTGTACGAGAGGTGCTGAAATTTACAACAACACTCCAAAAAGTTGTAAATAATAATAAATAATTCTTTTTAAACATTTTTAAATGATCGCAATACCATGAGTAATAATTTAAAATATGTACCCACGCCAAAGCAATTTCAATTATTTGTAATTAACAGATGTCACTGAAATCAAAATGAACCTTATTCCAAATGAATAAAGATTATAATTACATGTTTAGTTTTACTATATTCCGATATTAAAATTTGACAAATATCATTAAATTCTATGCCGACTTCAAAAAAAGAGATTCCCAATTATACTGTTTTTTTTGTATGTATATATAACGCGTGAATTGTGAACCGATTTTTTTTAAGGATAGTGCCATTTTAATATGTGTACGAAAACAGTTTTACTTTTTTTAAACTTTATTATTTGGTTATTTAATGATTTCTTAGATTTACGCGAACCCTCCGTGACCATGGGTGCTGGAACACTTGAAACATCGGAAGTTAAAAAAAGTAAAATTAAACATTATATCTGTGAAAGTAGTTTTATTCAACCAACTTCAGAAAAAGGATGAGGTTCTCAATTCAACTGTATGTCTTTTTTTTATATGTTAACTGAGAACTTTTTTCCAGGTGAACCGATTTTGATGATTCTATTTGAAAGCTGGTGCTTCTCATGTGGCCCCATATAAATTTGATCAAGATCTGACCAGTAGTTTTACAGTTATCCTTACTTAATAATGCGTATTGAATTGACTTCGACTACATTGATGTTCTTTATTTATATTGAAGTCAGTTTTTTACAAGATTTTTAATTTTACTACTTGTTCAATTTAATGAAAAAATAATCATATTATGAAATCTATGTAATTATTATCATTTCATTTAAAGTGAGGTAAGATATGAAACCTACAAACAAAGTGAAAAATCAATAGCTACAGCAACCCCAGGGGTACCAACCAAGCAATAATCTTTGCCACCATCTTAGATCAAGTATATAAGATTGAAAGTTTTTTTTTAAAACATTACATCTATACTAGGATTTTCTCATGTATCGTGGGACGCAATTTACATACATACCTTTCACAAGGACAAACATCCAGACTCGGAACAATTATTAATTTGTAGGCCAATAGAAATACTTGCTTGGTGCAAGATTCTAACTTTTTCTTTTTCTTTTTATTCTTAGCGCTGCAACTCATTGCTAAGCCACTGCGCCACGAAGCCATCAACAATTAGGTAGGTAGCTTGGGATTAATCAATAATTATAAATAATATAATAATAAGTATAAACTGACTTCAAATTGCTAAAAAATAAGTTATTTATTTGCTACCCTTAGGGGTGAAATTTTTTCTCCAAATTTATATGGGACCACCCTTGAAGTATAACTTATTTAATAAAATAAGAATCATTAAAATTGGTTCTCAATCTGCGAAGACATCACGTACCATACATACAAAAAAGACACTTGAACTGAGAATCTCCTTCTTTTTGAAGTCCGTTAAAAAAAAATCAAGCTGGCCCAGAACAGAGAACCCAATATTCATTTAAATAAAACTAGTTTTACGGATTTTATCGCGTATATTAACTTATTTTATATTCCCGACGTTTCCGTGCTTAACTATGACATTGGGACGTCAAATACCTCAGTCCCCCCTGACCATGGGTGCTGTAAAGTACTCGAAACGTCGGGAATATAAAATAAGTTAATTTACGTGATAAAATCCGTAAAACTAGTTTTATTTAAATGTGTAGTGTTCGCGTAAATATAAAAAATAATTAAGTAACGCAATATTCATTAACTTGGCGCAGAAATGTGAGGCCACCCAACTCTTAACAATGGGACCAAGGTTGGAAGAAATCAAGAAAAGGTTGATATATCACATCATGTATTAGAATCAGACTAACAGACAACACAATTAATTTGTCACTAGTGACAATGGGCCCACAATATACTATCGATGGTATGGCGAACACCCACTTGACATGAAGTGATAACTTAATACAATTTACCTTAATTGTCACACTTGGTAGACGGATTGACGATTGCAGTACCAGAAGTGAGGCACCTTTGTCTCTGCTGCCCGTTATCAATCTGGATATTTTACATGTGACGTTAAATGGTTATACCACCATCCGTGGGAAATCACATGGTCTTTCGGACATATCCCATTGTTGCCTCTCACAACACCCAAGGGGCAAAACGGGGTGATGGATTCTCTTACGTCGCCACCGCATCGCATGATCTTAGGACTGCTTGGTAATTTTTTTTTAATGGAATAAGGGTGACAAAGGAGCACACAGTCCACCTGATGGTAAGTGGATGCCATCTACATCTGTCCACAATTAACCTTTTTACTGGAAAAGAGGCATTCTATCTTAGTCCTCACGGCTGACAAAGCATCTGCATTTAAATTCGCAAACATATATAGATGTAGATGTCTATGGGCCACAGCAACCACTTATCATCAGGTGGACTGTGTGCTCGTTTGTCACCCTCATTCTATAAAAAAAAAAGATGCGTTATCATCTACGAGTACTAAGATGGAATGCCTCATTTTCAGTAAAAAACGTTTCCGGTGCTCTACAATCACCATATGAAACACAGCAGCATTAAGTTGCTATTTTACGCTGGTATTCTGTGAGAGTGTGGTCCTTCCCCAGTGGAGCCGACCCATTTGTGCTACAACTATATAGCTGGAGAATAGCTCTACTCCATTTATCAAACTTACATACCTAAACCAAACAGCCCAAGTTTGAAGACCAGGGTGATTTATAAGCCTCTCACAGGACAATTTTCAAATTTGGTGTGACTCTAAAAATGTGTGATAAGAGAGAAGTGTGGTTTTGCAAGACAATGTTATGAACAGGATTTGATTACTTCGGTGGTCAGAACACAAGAGAATTAGTGGTAAAAGAGTAAAAAAGCAAATTAATTCTACACAAACATGTGACAGAGTCAGCAAAAGACACCCTAGATGTTTATAGATGAAATTGGCGATTTGAAGACTGACCAAATTAAGTATACCCATAACTAGAGCTTGTATGAATAGATATGAGAAAAAAAGTGAGAGTTTGTCAAGTTTGTGTCACATTAATGACATAATATGCCCAAATACTCAAACGCTGCTCAATTTTAAGATGCCGTTAAGTCCCCTGCTGTCTCTATCGCTTTAAGTCAAAGTGACTGTGACACCATGAGACTTAAATCTTAGAATTCAGTAGCGTTTGAGTATTTGACCAATAGTCTCTACCTACTTCTCTAGCTGACGGGTGAGCATATATACTAGTTTTTTTTTGTGTTATTTCCTCTGTGTAGAGATATAATTTAATAAAGGATGAAGTGTTAAATTAAATACATAATATCAACAATTTGTTAAGCTATAAATCAGGAGCAGTGTTGCACTCTACAATTCTCTACTACTTTATAAAAAGATCAATAATCCGTATAATATATTTATGGGCTGTTACTTTAATTTACATTAGAGAACTTTAACTATTATCCGTCCCATTACAGCCTATTAAAGTCCACTGTTGAACTTAGGCCTCCCCCATAGATTGCCTCATAGTTGCCATGCTTGGCAAGCTGGTTGGCAAACTTCAGTTTTTTTATTTTTAGTTATTATCAGGGAGACTCTGCTGCCCATCTCCTGATTTGTTTCTCTCTGTCACCTCTTACGACACCCACGGGACAATATGGGGTAGTGAATATTCTTACACCGCCACTACACGGTGCATGGTACACACTACCTTATATAGAGTTTTATCAATATAATTTTTGTACAACCGACTTCAATATAAATTATTAAGGATAACTCAAAAACCTTCATCAAATTTCAGGTCAAGGTCAGACCTTGATCAAATTTATATGGGACCACATGAGAAGCACCAGCTTTCAAATAAAAAAAGAATCATCGAAATCAGTTCACCCAGAAAAAAGTTATGAGGTAACACACTTAAAAAACAGTTGAATGGAGTACCACCTCCTCCTGTTTGAAGTCGGTAGAAAAATGCAAGAAAGTTACAATGCTCAGTAGAGAGAGGTCTAGTTTAGTTTAGTTTAATTTACAACGGCTATTTTCTGCAACTCCACGTCTAATAACGTATTCTGCGTGTGGGCAGGAATATTATGATTCATGCCATATCGAGCCACGCAATCTTCCCAAGAAGTTCATCAGTCCTTTGATGTTGCGGGCAACTTCGGGGAGTAATCCTTGTGTGCAGAGATGTTTAGCCCTGTATAAAGCGACCTCCGGACATGCCAGCAACACATGGGCCACCGTTTCCTCCTCCTCCATACATGTCCTGCACAGGGGACTATCCATAACACATATAGCAAATAAATGTTTGTTAAAGGAGACATATCCTGTAATAGCACTCGTTGCTATCCTGATCTGTGAGAAGTCTATTTTCTCATTGTATAATTTCTCTATGTAAACATGTTCTCCTAGTACAAGTAGTTGCAGCACATTAAAGGGGCAATACTTCTAATACGGGGATTGCCAATCCCAGGTGGATGGATCCCAAGCATGTCAATTAAGGCAAATACTCACTACAGCAGAAGAGACCCATGTCTAACAATCAACTAACTAACTAACAATCAACTTGATTGAGGCTGATCATGATGACAACTATGTAGGAAATCATTTAAGAAATACAGCTGCTTTATTAATGATAATAAGTTTTTAATTTTTTTCCCATATCCGTTTTATTGTTCTTATAAAATAAACCGCATGATAAATTAATGCAAAATAAAATAAAATGATAAGCACTGTATAGTTAGTGAAAAAAGATAAGAGATAATAACGATATAAAAATATTGTTAGAGAACCTTTAATATTTAATGACTGAACTATACGTACTTTTTGAAAGTGCCTTGCAGCTGAAGATTTATCGGTGTAGCTGTATTTATGAACGGACTTGGTTTTTCTACTTTTATAAAAGGTCCGCCGTATATAAAATCGGGTTTTGTGCTCTCATCTACTTCGTTTGTATTCTCAACGCTGACGACGGTCGAAGCCTGAGACCGATTTTCTTTTGGCGAACTCATTTTTTGTTGAAATATAATGTATCTAATTATTTTATTTCATGGCTAATTTAAATATTATACGCGAATAAAAAACTTGCTACGCACTATTATGTTTTAATATTTTTGAAATTTTGAATTGACATTTAAAATTTTGAATGTCAAAAATGACGTTCGTATTCCTAGATTTACGAAAGACGTTCCGTTATAACGATTTCGAGTAATATGTTTTTATTATTGATCCTTCATAAATAATTTTGTATTAAATAAATTCTTACTTAATTTTACGTAACAATATTAATTTAATTTTGTGTATAATGATTTAAATAATTATCAAATGTTTAGGCAGGATATGTAAAAGTTATGATTTTACAAGGTAGTGTTCAGTGGGTTATTAATAGGCATCTACATAATTTAAAAATAAAACATTAGTAAAAATGTCATAACAAACATATACCTCTCATAGTACAAAATTTATAAAATGCTAAATTAATGCTATATGAACACTCACTTTCCAAATATTCCACACATAACAAGATTGCGGGGTGTAACAATTCGCATTACAGGTAAATTTTCAGTGTCAATTTGCCAATCGTAGGCCGCCATAATTACAGTATTTAAAATATAGTTATTTTAAAGTTTAAGACGTTAAATCTGACTAATTCATAAGCACGTGCACGTATACCTACTAGTAAAGACATAGTAATATACTGTGACCCTGAACGGAACTAAAAATAGAGAAAATACTAACGTAGCTACTATTCCTATACAGTTAAATAGGAGAAAATATCATGGTTTTTATTAATGTTTATAGAGTGAATGTTGAGATTGTTTATTTTATTAAGAGTATATGCTTCATCGGTCACGGCTAAAGATATTATTAGTTACCACACCGTCCCAAAATTTGTTGAAAAAATCCTAACTTTATTGCCTAGGAATCCGACTGAGTACTAGGTACTAGGTATCTACCAATTACCTAGTTCTGCCGCCAATCAGCAGTACATGCCCTAATAAAGAATATTTAAATAACTACATTTACTGCCCTACTGTGTTTGCACTATATCCTGCGTAGTTGAATACCTTCGGGTTATTCGGAGCTGTGATCATGTACTCATGGACCGTGATCTAGACCTAAATTATTAGTTATTACTATACTCGACTATTATCTTGATATTATAGATCAATCGATATAATATGCAATCATCAAATTTTGTTTTCATTTTATCAAATGACAACAGATGGCGCTGTAGAAAATGGCCAGATTCGATTAAGGCGTTATGTAACAATATCGAGCTGTTTAAATTATATACACTCATGGACAAATTTAGAGGAACGCAAAAAAAGGTTTAATTTCTCCGGTTGTAATTATCGTACGTACATTAGTAAATGTAAATGTACATAGTAAATGCAATTAAAAAAAGTTTTGGATTTTTTCGAAACGACGTTTTTCACCACTAGGGCGGCGCCACTTTGGGATGAGGGGAAAGATTTCATAGCGGGAAAACACTTGTTTTGCTATTCTTACTAATTAGACGTTTTCAGATCGACTTTACTTTTACATTTGTATAACATTAAATAATATTTAACATTTGTAAATATCAATGAATCATAAACCTTATTTTTTTCCAAAGTGAGGTTCTTGATTGTTTAATATTTACAAATGTTATTATTAGGTGAAAATTTAATTTAATATAAACCAAGGTTTTCCAGGGTGATTTAACTGTACCTACTTATATAAAGATTGTTTTATAAAACAATAAATAGTACAAAAGGTTTGTGATCACTGCATAAAAAAGTCACTTACTCTCAATTTCAAGGAAAACACGTAGTTACCCACTAAAAACAAGTATATTATCCGTTTGTAACTGATGTTTGACGTCAACTAAACTTAATTAGGTCTAAACAAGCGAAAAAAGCTAAAAAAAGAAAATTATTTTTACACATGGCTGATGGCACAATAGGCGTGTCATCAACTTCTATGGCGATTGACACGCCAGACGTGTCACGACATATTTGTTCGCCGCCACAGCTAAGTTGTCGAAAATTGGTGCCGCAACGAAGCGGTTAATTGGGCCTTACCACGCTGGGCAAACGCAGTTTATTTATTCTTTAGTTGATATTAGGAAAACGCTGTTGTCCATCTCATTTCCCTCTGTCGCCTTTTTCCACATGACAATATGGGGTAGTGGATATTCTTACACCGCTACTAAACGGTAAATTACAACTGTTTATGTTAACAATTTATAATTTATAAATAGGTATTAGAATTTGTAAGGTAAGTATAGAAATTTCTCCTGTGGAGATAACGGGTTTTGATGGACACTTTGTAGTTAGCTATGATGACTGATTCAGTCACCATTAGAGCTAAAAGTCCAAAGGTTAAAACAGTAATTAAAAAACCAAATTACGTAAAAATTTACTAAAAGAGGAAAGTTTTCAGTCTGATTCTAACGACTCTCTATATGTTAAGATCCATCAAGCCATTTAGGCTACAGAGCGTGCCAAAGAAGTAGACATACATAAACTCGAATAATGTTACAACCTTCCTTCTGGGGCGATAGGGTAAAAATTATAAAAACGTATTTTTTAAATTATAGGTATATTAAGAAAATCTGAAAAACATGCTTGTAAGTAGGAGCATTTATATATAGAAAATGTACTCAATGTACTTTCTGTCTAGACAGAATTATTAAAACATTAATCAATCAAAACACAATTATTAACGAAATTATCATCGACTTGTTTTATAAATCAACAGTTACGACATATTACAACACAAAATCATCTTACATCTAATTCATTAACCAAAGAATTAAAAGAAAATCATACGAATATTTCATTACTTATATTAACAACACTGCTTCAACAAGCAAATTGTTTACACATAAATCTCTATTATTGTAATGTTGCATACTGGCAGTTATGTTCAAATTTCAAGTTTTTTTTTTCCTTTTAAAAGAACGTAGATATTATGTAACATCTAGGTACCGTCATGTAATTTAAATTGTGTTGGAATGTTCGAATTGAAAATGGAACACTTACATGTTCACACATTGCATTAATTTCAAAATTACATTAATTGTAATTTTTGCAATATATTGTTTTCAAATTACTAAAAAAAATTTTTTTTTAAAATATAAACATAACACAGCAAACTATTACGCGAATGTAGATTTTTTGGTATTATTATAGCATGACCGCTAATAGTTTTTGTTTTAGCATTTACTATTACATTTTTAACCAATTTTTCATACACATTTAACATAACCACATCGTAATAGTTTATGTTTAAACTAATTTCCTGGTGTTATAATTACATAATCAATTTATGTTATACCGAATAATAAAAAAACGTTTGCAAATTTTCTTAATTTAAAGCAGCAATAAAGCATAATAGGAGTCTATTAAATGCATGTAGATGTGTTCATATTATTATGATAGCATAACCACTAATAGTTTTTGTTAAAGCATTTACTATTTATTACATTTTAAAATGTAAATTTTCCATTAAAATTACGGCGTTGTTACTGTTCAGCAAGACTTCAACAACTGTTGGAGAAGAGGTGGTTTGTTTATTGATAAACATATATTATAGGTACTAATTATAACTTTCTATATCATGTTGAAAAATCATTATGAAATTGACTCTTTCTAGAGGCAATTCGTTTTCTTACGAACTATAAATTATTTTTAATATTATGTTCGTAATCATGAAAAAATGTTGAACATTTGAAATTAAAAATTGAGGCCACTTATCTGCTCTTACTTAAATTTTAAGAAATTAAGTACCTATTATTATACCTAATATTAGTTTAAAAACTACGAGATCCATTTCAATGCATTGCATTGCAGTGTGTGAACGCCACTGTATCTCATACCCAGTGGAACAAAGGTCGGAGAAAACACTTTCCTTTAATGTCTGTTATAAGCAACAATATTTAATTTATTAAAAATATTGTTCGCGAATACCTATCCATAAATACATAAACTTCTACGCCTGTCACCCGGAGGGGCAGGCAGAGAATTAAAAAAAATATAAATATAGTACATATTGTTAAAAATATTCAAATAAATATTTTATAACTGTATGTAATACAATTATATAATATTTAATTTTACGATTTAATTATATAATTGTACGCAAAATGGAATTCAGTCTTTTAAGTAGTTTTGAGATAAAGCAAGAGGTCTCTCTTGCTTTATTTAGACTATATTTGAATTTTATCTCCTACAACTATTGCTGGATTTGTCTACTATATTAAGTAAATTAAAAACAATTTGGACACTATAAATCATTTTCGACCAAAGTACGGATGGGATCATTTTTGCGTAAAATATCAGATTCCCAAATATATGACATAAAAAAAAATCACCTAATGTTATAAATCTCCTCAAAACAAATGTAATGAAACATTTTTAAAAGCAAAAAAAAAATCAGTTACCGAATTTTTTTTAATTTTCGTTTGAGTGCGAATTGTGGCATATCATTTACGAAAATTCAGCCAAATAAATTTAAGTGACATTAAATTTCACATTAGTTTTAAACAAATTCTGTACTTGTCAGAAAAGTCAAAACATTATTATTATATTTAAATATTATATTTAATATTAAAATACAATAATAAATATTATTATTTATAATATGATTACTTATATATATTATGATTTCTTATATTAAATATTATTACATTTAATATAAGAAATCATTATTATTATTATAACTATTACATAATTTTACAAATATCACTTCAAAACTTTAAAAAGCTTTAAAATATTATTGTTTCATGATATCTTATCGCCGTAGTTAAATGCAAATATACTGTAAGAGTGTTGAACACTATAATACACGTAATTAGAATTAAACCTAGATCAAAAATTAAATCCTAGTCAGTCCTTATGTACAAAATAAATCAAAATTAGAAGCTATTGCAATATTACGTCAAAACAATCATGATTGTTATTTTTAGTCAAAGTTAGTCAAGTCAACATAAAAAATAGGAATATTAATGTCGGAAGATATATTGGTATCAATTAAATTTGTCAGTTTGTGATAAAATAATTCAAAATAGTTTTTAATTAAAAATATTTAAAGGATCTATGTCTAATGCTTTTTTTTTGTTATAGTCATTTTTTGTTTATATAAAATAATTTACAATTTTTTACTAAGGGCTATGTTGGCAGGATTTTTTTTTAACAAAGAATTATATGTAGAAGAATAATTCTGCAATTTATTCGGTGAGTTCCATTAGACGAGCCGTCGGAATCTGCAATGGCAGTGGTTAAAGAATGAGGTCAGGTAACTCATACCAACAAAAAAAGACAGGGCGCTGCGTACATTATAAGTGACACATAAACCAAGCTAAAACTATGCTCAACTTATTGAAAGAACACGCACTCACGTAACACATATGCATTTAAAATCATTTGCAACTTGTTGCAACCGACATGGTTTTAGGAGCATATGTGTGCGACCGGCAGTGAAATTTTACAGGCTGATAAAGAAAGAAAGAAGTAAGATTTGTGCAGGAGTGCATGTCAAGAAGTTGAACAGCACGCAGCGCTCCGTCTATGTTTTCTTATAGAATAAGGGTGAAAATGGGCACACAGTCCACCTGATGGTTGGACAGTTGACATTTGTCATCCATTAAAAATTATAAAGCAGATGTATTCTTACCCTTGAGGTCTAAGATGGAATGCCTGGATGGAATACAAAAATCTTCCTTTGTTGGTGTGAGATTATGAGTTGACATTTTTGTTGCAGAGTAAAAAAACTTAATGAAATAACCTTGATTGCCGATGTAAAAACGTGTCAGTTTCTTTTTGTCGAAATTATTATATACATATTATGATTTACCGATATTGGTTTTTATCGTCTTCTCTTCTAATAGTCAAAAATAAAAACTTGTACCTAATTACAATATGATAACCAGTTTGCATAATGACCACAATTTTTCACAGATTAAATTAAGTTTAAAATTGTTAAAAATAAAAGTCATTAATTTTAAAATATTCAAAAACCGTACATCTGTATGGTATATAGAAATATTATATCAAAAACTTATCATATGTATATATTAATAAAGAATGTCATTATTCATAATATTATGTTCAGTTCTTTTCTTCTAAATTGGAACTGTTTTATATGTTCCAGCTCAAATTGACCAATATGTGTTATTAATAAAGTTGTATAAATATATCCGAAGATACATGTAATTTCTTAATAACGTCGTTTTCCATTGCTCTTTATTCGAGTGCTCTTGAGAATGATGGTAGTAGATGGCAAACGCATACCGTTGTTACTGCTACGTAATACTGGACAGTATGTTCTAGAAGAAGAATATTAATTATTTATATTAGAAGAATTCTATACCTGGTAGAGCCATGCTACAGCTATATTAATAGTATAGTTGTAGCACGAATGGGTCGGCTCGACCGGGGAAGGACCACGCTCTCACAGAATACCAGCGTAAAATAGCAACTTAATGCTGCTGTGTTTCGTTTGGTGAGTGTAGAGAACCGGAGACCCTTTTTACTGGAAAAAAAGGTATTCCATCTTAGTCCTCACGGCTCACAACAAATCTACATTTTATGCGCCAACGAGGATAGATGGAGATGTCCATGGGCCACAGCAACCACTTACCATCAGGTGGTCTGTGTGCTCGTTTGTCACCCTTATCCAATAAAAAAAAATTGGTGTTATTAATTAATGAATTGTGGGAGGTCTATGTTCAGCTGTGGACTATCACTTGTCACACAAACAAAGAGTTCTCTGTGCATAACCTGTATAAAGTATGAGGAAACAGCAGCCCACAATCTACTTGACTGCCCAACGGATGCTGGCTACAGTGCTGGCTACCTTGGATCAACAAGGTCACACCCCGAGGTCATTGGTATCATTTTATAAACTAGCTAAAATCATTCGAGAAGCTCAGATAGCTCGTAATTCCTGCCTATATGCAAAATACAGGTTTAGACGTGGAGTTGTGGACACCAACCCGGCACAATCAATCAATATTCAACTAATCACATACAGCTGATCAGAAATATCTGTAATAATGTCCTCCAGAACAATTCGCTTACGGCGGCTTGTCTCAATGTAGACTAGCCATCTACGCAAGACAGGGTTATTGTGTCTAAGTGTATGCGCAAGCACAGACGCACTTTATCTTCCCCCAATCCAAAGAGAAGGTAATCCGAGACAACCGGAAAGAGATCAGGCGTAGGACCAACGGCTTTATTTTCCGAGGCACGGGGGTGAAACACTGCCAACTTCCTGACTCCGGGTCTGACACGGGATTCGAACAAAGACCTTCTTGATCATCAATCGTAGTTACAACCACTAGACCAACGGAGGCAACCGAAAATACTTGTACTGATGTGACATATAGTTTAACATAACAATATAAACGGCAGTGAGGAAAGTGGCATGGGAAGAAGAAAAATATAAGATAAGAAGAAGACATTTATGCAATACAGTGAAACCAATTGTCAAACAGGAAAACGAAGACAACCACAATTCCTACCATAGTTACCCAATTGCATTGGAATAGTACTAGACTAATGCGAAAATGAGGAACAAAGTGTCTTTAATCACAAATATATCCATGATATGACTTGTTAAAAAAATATTAAATGTTTTTATGCAGGCAATTACTTTAAATTGAATTGAAGCATTTTTCTCTAATGCACGCACCAACCTTTTTCCAATGTAAATGATCACTTAAAATTATTAGGATTCAGAACTTCAATTACTGATTTGAAATCTAGATAACATGCGAGCTGGAGCCTTACAGACTGTCTCATTGTTACAGCTCATTTGTACAAGTCCACTGCTGGATATAGAGCCCCCCAAAAGAATGCCACTAAGCAAGTCAAGTGATACATGCTCATGGCTGTATTGCACACAAGTAGCATATAATATAATATAATACTACTTTTCTGTCTAGGGGTCCGTTTGGGTAGGTGCAACTCTCTTACCTATATCTGACCATCTGCGATGTCTGAAGGATATAGAGAGCCTGTATAATTATAGGCTGTGAAGCAAAACATCTTAGTCCTCAGGGGTGACAATGCATCTGTAGCCTTCTTTGTTTAAAGTTAGTTGAACTGTCCATGGGCTGTATTAGCCAGTTACCATCAAGTGCACTGTCAGTTAGTTTGTCATTTTAATTTTACAATTACTAAAGTTAAAAAATTTCACAACCCCCGAATCAAAACTTGATGATCTTCAAATGAACAGCTTTTGTTAAAAGATGTTTAAGAACCACCACTAGAAAACCAGCTTTTAAATTTAAAAAAAAACGCACCCAAATCGGTTCACCCGTTTAAGAGATACAGTGCCACAGACAGACACACATAGCGGTCAAACTTATAACACCGCTCTTTTTGCGTCGGGGTTTAAAAAAAATAAACATTAAAATAGGACTAAACTATACTTACTTAGTGTGAGCTTTTTCTCCAGTCGCGCCACAAGTGGAGCAAACATACTCCTGTAATATGGGGCAAGTGACGATATATTCACCTCCAATTTTCTCTCTGACGGAGTGACCCATGTAAATATCTGGTCTTTCCCCATTTTTATGGCAGAAAGCACAAATTTTTGATGATCTGATCTCGCCCTTTGATGATCTTTGAACCGAGAAACTTGGAGAAGAAAATCCGGAGTAACGCGGCGGTGTTGTGTATCTTGGTGTAAAACTTGGCATTAATTTTGGGGAATGTGGTGAGATGTTGGACATTCCAGATGAGACATTAGAAAACGTTGGTGATAAATTAGGTAAAACAGGCGATAAACTTGGCACTATAGGTTTGACAGGTGTGCGGAATTCAAAAGGTTTTTCAGTAGGAAATAATTCATAATTTCTTGTTTGACTTTTCTGTTCGAATGGGTTATTGGGTGGAGTAACAGAAAGTTCATCAATCCGTGCACTGGACATGGCCACATCTCGCTCAATTCGTCTAGCTTGTAATGACCGCAACTGTTCCAAACTCTTCTGTTCAAATGGGTTATTGGGTGGAGTAACAGAAAGTTCATCAATCCATGCACTGGACATGGCCACATCTCGCTCAACTCCTCTAGCTTGTAATGACCGCGACTGCTCCGAATTCCCCAAAATTTTTCTTCCGATAATCGGACGTTGTCTTCGCGTTGGTAATGCATCGCTAAAGCTCTGAACTGGAGTATCAGAGGATCTAATGTTATATAGCTCTGATGTAGATCTCGGGAAGGGAGTAAAAAGATCGGGATACGACTCAGGTGACGTAGAATCAGCAGAACTTGACGAGCGGTTGGCAAACGTCGAGTGAAGTGGAGATTGCGAATAGCCACTGCTGTATAAATTTGTTGTTTGTAGGAGATCTGAAATTAGATACAAAAATATGTACATAATCACAATCTGACTATATTATTAAAGAATTGTGACCTAGTTAGAGAGAGTATTCTATCCCTATGAAGTATAAAAAAATATTGATTCTATATTAATAAGAATGTGAAAGAAGTATGTTTTATCACCTATTTTCTGGAAATTATGAAGACAGAATTTTATAGAAGTAATTAATAGAATCAGGCGGTAGAAAGTTGGAAAAATTTTACTTTTCCTATATCCGCTCAATAAAATAAAATGATGTGTCTAACCTAGTTTGAAGAGCACCTCCGGCCTTCCCTCAATTGCGTGCATTATCTCCGTCACCACTAATCCCAGCACCACTACTCCCACCACCACTACAATAGGAAAGTACCGCTAAGTCTTCTTAGC
The DNA here is from genome assembly GCA_029286625.1 of Parnassius orleans. Lineage (NCBI taxonomy): Eukaryota > Metazoa > Arthropoda > Insecta > Lepidoptera > Papilionidae > Parnassius > Parnassius orleans. Next base: position 1,865,761 of record JAGSMP010000096.1, on the reverse strand, counting down.
GGTCAGCCACGTCTATTAAACCAGAAGATGCCTCGTGTAGAGGAGAAACACGTCGTTTTATCGTCGGTGTTGTGTCTTTACACGTGGTAGAGCCATGCTGCAGCTATATTCGTAGTATAGTTGTGGCACGAATGGGTCGGAATACCAGCGTAAATAGCAGCTTAACACTGCTGTGTTTCGTATGGTGAGTGTAGAGAACGAGAGACCCTTTTTATTGGAAAAGAGGCATTCCATCTTAGTCCTCACGGGTGACAACGCATCTGCATTTTGATTCTTTATTGAGGATAGATGTAGATGTGTATGGGTCACAGCAACCACTTACCATCAAAAAAAGGTATTCTAAGTTTTATTTCTTAGACACTTGGCCTTAATTTAAAAAAGATATTATTACTGTATCTTCATTTAATATAAAATTATTAAAGTTTTAAGAAACAACGATTTTTATAAGCACTACGTGTTCAGTGATGTGTGTTTTCTTGATATATCAAGCAACGCGGACGAAGTCGCGGATATCAGCTAGTATTTAATAAAAGCTTTGTAAACTAAACAGTCGCGTTCGTCGTAATGTGAAGTACGCGAGCAAAAGGTTCGTTCTTTCCCCGCCAGCACAAATAAAGTTGTTAATTGCATTTTAAGTGGTTGATGGTTAAGATGGTAAAATTACAACTGATGCAGGCATTGCACTTCTCAAACACGTTTATGAAACTTGTCAATATAATAGACGTTTTTAGTGATTTATCAAAAGTGATCTATTGTGTAAAACTTGATAGACTGAAGCAAATTAAGGTATTAAGGTATTTCAATAAACTCAGCAAACATTATAAAATCATATTTGTTCGACCAGTAGCAAAAAGTAATTATGAATGGAACAGTCTTCTGAAGCACCCTTAATTATGGGTGTGCCCCAAGGATCAATATAGGGACCATTACTATTTTTAATATCTATAAATGATCTTCCTTTTTACGCTAAAAAAGTATTGTTTACTGATAAAACCTTTTGGTGTGTTTTAAATTGATACAGATACAATAATCATTTAACGAAGTAAATGATACCGTATCTGAAGTATTACACCGTTTTTACAATAAATAATTTCTGAATGCCAACAAAACGAACTGCCTTAAATTTTTTCTTTAGCAAATATAAAAGGCAAGTCACTACTCATAGAACAGTTTTCTTTGATCTCTATTTTCTATAACTATCTATAAATCCCTAGTCTATAACTATAATGGAACGAAGCTCCGTTGCCCAGGGTCCTAATTATAAATAATCGGCCTATAATAATGCTGAGAATTCATCGCCTCATTTCGACTATAGTATGTGCCATATCGATTGAGAAAACGGACAATGACCTCAGATATGAGCCGAGTGTCAAAGGCGTAACTTACAAAATCTCAATTTAGATGTGATAACAATATTTAAATATTGATATTATTCCCACTTCTAGGTCAGCACATATGTTTTGTTTTTTTGTTTCTTAAATAATATTGTCTGTGGTTCCTATAAACATAGTAAAATCTTACGGTACATCATGAAAATGTGTTATATTTTATATTTCAATTTATGGTAAGTAACGCAGCAATTCATTTAATAACAGTTTCATATTAAAAATATTTGAAACAATATAATCACCATATTGAGCTTTTGCAAATTCATCCCTTTAAAATAAACAAAACGCGCGTTACGTCAGTTCGTTCTAAAGAAACGTGACAATGGCAGCCAGAGATGCGTCACCTTTTGGGCCGGTCCGCCATTTTGTTTTCATTCGTGTTCGGATAGCGCTTGCGTGTGTACGTCTCAGGTAATTCATAGCATTCATTGCATTGTTTTAGTTGAGTTTTACTGTTAAATTTGTTATATCGTTAAGTTTTTGTTTTTGAATCTGTTATATTAGTTTTACTGTGACGGTCGTTACTAAATCGACATGAGTTCAGGAGAATTTGGTGAAGGACCCGGTCCTTCAACATCAAGTGGAAAGAGACGTCGCCGACCCATAATAAACATGTGTGAGTGCACAAATAGGTACAAATGCGACGACGTAGCCTTTCTATTTCTTAAAGCGCTTTTTTTATGTGACCATGTGGTATTTATTTTCTAAAACAATATGTATTTATGTGATGTAGTACTATGGTAGTATATTTTGTCATTTATTTACAGGCCCATCTTCTGGAGCACCTTTAACGTCACCAGTAAAAGAACCTACCACTTTGTCGGTCGGGGAACAAGAGATTATCATTAATATACAAATATGTCAAAACACCTGGCCCAAGACGTGTATCCTTCAAACGTTAATATGGTAGAAAAGGTTTCGGAGATCTCAGGAGTCAGCAAGAGCACTATATATCGCGTATTAAGCGTGTATAGAATTCCCATAAAATACCAGAAAAGAATAATTAATAAAAGAAAAAGTCTGTAATTGACAAGTTGGACGATTTTGATAAATCGGCTATAAGAGCAAAAATCAGTTCTTTCTTGCAGGAAATTACCGACTTTAGACAAAATTTTGCTCAGTATAAATCAAGATGACCAGTTGCCAAACTTGAGCAAAACTTCCCTGCGACGTGTGTTGCGCCATTTAAAATTCAAATATATAAAGAGAAACAGAAAAAGTGGTCTTAGATCCCTTGAGATAGTTCTGGCGTACCAGATATTGAGAGAAATACAAATATTAAGAAACGAGGGACGTAACATTTTTACCTTGACGAAACATGGATTAACAGGTCATACTATGGGAAAGGTATGGGAAGACACCACAATTGAATCTTCTCGTCAATCACGGTTAGAAGGCTACTCTACTGGCGCGAAAGCCTTCGGGTAAAGAAAGCGATTAATAGTTGTACACGTTGGCAATGAAAATGGCTTTTGGAGGATGTGATTGGGTATTTGAATCATCATCTACTGGTGACTACCATGAGAGTATGGACTCTCCATTTCGAGGACTGGTTTAGAAAAGTAATAGAAAAACTGCAAAGCGGCGATGTCATAGTTATGGATAACTTATTACCTCCAGACGTTTAGAAAAACCCCAACAATGTCTTGGCGGAAACAAAATATGCAGGAATGGCTAGAATCTAAACAGATCGCATACGTGCCCTCGGACACAAAGACCCACTTAATGGAAAAATAAAGGCAGTTAAAGATAACTATCGAAGTTACGTCACCGACGAGATGGCAAAAAAAAAGCATCACAGTGGTAAGGTGCCTCCTTATCACTGTTAACCAATGAACTTGTGTGGGCAGATGTGAAAGGTACGTTGCACGAAAAAATACAACTTTCAAGTTAAAGATGTTAAAAATTTACTTAAGATGGTTTAACTCAAATCACGCCAGATAAATGGAAAAACTGTGTTCAGCATGTCCTTAAGGTTGAACAAAAATGCGTGGCATGGATGATAGAATTGACCAAACTGCAGATCGCTTTATAATTAATGTTACAGATAGTTCATCAAGTGAAGATACGAGTGATGATTGCACCGAATAAAAATAAAGTTCTTATATAATATTAAAAATAAAGTTTTATCTTTTGCATAAGTACGTACTTATTCGGTGTCGTTATCACTCGAATCTTCCTAATATTATAAATTAATGTTTTTGTTGTTAAATGAATAAAGTACTTTATAACAATAGATGATTTTTCTTCTACAGCGATCTTTCACATAACTTTTTAATAATAGTTAATAAATATATATTATATCAATCATTATAAAAATCATTATAAATAAAGAAAGTACTACATATAAAATGTGCCTATATATTGAAGGTTTGTAACCCTGGTTAAACGACCGAAAGGTCATTGTCCGTTTTCTCAATCGATTTGGCACATACTATAGTAGTTATCGAATATGAAACTGCGAGAACGATCATGGCTTCCGATAGATGGCGCTATAACCATTTTGTTTATTACCTGACCGGCGACGGGGCTCAGCGTCTAAGGTCCGATACGTTTGATACAGCAAGCAAATCCTATGTCTCGTCTATAACCGTTACCGTTACAACCTATTGAAGTTCACTGCTGAACATAGGTATCTCCCATAGATTGCCTCATAGGGATTAGGGCCACGCTTGGCAAGCGGATTGGCAACCGCAGTTTTTTATTTTTAGCCTGCCTATGTCCTTGTTGTTTCCCTCTGTCGCCCCTTACGACACCCACGGGATGATATGAGGTATTGGATATTCTTACAAGGCCACTACACGAAATCTTTATATAAACAGACTTAAAATAATCGGGCAGACAACGGGAAGTAGCGTCAAGTGGCAGGTGGTACTGCGAATCTCAATTCGCCTGCCATGCGTGACGAGGCAAGTCCTCACTATAACGGGAGTTGGCAAAGCCCAGAAGGGGACTTTTAAAGGCTGATAAGGAAGAACATACTTTACAGTACAAGGGAGATTAGTTATCGCTTATCCAAGCGCTTTATCACCGGTCCAGATAATAAGTAGGAATAATCTTTATATTACGTCCTTACATATGAAATTAGCGTTTTGTCGTACTGACCACTTTGATCTGAAATATCTCCTCTTTGGTTAAGAATTCCAAATTCAAATATATAAATTCATTTAGCTGGTACATTTGAGTTTTGAAAACAGTCATTCATTTGTTGTTTCCTCATTATTTTATTCTTTGGCGTCGCTTATTACCGGACAATGGAAAACATGAAATATCGGTATATTTACGAGTACGAGTTCTACCGTGGCACCAGTGCTGCAGAAACAGCTCGAAGGATTAATGATGTGTACGGCGCTGGTGTCGCAAAAAGCACAGTACGTTTTGGTTTCAACGTTTTCGTTCTGGAAATTTCGACCTTTAGAACCAACCCCGTGGACGGCCGGAGACCAAAATGGAAAATGAAGAATTAAAGGCTATTGTGGAAGCGGATCCATCACAAAGCACTTCAGAGATAGCTGCAGGCTTCGGGGTAGGTGATAAAACTATATTAGTCTACTTGAAGCAAATCGGGAAAGTAAAAAAACTTGAACGATGGGTACCTCATGAATTGAGTGAACCGAACTTGCAAACACGCGTCGACTGCTGTTACTTTGGTCAACCGACACAATAATGAAGGGATTTTAAATCGAATCATTACTTGTGATGAAAAGTACTGTACGATAATCGGAAGCGCTCGTCGCAATGGCTGAACCCTGGAGACCCAGTCAAATCCTGCCCTAAACGAAAATTGACTCAGAAAAGTTACTTGTGAGTGTTTGGTGGACTAGCGCCGGTGTCGTTCACTACAGCTTTCTAAAATCTGGCCAAACGATTACGACAGATATGTCAGCAACTGCAAACCATGAAGGAAGAACTAGCCGCTAAACAACCGAAATTGGTCAATCGCTCTAGGCCACTGCTGCTTCACGACAACGCAAGACCACACACTGCACAACAAACAACCACTAAGTTAGATGAGCTACAATTGGAATGTCTGCGACATCCACCGTACTCCCCGGACCTTGCTCCAACAGATTACCATTTTTTCCGGAATTTGGACAACTTCTTACAGAGAAAAAATTTCAACTCCGATGCGGCAGTCCAAACCGCCTTCAAAGAGTTTATTGATTCTCGCCCCATGGTTTTTTTATCGTAAAGGGATCAATGAACTACCTCTGAGATGGCATGCATAGATAACAACGGTGCATACTTTGATTAATTAAATATATTTTACAAAAAAAAAATTTACTTTATATTCCTCCCGTACAAAACGCCAATTTCATATGTAAGGACCTAATATATAAAATCAATTGCTGTCCGTTAAGTCGCACTAAACTCGAAAATGGCTCGACTGATTTTGATGAATTTTTTTGTGTTTGTTTGAATGGGTCCCTAGATGATTTAGATTCACATTTGGACCAGGTAGACGGAGCTGTTGTCGGGATCCAGAAATCACCCGTGCGAAGCCGGGGTGGATCGCTAGTCATTGATAATTATCAACATATTTAATTTAAGATAATTATCCCATGCAACCTTGGTCGGTGACGTAAGAATTATCTACCACTAATTAACTTGAAATCATTTAATGGTTTTAAATAAAAGAATTATCTTGAAATCATTTAATGGTTTTGTTGGTTTACAAGTTACCAACTGGAACCAGCGTGACCGACATAGCCAACAGTTAGTAAGCTGAAGTGGCAATGGGCCGGCCATATAGCTCGAAGAACCGACAACCGATGGGGAAAAAAGGTTCTCAGTGGCGGCCTCATGTACCGGCGGACGAGTGTAGGGCGTCCCCACTAGATGGATGACGACCTGGTAAGACATGCAGGAAGTCGATGGATACAGGTGGCTCAGGACCGTGGCCAGCAATCCTTGGGGAGGCCTATGTTCAGCAGTGGACTTGTGAAGGACTGTAATGATGATGAAAATTGTCTGCCGGTGCCGCATACGACACGCGTTCCTAATGCTACTGTTGAATAACTTAGGCCACGCGTGACCTTATTTCACTAGGAATTTAAGTAATTTTAGTATCTAAGATAAGTAGTAATAAGGACGATATTCTTCTAGCAAATTTCGACCTCAGGCTACATCTTCCAAATACTGTAGCAAGTAGTCAACTATGCGAAACATATTATGCCACAACTAGGGTTCCAAATCTACTATAATATATATTATATTACTACAATATCCCTAATATTCAAGTCAGGTCAATGAAAATGTTAATTGCAATTTTAAGTGCTGATTTACCACGTGCTCGGCGGTGAAGGAAAACATCGTGAGGAATCTGCATGTCTGAGAAATAAGAAAAAAAAATATTTCGAAGACACGAAGTTCGCCAACACGCATTGGGGCAGCGCGGCGGACACTTCCTTGCCCTAAAAACCCTCTCAGAAATGAGAGTAGGGCTGTGCCCAGCAATGGGATGTATATAGGCTGTAACTTTATATTTGTTCAGAAAAAAGTCTGCAACACTAGCCATCTGAAGCACTCACCAGGCCCTAACCTACCTATGCCCTGTATAAAATGCTTATGGTAATATGGTAGGTTTGCTACTAGGATACTGTCAGACACAGGGAGTCTCAACTACGCCTGACCCATAAACCAGCATTCTGTTTTTACACTAATGTTGGTTCTAACTGGGATTCTAGCTCAGGAATACAATCATAATATGTTAATTCTGGTCAGACAGACAGAAAATCTTTTTTATATTTATTTACATTATAAAAATACAATTTTTTATTACTATATTATAAAATTATGTAAACTACACTGATAGACAGCTCAGAAGAATTAGGATTATTGTATAGAAGGTAGGTGACATACCTATCTATTTTGAGTGCCATAAGAGCAATCTATGATTTAAAACCTAAAGAGTCGCTCAGACAAAAATTTAAGGAAATTAATATATTAACTTTGGCCTCTCAATACATTTATGAAAATGTAATGTACGTGTACACAAAAATAAGTGATATTCATTCTGTAAATACTAGAACAAACACAAGCTAGTAGTACCAGTTACTCGACTCCACGAGTCAGTAATTCATTCAGGGCGATGTATACGCTTACAACAAAATCCCAGAAAATATACAAAATTGACCTCAAAATTCAAAACTTTATTAAACATAGTTTGTATAAAAGGTTATTATAATGTTAAGGAATTTATGGATGATAATAACCCTAGAATGAGGTGTTCATGCCAGGCTGTTTCTAATTTGTTTTGTGTGGTTAATTGTGTAACATACATGATTGTAAGCTGTTATTTTTAAAAAAGTCCCGCTGGGTTTCTTGCTGGTTCTTCCCAGGACAGAGGTTTTTTTTAGAACCAGTGGTAATTAGAAAAAAGAGTGACTTTCAATAAGTATTATTTATAATCTATATTGAATAAAAAAGTTTCTGTTCTGTTTCTGTTCTATATAGTCAAGAATCTGACCGACCCAAAATAAAGACTATATTCCAAAATGCATTTATACAGGGTGAAAGTAGGTATATAGTATCATATTATGTAAATTGTTTACAATCAGTACACAATGTATTGATAGTCAAAATACCTAGGAAAGGTTTTCTAATGGGAAATTAGGCACCTCTATGCCTTTTTTTAAAATTTTTCATCAAATTTTAAAATTCAATACTGCCTGTACTACTTCCGAGTCCACTTAACACTTACACTGTCCAGTTTTCAGACAATAGCGAGACAATAGCTATGACCTATATGTAGTCCATGGGACAGCGAAAGGGTTAAATTTAAGAAAATTGTTGCATTATAAGGATCATAAAAACATTCTTTTAAAACAAATAGAATGATTTCCACAGGTATATTTAAATATTTTTCATGCCTGATAAAGCTATAACTGGGAAAAACGTAGCATATAATTTATCCATATGTGGTAGAGCCACGCTGCAGCTATATTATGGTTGCAGCACAAATGGGTCAGCTCGACCTGGGTAGGACCACACTCTCACAGGGCACCAGTGTAAAATAGCAGCTATACAATTTCCAACAATTTCCTAAATGTTTATTTAATTCTGTCTAAGACAAACTTAATGATCCTGTGACAAATTAGGATAGAAAGAAGGAAACATGGGTTAGTTTGTATCAGAGCGGAAACCTAAAACAAAGCAGTTTGGTAGAGCCACGATGTAGCTATATTATTTATTTATTTATTCTTTATTGCATGCCTTAAAAATAAAAGAATACAAAGGGCGGACTTAATGCCTTGAGGCATTCTCTACCAGTCAACCCATGGCATGGTGAGAATTTGACGTAGGTGTGGCAATATAGAATAAAATAACACTACACAAAATGATAATTTACTACATAATATATACATTTTATTATGGTTAAGCACAAATGGGTCGGCTCGACCGGGGAAGGACCACACTATCCACAGAATACAAACGGAAACAGCAGCTTAATGCTGCCATGTTTCATATGGTGAGTGAAGAGAAACGGAGACCCTTTTTACTGGAAACGAGGCATTCCATCTTAGTCCTCAGATGTGATAATGCATCTGCATTTTGATTCTTAAAGAAGGATAGGTGTAGATGTCTATGGGCTACATCATTCACTTACCTGCAGGTGGACTGTATGCTCGTTTGTCACCCTTATTCTATAAAAAAAATGGGTTGCTCCACATTCTTACCCATTTTTGCCACCGAGCAGCAATGTATCCACTTCTATGTTGTGGTTTGAAAAGTATGGTGCTATGAAGAGCCAGTTTAATCAAAGGCTGTAAGGCATTCAATCTAAATCCTCAGAGGTGACAATTTATCTGTAGCCTAGTTTGTTTGAAGTTAGTAACAGTATCCATGGACTGCATTAGCCACTTACCATTAGGTGGACTGCCAGTCCATCTATTACTTTTATGGTATAAAAAATATTCCGATGACTATGACAACTTATTTTTAATTAAAACAAAATTTTATACATCATAGTAGTTAGATACTCATGTTGACAAAAATATTATTTACAAAAATGTACATATTTAATTATTAATTGTAAATAAATTTATTAGTATATAGCCATAATAAATTATGTCGTTAAAAAATAAATAATAAAATATTATTAAATAATTTATACATACTAAAAGACATTTTTTCGAACGCAATTTATTTTTGAAAATAGAAATTGATACTTACCATTTTCACTTGTCTTCGGAAAAAGCCTATTCATTTCAGTCATATATTCCAACATACTTTTCGAAGGGAACATTATAATCTGAAATATCACAAAATCATAATTATGGGATTTTTTTCTTTTGTTTACGACAAATTTATAAATAATTTAGATAATCAGCCATCTTCTTTCCCCTTTCAGTCACATTCACTTCACAAAGTTTTCAACTTTTAATCAATTTAGAGACTTACAATTAAATATGTTTTTAAATTATTACGCCGATGTTTTAATTTACTTTATTTTTTATAAATAACATATATAAATGGTACTTTGCGTAGCATTAAAGTTATTTTTATTTTTACAAATTACAAATTGGTCGTAGTCAACATTACCATAATTACCTAACAAAGAGAGTTCTATAGAATACTATAAATAGCATCGCTAAAATTACAAATTTTAACTCTTACTAGAAATATACCAATCAAGATAATAATTTCTTGCCATTTAATGAGATATTAAGTGTATTTCTAAAGATCTTGTTTATATTTTATATCCAAACAAATAATTCACTACATATTTTATATTTAACACGAAAACACATTATTACAAAAATATATTATTTACTTATTTCAGTACCTATAAACACGTCTTGAACTTTAATAAAAATGTTTTAAATGTTTTCTAGAATAATTAAACAATTTCATTTCAAATACTATGTTGAAATTTTTAAAAAAAATTAAACAATAACAAATCCAATAAAGATGTAGATAATAAATAAATATTCAATATTCACCTGCAAATATTTCGCTAATTTCAAAAATAACAACCTTTCCCCCATAAGTTTGCAAACAAAATGAACATTTTCGTTCGGTCGTCGGTTGCCTTTAACAACATCAAAGGAAGCCGCATGTGCCTGATTGTCTAGTAGTTGGTATCACCTTTAGATCCTAGTTCGAATCTCGTTAGCACATAAAAATTCCAATAAGTTTATTTGTAAATATAATAAACTTTTCATTTATTATTAACTAACTTACCTTCATTTTATTTATAAAAGGTAGGAAAATAGTTAGGTTATTATTATAGAGAAAATGATAATAATAAATACAATTTTACTACGTTGATATTGGTTTTAAAAATATTTTATGAAGTTATCTATTCTAAAATTACTTAACAGTATGGCATTAATTATTCTCATAAGTTACAAATGTCTGATTTGTTGTCCTTGCCAAATTAAGTAAACGAATTTTTATGCATTTAATATATTAATATTTATTAAGCGATGAGTAAAGCTACTATAGACTTCAAAGTAAAGCCGACTCTTTATGAAATCGAGCCGACAGACATTTGACACGTGTAACGAGTTCTAGCAATGACCCAATAGGTGGCGCTAGAAGTATATTTGAAGTCTCGTGCACAATATTATTACTACATAATATCACAGAATAAATAAATAATATTAGATTTAATATTTTATGTCAATTGTGAAACAAAATATTAATAATATTTTCTTTAAATTTTAATTTATCTTTATTTTCAAATTTTTACAAAATTTTAGAATTTCATTCATTAATCAACAGGTTGCGCCTAGATCCAGAATACAGATAAAAGTATATTTTAAAAATATATAAATAAAATTAAAAAACTGTATCATTATAGTATTTTTGTTGACTTTTATTTCCAATTATTTTATTATTACTTGGTAATAACTATCACCATAATGTGATATACCTAGTAATATTATTATTATAAATTACAATATAGGAATTTGCTTGCAAATGAAATATAAGGTAAATTATAATGTTAAAAACCTATCTAAGATGCTTGTGCATAAATTGATTTAACATAATTTTGTAATACATGTAATAATATTTTTGAATCTATGAATACTTTTTGAATAATCTATCCACCACTAGATGGCGCTGTGTCTAGCATTTAAAGTTATTTTATGTGAGGTGCAGATGCAGCAGGCTTACTCCCGTAAGTTTTGGATTCAACCTGCTGGCATATTCCAAACAGAATTAAAATCGAGTTTTTTTCGAACTCATTTAAATTTGGAACTCTCAAAACCGTAGCTAGCACATATTGGAATGGTGGTTCAAATTGGAATTATCAGAACGAAAGTATTCAGCTGTCCGCTGCTAGATGGCGCTCGTAATAACATACGACGAGAACGCTTTTTCTTGATAAGTTTTTCATATTATATATGTTATAAAAAATTTAATTTATTAAAAATGATCTTCGGATCTGCCTTACGGCACTGATAACGCTTGATCGTGTATCTTGATTCGAATTGGTTTGGGAGTAAGCTTTTAAAAACAGTTTCGAAAAAACGTCATTTTGAATCGAAAACCCTCAAATACCGAATCGAATTCGAAAAAACTTTCGGGAGTAAGCCCTCTAGTTTTTAAAAAGCTTACCTACTCCGTAGATAAATTGAATCGAGAAATACGATCAAATTAGGGCGCCTGTGCACTCATTCGTATTCAATTAGTTTTCATGATTTGGGAAAATACGATTCGAAATAAATTCTTAATAAATGGATTCTTTGTGCACTATATGGGAGAAGATGGGGAAAAGTGAAAGTGAAGAAGGGGCGTCAAGCGCTGGCGCTCTCGGAGACCCTGCGGCCATGCATGTTATGGTTATGGCCGACGCCGGGCACGGTAGCAAAGCAAGAAGCTTTAAAACAAATAATTAAGGATTATATTGGCGTAGTAATAGTGTGGCATCGCTACCAAAGACGCGTGCCGGCACCTTTGATTCGTTTGAAAACACGCCGACAATAATTTTGAACTCGGCTGTAATAGAATAACATAAACATAAAGTTCAAATTCATGTTCATGGACGCGCGGAGCATTTTCAAAGGCGCTTGTACGCGTGCCGCAATTTGTGTTTTACCGCTACACTGTAATTTTGCGAAATAAGCCTTAACGCAATGGATTAAGTATCATGTTTGAGTAAACATGTAAATATGAAGTTATTCGGCTTTTCTTTTGATAAAAATTATATAAAAGGTAAGTTTAGTTATTTGCTAGTTGCTACCACAATTATTGCGACATTCACTGGGGTCATAGCTAATCAAAAATAGCTAGAAATCCTAAGTCCATGGCGGGTGATAGTGACATCGAAGATATGTACCTACTTCGGATTTTTCATTTGTTAATCCTAGTGCAGTGCGGAACAACGGCACAGATTAAATAATGTTACTAACAACGGTAAGTTAAAGTTACAGCCTATATGCGTCCCACTTTTTTTTATATGATAGGGTGACAAACGAGCAACGTCCACCTGATGGTAAGTGGTTGCTGTGACCCATAGACATCTACATTTATCCTTGATTACGAATAAAATGCAGATGCATTGTCACCCGTGAGGACTAAGATGGAATGCCTCTTTTCCAGTAAAAAGGGTCTCCGGTTCTCTACACTCACCATACGAAACACAGCAGTGTTAAGCTGCTATTTTACGCTGGTATTCTGCGAGAGCGTGGTCCTTCCCCGGTCGAGCCGACCCATTCGTGCTACAACTGTACTACTAATATAGCTGCAGCATGGCTCTACCACGTAAAACATGGCTCTACTACGTAAGCATGCAGCCCACTGCTGGGCACAGGCCTCCCCTCATTTCTGAGGGTTTTAGGGTAAGGAAATGTCCGCCGCGCTGCCTCAATGCGTGTTGGCGAACTTCACATGTCTTCGAAATATTTTTTTTTCTTATTTCTGAGACATGCAGGTTTCCTCACGATATTTTTCCTTCACCGCCGAGCACGTGGATCAGCACTTAAAATTGCAATTAACAATTTCATTGGTGCCGGCGGGGATCGAACCCGGGTTGCCCGCGTACTGTGAAATTTACAGCGAGCGCTAACCATCTGAGCTACCACGGCATAAATGCTTTAATATGTACCTAATAGTATACTTAGGTATTTATTTAGGTCTTACTTGTAACCTCTGACCAACTCATGTGGTTCGCGCTCCGGACTACGAAGCCAGGGGTCGCGGGTTCGAATCCCGTAAGGGGCAAATGTTTGTTTGATGAGCACGAGTATTTGTACCCGAGCCATGGATATTAGTAATTATATCTATGTATAAGTATGTCTATCCGTTAACTAGTCGCCATAGTATAAGCTATGCTTAGTTTGGGGCTAGCTGATTGGTGTGTAATCCAAACAATTTATTTATTTTATTTATTACTGTACTGCATTGAGTTACAATACCTATAGGTCACAATCTCTAACTGACAATACTCAAAAATGTCCGAGCGCCGTTCCATATACCTATATATTTTGATATTATATAGTTCAAAATGACATTTGCTCAATTTAGACGTTAACCTGCTTGTATAATGTTCCGTCGCTCGTATGCAATGTCATCATCATTCACTCAAGGGCTTGCGTACGAGCAGGGAACAAGGCATCAGTGGAGACGCTATTTATACTAATATTATTAAGGTTTATAATAATTGTGAAATATGAGTTTGTGAGTTTATATGTACTAGAGCTAAACAACTGATTTCAAAAATTATTACACCAATTTCTTTTAATTTACTTATCATATTAAAAATCATAACACATTTTATAAGATTTTTATATGATAAGTAAATGAAAAATTGGTGTAATAATTAATAGTATTAATAGCACTAGTAAACCACTAAGGTTTGTGAATTAGGTACTAAAATGCTAAGTATTAATTACTACTTTAGAATGGACATTTAGAATTTAGGATGGACATAATTATATTATTCAACTGGGTGGAGTCGGGGCGAGTCAGCTAGTCACACTAATATTATGAAGGGTATGTACGTTTTAGTGTGTATGTTTGTATTTTGTTCGTGCTCTAACAGATCGACGGATTCGGATGAAAATGTAAATAGCTTATACCCTAAATTATCACTTATACTACCTACTTTTATACCGGGAAACACGGGATCACGCGGTCGCTGATAATTTAAAATAAAACAAAATTAATATTAGGTATAAGCGTTATATTACTTACTTACTTTTAATAACTTACAACTAAAACTTAACCTAACCTAATTACCTTGAAACAATGTTAATTTATTGTAACGTTGCCTTTACTTTGATTTATTACGACTTACGACCCTTATATGGCTTGTAGTTTAATTCATTTCGGGCTTTTGCTATAATAACTGTCCATTCAGAGCATCTTATGGGGTTTCGAGGAAAACTAAAACAAAAAAAAAAAACATATTTTAATTATACTTTAAAATAATAAAACTCTTTCGACCTACATTTTGTACGGAAAACTAAAAATAAAACATTTAACAACATTGTAATATTAGTACATTAAGTTTAAAATCTGTAAAAATATTTATTGTATCAATCCACCCATAGAACCGTTAGAACATAATTTGCGAGTCACTCTCGTACGCGTGACTATTTGTTTCTTTACTCTTGCATATTTGTCTAACGTGAAAGAGAAACGTTATCGCGGCGCCGCGCGGTCGGCGGTGAGTGTTTTAGTTTGCTAATAAAATGAAAATTATTGAAATTTAAATGAAAACATGCACTGTGGATACATAAATACGTAAATTTGGTATGATACTTACCTAAAATATGAAACACCATCCTTTTTCGCACGTGTCTGCTGTTATTTGGGCAGGAAATCACCGAACACTTTGGCATCGCGGACGTTGTACGAGGATTGTGGTCGCCTTTACATTCAAACAGAAAACTCTGCGCACTTCGCAGCGTGCCGAGTTTTCACGCGACATTTATTTGTCTGTTTGTGACTCTATAGGTATTGTAACTCAATGCTGTACTGATACCTAATCATTCTGCCACTGGATTTAACGACCTAAATTGCACGATGTATATTGATTGACTTTATTTATTTTTTAATTCTGTTAGATCACAGAAAAAACAAGAACAGAAGAATCACTCTCTGATAGCAAACTTGCGAGTTTAAACCTAGTTATAACGTCTCTAATATTCATAATACTTTGCACGCCTCAGAAGCGACCTTCGTTAAATAGCCTACCGATTAAATCGTCGAAAAAAAATAGATTCAAGAAGTATTGATAAAAAGGGTAAGATAGAAATAGGTCTATAGATGTTGAGTTGAGTGGGGTTAGTAATTTTTTGGAAGAGGAATAAGCTTTACGCCAAGAAGCAGGAAAAACCCCAGACAACAGAGAAAAATGTGAGTTATGACTGAGAGAAAGTTTTCGAGAGCAGAAGAGATCATGAGGCGACTCACATTATCACAGACCACTGCTTTGGATTTAATAGATACAAATGTTTTAAGAACTTCGTCGACAGAGACAAACGAGAATGAAAATGGTTCATGTTGGGATGTGGCCAAAGAAGTAATTTCTGAAATTGTAGTGGACTTAATGATAGGAGATGATGTAGAACCAGCTGAAAAATTAGAATTAAGGTCATTAAGAGGAAAAGAAATGTTATAACTTTTTTCAGAGTGTATAAATAAAATCCAAGTTTAAATTTTATTTAGGAATTTAATTTTACAATTATTTTCTGGAGAGCCTACTCACACTTTGAATACGGGGATCAGAAGGGCAGTTGCCAATACAAAAAATTGGTAAACTTAAATTAAAGTGTTGCAAGTAAAATACACAGATAATAATTAATACATACAGACTACAAATAAATATTAATGTTTGATAATTTATTAAACACAGAGTGCTTACCAATACCAAGAGATTTGAGAAACTTCCATACATCGGCCGGAGAAGAGTTAGAAATATTATCATGGAATGGAAACTGTAACGCTTCGCTGCCCTTACCATGTGGTTACAGCGATTGCGAGGTGCGAGCCACTCTATACAAACGCCAGTTGTCAAAAGCACAACTTTGTAGTTATTTCAAATATTTATGAAATAACTACAAAGTTGTGCTTTTTTATTCTTTTAACCACTTCCTTCCTAAAAATACTTTTAACTCGTGTACCAATTGCTTCCCGACATCATTTAAAATTGCACCATTTGCACCCAAATTTCCGTTTGAAAATATAACTGTAAGTATTCCATTTTGACCACTAGAGGGCGTCAGGGTATTGGCTGCAAGACCTAGAGCCACCTCTGGGTGCATGCACTGCTATTTGGTGGTAGAAATAGGTAAAAGGATGGTACCTTACCAGGGAAAAGTCTTACTTTCGAAAAAAAAACTTTTTTACAAAATAAACATTCGACATAATTATAGATGTTGCAACGACAATAAGAGATTGTTGAACATATTTGTACAAACAAGGTAAATTACTTGACGTGGTATAATTCTATAACTATTATTATTCTTTGGAAATTGCTGTTATCAGGAAGATGCTACCGGCATCTCCTGTTTCTGACTCCCTCTGTTGCATCTTACGACACCCACGGGATCATATGGTGTACATATACCTCCACTACACAGCATCATTTACTAGTATCATTCCCTTTTAAAAATATGTCCATACTTTTTACGCGGTATAATATGTATATTGTAGTTGTAGTTTGTTGTAGCACGAATTGGTTAGCGAGAAAGGGGAAGGACCACGCTCTAAAAGAATACCAGCGTAAAATAGTAGCTTAATTCTGCTGTTTTACGCTGGTATTTTAGAGATTAATTCTGCTTAATTCTGCTGTTTCGTATGGTGGGTGTAGATATAAAAAGGTAAGCCTTTTTTACTAGAAACGAGGCAATCCATTTTATCTCTTAAGGTTGATATGACAACGCATCTGCATTTTGTAACTTAATCGAGGATAGATGTAGATGTCTATAGGCCACAGCATCTACTTACCATCAGGTGGGCTGTGTGCTCGCTTGTCACCCTTAATCTATAAAAAAAATGTCTAGTGGGCAGCAGCGTCTTCCTAATTAAAAAAAAAACTCCGTTTGTCAACCCGCCTGCCAATCGTAGCAACTATGGCAAATATGATACGCAGTGGACTTTCCATAGGCTGTACGGTAACGGCAAAGATCTATGGCATGTACCGCTGGGTTTTGCTTGGTTCTTCCCAGGACAGAGGTTTTTTCCGAACCAATGGTAAAGCTTAAATGACTTTCAATAAGTATTCTTGTTATCTATATTCAATAAAAATTATTACTTTTATTCTATTTTTTATATTACACGTTAATACGAATAAATAAATGTTTTTACATAATTATACCAGCGCCTTAATTATATAACCTATCCCCGTTCTAACAACGCCATTTTACCACAGAATACAGGTAATTATACCAAGTTCTCAGACAATTTCTATATAATATACTAGCTGCTCCCTGCGACTTCGCCCGCGTGTAATTTATGATTTTAATTTTTTTGTGCGGAACCCTAATTATTCTTCTAAGATAAAGTAACCTAAGTTACTTATAACATCAGCTATCTGCCAGTGAAAGTCCCATCTTAATCGGTCCAGCCATTTCGGAGATTAGCCGGAACAAACAGACAGACAGACAATTTTTTTTAAAATTGTGTATTTGTACCTTATATACTTTCATATAAAATTAGTAAAAAGCTGTTGTTTTGACATTACAAACAGACACTTCAATTTTATTTATTCGTATAGGTGTACATATAGATGTTTGTTTTGCAATTGACTAGTGTCGAATACCTAATTTCGAAGTAGGCGGCCTACTCCTGATCTGACACGATTATTCTTTGGAAACTAATCCATTTTCGCATATAAATCTGTGTAGATAGCGATCGCCATGAGAAACGCTGGAGACTCGCCAACACTTAAGTTTCTTCACGTCTTCCGCGTCTGATGCTTGCTTAATTACTTAAATTATCTTATCACTTTATCTCGTAGCGTTTGCAGAGTTCGCTAAGACTTTAAAAAGATCATTGTTCGGTCACGATCATCCAATTATTTAAACATTTTAAAATGTTTTTTTTTTATAGAAGAGAGAGGCAAGCGATCATACGGCTCACTTACGCCATATCGGTCTAAAAAACTGCTGAAAACAGTTTTTAAAAAGGTTGTGCGCGGCAGGATTTTCTAGAAAATAGAATAATGGTGACAAACGAGCACACTGTCCACCTGATGGTAAGTGGATGCTGTGGCCCATAGACATCTACATCTATCCTCGATTAGGAATCAAAATGCAGATGCGCTGTCACCCGTGAGGACTAAGATGGATGGAATGCCACGTTTCCAGTAAAAAAGGTCTACACTTATCACTTACATTACGAAACACAGCAGTTATCCTACACCGGTCGAGCCGACCTATTCGTGCTACAACCATAATATAGCAGCAGAATGGCTCTACCACGTATACGGTGGTAGATTGCCAACATCGAGAGGATGTGCATGGAATTTAGAATTGTGTCGCAGTTTAATACGATGTTAACACTCGGTGACTACGCATGGGCGTTGCCATGAAGGAAAGTTACGTCGACAAACGAGCACACACTACCTAAGTGGATGTTGTGCCATATGGATACAGTTATTCCGTGTGGATTCGAACCCGCCACCCTGTAACGCCGCAGACAACGATTAGCCACTGCGCTATCGAACCGTTCAGGTTGTGATGATTGCGAAAAAGTAAAAAGCGTATTTAGTACGTTTCAAATATCAATATATTCAAATAATCCTCTCCGAGTAGACATGTAACTTTAATCATGGGGGGTATATTGCCATAGTTGCCACGCTTGGCGAGCGGGTTGGCAACCGCAGTTTTTTTATTGTAGTTTTGCTGTTATCAGAAAGATGCTGCTGCCCATCTTCTGTATCAGTTTCCTTTTGTCGCCTCTTACAACATCCACGGAAAGATATGGGGTAGTGGGTATTCTTACCCACCACCCACCACACTGGCCACTACACGGGAAAAAAGGTTCTCGAGTGGCGGCCTCGTACCGGCGGACGAAGTGTAGGGCGTCCCCCCACTAGATGGAGTGACGACCTGGTAAGACATGCAGGAAGTTGATGGATGCAGGTGGCTCAGGACCGTGTTTAGTGGCATTACTTGGGGAGGCCTATGTTCAGTAGTGGACTTGTGGAAGGCTGTAATGATGGGTAGACATGTGTCATTCATTCATTTCTGGTGACCCGATCATTTAAGTATTGATTCGTCTTACGAACCGGGTCATTCGGGTCGTTTCGAGTTTCAGTACTCTGTGATCTGTGAGACCCGTTCGATAATGTCGGTCGTCGGACATTACTATACTTTTTGATCGGTGTCCTTTCAATCGTTTGATCCGGAATGTTCAAAAAATGTAATTGCAATCGTCAATAATTTGATGCGACCCGAGTCAAATGAAAGAATCATTCACGATTGACACATCATGTCTATCTCCGAGATTCCACCTACTTAAAAAGTTATAGTATTTTTATCCTTATTATAGTAGGATAGCATGATTTAACTTAAACTCTCACGCCTGTTACCTGTAGACAGAGACTATAGACTTTCATTTGGCACGATCCTAACACACCTCTCTAGTCTCTACACATCCAAATACCTACTCATACATGCTCGTCGGCACAGAATAAATAATAGTACTACGTTTTTCCTTTTTTTCTTTTATAGGATAGGGTGACAAACGAGCACACAGTCCACCTGACGGTAAGTGGTTGCTGTGACCCATAGACGTCTACATCTATCCTCAATAAAGAATCAAAATGCAGATGCGTTGTCACCCGTGAGGATTAAGATGGAATGCCTCTTTTCCAGTAAAAAGTGTAGTTAAGGGTACTCTTAATTTGGCCCACCTTCAATATATCACCAATTCAGTCGATAACCTTCCGTCTAGGGTGTCCCTTGCCAACTCTGCCACCCACTTCATATAGTAGGATACTATATGGTAGGATACTATATAAATATGGTAGGATATACGAGTAGTAGGGTTAGCAATCCTAATTGTATGTTTGCTTAAAGCGCTATATAGACTACGACATGTAGTGAAGATATAATTTTTAAGCAGTCTAGCCATAATAGTATGTCTATGAACATTTTTTTAGAACTAGCACTGTATTAGATTACAAGAGAGCTGTGGTAGGAAATAGCTCAAAGAATTAGTATGCTGAAGTGGCAATGGGCCGGCCATATAGCTCGAAGAACCGACAACCAATGGAGAAGAAAGGTTCTCGAGTGGCAGCCTCGTACCGGCAGGCGATGTGTAGGGCGTCCCCCCACTCGATGGAGTGACGACCTGGTAAGACATGCAGGAAGTCAATGGATGCAAGTGGCTCGGGACCGTGCTTTGTGGCATTCCTTGGGGGAGGCCTATGTTCAGCAGTGGACTTGTGAAGGGCTGTAATGATGATGATGGTGATGATGTGGTAGGAAAAGGGCTAGGAGTTCGCCGTAAAAACAGTATGGGAGCAATTCGGGGTCGATGTGAATGAAATTGTTAATTGCAATTTTAAGCGCTTATTTAGTACCTGCTTGGCGGTAAAGTAAAACATTGTGAGCAAACCGATTTTTATCTGATAAATTAAAATCTCATCTCATCTCATCTCATCAGAAATGTCAGGAGGATTGTAACCATCAGTGGGATATGTATATAGAATACAAGTGGTAAAATTAACAATTTTGTACAACCGACTTTAATATAAATAAAATGAAAACATCATCAATGTAGTCGAAGTCAATTAAATACGCATTATTAAGGATAACTCAAAAATTACTAGTCAGATCTTGATCAAATTTATATGACCACATGAAAAGCATCAGCTTTTAAATAAAAAAAGAATCATCAAAATCGGTTCACTTAGAAAAAAGTTCTGAGGTAACACACATAAATAAATACATTCGAATTGAGAACCTCCTCCTTTTTCTTGGAATCGGTTGAAAACTTTACAATTAAATGATTCGGAGTCGTGATCACGTGTAGAGTATGTGCTAATCTATGTGATAGGTACTTCACTTGGCTATGAGATCGGGATATAGAGCAAGGCCGTCGCAATTATAAGTTTATTGTATCCGGACACTTCGGGTGTGGTGTGACCGACAAGATGAAGCGGTAAAGCGGAATAGGTAGTAGCGAGAAACGTTAATTATTCATTTAAATAACCCCCGACGAAAACAAAGGTGTATCTGTGTATCTGTGTGTCTGTGTGTCTGTCTGTGGCATCATAGCTCCTGAACGCATGAACCGATTTTGATTAGGTTTTTTCGTTTGATAGTTCTTTTAATCTAGAGTGTTCTTAGCTATGTTTCAAGAAAAACTGTTCAGCCGTTTGAAGATCATCAGTTCTTTTTGTTTCGGGGTTTTTTTTAAAAATTTTAATTTAACTTATTTATTAGCGACCCGCCTAGGTTTCGCCTAGATGGGATCTATTAATGTGGTGTTATTTAGATTTAAGATAATCAAAGACAATTTATTTTATAAATTTTTCGTATTTAAAAAAAAATCTTCAAATTCTTCAGATAAAATATAGCCTAGAACCCTCTTGACATTACTTTCTATATGTCCATGAAGTTTCATCGCAATCGGTTCAGCAGACTGACAGACAGACATAAATTTAAAAAATGGTTATTTGTCTTAATGCATATAACCCCCCGAGCTTAATAGAAAACAGTTATTTCAATATACAGACAGACAGTTCAATTTTATTCATATGTAGATAAATGGCGGTGTAACCATCTCTTTACACCAGGCATATAACAGACTGGCGACGGAGTGCAGTATTAAGGGTGTGAGACGTAATACTGTGATCGTCAATCCGCCTGCGAAGGTAAGGAGTAAAGTAAATCCTCTCTACAACGGGAAAAATATGGATTTTACAGTCATGGACTTGAAAAATTGTGTGGAAGAAGAAGAAGATTTTCCTGGTGTCAGACTCGGAAAATCGATGCGTTTTTCGAGTTTAAGATGGTTGTTGTAGCGAAATTATTCTGGCAATCCCATTAGCCTTCATTTATTACGATACGTAAATACAGAGACAATTTTTGCACATATTTCATATTCATCATTATCATTACAGCCCTTCACGAGTTCACAAGGGCCTTAGAAAGTATCTCAGAACCGTGATTTGTATGCCACAACAAATCACGTTCCTGAGCCACCTGCATTCATCGAGTTCTTGCATCTTCTACCAGGTCGTCCATCTTCCATCTAGTGGAGGGTTGCCCTATACTCCGCTTAAGCATACGTGGTTACTACTCGAGAACCTTTCTTTCCCAACGGTTGTCGGTTTTTACAGCCATACGAAAAGCCTATTGCCACTTTACTTTACTGATACGTTGGGTAATGTCGGTTACTCTGATTCTACTGTGGATACCCTAATGTCTAAGTCTGTCACGTAGAGAAACTCCGAGCATAGCTCTCTCCATAGCTCGCCGAGCGACCTTGAGTTTCCTCATACGGCCAGCAGTGAAGGACCACGTCTCAGATTCATATGTCATGAGTGGCAACATACACTTATTTATTTAACAAATATGTTATTTATACATTTTTTAAAAATAAACACAAGAGATACGTTAAGTATTTTGTTAAATTTCTAATTATCTTAGCATAGGTATAGTTAAAATAGATGGAAGTGTTTTATATCACACTGAAATATCGAAAAGAACTTTATCAAAATCCAAATGTAAAAATTTAATATACACATAAAATCACCGAAGAATAAAAGAAGTCTGCTAAAATATATGCCCAACGTTAAATGGTCAAGAGCAACTTTATTTTTTGTCTTTTTTTTCGCTAGAGAACATCACTCTCTTGCGGATTTCTCCATTTGATTTCTACTAGGGCTGGTTGTTTTCTCGCTCAAAGGCTAAGTATAGACATTCAGCGAGGAAACGCAGCCAGCGTTCTTGGCACGATACCACGGCGAGTAGGACTGTATGACAATTTAAATTTTTAGTGATTGTTTTTCTTTATTATAGTTTTTTTTAAATATTTTGTGTAACCTTATAGTATAGATATAGATAGATAGATAACTGAAAGCATGTTCTGTAATGAAACATAGCAAAATTATTAATTGCATTTTTGTACACTATTTTTATAATACTGAAGGAACAAAAGAACTTAAAGTTCTCCTGATTTAGGTGCAGTCCATGGATGCCTGGGGCCTCTTTGAGCACTAAGATGGAATGCCTTACAGCCTGTAATTATACGGGCTCTCTATACCCTTCAGTCCGCAACACAGCAATGCTTGCACTGTATTTGACGGCCGAAATATGTAAGAAGATACCTAACCAGACCGACTTTTAGGCAGAAAATGAGTCCTATGACCTAGTGAGGTGTTGTTGAATACTATTGCTAGAGAGTGCACTGTTGAGAGTTGCACTGACAATTTGCTATGTCGCTCACGCTTTTAATTTGGACCACACGACAATTTCGTTTATTGTCTTTGTCCATATTCGTTTGACGATATCTCGACGTTTGGATACGTATTGTACCTAATTATTCTCCGAAATAAAAGAAAGCAAGGTCGACTGGCTTGTAATGATGAAGCAATGCCTCAAGTACATTACCATGGTAGTAATAGTGGTACTATGAATTTTCCCGATAATTCTAAGCAACTTCAAAAAAGATTATTTTCTAACTTCACCTTTATTTTTTCTTTCTTTCTTTCTTTAGTTGGGCTCGTACGATAAGTACTCTTTAACCAGTGTCAATAAGTCATCATCATTACATCTCTTCACAAGTCCACTGCTTAAAATAAGCGTCCCACAAAATATGCTACAAAACCCGGTCCTGAGTCACCTGCATCCAAAGTCTTCCTATATGTAAATATTCAATAAAAATCATTCTAGGTATTCTATTTTGTTCTATTCTGTCTAAGAAGGTCGTCACTCCATCTAGTGGGGTATGAAAATAAGGACCGACAACTAATGGGCTAGAAAGGCTCTCGAGTGGCATGTAAAAAATATTGTTTATAATAATTTGTTAACCAAATTATTTAAAATATTTATATTGATGCGTCGCATTGTGAAGATTTTAGGGCAATATGGCAACAGCTTAACTTTACTAGACAGCTGACAAAGATGGTCTCAAAGCACCAAAATTTGTGTCATTTAATACGTGGTTTTTGTTTTCCATCAATCTCATTCCCATTTGCCTACATATGCACCTATTAAAGTTAAAGTCTGGAAACGTCCCTCTTTTAACGCTTCATTCATTACTAAGAGGGTTAAATTCCATAGTACTCGACAACCATTTGAAACGTGATAGAGCCACGCTGCATCTATAATATTATGGTTGTAGTACGAATGGGTCGACTCGAGCGAAGAAGGACGACGCCCTCACAGAATACTAGTGTGAGATTGCATCTAGCTGCAATTGCTTAACGCTGCTGTGTTTCGTATGGGGAGTGTAGAGAACCGAAGAACCTTTTTACTAGAAACGAGGCATTCCATCTTTGTCCTCAGGGGTCACAATTCACAACGCATTCTGAAATTTGATTCATATTCGAGGATAGATATAGATGTCTATAGGCCACAGCATCCACTTACCAACAGGTGGACTGTGTGCTCGTTAGTCACTGTTAATCAATAAAAAAATATAAACTTGTGGTTTATATCGACATCGGAGTGTTTGTTTTATCATTTACACTGATAGTTCATATTGGCAGACATTAAATATGTAACTTAGATTATGTAATCACAGCAATTTGGGGTAAGTTCCCGCCAAAACTCCACCTTTTTTTGTAATGTTTGTAATTGTAGTGACGACCAGTTAGGATAGGGTATTATGGCAATTATTAGGAGAGCAATGTAGAGTAGTGAGAGACTTGTGATATTATTGATAATGTTTTAATGATTATAATGTAATGTAACATCTCTGGGAATGAGGTGATCGATTTCTAATACAATTTTTAAAATTATTAAAGACTTGTGATTTTTTTTTAAAAGTCTTGCTGGGCTGCTTACATAGGTATTTTTCGTAATCTATATTAAAATAGTAAGTATAATCTATATTAAATAAAAAAAATCCCTGCTATTTCTATTTAAAACGTGGCATGAGTTAAATGATTTTTTTTTAATTAAATCATTGTACATTGACAGTAGTAGGTGTCCTATTCTTTAAAACCAAAAACACATTCCAAAAGAAAAAAATTCAGTCTAAAATAAAAATAAAAATTACATAGTTGGTTTGTTTCTAGATCTTATGTGGTCATGGACCATTATTTAACGAGATCACAAGAACGCAACGTTGCTTTTCCCTGAATACTATAATCTATCTTAGTGTTGCAAGCGCGAAACCTAATTCTCTTTTCGGTGCAATCTTTATTAGGCATCGATGTAGCCATGTTTCGTTTAGTTGCGGTTACTTGGGCCTTATGTGGTCAAATTATGTTAATGTAACAATATAAAACACGGATTGTGGTCCTTTGAGATTTAGGTATTTTATTAAGATAGTAACATCTGTATTATCAAATATATTTGCATGTTGCACATTGTATCTGTCATCTCTTTCTACCACGTTTTATAGAATAAAGTCAACTGCGAATTTTTGTCTGCACATAGTAATGATGTTTTGTGGTCAATCCTCCATTCCTCGGCTATGTCGTAACTACTAATATGCCGATCTTGCTCCACTTTTTCAAAAATGGCATCGACTTTATCCGTATGAGGGCCACCAGAGCGAGCTGTATCTTCAACATCAAAATTCCCAGACTGAAAACAATTGAACCAACTTTGTGCTACTCTTACTGACACTACATTAGGTCCATAAACGTTCGTAAAGGTGCATAAACGTCACAAATTTTTTTCGCGGCTTGAGTCACATTTTTCCCTTTTTCTACCGACTTCAAAAAGGAGGAGGTACTCAATTAGGAGGTGCTCTTGTGTGCTCACTAAGAGCACACACTCAGTTTGGACATCCTATTTACTCCTTAACCTTATAGAAATGAGAGAAGCCCTGTGTCTAGCGGTGGGACGGAGATAGGCTGCATCTGTTTACTTTTTCACAACATGCTAATTTAAAGAGACTACGGCCGCGTATAGTAAATTATACTATACGCGAGCAAACTGAGTTCGGCACCAATTAAATTGTTAATTGCAATTTTAAGTGCCGATTTACCCCGTGCTCGGCGGTGGTGGAAAACATCGTGAGGAAACGTGCATGTTTGAGAAGTAAAATATTTCAAGGACACGTGAAGTCCAAAGTGAGAGGAGGTCTGTGCCTAGTAATGGGACGGGAAAAGGCCGCTGTTTATTTTTTTCATACCGATGCCGATGTGAAACCAGTATTCTACACAATTTAATAGTCACACTCACACGCTATTAAACCATGTGGTCTGTGACGTATACAGTAAATATTACGAACCAAAAAACACAGTTGAATGAATGAAACTCTATTCTTGTTTTAATAACAATTAAAAGTTATATTAAACAACACGATTAAAGATCCATTGTCTATTACTCTGCAATCATCCAGACTAAAACCATAAACTACGTTATCTAAGATCTGCGGTCGATGTAATTTAAAGAATAAGAATCTACTTACAATGACGAAACTTGAGGTAAAGCGACTGATCCATCGGTTAGTGAACGTGCACGTCACTTAAAAAACGAAACATCTTTCAAATTAACCTGATTTGGATTGCAAGATGATGTACTTTTTTTATAAAAGCAGGCACACAGTCAGTCCTTTGCTGTGAACCTACATTATATCTTCGTTTAAGAATCAATAATATTTTGATCCTTTTGACTGGAAACAAGGCATACCACATTTCCTCCATTCCTCATTTATTCTGATTGTCATTCTTCATTCCTTTACGTGGTAAAGCCATGCTGCAGTTATATAATGGTTGTATTACGAATGGGTCGACTCGACGGGGGAAGGACCACGCTCTCACAGAATACCAGCGTGAAATAGCAGCTTTATGCTGCCGTGTTTCGTATGGTGAGTGTAGAGAACCGGAGACACTGTTTACTGGATTGGCATTACCTCTTAGTACTCCGGGGTGATAGCGCATCTGCATTTTGATTTTTAATCAAGGATAGATGTTTATTTCTATAGGCCACAGCATCCACTTACTATTAGGTGGACTGTGTGCTCATTTGTCACCATATTAGGACGCATTCACGTTACAAGCGTCGATTAGCTCGAAGAAAACGGATCGCTGTGTACATTTCAAGTGAAGCAAAAACCATGCTCATCTTATAGTAAGGAGACGCACTCACGTACATGTATGGATTTAAAATCATTTGCAACCATTAACATGGTTTTAGGTGCATATGTGTGCAAAATGTTTGGTCATGTAGAAAGAATGAACGAGGAAAGAGTGACAAAGCAAATTTATGTTGCAGAAGTGAACGGAAGAGTCGGGAAGGACGCCCTAGTCACATTTTCACTGACTTCAAAAGGAGGAGGTACTCAATTAGACTGTTTCTTTTTGTATGTGTATTGCCTCATAACTTTTTTTTAGGTGAACCGATTTTGATGATTCTTTTTTTATTTGAAAGCTGGTGCTTCTCATGTAGTCCCATATAAATTCTGACCAATAGTTTTTGAGTTATCCTTAATATTTATATTGAAGTCGGTTGTACAAAATTTTAATTTTACCACTTGTTGTAATAAAACTTCAGAA
Source organism: Parnassius orleans (assembly GCA_029286625.1). Classification (NCBI taxonomy): domain Eukaryota; kingdom Metazoa; phylum Arthropoda; class Insecta; order Lepidoptera; family Papilionidae; genus Parnassius; species Parnassius orleans. Next base: position 1,837,783 of record JAGSMP010000096.1, on the reverse strand, counting down.
TGTATCGAATTTCTTCTTATTCACTCATTTTGGCGGACAGAAAAACAATTGAAAAATGGCGGGAAAGTGTTTTTTACTTTTTCTTAATGTCCTATATGTATTGATATTAAAACCAGCCAGATACAAACAGTACAACCAAAGAGATTTTTCTTAAATTTTATACAAACTAAATATGAAGAAACTTCTTCCCCGACCTTATATGAGATACGTTTTGTTCTTTCTGTATATTTAAAACAATGTGTCCAGCGGGCTACTCCTCATCCCCCAACGACAAAACAATAAAATTATACCGGATTGAGAGCGAATTGTGACCTTGACAAGTCGACAGTAAAGCCATGATATATGTTACCTACAATGATATATTTATTACTTTTCGGAACATATTTGTACATAGGTAATAACGTGGTAATTGATTGTCAATGAGTGGTCTCATATTCGTTTATTCGTATCAGCCACAACTGATGATACGCCTTCTATAGATTGTCTCATCGGGGTAGGGTTACCAGATGGAAAATTGAAAAGTCCTGACAAATAACTTAATTTCCATTGAAAAAACCCTGACATTATATTGGAAGCATTAACAAGCGTGAAAAAAATTTAATTAATTATTGGTTTTGTGCACACTCAATCCACGTCGCAGATTCCACCCCTCCCACGCAAAAATCTACTGTATTTTATTGAAAAATCGAAAAAGCCTGACATTTCCTAAATCCGACCGCAATCCTGACAAGAGCCCAAATGTCCTGACACGCCCTCCTGGCATATGGTATCCCTACATAGGAGGGATATAAATCTATAATTACCACATTAAATTTGTGTGTTGTTTGACAACTATAGTTTTTTTAAATTTTCTAGTTGTGATGAGAAGAACGCTACTGGCCATATCCTAGTTTGTTCCCCTCTGTCACCTATTACGACACCCACGGGACGATATAGAGTAGTGGATGTTCTTACACTGTGGCAACACATTGAATATTAATCCTATACTGTATACTTTATGTGAGCAATTTTTGTATATGATTGGTTTTTCGGAAACGATTTTAACGATTTGGATGAAATTTTGTTATTAGGTAGGTAATGTTTTACTTTTCACGTTTATTTAGATAAGTTTCATCCCTGAGCAAATAATCTTCGATCAACAATTTTTTTAACCCCCCTCGATCGCCCAGGTGCTATGAATAAATAGAATCAGGGTAACTCCTTTGCGGAAATCCATTATATTAAAGATGTTAAAAATTTATTAGCTAAGAACCCCATGATAAAATAAAATGATATGTCTTTAGAGGGAGGGCCGGCCCTCCCTCTACCTCATGAGGGGGGGCGGGAGGTTCTCTTCAAACTAGGTAAGACACATAATTTTAATTTATTACGCGGACCCTAAGCTAATTAAAAAAATAATTGAATTAATTGAAAAAATCTGCTATAAATAATGTTTATAAGATTAGCAGTGCGTTTCTATGCATTCTATTCTCTTATACATTGCGTGTTACTCTGGTGAGAATCATTCGTAGGTCAATCCGTAACTGTGAATCGGTTCATGGATGACTTAAAGAAAATTAATGATTGCCCATTTTCACCCCTCTACGACGGTGGGTTTGTGAGCGTCCCTCGCACTAGTAAGACATTGAATGATGAGCTAACGAACGAGCAGCGGAGGCGGAGGATTCAGTCTTAGATTATTTACTCTAGAGTAAATAATCTAAGGATTCAGTGTACAATAATATTGGTAGGCATTCAAAATGACATTTAATTTTTTTTCCTGACTAGATATTTCGACAACATGTGAATTCCGTAATCACGCGAGTGTGTGCTCTCGTGTGCTCACTGAGAGCACACACTCAGTTTGGACATCCTATTTACTTCTTAACCTTATAGAAATGAGAGAACCAATTAAATTATTAATTGCAATTTTAAGTGCCGATTTACCCCGTGCTCGACGGTGATGGAAAACATCGTGAGGAAACGTGCATGTTTGAGAAGTAAAATATTTCAAGGACACGTGAAGTCCAAAATGAGAGGAGGTCTGTGCCTAGTAATGGGACGGGAAAAGGCCGCTGTTTATTTTTTTCATACCGATGCCGATGTGAAACCAGTATTCTACACAATTTAATAGTCACCGTCACACGCTATTAAACCATGTGGTCTGTGACGTATATAGTAAATATTACGAACCAAAAAACACAGTTGAATGAATGAAACTCTATTCTTGTTTTAATAACAATTAAAAGTTATATTAAACAACACGATTAAAGATCCATTGTCTATTACTCTGCAATCATCCAGACTAAAACCATAAACTACGTTATCTAAGATCTGCGGTCGATGTAATTTAAAGAATAAGAATCTACTTACAATGACGAAACATGAGGTAAAGCGGCTGATCCATCGGTTAGTGAACGTGCACGTCACTTCAAAACGAAACATCTTTCAAATTAACCTGATTTGGATTGCAAGACGATGTACTTTTTTTATAAAAGCAGGCACACAGTCAGTCCTTTGCTGTGAACCTACATTACACAATAATATATTGATCCTTTTGACTGGAAACAAGGCATACCACATTTCCTCCATTCCTCATTTATTCTAATTGTCATTCTTCATTCCTTTACGTGGTAAAGCCATGCTGCAGTTATATAATGGTTGTATTACGAATGGGTCGACTCGACGGGGGAAAGACCACGCTCTCACAGAATACCAGCGTGAAATAGCAGCTTTATGCTGCCGTGTTTCGTATGGTGAGTGTAGAGAACCTTTAAATGTACATAAAATTATCTTGTTTACATTGCCTTACATACAGGGTTGGCCACAGGAAAATAAAATAAGATACAATTTAAATTTATTAATTAATAACTTTTCATTTAATAACAATATAAACTTGACATCTAATTGTTATAATTATAATAATATAATTAATTTAATAGACATAAATAATTTAATTAAGAAATTTTTGACTAGAGATAGGTATTACCTATCCAAATATAATTTAAGACAGATAGCAAATGTGCTATCTTATTGTTTATATATTAACTCAGCCAAGGACTTGGCTACACCGACATCTGCTTCTTTTGAGCAGTGTAATGACTTAATATGTAATTTGGAATCAGTTCCAAGTAATTTAAATTAGAAAATGAGACAATAGAGGTAATCTCTAGCAGTTATAATAATTTAAATAATTTAGAATGTAGCTTACAAAACCTTCATTGTATGACTCCACAGAGTGATAATAAAAATTGTTTACACCTGGTGCATCAGAATATACAAGGCATGATAGGCAAAGAGCTAGAAATTGAATTGTTCTTAAATAGCAACAATATTCATATTTTATGTATTACTGAACATTGGTTAAAAGCTTATAACATAATGTTTAATTTCAGTAATCACCAGGTGGTCAGTTCGTTCAATAGAGAAACGGTTTTAAGAGGTGGCTCGTTAATATTAGCTAGTAAATTATTATCATGTAAGGAACGTAAAGATATTGTGAGCCTCTGTTGAGCGAACTGTAGAAATGGCATGTGTTGAGTTTGAGCACCTCATTGTTGTGTGCGTCTACAGACCCCATGTTCTATATACAATACTTTTGAAAAATTATGGAGGAAGTTTTTGTTGCTTAATAAACAGAATAAATCTGTTGTAATATGTGGAGACTTTAATATCAATCTCCTAGAAGCTTCCTCCACCAATATTAAATTTAGATCATTGTTTAAATCATATGGTCTTTTTAATTTATTTTAGAGCCAACGCGTATTATTGAATGTAGTGCAACATGTATAGATAACATTTTACAAATGTTAAGCCGTTGCATTAATGTATAATTCAAAATTGAGTTCTGATCACTGTGGACAGTTAGTTTCGTTACCTTATGTTCACAAAAGCAAGTAGATGAGAAAATTGTGTTTGTTCCTGTAAATGCACGTCGCTTGGAGAAGTTTAGAAGTAACATAGTGAAGAAACTTCCATCACTTTCATACCAAAATGATCCTAATTTTTGTATGGAACAGTGTTTAAACTTATTTGCAATGAATTTGATAATATTTTTACTTCTAAAACGTTCTCCTTGAACAGTCGGAAGGCTTTCAATGAATGGGCGACAGTAGGAGTCCATAAGAGAGACAAAGGTTATATGAACTTTACCATGAAAGGTCATATAACCCTAGCGTCGAATTTAGGAATATGTTAAAAATATTCAAAAATATTTAAAGGAGTGTGCTCCAAAGCCAAGTCTTTGCATTTGAGCAACAAAATTAAGACGGCTTCTAATAAAATTAAAATGACGTGGAGTATAATTAATAGTGAAACTGGTAAGGTCAACTCGCAATTCAAACTACCGGTTGAGTTTTAACAACAAATTAACTGAATCAGATCAGGATGTTGCAATGGTTTTTGAGAAATATTTTACTGATATTCCGATCTTAACCACTAAGTCACTGAATATTCTTCTCCTGCAGTCGCCGAATCATTCCTTAAACAAAATGTAAATGCGTACAAAAAATTTTACATTTCATAAAATATCATCAAAAGATATTGTAAAATATTTTAAAACTATTGATATTAAGAAAACTGCAGATCTGTGGGGGATTTTCGTTAAAGTTATTGCGTCTATAATAGATATAATCGCACCTCAACTAGCTATTATTTTTAATACTAGTATCGAATATGGTGTGTTTCCTGATTTAATGAAGCATAGTAAAGTAATACCTTTATTTAAATCTGGTAGTACATTAGACCCCGCCAATTTTAGACCAATTTCTGTACTGCCAACACTTAGTAAAATTTTTGAAAAATTATTCTTGATCAAATGTTAATTTTTTAATGTTAATAATTTACTTCATAAAATCAATTGGTTTCACAAGGGTCGCTCGACAACTGATGCTAGTGTTGAGCTGATTAAACATATTTTCAATGCATGGAAGAATTGACGGGATGCTTTGGGTATATTCTGTGACGTATCTTAAGCCTTCGATTGTGTTCACCATGAAACATTAATCAGGGTACTACAACACTACGATGTAAGAAGTGATGCTCTTTAATTAATTGTTTCATATTTAAGTAACAGAACGCAAAAGTTGTCATTAATAGTATGAGCTCTTCCGGGTCGATAATACAAATGGGCGTGCCTCAAGGCTTATTTCTCAGCCCCTTTCTGTTTCTTGTATATATTAATGACTTACCTTACATAGTAGGGGATAACCATAATATAGTATTATTTGCTGATGACACTTCATTAATTTTCAAATTAAAACGACAATTATTAAAATATGACGAAGTAAATAATGCTATATCTAAATTAGTAAATTGGTTTAATGTTAATAACTTGCATTTAAATAGCAATAAAACGAAATGTATGAAGTTCATGACTCAAATGTCAGACAATTAAATACTAATGTAATTTTAAATGGGAAGAACTGAGTCTTGTCGATACCACCATTTTCTTGGAATAACACTAGACGCGAAGCTTCAATGGAGCCCCACAAGCAGACTTAGTTCTGCAGCATATGCTGTAAAAAAGATTAGAAATCTTACCAGTGTGGAAACAGCTAGACTTGTTTACTTTAGCTATTTCCATAGCATAATGTCGTATGGTATTTTGCTATGGGGACACGCAACTGACACTGAAATTATATTTGTTTTACAGAAGAGGGCCATAAGAGCAATCTATGATTTAAAACCTAAGGAGTCGCTCAGACAAAATTTAAGAAATTAATATATTAACTTTGGCCTCTCAATACATTTATGAAAATGTAATGTACGTACACAAAAATAAAAGTAGTTATACAAAAATAAGTGATGTTCATTCTGTAAATACTAGGAACAAACACAAGCTAGTAGTACCAGTTACTCGACTCCACCGAGTCAGTAATTCATTCTTGGGGCGATGTATACGCTTTTACAACAAAATCCCAGAAAATATACAAAATTCGACCTGCTCAAAATTCAAAAACTTTATTAAACATAGTTTGTATAAAAGGTTATTATAATGTTAAGGAATTTATGGATGATAATAACCCCTGGGAATGAGGTGTTCGCTGCCAGGCTGTTTCTAATTTGTTTTGTGTGGTTAATTGTGTAATATACATGATTGTAAGCTGTTATTTAAAAAAAAAGTCCCGCTGGGTTTCTTGCTGGTTCTTCCCAGGACAGAGGTTTTTTTTTCGAACCAGTGGTAATTAGACAAAAGAGTGACTTTCAATAAGTATTATTTATAATCTATATTGAATAAAAAAGTTTCTGTTTCTGTTTCAACCGGAGACACTGTTTACTGGATTGGCATTACCTCTTAGTACTCCGGGGTAATAGCGCATCTGCATTTTGATTTTTAATCAAGGATAGATATTTATTTCTATAGGCTACAGCATCCACTTACTATTAGGTGGACTGTGTGCTCATTTGTCACCGTATTAGGACGCATTCACGTTAGAAGCGCCGATTAGCTCGAAGAAAACGGGTCGCTGTGTACATTTCAAGTGATGCAAAAACCAAGCTAAAACCATGCTCATCTTATAGTAAGAAGACGCACTCACGTACATGTATGGATTTAAAATCATTTGCAACCATTAACATGGTTTTAGGTGCATATGTGTGCAAACTTCTACGGCCTTATAAAGAAAGAAAAAGAAAGATGTGTGCGTGAGTGCGTGTCAAAAAGTTGAACATGGCTTCGGCATTCGGCTTCACTTGAAGCCTTTCTTCCTTTGTTGGTTTGAGCACAAAACATGATATGTTTAGTTAGGTATAATAATCATAATCATAATCTTTATTGCAATTAAACGGTAACAATAGATGTGATGTTTTAAAAAATAGTCCGCATTTGAACCCGGTTTGGGCGTAGCAATTATAAAATATTAAATTACATTATTAAATATTATTACTAAATTACATTATTAGATTTCATTATTAAGTTACATTATTAGATTACATTATTAAGTTACATTTTTAAATTATGTATACAATATTAGATAAATTATTATTTTATATATAATAAATTTATTTTATATATAATATATTATATTTTATAATAATATATAAAATATAGGGAAAAATATGCACGTCAAAAATGTAACTACGTCCTTATAAGAAGTCGTTAGCTTTCGATAAAATTCGAAAGTTGTTTACGATAGAGAACATCATTCATTAGATATATATAACGTAAATGAATTTGCAGCCAACGGCACGATGAACTAGTTCATCTCAACGTCAAGGACGCGACCGGCACGTTTGTTCGAATTTCGCAGAAATACAAAGTATGTGACCCACAGATAATCATAAACGACAATGTGTTTTTCCCTCCATTTATCAATGATAATATTTTAACTTTTATATTTTTTTTTAGGATAGGGTGACAAACGAGCACACAGTCCACCGGATGGTATGAGTGGTTGCTGTGACCCATAGACATCTACATCTATCCTCAATAAAGAATCAAAATGCAGATGCGTTGTCACCCGTGAGGACTAAGATGGAATGCCTCGTTTCCAGTAATAAGGGTCTCCGGTTCTCTACACTCACCATACGAAACACAGCAGCATGAAGCTGCTATTTTACGCTGGTATCCTGTGAGAGCGTGGTCCTCCCCCGGTCGAGCCGACCCATTCGTGCTAAAACTATACTACTAATATAGCTGCAGCATGGCTCTACCACGTATAAAATATATGGCTTTGTGTAAAAAAATCTGAACTAATAACTATTATAGATGTTGCATCTCTTTGCATATTTCTATCGCATCTACCACGGGCAGTGCTCAGAGGAATTGTTCGGACTATTTCCGCCGCTCAATTTCACCATCGACACCGACAAAACTCGCATACCATCCATCCCATTTGGATGATTGGCGGTCCACCACTGTGCGATTTACAAGAAGTTTGAAGCTTCTTCCTCGCACAACATCCTTGTGGAATCGACTACCACCAGCGATTTTACGGACCCCAACGACTTAGGGACCTTCAAGAAAAGAGCATATCGTTTTTTAAAAGGCCGGTAACGCATCTGTGATTCCCATGGTGTTGCAGTTGTTCATGGGCGGCGGCGGTAGTCACTTACCATCAAGTGAGCCGCATGCTCCTTTGCCCCCTCTTATATATAAAAAAATAATCATGACAACCTAGACGAGTGCGATGAAAGTGCTTGTTAGCGGGAATTTACTATTTTGCTTGGTCTGACGTCTGCATTCGTACCACCATCTTGCATATAGATATGCAAAATGGTTACCATACGAAACACAGAGCGTGGTCCTCACCCGGTTGAGCCAAACTATTCATGCTATTCGTGGTCCATAGAAGTCTACATTTATCCTCGATTAAGAATCAAAATGCAGATGCGCTGTCACCCTGAGGACTAAGATGGAATGCCTCGTTTCCAGTAAAACGGGTCTCCGGTTCTCTACACTCACCATACTAAATACAGTAGCATTACACTGCTATTTTACGCTGGTATTCTGTGAGAACGTGGCTCTTCCCCGGTCAAGTCGACCCATTCGTGCCACAACCTTAACACAGTTTCAGCATGGTTCTACCACGTGTAAATGTAATGTGTTTCTTTTGGGCTATAATGCCCAAAAGAAACACATTACCTAAACCTAAAGTTAAATGCAATAATGACTTAATAGTGTAACTCACTTATGCATAATCAAAACGCCTGTGCCTGTGGATAATTTATCCATTCAAATTATTTCTAGACGATGAACCTAGTAATTACAATACACTATTATTAAGCAAGTTAGATCGATGTTAATTTGGTCAATATTTACATATCTCCATAAGATGCTTTAGGGCAAGAACAACATTCATTAAACATTTATGGGGTTCATTAATAAAACGCATGAATATAAAATATCTTTATTTTTCGACAAAATAAAAAATAATTGTCGAAAGGGTTTTTTTTTTGACCTTCGATTTTAAATCTACTGACTTAACATTGGCAGAATTCTATCAAGGCAAGCCTAAAATTAAAAGAAGAAGAAGAAATCAACTTCTGACGGCGGAACTCTTTTTGTAATTTTTAACCGACTTTAAAAAGGAGGAGGTTTTCATTTCGAGTGTATGTTTTTTGTATGTATGTTACGCGATATCTTCGCAGATTGTGAACCAATTTTCATGATTATTTTTCTATTAAATAGGCTTTACCTCAAAGGTGGTCCCGTTAAATTTTGAAGAAAAACTTCCGCCCCTAAGGATGGAAAATAGGGTTTAAAGTTTCATATTGGACTATTGTTTAAGGAATTTCATATGATATCTTCGCAGATTGAGAACCGATTTTAATGATTCTTCTTTTATTAAATAGGTCACAAGGTTCAAGGGTGGTCCCATATAAATTTGGAGAAAAAAAAAATTCAACCCTAATAATAAAAGCAAATAAATAACTTCATTTTTAGCAATTTGAAGTCGGTTTTTACTTATTTGTTAAAAGTTATAATTATTAAAGGTAAAACTTAATAAAAGACAGAAATAGACCCATAGCTAGTATATAGGACACACAAAAACAGTTTATTCAGTAAGTCCATAAAAACCTGCAACCAACTTAAACAAAAATTCCACAAATGCCTTGTGACCAATTTTAAACATAGTATATTTTTTTCTCTATTAACTATATTTCCACAAGTAATATTAATTTAAAAAAAGTTGACAGCCCTTTTAATCAAGGCTCAAACAATAATAATAATCATCTACAGGGACAGCCCTACACAAGTCCACAACAATATTATTATCATGTTGTACATAGGCCTCCCCACAAGCAATGCCACAAAGCACGGTCCTGACCCACCTGCATCTATCGACTTCCTGCATGTCTTACCAGGTCGTCACTCTATCTAGGGGGCTACAAGGTTGCCAAATGAGAACCTTTAACCTTTCTTCCCCATCGGTTGTCGGTTCTTTGAGCTATATTGTATAAGTGGCTTATTGCCACTTCAGCTTACCTCTCAGCTTCAGGTAATCCGTTGAGCTTTGTCGGTTACTCTGGTTCTGCTTCTGATATCCAATTTTTTTAAATATTTGTTATACTTTTATTTATTGATGAGTCTACAAATATTAAAATTTAAGTACCTAAAGATGTTTGTGGCGTGTTGCATTATATGTTTGTTCATTTCTTTCATTTTAAATCTAGCGCCTATCTAAACAATAATAAACATAATTATTTCATAGGATAAGGGTGAAAAACGAGCACACAGTTCACCTGATGGTAAGTGGATGCTGTGGCCCATAGACATCTACAACAATCCTCGATTAAGAATCAAAATTCAGATGCGTTGTCACTCCTGAGGAGTAAGATGGAATGCCACGTTTCCAGTAAAAAGGGTCTCCCGATCTCTACACTCATCATATACCAGCGTAAAATATCAGCATTTTGCTGCTCTTTCGCTGGTTTCTGTGACAGCGTGCTCCTATCCCAGTCGAGCTGACCCATTCGTGCTACAACCATAATATAGCTGCAGCGTGGCTCTACCACGTATATAAAAAACATAATAATTTAACACCGACAGAACCAGCGCATTAATAACGCAACTCGCTTTTTCGTTGTTCAGAAAGCGAGAGTATCAGACTTACTTTCATTACAAGCATTTATTTTACGCTCGCTTGAATGTAACTCGGATATAGATCTGTAAACATACCTTTTTATATAAGTAGTAAGTGAATCTTCATATATTCATCACTCCGTGAAATTGTCACATTAATTTAAAAAAAAAACTTTTAAGTGGTAGAGCCATGCTGCAGCTACATTAATTGTATAGTTGTAGCACGAATGGATCAGCTCGACCGAGTAAGGACCACGCTCTTACAGAATACCAGCGTAAAATAGCAGTTTAATGCTGCTGTGTTCCGTATGGTGAGTGTAGAGAACCGGAGACCCTTTTTACTGGATACGAGGCATTCCATCTTAGTCCTCTGGGGTGACAACGCGTCCGCATTTTGATTCTTTATCGAGGCTTAATGTAGATGTCTATGGGTCACAGTATCTACTTACCATCAGGTGGACTGTGTGCTCGTTTGTCACTCTTATTCTAATTAAAAAAATCGATAATAACTGAATATATTATTATACAAAAATGGCGTAGCATGGTTAACTTTAAAAAGAAACTTTAAAAGCCTTGTGGACTATTTAGAGACGATGGCAGGAGACCCAATGGTATGACATTGGTCCCTTGGGAGGTTAAGCCCTAGTGTGGGATGCTACTTGCGTAGACACTTTGGCGGTCTCCCATCACATGGGTACCTCGTTTAGAGCCGGGGCGGCATCAGAGGCAGCTGAACTGAGTAAGTGGCGCAAATATGAGTCTCTAAGAGATAACTACATATTGGTGCCATTTGCTGTAGAGACTCGGTCCGTGGGGTCCACGTGCGGTGAAGTTCCTAAAGGAACTCTATCCACGACTGGTCGTTGCTGCTGGTGATAAGAGTGCTGGTTCTTTTCTCGCTTAAAGGCTAAGTATAGCCATTCAGCGAGGAAATGCAGCCAGCGTTCTTAGCACGATACCACGGGGAGTAGGACTGTATGATAATTAAGTTATTAGTTTTAGTTTTTTTGTGAGAACCGATTTTAATGAATATTTTTTCATTAAATAGGTCAAGGGTGCAAAAGCAAATAAATAACTTCTTTTTTCGCAATTTGAAGTCGGTTTTTACTTTTTGTTGAAAGTTATAATTATATTAAGTATGAACGTCAAATTTTTTGACCACTTTTTTTTTTATAGGATAGGGTGACGAACGAGCACACAGTCCACCTGATGGTAAGTGGTTGCTGTGACCCATAGACATCTACATCTATCTTCAATAAGGAATCAAAATGCAGATGCGTTGTCACCCGTGAGGACTAAGATGGAATGCCTCTTTTCCAGTAAAAAGGGTCTCCGGTTCTCTACACTCACCATACGAAACACAGCACTTCCTGATAACAACTCCATTCCATCCAACCATTACAGCCATAAAAGTCCACTGCTGAACATAGGCCTCTCCCATAGATTGCCACGGATGTCAGGCGGGTTGGCAACCGCAGTTTTATTAAAAATAATTTTGAGGTTTTATTTTATAATGTTTTTAATTTATAATGTTGAACAGACATGGAAGAAGAACGTCGTAAGTGTCATTAGCCTGTACTCTATTAATTTAAAAAAAAAACGGAAAGTCAGTTTCCATTCTTCGATAGTTCCCATCAGTGAGGCCCATGGCTTATGCAAATTGTTATTGCATGTGGAAACGCTCTTTAAGTTTCAAGGAGTTTCACATCGATTGAAACACTTTTTTGTAATTAAATTCTTATTTATAGTCTTTATTAAAAAAAATAAAAATACTAGCAATGCCATTAACATTATGTACTAATATCCCCTTTTAACCATTCTAAAATTATTGTGCTAGGAGTGGTTTATGAAGGATTTGAACACCATGACCTTTTGTGTGTTCGCGGTTCTGGGTACGCACCCTGGCATTAGGTTACTGACGCTTGATTAAGCTTGATTACAGAAGGGTTTCTCAACTTGGTTCATATACCACTAGTGGTAAAATACTGATGGTAGGTTATTGACTGAGGGACCCTGGTGTAAATTACAGTACGACAGTACGACCAAAGCGTTCTCTTCCTTACGACTATCAGCTCGTGGACAATTTTTTTTAATTAAGCGGAAGTGACAAACGACAGCCCACCTGATGGTAAGTGGCTACTGCAGTCCATGATCACCAGCAAACATCTTCAAATAAATAAACTACCGATGTTTTGTCATCTCTGAGGATTGAGATGGAATGCCTCACATTCTGTATAGTTACATATGTGTAACTACTGTCCTGTATAGTTATACCTATATATATCTCCTAGCTGATACCCGCGACTTCGTCCGCGTTTTTTGACATATTAACCATGTTTTCGATCTTCTTCGCGGCAAGAAAACACACATCACTAAACATATAAAAATCGTTGTTTCTTAACCAGTAGTTTTTCCGTGATGCGCGCACAACTGCAAACCTTTATCATTTTATATATATATATATATATATATATATACTATCTTGTATAGTTTACCTATAGTGTAACTATTGTCCTGTACTGTCCTGTATAGTTATATATGCCTCACATCCTGTAACTATACGTGGTAGAGCCATGCTGCAGCTATATTAGTAGTATAGTTGTAGCAGAATGGGTCGGCTCGACCGCGGAAGGACCACGCTCTCACAGAATACCAGCGTAAAATAACAGCTTAACACTGCTGTGTTTCGTATGGTGAGCGTAGAGAACCGGAGACCCTTTTTACTGGAAAAGAGGCATTCCATCTTAGTCCTCGCGGGTGACAATGCATCGGCATTTTGATTCTTTATTGAGGATAGATGTAGATGTCTATGGGTCACAGCAATCACTTACCATCAGGTGGACTGTGTACTCGTATGTCACCCTATCCTATAAAAAAAACTATACATTCCATCTGACTCTCTATACCCTTCAAATCGGAACAAATCAGTGCGAGCATTGCTATTTGGAGGCCGAAATATGTAAGAGGCAACACGAATGGGTCGGGTTAGGACTCCGCTTTCGCAGAATATCAGCGTGAAACAACAATATAACACTCTGTGTTTCGTATGGTGAGTGTAGAGAACCGGAGACCCATTTTACTGGAAACGACGCATTCCATCTTAGTCCTCAGAGGTGACAACGCCTCTGCATTTTGATTCTTAATCGATGATAGATGTAGATGTCTATGGGCCATTGCATCTATTTACCATCAGGTGGACTATGCGCTCGTTGGTCACCCTTATTCTATAAAAAAGGATGGTACCTACCAAGACAGACAGACAGAGAGAATGAGTCCTACCACCAGTAACAAATGGTGATAGCAAAAGATCGCTGTAAGTTGTCAATGACATCTGTGGATTCCGTGCCAAAATTAGTATAATGTTGAACAGACCTGGACCATGACCATTATAAGGAGGAATTTGCTTTAATAGCCATCGGCGGGCGTATTGACGATTGTAATACCAGCAAGCCTATTTTCTTTTTACTATTCTAAGCCACCGCTTGAAAACTATCCCTCCTAATGACGAGTGGTAATGCAGCCGAAGATGGTGAAGCTCACTGACTTAACAAAAGCATATTCACTCTTGCCTTGAAGACACCCACATAGTAATAGGATGTGAAGACATATAGATACTGGCAACTTATTCCACTTCTTTGCTTTACGCATGACGAACGATGAAGCAAACCGTTTGGTTCGAATGCATGGTAAGTCGACAACGAGAGGGTGGAGATTGGCCGAGCGTTTTGATGTCAACGAAATTAGCGAATAGGTCTGTAGACGTCTCGCACCATTAACGCTCACTAACATGTTATGTAAAGCTAATTATGTTAATTGTAGTTTATTATTAAATCATTCAGAAGACCATTTAGTTTTTGTTAATTCATCGTCATCTACATTACATCCCATTACATGTCCACTGCTGAATAAATGCCTTCTTCAAGAAATACACGATCCTGAGCCACCTGCATCCATCGCCTTCCTGCATCTTTTACCAGGTCCTCACTCCATCTATTGGAGGGTAGTCCTACACTTCGCTTACCGGTGCGAGGCTGCCACTGTCGGCTCTACGAGTATACCTATTATGGTCGACCCATTGCCACTTCAGCTTACTATTCCGTTAGGCTATGTCAGTTACTCCGGTTCTACTGCTAAAATCTTTATTACAAAGTCTATTACGCAGAAAAACATCACACAGAAGTTGATTAATACCAGAATAAAGTTAATTTAACACCCTTTTTAGTGGTAATGTGAATTTACGGTTATGCGTAGGATTGAAAGTTCTCGTGTACAGTTTAGTTAGGCATTAATTTGGAAAAATTGTTACATAATTCGTCAAGTATTTTTCATATAAGAGGCAGGCGGCTCACCTGATGGCAGGTGACTACCACAGATTACCTTTGTATAAACCGATTGTGACTACGGCCGCCAATGAACAACTGCAACACCGGGGGAATTGCAGAGCGTTGCCGCCATTTTAAAAGAGTAGACTCTTTTCTTGTAGGTCCCCAAGTCATATCGGCGCGGAAAAATCGCTGGTGGTAGCTTATTCCAGAAAGAAGTTGTGCGATGAAGAAAACTTCTGGTAAATCGCACAGTAGTGTATCACCAATCTTCTAGATGGTGTATATGGGATCATTGAAGTTAATGTAATTAAATTAGGTACGTAATATCTCAATGTCAGTTTGTCATGTAGCTGACAACTATTAAAACAAACAACTTCGATACTAAAAAGGCGCGAAATATCTGTCACATTTTATATCAAAATAATTTTAAAATCCAGTGTTTTTTGTGTATGTATTAAAGTATTTTTTTCCACGTTTAAGTGTGGCTGGCGCTTAATCCGTCATATTACAAAGAACGCATAATTGTGATAACATCTGAAATGTACAATAAAAAATCAGATTGACGAGTGGTACCTTTGCTTCTTAGAAAGAAAATATGTTACGTGCTTGTTTAAAAAAAAAAACATGTGAGACAAAGGCATTGAACTAATAAATGCCAATGACCTTTTATAATGTTTACTAGCTGATACCCAGCGCGTTGGTGCCGCGGAAGAAATAATTGTGGAAATATCATTTTAGATTTGAAAGGGATATATTGTTTAATTAGGAATGATAATACATTGATTGAATTTGAATGATACATAACTTTATTGCGATACGCGCGCCACCTACTGTAAGTTGTACCACAGTCTATAAATGTTTTTATTATACTGTGGTTGTACTATGCTTATAACCTTCGCACAAGTGCAAGCAATAAGTTGCCAAAGTTTTAGCGCAATCTGATGAACGGTATGGCAGCGCATAAAATACGAACAAACAAAAATTTATTTTTATTATTTTAGATTACTATTATGTTATGGGGTTTGAAAATAAGTAAACAGGAATTTACTGAGTTGGGAATTCTTGGTTATTACCAAAACTGGAGCCATCATTTATGCAAGAACAAATTGTTTGTTTTTGGTATTGCTGTATAATGTACTTACGCGTATTACATATTACTTCAGTGGTTTTCGGTTCTCTTGTTTGCAACTGTGGCAGCGATGTCTTCGCGTCACAAGTGCAAAATGAAGCTTAACAGCAAGCCACAAGGAGTGTTGGCCGCTACCCGGGCCTTATCCGTCAATCTCAGCTCCCCTTTACCTTACATACGCGGTAGAGCCATGCTGCAACTATATTAATTGTATAGTTGTAGCACGAATGGGTCGGCTCGACCGGGGAGGACCACGCTCTCACAGAATACCAGCGTAAAGTAGCAGTTTAACGCTGCTGGGCTAGGCATTCTATCTTAGTCTTCACGGCTGACAACACGTCTGTATTTTGATTCGCAAACGAGGATAGATGTAGATGTCTATGGGCCACAGCAGCCACTTACCGTCAGGTGGACTGTGTGCTCGCTTGTCACCCTTATCCTATTAAAAAACCTTTGGAAACCTCAACTTCAAACTTCCATCATCGTCTTCAAGAATCCCTTTTATCCGCTCGCCGGTTTCAGCTCTTCATCACAGTATTGGAATAACATTGCTGAACATAGGCCTCCCCCAAGGAATGCCGTAAAGCACGGTCCTGAGTCACCTGCATCCATCAACTTAGTCATCACTCCATCTAGTGGGGGGCTGCCCTACACTTCGCCTACCAGTATGAGGCTGCCACTCGAGAACCTTTCTTCACCATCGGTTGTCAGTTCTTCGAGCTATATGGCCGGCCCATTGTCACTGCAGCTTACTAATCCTAATATGTTCTGCAGTGGACTTGTGAATGGCTGTAATGATGATGATGATGATGATGATTGGAATAACGCTTCCTGTTCCTTTAAGCATGGCTCTGAGCCCTTACTGCAGCTTCACAGCACTCTTGCAGATTACTCGTATTCTGTTTGACTTACTGCGGTAACAAGTTGTGTCTCGCCAGAAACGCAAATACAGGAATTTGCATTTAGAAAAAGCAAAAATTAGGGGCTTTTTAGGTGCTAATTAAAATGGTAAAACTATAGACATCCGGTACTTGCGTACGGGGTAGGAGGGGGGTGGGGGAGGGAGTCTGTTCTGGGGAAGCCCCTACCCTTCCTCCTTGCGGAAACGTATAGTTTATGAGTTATATTTTTTTTTGTAAAATCATAACCTCACTTTTTTACACAGGAATATTGACACAGTTACTTTTGCAACTGTTTCCGCGCTGCGGGAAGCCTTCGCCCCTTCGCCCTTGCGTGGCAAATCACAGGCAGGCGACCAGCCTCAGCCGCTATAGCTCGCACAGATGAGCACGGTCGAGACCAAGTGGAAGGTCCTGACGGTTAATTGGACATAGCGAAGGCCTTCGATTGGATTTGGCACAAAGCGCTTCTTTCAAAGCTTTAGAGGAGTGCTCAGAGGAATTGTTCGGATTAATTCCAGCTGCTGAATTCCACCATCTTACACTGCAACAAAACTCGAAATTTTATCGTCATCATCTCGATGGCTGGCGGTCCACTACGGTGCGATTTACGTGGATTCGTTTTCCTCGCACGACCATACTGTGAAATTTTCTTCCCCGCGCGCCTCTTTGTAACCTTGCGCCCCTAGGCACATGTCTAGTTTGCCTTTAGGATAATCCGCCACTGCTGGTATTACTAACTTGTGCTTGTGTAGTATTTGCAGAATTCACATCACTATTTTTAACTAAGCTATTTATGTTTTTGGTGTAGGTACATACATTAAATTTTCGCAGAGGCCAAAGTTATTTATTTTAAAATTTTTGTTTTAATGATACTCCTTTAGATTTAGATTTTAAATAAGTCTTATGGCTATTTTCTACAAAACAAAGATAGTTTAAATGTCAGTCGCATTACCCCATAGTAAGCTTCTATACTTACGACATTATGCTACGGAAGTAACTAAAATAAACTAAGTAATTTAGCTGTTTCAACACAAGTGAGAATTTTAATCTTTTTTACAGCAATGCTCTAGATCTAAGACTGTTTTGTAGTCTGCTCGGGTAAAAGTTTCTTCGTATTTTATATCCAAATTCAAGACATATTTTTTCAACGTTTAATAACTTATAATTATAATAAATATATATGTGCCATTTTGTTCGATAACTTGTTGCCATCTTGTAGGTAGCGACATAATCCCGTTGCTGTAGAAATCTTGGGATTTTTGATCAAAAAAATGCGACAAGTAATTTTGACAATCCTCTCTTGATGTTAACCTAACACTACCCAAATAATTCGGATGAGGCCGAAACAGGTGAAAATCTGAGGGTGCAAGGTCAGGAATATATGGTGGATGCATTAACACTTCCCAACCAAGCTCTCAATTTTTACTGAGTGGCCAAAGATGTGTGTGGTCTGGCGTTATCATGATGAAAGACCACTCCTTTTCTGTTGATCAATTCCGGCCGTTTTTTCTCAATTTCTTGCTTGAGTCTCATTAGTTGTTAGAAGTAGAGAACCGAATCGATGGATTTGCCCGGTGGTAAAAGCTCATAATAAACGATGCCCTTCCAATCCCATTATACACACAGCACCACGTGTTAATACGGGTTCCGCTACAGTCTGTGGAGCTTGACTACCCCTTGACCATGATCTTTTTCGCACGTTCTTGTCGTAGGTGATCCACTTTTCATCACCAGTGATCAATCATTTCAAAAATGGTTCGGTTTCATTACGTTTCAATAGAGAATCGCAAATGAGTACACGATTCATTAGGTTCCTTTCAATGAGCTCGTGTGGTACCCAAATATCGAGCTTTTTTGTATAGCCACACTTTTTCAAATGGGTCAAAACTGTTTTGTGGTCAATCCTCAATTCTTCGGCTATGTCGTAACTACTAATATGCCGATCTTGCTCCACTTTTTCAAAAATGGCATCGACTTTATCCGTATGCAAGCGACAAGAGCGAGCTGCATCTTTGACATCAAAATTCCCGGACTGAAAACGCTTGAACCAACTTTGTGCTACTCTTACTGACACTGCATTAGAACCATAAATAAACGTCACAAATTTTTTTCGCGGCTTGAGCATTTTTCCCTTTTTTGTAAAAGAACTTCAGAATGTATCGAATATCTTCGTTAGATTCACTCATTTTGGCGGACTGAAAAACAATAGAAAAATGACGGGAAAGTGTTTTTTACTTTTATTTTTCTTGATAGGCTGTATGTATTGATATTAAAACCAGCCAGATAGAAACAGTACAACCAATGAGATTTTTCTTCAATTTTATACTAACAAACTACGAAGAAAATTTTTCTCCGACATATTATTTGACATTCGGTGTTATAAATTTAATATATTTCGTTTTAGTGTCGTTTTCACCAGTCGACCAGAAAGAACTCTTATCTTTGATATCAACTTATACAACATAAAACTTATACCGCTGATAATAACCTAAGAGTAAAAGTTTTAAAAGTATCTGCGTATCCTTAGGATATAGAAGAAGAATTTGCTTATCATCACAATCGCAGTTTTGGATACGGAGCGATGATGTAGTGAATGAATTAAACCACTGCTGATTAAAGGCCTCCCCATAAATTGCCTCAAAGTAATGTGCCACATAGTTATACCTCTTATGGCAGACGAGTTGGCAATTGCAGTTTTTATGCTACGCTTGGCAGGCGAGTTGGCAATTGCACTTTTTATTGCTGAGTTGTTATCAGGAAGATACTGCTGCCTATCTCCTGTTTCAGTTTTCTTCTGTCGCGTCTTACCACACCCACGGGATTATATGGGGTTGTAGATTCCCATACGCCGCCAGTAGGCAAGTTTTAAGTAATGTTCTTTAAAGATAATATGTATAGGCTAAGTAATTTTAATTCATAATTTTTGCAACCCAATAAAACAATGCAAATGATGACACGGTACTTTTCAATCAACAATTCATTATTATGCAACAGATTGTGCTCAAGTAGCAAATAAAGGTCTTATTGTTTGTGCAAAAGATGGCCCTCCATGTAAACCTGTATAAAAACAAAACATTGTGTATCTGTGGTTCAGTGCGGTTTGTAAACTAGAGTAGTGTAGTTAGTGTTCTGAAAATTGACCTTTTCGCTCCAAAACCATTTCTTTAGATTTATAGATTTTTCTTTAATTTTTCGTAAGTGGAATTCTTTTGATATAAATAGATTTATAGTATATTAAGTTTAATAAATATATTAAATTTTATTAAATACTTATAAGTTGCCTTCGAATTTGTGATGCATTTATAAATTTTTAATAGTGGGGACAATAATTACGGGATAAAAACTTCCTTTATTGTATTTACTATTTATTTTATTATTATCTAAGTGAACAAAACTGTTATAATTGTATATTAAGTATATCATTGATGGACAAAATATATAAAATTAAAAAAAAACATTAATTTGCGAAAATATCCAGAAGAATATTGATTAAAATAATTAAACGTGCTAGGTAGTGTATTTAATTAGACGCTATTAGGTGGAAATTATTTAATTATTTTCTGTTTTTTGAAGATGGCTTTTACCATTTATTAAAAAAAAACTTTTTCTAAGTACTAATAAATATCACAAGCTTTGAATGTCATCTAAATTTTTTCACTTTTAGGGTTAGAATTTTTTCTTTAATTTTATATGGGACCAACCTTGAAAAACCTATTTAATAAAAAAAATATCATTAAAATCGGTTTAAAATCAACTAAGATATCACGTAACATACATATAAGAAAAGAACATACAGTCGAAATAAGAACCTCCTTTTTTCATTCGGATCGGGCGCGGTAGCCTTGTTGCATTGGACGAAGGTGGATTATAGCGAGTTAGCGAAATAGCGAAACCTCTGTTTCTGAGTTTGCTTGTTTTCGCTGTAGATAAAGGCGAAGAGAATTATTTGTAATCCAAACATGAAGATGTTATTTTGCTAAATATTCTGTAAAATTGTTTATTAAAAAGTAGCATCACACTAAAAGTACATAGAGTAGTGTAAAACGTAACATAGACTATTGAGTCCACTACTCTATGTAGTGTTTTTCCACCATAGAGATTAATTTAATAGAATAGTAATTTTTAACCAAGTAAATTTTAATTTCCATACAATTCGATATGCTATGTATAACAAAAGAACAGCTGGGAAAAAATATCCCCGATTATATCCACTGACAAGAGATAAAATTATCTTGTCCTTATGCCAAAGTACGGCAACGGGGAGAAGTACCTATATCCGCGTTTGACATAACGAGTAGACATATATCGCCCGTCCGTAGCATGGAGCCAAATGAAAGATAAAAAATTATGCTTTTTTGAACATTTGAAAGGGACAATTTTATTCTAGTTCATTGGATGTGGGTTTAAGTTTATATTCATACAAAAAATCTATCTAAGTCTATCTCCCATTTTATCTACTATGTATATATTATATCCACCGGAGTGCCCATGCTCGAAGGGTGGATAAAACTAAGCTAGGGGATAAACATTTTCTCCTTTCCCCGGGGATAAAATTATCTCTTTAAGGCAATCTATGGGAAAGCCCTCAGTAGTCGAAGAAGTTCACTAGCAGATTTTCGATAGGCTATAATGAATAAATAAATAAATGTATTACTTTAAAATACGGATAAAATAACAATGCAACGTTTTATCAGATGATCTGAACTATAGTGTTCCCACGAAAGAAAAGTGAGATTGCAATCTTTAATTATACAAATTCGAAGAAGACTGGATCTCTCGCCCGTAATTAAGTTATCTAATTGCAGATGAATATGGTTTCTAAAGTAAAAGCTTTGTTACCATGTCAGTATATCATAAATATATAAATTAAATTAAAGTTTTTGTCTGTAATATTGAAATAACTAGCTTAACCTTAACCAGTAAGCTTGCAGGTTATTTGTATGCTATTAAGACATAAATATTTAAATAACCATTTTAAAACTGTTTGTCTGTCGTCCGTCCGGAATAATCTTCGGAATGGCTGAACCAATAGTGATGAAACTTTACGAACAGATAGAGAATATATTTTAACAGAAAAATCTCAATTAAAAAAAAATATATCTGAAAAAATTCAAGGAGCCGGGCCGAGTTGCTAGTTATAGATATATTAAGTATAGCATTTATGCTGTAAATATAAGAATATCAATTACGTCATTTTAGAGGAGCAAACTGTATATCCAAAGGTCGCTTCTTCATATCAGGCTCAAAGGAACAAATAGATGTCATCTTGATATTTATATGATCTTATTTTAGGGATTCGTTTTTAGAAATAATTTTTCTGTAAAATGATTTTCTATTTCCTTTTTCTATTTAGAAATAATTTTCCTTTAAAAATGGATTACGGTTATATTTTTTATCACAACTTTGATATCGACGCTAAAAATAATAAATGGACTATTGAAACTAATTACCGTTAAACCTTTTTTTTAGGATCTCTTTCTTTAGAAGCCTATTGTTGGTTAAAGAACTTCTTAAGAATACACCATCATCTGGATCGATTTGATACTATATATTTTTACAATATTATCTTAGCCTGTAAAAAATGTATACGAAATCCATCTTATCGTTTTTACGTGGTAGAGCCATGCTGCAGCTATATTAGTAGTATAGTTGTAGCACGAATGGGTCGGCTCGACCGCGGAAGGACCACGCTCTCACAGAATACCAGCGTAAAATAGCAGCATCTTAGTCCTCACGGGTGACAACGTATCTGCATTTTGATTCTTTATTGAGGATAGATATAGATGTCTATGGGCCACAGCTACCACTTACCATCAAGTGGACTGTGTGCTCGTTAGTCACGCTATCCTATAAAAAAAAACATCGTCTCTTTGTCAACCGTGCGTGTGTTTAGTAGTTAAAATCACTTATTGGGTTTTCTGCATCGATCACTAATAAAAAACTAGATGCACTTTTGCATGGCATTGCAAATGTTATCCAAAAACTGTCGCCAATTGTTTTGACGTAATTCTAGTTGAAATAAATATACATTAATGTAAATTCAACCTTAAATGCATTGCCTAAAGTTGTATTCACAAAGCTACGTACAAATTAAAAGCGCACCCAAATGTTCGAGTGGGCGCTCATTCGGTAAGGACATTTTTTGTCACTGATTGTGTATCTACGATGGTTTTCTGTCAAGAAATTCTCAGTAGCTAACCGGAGTCAGGAAGCTGGCGGTGTCTCCCCCGTGCCTCGGAAGCACGTAAAGCCGTTGGTCCTGCGCCTGATCTCTCTCCGGTCGTGTCGGATTACCTACTATGGTAATATGTACTATACTGTGTAACTATGACAGTGAAGGAATAGACAGTGCATTCGTGCCTGCGCACACACTCTTTCGCTATAATACTGTCGTGTGCAGATGGCTAGTCTCCGTTACCGAAATCCGGTCTGGAGGATATTGTTATAATTTCATCTTTTTCTTCATCGATTCGTCAGGTCCACCGCTAGACATTGACCAGATTTTCCAGACGGTCTCAGTCGCAGTACTAGACGTCTCGCTCGCCTCTCACCTTTGACGGTGGTGCCCAACGCCGGATTAATTTTTTTCTTCGTAATTTTACTTTTTGTTCTCCTTCTACATCATCAGTTTTATGAAGGAAAGTTTTTAATAATAATAATAATTTAATTATTCAGGATTTTTTTAACAACATACATTTGCATCTGCGCCTGACCTAATAAGCTTGTATCTCAGGCAACAGTGCTCTTTCTTATGGGACAATTTTACAAAAATCTTTCTGATTAAGAAACTTACGCAAACATAAAAACAATATTGTTTTAAAGTATGAATAATAAACTATAATTAATGTTATTACTTAACACTTAACGGGGACCATAGGGTTTTGTTTTGGTTGTTACATCTTGTATATTGTCGTTAGGGCTGCCTCGTTGGTCTAGTGGTTGTAGTAGTGCGACTACTGATCATGAGGTCCCGGGTTCGAATCGCAGGTCGGGCCAAAAAAATCAGTTATTGAGCTTTTGCATCAAGAAATTCTCAGTAGCTGCCCGGAGTCCAGAAGTTGGCGGTGTCTCACCCCCGTGCCTCGGAAAGCACGTAAAGCCGTAGGTCCTGCGCCTGATCTCTCTCCGGTCGTGTCGGTTTACCGTCCCATCGGACTATGAGAGTGAGGGAATAGAGAGTGCACCTGTGCTTGCGCATACCCTTGAGCACTATAATCCTATCCTGCGCCGATGGCTAGACTCGGTTGAGGCTGGCCGCCGTGACCGAAATTCGGTCTGGAGGACATTATTATTATTATTATGTCGTTAGAGCTACACTAGAGATGAGAGATGGCTACAGCACCATCTATACAATTCCGTCAGATTTTGACACCAGATTTAAAATAACCAGACCAATGACAAGAAGAAGAAGAGTTGAAGGTGTGCTGAGCGTGGCAATAGGCTTATCGCTTTCTGCAATAAGAGAGACCATTGCAGTAAATTTATCACAAGTTCATGAGATCAAATTAATTGCAATGAGCTATGAAAAGTACCCCTTTCTACTGGAAAGCAGGCATTCTATCTTAGTACTCAAGGGTGAAAACGCATCTGCATTTTCATTCTTAATCAAGGATAAATGTAGATGTGTATGGGCCACAGCGTACACTTACCATCAGGTGAACTGCACCCTTATTCTTAAAAAAAATTGAGAAGGTTAGATAAAATTGGCTAGAAAACCATCTGCGTGACGAGCAGTCTTTCGATCTTCTTAGAGGAATAAGATGTCTAATTTACTTTGCAAACTATTAGGAATCCATAAACTACTAAAGTTACTTGTTAATATAAAATGTGAAGTATAATTATTTTACTTTTTGTTACAGATCCAAGAAAAACAGCTTGAAAAACTACAGCATGATCTTCAAGGTAACTAAATTTAAATGTCACTAAAAAACTAAAAATAACTTAACATAAACAGCATGTAACTAATATACTAATGCATGTATGTACCAAAGAATCTAAGAATATAAATGTAACTAAGAATCTAAAAGTAAAAACTACAATCGAAGAATCCAGCACCTCATTTCGTCTCGTTGTACTTCCTTTTAGTTTCTTCTCTTTCAAAAACCATTGCATTCGTCTTAAAGGCGTTTATTTCATCCCCATCGATATATATGTACTACGTACTAGATTTGGCATTCCGAACATTCACTATGTTCAAATGAACTGTACTGCAATCCGTACACCTTTAGTGTCATTTAGTGTAGCTTCAATATTCATAGAGTGTGGAGCTGCGCTAATAATACGAGATTTCAAATTAAAGTTTAAACCTGAACGTAATTAATAATTCAGTAGTCAAATAAGTAAAATTATTTGTTGTTCAAGTGAATAAAAAGGTAATAATATTACAATAGAAAAATAAATTTCTACATTTATATGCCACGCTATCTACAATCATAGACTAAAATCTACTATCTCCCGCGCATGCGCGAAAACAGAGTAGTGCACGTTTTTTGTTTGGAATAGCTTCTCTAGTACGTAGTACATAGAACTCAATGTTTCATCCCCTTTCTTTTATTACGATGTAAAAGAAGAGAGACACATGATAAGACAGATTTTGACATATTTTTGTGATTTAGGTATATCCTTAAGTACCTACTAACTTGTGCGGGTCCCTACGTGAGCGAGTAGACTGTACCTCACAAGCTTTTTCAAATAATTGTTTGTGTCTCTGCACAAAGTTGGTAGCGGCAGTACTCCAAGACCTTTAAATAGAGGCTGACACGATTCATCAGGTCGTATTCCGCAGATTGCCCTAATGCACTTTTTCTGCGCAAGAAATGCCCGATTCCAATCCGTACTATTTCCCCACATCACCAGTCCATAACGAAGTATAGACTGGGCATATACTTTGACAAAAACATATATTTTTAGATGAAATAAAATTTAAAGAATTACAAGTCTTAGCATTTCAGTTGGTTATTTCGATCGATCGATTCGACCCTTGTGATATCTACCATCCCTGTTAAACATACTTCCTAAACATAAACTCATCTACGTGCTAAACCATTTTTTACGTGGTAGAGACACGCTGCAGCTATATTATGGTTGTAGCATGAATGGGTCGGCTCCACGGGAATGGGACCAGGCTCTCATAGAATACCAGCGTAAAATAGCATCTTAATGCTGCTGTGTTTCGTATGGTGAGTGTAGAGAACCGGAGACCCTTTTTACTGGAAACGAGGCATTCCATCTTAGTCCTCAGGGGTGATAACGCATTTAAGTTTTGATTCTTAATCGAGAATAAATGTACATGTTTATGGGCCACAGTATCCACTTACCATTAGGTGGACTGTGTGCTCGTTTGTCACCCATAATCTATAAAAAAAAAAGAACTCCCATTCTATTCTTATTTCACATCATATTATCGTTTTATTCGCATTACTGTACGACTATGTTTAATTTAGGGGAACAAATTATGTCAAGAATCTCAATTACTATATGATATAACTTAACATCCGTTCGTATTAGTGAAATTATTTTGCAATTTTGATGCAATGATTATGTAGTTACTTATATTACTAATGATAAAAGAATAGCATTTCCGTACATCTATGTAATAAATAATTGATCACTTTTAGTGGTAAGACTCTTTTTCATTCTAGGATTCCGTCTCAGTTGGTAAATTTCTCTTTTTTTCTACCGACTTAAAAAGGAGGAGGTACTCAAATCGACAGTATGTTTTTTTATGTGTGTTACCTCATAACTTTTTTTTCTGGGTGAACCGATTTCGATGATTCTTTTGTTTAATTCTTTGCTTTTAATTCGTATATCTAATAACGTAATTGCGTTGCTAGCGATACGTTTTGCCAGCGACGTAAATTTCAATCGTTCGTTGCGGTGAATATTTTAGAGCACCTAATTTTTAAACTTGGCACCTAATTAGCACCTAAAAAGCTCCTAATTTTGGCTTCTTCTAAATGCAATTTTGATTCCATTCTCATTTTCAGAAGACTTGATTTTTGCATTTGCTTTGTTCTAAATAACGACTTTATTTTTATAGGGGGCGTCTTGTCATTGCATATACTTGGAGCACTTAATTAGCACTTAATTCCTTGCTATTAATATTTATCGTATATCTAATAACTTCATTGCGTTGCTAGTGATACGTTTTGCTAGCAACGCAAATTTCATCAGTTCGTTGCGGTGAAAATTTTAGAGCACCTAATTTTTAAACTTGGCACCTAATTAGCACCTAAAAAGCCCCTAATTTTGGGTTTTTCTAAATGAAAATTCCTGACTTTGCGTTGCTGGCGGTACACAACTAATTGCTGCGGGAATGGATGCTTAATGAGCAATTAAAAGGATTCAGATATATCATTATCATAAACATAAACACTCACGCTTGTCACCCAGAGGGATAGGCAGAGACTACGGACTTCCATTTGGCACGATCCTGGCACACCTCTCTCGCCTCCTTTACATCCATATATCTACGCATACACGCTCGTCGGTTAAGGGTACTCCTAATCTGGCCCATTTTCAATATATCGCCAATTTGGTCGATAAATCTTCGTCTAGGGCGTCCCTTTCCGACTCTGCCGTTCACTTCTGCAGCATAAATTTGCTTTTCCACTCTTTCTTCGTTCATTCTTTCTACATGACCAAACTATCATTATCATTTTTTAAGTTACCGAAGGATAATGAAAGGTGAATTTATTTCATTTTTCGTTAGATAGGTACTTATAGCGAAAAAGGAATTAATTTAACTACAGAAGTAATACCTAAGTACTTTACTACAAAATTTAGTTGAAATTTACTTCACTACCCAAGTACCTACTTACATACCTATACTTGTCTTTGTAATTAAAATATTTTAAGTTATAATAGCACAAAATACTGAAATTATAACTTTGTTTACAAGATTTTTAACTAAGTAGATTACGATCATATTTCTGTTAGGAATCGTATTTCGGGTTTATTTGTTGTTTACGCTATCTACCTATACGAACCAAGCACCGCGATTCCTGCATCACAGAACACAGTACTTTACCTAAGTAACTTACCATTTCACAATGTATTTTTTTACTCTGTATTTAACAGCCCTTAGTAACCACGGAAAGTCCGTTGTGACGTAGAAAGGAGAAAAGATGCAAAGTAATAAGGACACTCGGGCGCAGCGTTAAAGTATTATTTAGCTTGCGTGCGCGATTTATCTGATTAATAATAACTATGTAGGCTATTAAAACGTCGGCAAGCAGTCAACATGAAAGGAGTGCAACTTTGTACGTAGTACTATTATTTATTCTGTGATACAACCAGCGCCGCGCCGACCCCCACAGCGCCTGTGTGCGAAACCTATGAAGCGCCTCTTTTTTCACGAATCTTCATGTTTCAACTTATATTTTTTTTTTATTTGTTAATTTTGACCAAAATAAATGTTCTCCAGTTTTATATACTTAGATAAAATTTTCCTAAATAGGTAAAACCAGTTCGCTTCCGCTTGCCAATTACTGCGAAAAATATAACACGAATTTAATTTTTACATACTTTATTTATGATGTGATATCTAATTGTATACTTAGATATTAATAACAAAATAGCTGACTTTTCTAATAATACTGATTTAACTATTACGTATGCTATGTTTAAAAAACAACAAGAGTCTAAAATAATTAAAGAATATAAATATACTTAAATTATATTATTTCTCCTCTTCTCGCTTTTCTGTTTGCGAAATCCTTAATAATCTCGTGTATGTCTATATGGTCTAATATGGCCTCCTCTATGGATATTGTTGCTAAATTTGTTAATCTTTCCTGGCTCATTGTTAAGCGCAGGTAATTTTAATAAGCTTAATTTAGAAAAGGACCTTTCCTTGCTACGGTAACTGGCATAGTTAGCGAAATTGTAATGCTATGGTGATGTTAGGGCAAACAGCTGTCAAATTGTTTAAATATAAAAATTCGAGAATTTTCATCACATAATTATTTAATTTTTTGAAAAGAGACTGACACGACACAATTTCTTCACACATATCATCGGCGTTAATATCCAATGTATCATTTGCAGAAAGTTTTTTCTGCAAACGATGACAGCTACTTCTTAATCGATTTTGATCTTGGTCATCACTTAGTTTGAATAAAAAATTAAACGCGTCATTTTGATTGTCCAATAAATTAAATCTTTCGTCTACGAAAGATAAAGCTTGATCCAATACATAAAAAAATTACATTACTTTTAAAAGCGGTCTTCGGATCATTTATAGTATGGTCTTCGTGTTCATAATCAAAACTCTTTGGAGTATTACGACGTCTTAGGGGTCTGGATCTAGAAGTTTCAAATTCAGCCTCGACATCTAATTTTTCGGCAATTTTCATGGCATCATTTACAATTTCTCAAAATTTGCGTCGGTTCTAATTTTATCATAAACTTTTAATTCCGTTAAAGCATCTAAAGCAACTAGCTTGCATATTCATAATGATGGACTGCAGAATTTTGCTCACAAAATTTACTTTTGTCAAAATCATATGCCTATATAAATATATTTAGTGAACATATGAATGAAAAGGAGCATATTTTTTCTGCTAGACATTTAGCGTCATATTTTGCCTTCTGATATATTATGATTTAGATTCTGATGATATACCATTTGATATTTCATATAAGGCATCATAAATTTCTGGTAAATTTGTAAACAGCGGTTCGATAGCATCTATTCTGCTTGACCATCTTGTTTCAGAGAATGGTTTTCAGATTTATGACATATTTTTTAATATATCCCATCTTTTGGTAGAGGACGAAAATATTTATATAATTCTTGCACAATACTAAAAATCCAGTCGTATGATGATTGAGATTGGCAGCGTCGTTTACTATTAAATTTAAACTATGGCTAGCGCACGGTACATAGAAAGCGCGGGATTTAGATCCAGCAATCTTTTTGACCATTATTCTTACCGCGCATATTTGATCCATTATCATAGCCCTGTTCCTATAGTTGTTTATGTCCAAATTAATTTCGACGAGTTTTTCTACTATAAATGACGTTAATCCAGCGCCAGTTGTATCGATAATTGGACAGAAAGCTAGGAAATTCTCTTTTTCTGTGTTAAAATAGACAAATCTTATTATAATACTAATTGGCTCTACGTGTGAAACGTCAGGTGTACAAGAGAGTAATTGTGTTCTGTGATCCAGTATTATTGAAAAATATTTATTAATTTGACATAAATTTAAAATAAAATGTTGAATTTGGTTACCGAGTATGTAAATTATTTCATTTTGGATCTTATCTCCAAGATAAGTCGGCATATTTTTGAAATCCGAATCATTCGTTACGCGTCGTATATGTTCAGTCATTGAAAGATCGAATTTTCCTAACAGTTCAATACATTTAAAAAATCACCATTGTTACGGTCGTATAATTTTTGGCTTTGGCCACGAAAAGCCATATTTTGTGTACTTAGAAATTGGACCACATATATTATTCTTTTGAATACATCGTACCAGCGCTGCTTTTCAACCTTTAAAAGTTTTTGTTGAATACTATCAATAGTGTTTTTATTTTTAAGAGTCCATTTTTATAATTATTGAAATAAGGTTTATATTGGAATTATAATTGATAATTATATGGAAATATAGGTTTTTGATTTGAACGCTGAGCTCGTAACTAATGTTAACTAAAACCCAAAGCGTAAAATTAAACCACACGTGAATATTATCTTAGAAGACTTGTACAATAAGCGCATTATAATTATGTTTTGTTATTTACAAGGCATATGTTGCGCCTATTGTACCTACTATTTATCGATACTCCACTACAAAGAATATGTTGTTGTGGTGTAACAAAATAATTTCGATGGCGGCGTCTCAATTGTCTTGGCGCCTGTGTGCGCCGCACACTTCGCACACAGGGCGGCGCGGCCCTAGATACAACTTACAATCCCAGCCGCGTAAGCGTTTTGTGACACCTTTGTTTTAAATTTCTGAGTACGTTTATGGGAACGTGTTTGATTACGTCGTATAATGGTATCTAGTTTTAACAATGCATTAAAATGATATCGGGAATAAAATTAATTTATCTTGCCTAATAGTTTATAGGTACCTACCTACCTCTAAATATAGATGGTTACATTCAATTTTTATAATACTTTTACACACTATTAGGTATACAGCTAAAGTTTGTTTAACAAAATATTTATTAACATTAGAAAAGACAATTGTATTTTGAGCAGATAAAATAATTTTAGGTTTCGTTGTCTTTTATAAATAAAAAAAATACTATTAAATTATTAAATTTATAATAATAGCTTATCTACACACTTTGGATTTGACTTTAGTAAACAATATAATATACCTAATTTAGTTTAAAATGTACACATTTTACATAAACAAAAATTTAAGGTAGAGTTAATGCAAATTTGAATTTTGAATGTGCCTAAATATGAAAAAAATCTCGTAAATTCATATAAAATGGTAAACAATTATGCGAAATGTTTATTGTATTCGATTAAAAAAATAAAGTAAAATGTATATATGATGTAGTTAATTATCATTTTGTGTAGTGTTATTTTATTCTATATTGCCACACCTACGTCAAATTCTCACCACTCCATGGGTTGACTGGTAGAGAATGCCTCAAGGCATTAATTTATATACTTACTATATATAATAATTTATATACGTGGTAGAGCAATGCTGCAGCTATTTTAGTAATATAGTTGTAGCACGAATGGGTCGGCTCGACCGGGGAAGGACCACGCCTCACAGAATACCAGCGTAAAATAGCTGCTTAACACTGCTGTGTTTCGTATGGTGAGTGTAGAGAACCGGAGACCCATTTTACTGGAAAAGAGGCAATTCATCTTAGTCCTCACGGGTGACGACGCATCTGCATTTTGATTCTTTATTGAGGATAAATGTAGATGTCTATGGCTCACAGCAACCACTTACCATCAGGTGGACTGTGTGCTCGTTTGTCACCCTATACTATAAAAAAAAAATTAAGTCCGTCCTTTGTATTCTTTTGTTTTAAGGAATGCAATAAAGAATAAATAAAAAAATAAATTAATATTATTATTTTTTTGTTCACGTGTAGTTGTGTGTATCGATCCTTATAGTTAATACATGTGTAACGTGTTAGTAGCTATGGTTAGCAGCATTTTGGATAGCATTAGTAACCCTAATACAGAAATGCAAATAATTACCTATCTAACTTTATAGATTTGGTCGGGGATCACCTTATTCCTTATTTTCGATTGTTAGGCCTTTTTATTATCATTTTTTTTCCATAATTCTTGTACGTACTTTTTTTTTAATAGTATTTTTATTTAAAAAAAAAAACTTTTTTTTCCTGATATTTTTGAACTTTAGCTAGCTTTATTTCCCTCTATTCACTTATATATTTATTTATTATTTAGATACCGCGAATCGGAGTTTTAATTCACTTCATTTATATTTTACTTCATGATATTTATCACGCGGGTACTTTATAAATATGGGCCCCCCATTTACTTGGGTATTATATTACATTTTCTTTACATTTCTTTTATTTTATTGGTACATAAACTTTTTTAATCATACTATATCAAGGTAAAAGTGTACCTTGGGTTGTGCGCACAACCTTGAGGTCTACGTTTAAGTCATTTTAAAAGGACTCCAACAATAATTGTCACAGAGGAAAACTAAGTTCACACTATGATCCAATGAAGGATGTGACCTCTATGTAGCATTATTAAGGGTAACAAATTTAAGACTTCTCTGGTCTCCAACAGTACTAATATGAGTAAATTCGTTCACATCACTTGTACTGAAGGTATTGTTCCCTAGTACCCGTGTATATTGAATTTAAGCCAAAAAGTAGGAAGGAAAGATTTTATTTCGTTAACAAAAAAATTAAAAAACGTTTTGTCTAAATTGTTGCCCGACTCGAATTAGTCATTCATATATATATTGACACTAACAAATACTTTCAAGTATTTTTAAAACCTGGTTTTCGACCCTGGTATTTTTCCATACTCGTACTTAGAAGCCCTGGCATTAAATTTTGCAAGTATGTCTCATCTCTAATTTTGTCTTTCTTACAACCACTGTTCAAACTTGGGATTCGATTTGCTTTGTGATTAGGTATTGTTGATAGAAGTATTTTTTCTCACTGAAAAAATGACTACAGAAACTCTTAATATTAAAGGAAAACTGGAAGAACATACTGTCGTCCCCATTATAGGTGACAGCGCCTGTTTGTTTCGTGCTCTTTCATTTTTAATGTACGGAACCCAAGAAAATGCGATGGTGGTGCGTTCACAAATTGTTAGATTTGTGGTAAATGATTGGCCTAGGTTTTCAGTTATGACCCACGACAGAAATGGCGATAATTATTCAACAGCAAATGAATATTCAGCCGATATGTTAAAAAATGAAACTTACGGTGGACTTTGTGAATTGGTAGCTGCAGGATTAATATTTCCGTTTCGGTTTGAAGTATATCGAAACGGTCTGCTATACACAGAGTCCGGAACAGATATCTGTCCAGTAAGGCGATTACGATTTAGCCATGATTTATCTAATGGACATTTTGACGCCTATCTGCCTATTGTTGCGAAGAAAATTACACAGCGTCGCATGGAGGTACCTGTCGAAGAGCGTGATCCTTTTTCACAGCTTGACCATTTAACTGTTACATCTTTTGTAAACAGTGAAATATCATCTCCAACCAGCGGAACAGATCAATCAGTATCGTCGACATTAAAATATGAAAAAAGGAAAAATAAACGAAGGTCGAGATTTACTAATTACACAAGAAAAAGTCAATTAAAAAGTGCACAAGAAAGATATAGGCAGAACAAGCCAGATTCAAATCGTAAAGCTGTGTCGCTTATCAGAAAAAAAATCCTGATGTACACAGGCAAGCTGTTGCAAATTACCAAACTGCGAATCCACAAGTGCATAGAGCAATTCAGTCACGGTATGAGGAAAACATTACACTGCGTTTATGGAAAAACAAGGTCCATTCCGCTATGGAGTATGACCCTGATATTGCTTATAGAACTGAAAGCAGTGTAGCCTTGGGTTCTATGACATACAAGTGGTGCAATGCACTGAAATGGAAGGATGAGACACCTGTTATCTGTTGCAGCGCTGGAAAAGTGCAACTTGATCGGTTGAAACAACTGTCTGAACCACTCTTTATTTTGATAAATGATCTACACCCAGATCATGACCATTTTATGGGTAATATTCGTAAATATAACGCCTGTTTCCAGATGACTTCTTTTGGTGGTAAACAGGTAACAGCAGATGGTTTTTCACCGACTTTAAAGTACAAGGCCAGGTCTACCATTTAATTGGAAGTATATTACCAGAAGCCGAACATGACGCTCAGTAATATCGCAAATATATTTTGTAGGTGAAGATGATCGAGAAGCAAAGATGCGATGTTCTAAATTTCCTAACTTAAAGCCAAATTTAATCAAACAATTGCAGAATATGCCGCATCAAGTGAACCCGTATATAAAAGATCTGAAAAGTGCCATTCATAAAGCCCCTCATTCATAGTCATACAAATTTGTCATACATGCTGATAAAAAACCACCAGAAGAACATAGAGGTAGGTACAATGCACCAACAACAAATGAAGTGGCTTTAGTGTTAGTGAGTTCACAATTTGATCGAAGGGACATCATCCTCGAGAGCCGAAGTAATTCACTTCAGCGTATTAGTGAGATACATCAAGCATTGATGTTTTGCTGAGGA
This sequence comes from Parnassius orleans, assembly GCA_029286625.1. Lineage (NCBI taxonomy): Eukaryota > Metazoa > Arthropoda > Insecta > Lepidoptera > Papilionidae > Parnassius > Parnassius orleans. The sequence goes on along the minus strand of JAGSMP010000096.1, from coordinate 1,803,193 downwards.
TGATGGGTATTCAATCAACATACCACAACGCGATCCCACAACTAAGTTGCCGCTTAATAAAACTGTCTCTTCTGCAAGTTTCTTTTCGTATAGAATAATTATATGAGAAGATAACAATTTAGTCAACTATCGTGTACTTTTTAGTCAATATTTGGTGGATGAATATGCCAAAATAGAAACAGAGAGATTAAATTATATCAAAATAATCAAGCCAACTTACGTGCTGATAGTTACATCCATTTAAAAGGTGCTATTGGACGACAAGACGCAGAAGCCAACCAACTAGGACAAATGTAGAAAAAGTTGTCCTTCCATCATCTTTACGGGGACCTGGGTATATGCACAAAAGAACACAGGACGCTATGACCTATGTTAGGAATTACGGCCGGCCTGATCTTTTATCACTTTTACATGCCTTTGGGAGAAATTCAAAGAATACCTATCTGAAGATTTTAGAAGGCAATTAGAAAGACAGGGAGATGTGGATGTAGAGCACATAACAGATGTGGTATTTAACAAATGCCTTTCGGTAATAGAAGATGCCGTATTAACGTTGGGTGGTCGGCTACTAAAAGAGTATGGGTTACCTCAGCCGAGCAAAGAACAACAATTTGAAAATAGAGAGTTTCTTAAATAGACAAGTTACGACTTAGCATCATTAGAAAACACAGTTAAAAATAATGAAGGATCACTGAATGACGAACAAAAAGCAGTTTACAATTAAATTAACACAAAAATTGAATCAAATGAGGGTGAAATATTCATTTTAGATGCTCCCGGTGGAACAGGCAAAACATTCCTCATAAATTTGCTATTAGCAAAAGTTTGAAGTACTCGCAGAATTGCTTTGGCTGTGGCTGTTTCTGGGATCGCAGCTACACTGCTTGAGGGTGGACGAAATGCTCATGCTACCTTCAAGTTACCACTCAATTTAACAACAGCTGATACTCCCGTTTGTAATATATCGAAACAAAGTAATTTTGCTGAAGTATTAAAACATACGAAAATGATAGTGTGGGATGAAATAACCATGGTTCATAAGAGTGGCGTAGAGACTTTAAACAGAACTCTACAAGATATAAGAGGAAATAAGAAGTTAATGGGTGGTGTAACGGTTTTGCTGGCTGGAGAATTTTGACAGACTCTACCAGTAGTGCCAAAAGGAACTAGAGCTGATGAAGTTAAGGCGTGTCTTAAGAGATCCACTTTATGGCCTCTAGTTAAAATCCTTAAGCTCTCGAAAAATATGCGGGTACACTTAGGAGAAAAAGATTCTGCTGGTGGATTTGCCAATCTCCTACTTGAAATCGGCAACGGTGATTACCCGATAAATGACAGAATGATAACCATCCCTGATAATTTGTGCACAGTTGTATTTACGTTACGGAGTTAATATCCAAAATTTACCCACATATTGCTCATATCCACGATAAACCAATGGAATGGTTGTGTGAACGTGTCATACTAACCCCGGAAAACGACCAAGCAGCGGCAATTGACGATATACTATTAACGTCTTTTGAGGGGGAAGTAACGGTGTACGCGTCAATACACTCTGTGGTCAACACAGATGACGCAATTAATTACCCTGTCGAATTTCTTAATTCACCGAAACCATCGGGTCTTCCACATCATGCTTATTCTCCGCGTGGGCACTCCTGTTATGTTGTTGCGAAATTTAAAACCTCCTCAACTATATGGTAGGGCTCCTTTTCTGTCTAGGAATGCATCTGGATAAGTACCCCCTTTTACTCATTTCTGCCGTCAAATAGCAGTGCTTGCACTGCTGTGTTGTGATTTGAATGGTATAGAGAATCGGTTTAATTATAGGATGTGAGGGATTCCATGTTAGTTCTCAGAGGTGACAACGCATACTCTAGCTTTCTTTGTTTGAAGGTGGTTGCAGGTGCCCATGGGCTGCAGTAAGCAGCAGCCACTTACCATCAGGTGGACTGAGTTTGTTTGTTACTTCAGTATTATATAACTTGAATTGAAAATATCAAAATACCCCGAAAAGAACCCTACCGCAGCTAACAAAACAGCTGATGACCTTGAAACGGCTGAACCAATTTCGATAGAACATGTCTAAGAACCACCGCTAGAAAACTTGCTTTTAAATAAAAAAAAACACACCAAATCGGTTCTACAGACCACAGTGCCACACGGTGCCACAGACAGACACACAGAAACATAGCGGTCAAACTTATAACGCCCCTCTTTTTGCGTAGGGGGTTAAATAAACGTTAAAAACCTCGCCTCGCGTCTTTGTATAGCCATTGAAATAATTGTTTCATGACTGGATGTGTCAGGCTGTGAGGCATTCCATCTTAGTCCTCCCTCAGAGGTGACAACGCATCTGCAGTTGTCCTTGAACTACAGCAGCCTCTTACAATCAAATTCAAATTCAAATTGTTTATTGCATGTCACATTACAAATTAAAGATGTTACATTTGATAGGTATACATGTGACTCCTGCAAGGGCATAGCAACACTAGAGGACTAACAATTTTGTATAACTTTCAAACATAAATTATAAAATAACATATCATCAACATTCAATATTATTTTATATAAATTACTTAAATTAGAAATACAATATAGACGAAGTATTCTTCCTTTGTCATTATTTATCGTCAAAAATTCATTCAAAGTATAATAACATTTATTAATAAGGAATGCTTTTAATTGTTTTAATCAGGTAGGCGAAACAAAGAAGTTTAAAAAAACTCGATCTTTCGTTAGTCACTTCAGTTTTATTTTTAAAAAAAAAACGGGGCGTTAGATTCTCTACCACACTGTAACGTCTCCCTCTCAGGGTAGACTTTCTGCTTTAGATCATATTTTTAAATTATGACTTTACTTACAGGTCTTTGGAGTGGTTTTCCTGACAGCTTCAGTTTACTGTGAGCCGCCAGTCCAAGGCTACAATTACCATTCTCCGAGCGGATTTGCACCTTCGAATAGCTACTTGCCTCCAAGACCAGGTGAGTTATGATTAGTGTCTGGTGAAGCAACCTCCTTCTCCTTCAGGAGATGGGCGGCAGCGTCTTCCTAATAACGACTAAAAATAAAAAATTGCGGTTGCCTATGTACATGTATATATTCTCAAACTATATATATATATATATATATATATATATATATTATAATTACCCCTTATGAGATCTTATCGAATCTATGGGGTAGGCCTATGTTCAGCAGTGGAATTTAATAGACTGCAACGGTAATTGAAGCAACTCCGCAGAATTAACGATCGCATGGTTTTGTGCTCAGATTAACGGGTCACAGATCTTGGGTTCAAATTTTAGCTGGAGTCAACATTAATGTGTGTAAAATCACAATTGTTTCTCCTCGGGGGGTGTCAACGCACTTCTTTTATTATAGAATAAGGGTGACAAACGAGCACACAGTCCACCTGATGGTATGTGAATGCTGTGACCCATAGACATCTGCATCTATCCTCGATAAGGAATAAAAATGCAGATGCGTTGTCACCCCTGAGGACTAAGGTAGAATGCTTCGTTTTAGTAAAAAGGATCTCCGGTACTCTACACTCATACGAAACACAGCTGCATTAAGCTGTTATTTTACGCTACTGTTAGTTAGTGTTCAATCAAAATTAACAAACACTAGTTAGTTTAGTTTTAAATTATCAAGCTTAAGAACAGACTCAAATGTGTACAACTGTAAAATATGTATGATAGATCTGTAAAATAAGTACGATTGAATTGACTTTTGATTAAAATTACAATGAATTTAAACATTATAAAACATTAGAAATTATCTGCACCCTATGGCGTATCTTAACACACTTGGTCAATTTGTTTACACTGCAATGTAAGTGTTAATGATAAATTATATCTACCTACTTGTATTAAAAAAGTAATTTGACGTCGTAATATAATTAGATTTTTTACAATTGTGTTCGTAGCTCCAGTGGCGCAATTGGTTAGCGCACGGTACTTATAAGACAGTGTCCGAGCAATGCCGGGGTTGTGAGTTCGAGCCTCACCTGGAGCATGAACTTTTTGTGAAATATAAACTAAATGTCGTCATTAGAATTATAATAGAATTAAAAGTTATACACGAATTATAATAACACAGTTAATAAGTTGCGCAAGTATGAGTCTCTGAGAGATGATTGCTGTAGAGACTATCGACACTATCGGTCCGGGGGGTCCACGTGTGGTGAAGTTCCTAAAAGAACTGTATCTGCGACTGGTCGTCGCCGCTGGTGACGAGAGGTCCGGCTCTTTTCTCGCTCAAATGCTGTAGTATATAGATAGCCAGCCATTCAGCGAGGAAACGCAGCCGGCGTTCTTGGCATTATGCCGCGAGTATTAGGACTGTATTAATTTAAGTTTTTTGTTTTAGTTTTTAATATTATTATAATACACATTGTATATCATAATGTAATGTTAATAAATGTACAATTATATTTTAAGAAATTTACTTATAAACATATTATTTATTTATTTATTTAAACTTTATTGAACCTTACACATTAAGTAAAGGAACAAAAGGCGGACTTAATGCTAAAAGCATTCTCTGCCAGTCAAACTTAAGGCTGTGATATAACTACGAAAGCGGTTACAAAGAAATATACATACACACATACATATACATATATACATACATATACACACATACATACATATTATACCAAAAAAAAAATTATTAAGTACTTAATAGTGATTTTTTACGTGGTAGAGCCATGCTGCAGTTATATTAGTAGTACAGTTGTAGCACGAATGGGTCGGCTCGACCCGGGTAGGACCACGCGCACAGAATACCAGCGCAAAGTAGCAGGTCAACGCTGCTGTGTTTCGTGTAGTGAGTGCAGATAACCGGAGACCCTTTTTACTGGTAACGAGGCGTTCCAGCCTAGTCCTCAAGGGTGAGAACGCATCTGCATTTTGATTCTTAATCGAGGGTAGATGTAGAAGTCTGTAGGCCGCAGTATACACTTACCTCCAGGTGGACTGTGCTCGCTTGTCACTGTTATTCTATAAAAAATAAAACGTGGCCAAAATAACACAAAGGCTTAAACTCTTTTGTAAGCTAAGCTTTCCCACTGGGGAGATCTTCAATATTAGTTTGCGGGCAGTCCACTGCTGTACATAGACCCCCCCCTCACGTGTCACTTAGACCGGTCTTAGACTTCACGAATCCAGTTCCTATCAGACACCTTGCGCAGATCATCGCTCCATCTAGTCAGAAGGCGACCCACACTAGATTAGCCTAGCCGCGGTATCCACTCCATAAAATATCTACTCCATTGGTTGTCGCTTGTGTGGCAGTCGTGTACAGCCCATAGCCATTTCAAATTACATGTTTATTAATTTATTTAATCGAAAGTTTCATATGAATATTTAGACTTGATTTTTGTGTCATTAACTATGACTTTCAATAAGTATTATTTATAATCTACTAGCGATCCACCCCGATTTCGCACGGGTGATTTCTGGATCTCGACAACAGCGCCACCTACCGGATCCAATTGTGAATCTAAACTATCCAGGGACCCACTCAAACACACACAAAAAATCTCATCGAAATCGGTCCTGCCGTTTAGGAGGAGTTCAGTGACCAAAACACGTACAGAAAAATTATATAGGTATATAAAGATATTAAATTAAAAAAACTTGATTAGTACTCACATTCGCAACTTTCGCATTGTTTGACATCAAATAATTCATTATTTTTTAAATATATAATGAAAAATATACAGACAAATTTGCAGAGAAGGTTCAGAATAAGTAATTTATGAAAATGGCGAATAAAAATTAATTAAAAAAAACTGAAACATTCTGTCGTTTTTATTTTTTAAATTAAAAATGCGTAGTAATGTTTTATTTTAACTGATGTTACTGTGCACGCACACATTCGTAAGGGTCAATCGATAGGCAAAAACGTTGTTGCCCATAAATCACATTCAATTCGGGATAATTTCAAATAAAAGTAGAAGCCTTATTTACTCGTATTTTCAAAAACTGCAATAACGGTATATCATTATTTATATATTTGAACTTAAATTTAAAATTTGGCTACTCTTTGAAAAATAACCCTGTATATTTAAAAGTACCTGCTTTATTGTGTAAGTGGTAAGTAATACCAAATACGGAAGGCTAACCTAGGATAAGGGTGACAAACGAGTACACAGTCCACCTGATCGTAAGTGGTTGCTGTGGCCCATAGACATCTATATCTGTCCTCGATTACGAATCAAAATGCAGATGCGTTGTCACCCGTGAGGACTAAGATGCCTCGTTTCCAGTTTAAATTCTCCGGCGTATTCCTTCATTACGAAATTTATACACCAGAGAAACTCTGAGCATAGCTCTTTCCATCGCTTGAAGGACTTTGAGCTTGTGGAGTAGCCAAATCGTCAGTGTCAGAACGACCTTATATTAAAATCCAACCCTTTTGCTTTCAGACTATTCCAACCCAAGCAATAGCTACCTACCGCCGAGTACTCACCGCTCGATCTCCGGTCCGGACTACAACGGCCACGACCATGGTCATGGTGGTGACAACGAAGTGGTAAGTTTCTCATAATACAAAAGTGAAAAAGGCCCGACAATCCACTGATGGTAAATGGCTGTTGTACCTATGAACGCCAACTTGAAGCATAGACGGCCGCAATTTTTTTCCTTTGGAAGTACATTCTCTATTCTATCACTTTCACTTCTTTTTGGCTTCACGTGCTTTCCGAGGCACGAGGGTCAAACACCGTCAACTTCCTGACTCCGGGTTGTTACTGAGAATTTCTTGATATAAAAACTCAATAAGTAATGTTTTTGTTCGACCCGGGATTCGAAATCGGGACTTCATGATCAGCAGTCGTGTTTACGACTACTACATCGACAAGACAGTTTAAATATATAGTTTAATATAATAATTGTAATGCAATTTATTTACATAACCACCAAATATTTACAACTATACATTATAAAATCTAAAATTAAAATTAAAAAAATATGTAGCCCTCTTTTAACTGGTAACTAAAATAAACCCACTTAGCTACAGAAAAGCGTACCCTCTAATTACTAGCAGTGTAAGAACAAGTGGTAATTTTTGTAAAACCGACTTCAATATAAATAAAATGAGAACACCATCAATGTAGTCGAAGTCAATTAAATACGCATTATTAATAATAACTCAAAATCAACTGGTCAGATATTGATCAAATTTATATGGGACCACATGAGAAGCAATAGCTTTCAAAAAAAGAATCATCAAAATCGGTTCACCTAGAAAAAAGTTCTGAGGCAACCTACATAAAAAATCGAAAATTCGAATTGAATACCTCCTCCTTTTTTTGAAGAACCCAATAAGAAAAATTTGAAGTTGATTGAAAAACTCAATAAGAAATTTTTTGCCGACCCGGGCAAAAAATTTACCATTAGACTAACAAGACAGTTTATTATAATGATGTAATAATTTCTTATAATGATTGTAATGAAAATATAAATTAAAAATTTAAAAAAAAATATAGCCCTTTTTTAACTGGTTACTAAACCCACTTAGCTAAAGAAAAGCTTACCCTCTGACTACTAAGCAGTGTAAGAAAAATAACCGCCCAAGTGCGAGTCGGACTCGCGCATGAAGTGTTCCGTACCAACGTAAAACACGTTTCTAGTACGAGAGTCCCCTTTAATTTTTAATTAATTGTTATTTTTATTATTTGTTGTTATAGCGGCAACAGAAATACATATTCTGTAAAAATTTCAACTGTCTACCTATTATGGATCATGAGATACAGCCCGCTGATAGACAGACGGACGGACGGACGGACAGCGGAGGCTTAGTAATAGGGTCCTGTTGGTTACCTTTCGGATAAACTAAAAAGAATAATATAATTTCCACATACCAGCTTTAGAAGTAGGTGCTAAGACAGAAGAATTAAAAGCCCGACTTCTAAAACCGGTATTTCTTCATATATCGCTATATTTCCATAGACAAGAGCTTTACAGATATCGTGACAGTTACAAGTTACAGGGATGAAAACTACATTTTCTTCGTTATCAGTCCGTAAAAGTCTAGTAGATATTCTCTTCCAATGTAAGGTTTGTCGTAATCGCCGCGCTTGGTATTCGCTTTTCCTTCCTTCGTCGTTTCTAATATTTTACATATACGAGATGCTACACTGCTATCTAGCGGAGGCTATGAGAACTTCCTGGCATTTTCCATAATCACCTCATATCCGGACGGAATTGTGTCATAGATCTTCTAACGCTGTCACCCAAGGCACACTGTTAAGCCCGGTTAGATATATTTAATAGATGATTTACTCATTCGTAATCAAATGTGTACATACGGCTTCTTAACAGTAAAATAAAATTATAAAAATGATTTTGAACGATTCACTAGTTCTCTTAAATAACTAACAACAAACTTCTACGTCAAATTATGTTGCGATCTCCTTGGTAAATTATAAACTAGATAAGACGTTATTGGCCTTAACCTATAAATGTTATCATACTCTGAATAGAATATGTCACCGTAGTCACCAAATATAATACTACGCGGGATGAAATCTAAATCGGCAACTTTTGATGCGGTTCCGTTAGTACAATCAATTTCATAGAGAACCCCTTCTGCGATCGCGTACGTCTTTTCACCGTCAACGATGAAATTATACGCAAGTCTTAAGTCATTATTCTTCACGACTTCTTCACCGCCAACAGCACAATACAGTCCGCACATGGTAACAAAATGAACGTTTTTGTTATTGTCTATTTCAAAATCAATAACAGTTTTAGCGTTGCCTAATTTAACTGTCCTTGTTCCCCGATTTGTAGCCTTGTATATCATGTGGTTGTTCGCGTCAATGAGGTACATTTGATTGTCTCTAATAACTAATTTAAAAACATTCACGTTGTACAGTCCAATGTTTCTTGCAGTGTTTGTGAATGCATCGTAAATGTAAAGTCCGTCATCCGATCCGAAATACACATCACCTGTTTCAGGATCGACTGCTGTCGCTTTGTTTCTTGATATGCCACCGATTTTCTTGCTTCTCTTCGTTATAACGTTTATGAAAGCCCGACCCGAATTCTGCAGTTCGTCGTCCATATACATGAAGAAGAGATTCCTCGTCGCTGAATCGTATGCGAGTTCTTTAGGGTCTTTGAATTCATTCGTGAGGAGTTCCTTCTTATAAATTCTCGGTCCGATCTTTTGTATCGGTCCATCTGTCAGCAGTATAGTTATTTTCGCTTCTAAATTCAAAACTAAAGAAAGCGTTACGTATGTCAACAATATTATTTTCATGTTTATTGTGCGTGTTACATTTTCCGCTTTAACATTACAACTGGCTCGCTCTAAATGTTGTGGTGTGTTATCTCATATAACTGAATGCTATATCTGCAGTTGATAAATAAATTTAGTTCGATTTTATACCTTATGTTATGTATTTATAAGGTGGATAGCTTTGTAAAACGGTTGATTTTGATTTGTTGTTGTTTCGATTTGTCAAGTTCGTCGAACAAAACGATAATTTTATAAAGGGTATACAACACAGGATGACGCGTTGAAATAAATATAAACAATGTGAAGTGAATCTAAACGAAAAAGGTTAGACAAATTTGCCCAAAGTAATATGTACTTGTCTTCCATTTTTTAAATGATATACATTTTCATCTAACATTTTAATATCGTAAGCAATAGAATATGTTTTTCTACAGGGAGGGTAGACTGATAGAATAGGACTATAGATTTTTTAATTATTGTTATATTTTATTTTATATTATTATGTTTTTATATTATTATAAGCCGTATTCTTTCAAATAAAGTCTATTCTATTATATTCTAGGGAATCAAATTGTATTCAAAGAATTTATAAATATGTCTTGCTTCCGGATTGAATGCTGTTATTTTGTTGCAATTTAACATTATTTATTTTTTATTATTTAGGATTAGTATGTACTTCTTTCTTTCTTATTAACTTTGTTTCCTTTTATAATTGAATACATACCAGGTGTTAGGGCTCCTTTTTTGTTAAGGAGTACGCCTGCCACCTCTACCACGCTCTTACCTATTTCTGGCGCCAAATAGCAGTGTTTGAGCAGACTGTAAGACATTCCATTATATTTCTCAGAGGTGACCACGCATTTGTAACATTTGTTCGATGTTGGATGCAGTAACCATTTAGGTGGACTATTAGTTCGCTTGTCATTTCAGTTTTATTCAGAAGCTATGAGATTTCTCTGGTGTTTTTCTTAGTCGCCCCTTATGATATGCATGAGATAAAATGTTTGAATGGTGTATATTGGATATATATATATTTATATATATATCAAAATATGTAAATAAAGTGCAACTTTAGTTTTATATACATTTGTATATATGATTAAATAATCTCTTGCCTTCAACGGCAATATTAGTCGTTGGTAATAACAATATATTTATTTATTTACTTTCATTCAGTCTTATGACAAATATTTGCAATATTATAGTCAGTAATTTCTCTCACAATATCCGAAATGAAGTGAAATTTGTGATTATACATGTGTATATGTATGTATTAAAGTTTGTGCTTAGTTATGAAGTAATTTAAAATTAAATTCGATATAGCTTACAATCAATACATACAATTTATCTTAAAATGCATTACTGGATTAACAATTTTTATTCTTGCTAGGTTTGAGATGAATCAACGATGTAGCGTCAGCATAAACAATATTATTGTTACCGTCGAAAGCAACTCCAAACGCATCGTCCACGTCCACCATTTTCTCCAAAGTGATTGTATATTTATTAACCTTATATATTCCATCATTGATACAAATATAAACCTTTCCATTCACATCAGTCGTTATCCCTCTAACAAATTCCCCATTATTCAGATCTTTGTATAGAACTGAGTCTTTTGTATTTTTTTTCTGACTGTACAGACCGGTTCCATTAGTGTAAAACATATCTTCCTCGTCATCAATAGCGAAATGTATTACTTTGGTGTCTTCTAGGTCTTTAAAACGCTCTGTTTGACCTGCCTTGACTGTGTAAAGAAATAGGGAAGGAAACTCGGAATAGTACAAGATATCTTTGAAGTATATGTCCCATATATCTTTGTCGTGTGCTGCGAACAGTTTGGCTGTGTTATCTGTGTAATCGTATTTGAAGATGCCTTTTGAACTACCAATGTATGGTACGTGATTTTTCTGATCCACTGTCTGTACGAAGCCGTTCTCCACTCCGTCCAGTTCTTCGAAATCTTTCGTGTAAAGATTGATCTTGGCAGTTTTGAAGAAGTCATCGGTTTTATGAAGGCTGTAACTGAAATAAAGAACGTTGGTGCCGAAGTCCACAGCTAAAGAATACGGTCGATCTAGATCTGTCTTCAGGACCTCCTTGTCGTAATAGATGCCGTCGATAGTGACTCCATCGCACTCTTCATCGCTTATTGCTGCTCCGTGTATGACCACGATATATGACAAAAATATATAGAGCTTCATTATAACCTGGGAAGAATAATTTTGATACTAAGTTGGCATACTTAATGTTATGAGAAAGGTTAGATAGTTTATTATTCATATATTTAGTTGGACTACTTGAACATGAGAGGATTTCGAAGAACACAAACTTGTATTCTTTGAGTCTCCATAACGCTCCTGTTTCATTTGGTGCACGACAAGAACCGGAGATCCTTTTTACTGGTAAAGGGTAATTCCATCTTAGGTCCTCAGTGGCGATAAACAATCTGAATTTTGATTCTTAATCGATGATAATAAAGGCTGTGTTTATGTGCCACAGTATTTATTCACTTACCATTAGGTGGACTATGTGCTCGGTATTGCTTTTTTGTCATCCTAACTTCTATAAAAAATATAAACTTACCGTTTTTGTCTGTGGTCCCGCAATGAATACGGGAAAATAATCAGATGCGAATATTAGCTCAAGATCGCTTTTGTTATTTTAAAACCAGTGGAGTTGCATTCACACTAAAATTTTTGTTAACTTACTATTCATTGTCATTAAATATTCATTTTGCTTGCTTATTTTTTTATAGAATAAGGATCATAAATGAGCACACAGTCCACTTGATGGTTGGTGGATGCTGTGGCCTATAGACACCTATATCTATCCGCGATTAAGAATCAAAATGTAGATGCGTTTTCAAACCCAGAGGACTAAGATAGAATCTCTCGTAGCCAAGAAAAAGAGACTCCGGTTCTTTATACGCATAATCAGAAACACAATAGCGTTAAGCAACTATCACCAGCATAAAATAACAGCGTAAAGCTGCTATTTTACGCTGGTATTCTGTGAGACCGTGTTCCTTACCCCTGGTAAATCCGACATATTCGTGATTCTACCACGTTTGTTCATTGTCCTGTAGGCTTAATTTAACCGTTTCTATAATTAAATAATGTACGTTACCGTATTAAACGTTCGTCTTTAATTTAAAAAAAATTGTGTAAACTTAACAGTGGTTAAATGAAGTAGGTACTTTTTACCTGACTTCCCAAAGGGGGTTTTTATTTTTAGTATACTTAAATATTTTTAGTATACGTAAGAATAATAATATATATTTTATACGTGGTAGAGCCATCCTGCAGCTATATCAATAGTATAGTTGAAGCACGAATGGGTCGGCTTGACCGGGGAAGGACCACGCTCTCACAGAATACCAGCGTAAAATAGCAGCTTAATGTTGCCGTTTCGTATGGTGAGTGTAGAGAACCGGAGACCCTTTTTACTGGAAAAGAGGCATTCTATCTTAGTCCTCACGGCTGACAACGCATCTGCATTTTAATACGTAATCGAGGATAGATGTAGATGTCTATGGGCCACAGCAACCACTTACCATCAGGTGGACTGTGTGCTCGTTTGTCATCCTTATTCTATATAAAAAAGAATATCTACTATCCTTATGTTGGTGTCGTATGAAGCGATAGAGGGAAATGAAACTGGAAATGGACATCAGTATCTTTCCGATAACAAATCAAAAAAATCAAAAAACTGCGGTTGCCAACCCGCCTACCAATTGCGGCAGCTATGGAAAATATCCCCTGTACGAGAAAATCTATGTGGAAGTTCATCAATCCATGCACTGGACATGGCCACATCTCGCTCAACTCCTCTAGCTTGTAATGACCGCGACTGTTCCGAATTCCCCAAAATTTTTCTTCCGATAATCGGACGTTGTCTTCGCGTTGGTAATGCATCGCTAAAGCTCTGAACTGGAGTATCAGAGGATCTAATGTTATAGAGCTCTGATGTAGATCTCGGGAAAGGAGTAAAAAGATCGGGATACGACTCAGGTGACGTAGAATCAGCAGAACTTGACGAGCGGTTGGCAAACGTCGAATGAAGTGGAGATTGCGAATAGCCACTGCTGTATAAATTTGTTGTTTGTAGGAGATCTGAAATTAGATACAAAAATATGTACATAATCATAATCTGACTATATTATTAAAGAATTGTAACCTAGTTAGAGAGAGTACTCTAACCCTATAAAGTATAAAAAAATATTGATTCTATGTTAATAAGAATGTGAAAGAAATATGTTTTATCACCTATTTTCTGGAAATTATAAAGACAATATTTTATAGAAGTAATTAATAGAATCAGGCGGTTCTTTGCGGATTTCCATTATATTAAAGTTGGAAAAATTTTACTTTTCCTATATCCGCTCAATAAAATAAAATGATGTGTCTAACCTAGTTTGAAGAGCACCTCCGGCCTTCCCTCAATTGCGTGCATTGTCTCCGTCACCACTAATCCCAGCACCACTACTCCCACCACCACTATACTAGGAAAGTACCGCTAAGTCTTCTTAGCGGTCAGCCACGTCTATTAAACCAGAGGATGCCTCGTGTAGAGGCGAAACACATCGTTTTATCGTCGGTGGTGTGTCTTTACACGTGGTAGAGCCATGCTGCAGCTATATCAATAGTATAGTTGTAGTAAGAAAGTAAGAATATCTACTATCCTTATGTTGGTGTCGTATGAAGCGATAGAGGGAAATGAAACTGGAAATGGACATCAGTATCTTTCCGATAACAAATCAAAAAAATCAAAAAACTGCGGTTGCCAACCCGCCTACCAATTGCGGCAGCTATGGAAAATATCCCCTGTACGAGAAAATCTATGTGGAAGATAGGTCTCCCGCTTAACAGCGGACTCGGCTCCATATTTTGTGACTTTCCGTTTGACAACGCATATTGTGAATTCATTGTGATAGTCATTTGATCTATAAATATAGAATTTTTTAATAACTGGACGACTATAGAGCCACCTATCGGAATCTAGCATAAATAAGAACCATCGTCTCGGCATATTATATTGTGTGAACATAGTACGGTCCAGATCATTATCAAACGCACTAATGATTATATTATTGCAGTTATTTAATAAACAAAGATTAATGAGAAGGTACGTGGGGGTAATTAGGTCACCTTAAGCTTTGTCGCCCTATAAAACCAAAACTAGGAGGAGGATAGAGACAAAAAAACAAAGTCGCATACTATAACTAATATATTAGGAAAAAAATAGAAAACAAGCTTTGGCAATAATTAGGAACACTTCGAAAAATCAACTTAAAGAAAACTAAATACACTATCCAATACCAAAATCGACAAAAATATTTACTATAATGTCAACCGTGAAAATGACGTCGATAAAGCTCGCATCCATGCAAACAAGGCTGTAGTTTTTGAGTTATAAGAAAGTGACCATATTAAACGGATGACCATATTACCCTCACGTACGGTACTATAATACTTGATACGTTACTATTCTAAAAAAATACACTGAAGTCTCCATTCCATTTTCTGTTACTTTAACCTATAAGCTAAGTGAGCAAAGTTTATCTGTACTGATTACTTATTACTGTTTGTATGTGTGTGTGTGTGTGTGTTAGTTAACTTCTAAATGAATATATTATAAAATAACTAGGAGAATGAGTACCGTGTACTAAGATCCATCACTCTTTTAAGTCCCGTGGGTATCGTAAAAGGCGAATATAGGATTATCCAAAGAGATCTTTTCACTATGGTGATTTATCCTTCTTGCATTTATTTGCATTCGCCACGCATTTATCACAGAGAGTGATCAGTAAAATTGTTCGGATTAATTCCAGCCGCCACATTACACCAAAGCACATTGCGACAAAATTCGTGATACCATCCACAGCATCTGGATGCTTGGCGGCCCACCACTGTGCGATTTACCAGAAGTTTTCTACCTCGCACGACTTCTTTGTGGAATCGGTTACAAACAGCGATTTTTTAGCACCGATACGACTTATGGACCTTCAAGAAAAGACGTTCCTCCTTTTTAAAAGGCCGGTAACGCACTTTCAATATTTCTGGTGTTGCATTCGTTCATGGCGGAAGTCACTTACCATTAGGTGGGCCGCATGCTCGTTTGTCCCCTTTTCTATAAAAAATAATAATACTCGTTTACGCCAGATGTAAAATACCCTGAGCGGCGACGGAAAATAGCGTCAAAGGTACGATCTGATACTGCGATAGACAATCCGCCTGCCAAACGTGACAAAGCCAAATCCTTCCAAAGAAGAACTTGACTGCCTCGTTGGTCTAGTGTTCGTAAACGCCGTTGCCGATCCTGAGGTCCTGGGTTCGAATCCCAGGTCCATAATCCTGTCCTGCGCAGATGGATAGTCTCCGTTGAGACTAGTCGCCGTGACCTAAATTCAGTCTAGAGGACATTACAATGGGCGAGGCACATGTGACACATTTACGTATTTAGAGCCATGCTGCAACTATATATATTATTATAGTTGGTCGGCTCGACCGGGGAAGGAACACGCTCTCACAGAATACCACCGCAAAATAGTACCTCAATGCTGCTGTTTCGTATGGTGACAACGCATCTGCATTTTGATTCTTAATCGAGGATAGATGTAGATGTCTATGGGCTACAGCATCCACTTACCATCAGATGGGCTGTGTGCTCGCTTGTAACCCTAATTCTATAAATAAAAATCGGCCTGGAGGACATTACAATAGGTGAGGCACATGGCCAGTAGTGGACTTTTTCGGGTTGATGAAGGAGATGAAGAAGAAAGATTAGGTAAATATAGAATGTGACGTTGATATTCCCACTGGTGATATAAGACAATTCATTATACCTTCATTCATTGAGTTAGAGACCAAAAAATGATATTCTCCTTTTTAACCGACTTCAAAAAGGAGGGGGTACTCAATTCGACTGTATTTTTTTAATTATTTTTTTATGTGTGTTACTGTTACCTCATAACTTTTTTCTAGGTGAACCGATTTTGATGATTCTTTTTTTATTTGTAATTTTGTCCCAAATTTTGATCAAGTTCTGACCAGTAGTTTTTGAGTTATACTTAATAATTAATATTGAAGTCGGTTGCACAATTTTTTTTATTTTACCACTTGTTTGGAGGCAAAAATTACCACGTTTTAGTAACTCGCTTTCTTGCCTGTTCGGTACAAATTTTGCAATTGATTTTAAAGTAACTTCCCGATGAGTTAGAGATTTGAAACTTTAAAATAAAACTCATGACTAGAAACGTGGTAAGAATGGTTGCCATTTTGAATTATAATTACCATTTATTACGTTTTATATGAATAAAAAATAATGATGCTTAAGGCGACACCGCGAGAAAATGCACCTCCTTTCATATAATAGTATAGGATTATGACACGACTAACAAAACTGGAATTTTGATATAGATAAATTCATGTCTTTATCTTGAATTTGCTTGTTCAAAAACACGATTGTATAATTTTCACTCGATCATAATTATTTGCGAAAACACCTCTAAAAAATCACTATAGTTGAAATTGCAACGAAATTACTTAATCTATATGCTTGGGAATCACTCAAATACATTCATAACATCAATATTCGTAATTTGCTTGCTCATTATTTTGATTACTTAAATCGATATATTTTTTTAAATATTTTAAGATTCTAAAGGATTTCTAAGCCGTCTTAATCGTCGCGGGCGCTACGCAATTTTAGACCTTATGATGGCGTTTTTCTAAGTTTTTATAGAAATTATGTACTGACTCGGATTCAGTCGCGATAGCCCGCTTAAACGGTTTTGCAACATCGTTTTAGGTGCAAATGTGTGTGTAAGTGCGTATGTTTACATTTACAGTGAGTTGAACATGGTTTCCGCGGCATTTGAAACAACTTTTCTTTATTGGTCTGAGATAGTATAAAATTTTAAATTATAATAAATATTTCTTTCAGCCGAAGTCCTACGAATTCGGTTACTCGGTGAAAGACTCGCAGTCAGGCAACGATTACGACAGGAAGGAGACGTCCGACGGTCACGAGGTGCGCGGCGAGTACAGGGTGCACCTGCCGGACGGACGCACACAGATAGGTGCTCCAATTTACTTTGCTTTAGTTATGTGTTCCTAGTAGGTTATGACTGCAATTGGAATCTATCCCGGGGACGTACTCTTCCAGAGCAGACCAATGATCTACGAATTTTCTGCCACCAGGGCGGCACCACTTGGGAATGAGGTGAAATATTTGACAGAATTCATAGCTGGGGAAGTTACTTTTTTAGGAAAGTGCAGAGATTAATGTTTCCTGAAATATTAGTTATATTTTATATTAACTAGATAACTAGATTAGAAATGGATAAACCAAATTATGGATATTGCTAAAAGTAGAAGAATTTAAAAAAGTTACAAATGTATATACATACACTAGAAACCGAATAACTTATAATTAAATCGCAACTATTCAATGATGATGATTGATGACACTGAGTGACCATCTGCATAACAAATAAGTCCACCTCAGTCCCAACTAGCGACATCTGGTGAGCGTAAGATTATAAGCCCTCGTTGCCTCAGTAGTACAGTAGTGAGTCAGTATGACTGTCTCGTAGGTCTAATGGTCGTTAACACGACTGTTGATCATGTGGTCCTTGGTTTAAATCCCGGGTCAGCTCAAAAAAATCAGTTAACGGGTTTTTCTGTCAAGAAATTCCCAGTAGCAGTCCAGACAGTCCAAAGTCAGAGAGTTGGCGGCGTTTCATCCTAGTGCCTCGGAAAAAGCTGTTGGTCCAGCACCTTATCACTCCCTGGTCCGAATTAAGGGAATAGAGAGACACCTGTGCTTGCCCAAACACTCGTGCGATATTATCCTGTACTGCGCAGAAGGCTAGTCTGTGTAGAGACTGGCTGCAGTGACCGAAATTCGATCTACAGGATATTATAATTGCAGTACAGTACAGTTAAAGTACTTATACATATGTCTCAGTGTTGGGCACAATCCTTAGTTTTAATTATGCATTTAATTATATACTACGTGACCAAAACAATTAGGCGCATGACAGCTAAAACGTCATTAGAACTAGGGAGGGAACACCGGAACGGTGATTGGTCACTAGGGAACCGCGGGGGTAGAGGCGGGGTGCGGGCGCCGAAACCGCATTCTTGTCATGCGCTTATTATTTTGGCCGAGTTGTACAAAACATTTGTAATTTGTTTGTTTCCCCACAATGATTTAGTCTCAAAATATTTCACTTCTCATACGTGCAGGTTTCCTCACGATGTTTTTCTTCACCACTAAGCGAGTGCTAATTTTGTTTTGAGTTTTATTTTAAAATATTTACCAAATCCTGTGGTGTCAACGGGGATCCAACTCGTGTTCCTCGCGAACTATAGAATTTACGTCAAGCACTTATCGCTTGTTTTTTTTTCAAATGATGGTAAGTGGATTCTTTGGCTCGTAGATATCTCCATTTATCCTCGATTAAGAATCAAAATGCAGATAAGTTGTCACCCCTGAGGATTAAGATGGAATACCTCGTTACCAGTCAAATGGGTCTCCGGTTCTCTGCACCATATCACGTTGGTATTCTGTTAGAGCGTGGTCCTTCACCCTTCGTTCTTATCAGGACGATGCTGCTGTCCTGTTTCATATCCCTCTGTCACTTCTTACGACACCCGGTACGGCGGAACTGTAAATAAAGTTATAAGAAATTTGTATTCTCTCCTCAGTGACGTACCATGCAGACTGGCAGACAGGTTTTCACGCAGACGTGAGGTATGAGGGGGAAGCCAGGTACCCTGAGACGGTTAACAATTACCATCAAGGTAAGTTTCTCCTTCTTCGTCATCAGCCTAAAAGGTATACCATATTGTACTCGTAAAATTAAGAGCGTTCTGCTTTTTAGACGACTTTTAAAAAAACATGTTTCACACGCGGTAGAAGTGAAGAAAAGGAGACCAAGATAATAGGAAACACTGTATACTGTATTCTGTCTCATTCTCTCTCAGGCTAAATCCTATAGATGTATATGTTTGTCTCTTTTTCGTTTCACTTCAAAAAGGAGGAGGGTCCAATTCGACTGTAGTTTGTTTTTGTATGTATGTTATGTGAAACCTTCGTCGATTGTGAACCGATTTTGATGATTCTTTCTTTAATAAATAGTTTGTACTTCTGGGGTGGTATCATATAAATTTCGAGAAAAAAACAATATATTCGTAAATTTTAAACAAACTTAAATATTTATTTTTTATTAAAAATCTTATACTTCAGGGGTAGTCCCAAATAAATTTGGAAAAAAAATCCACACCCTGGAAAAATAGTGGATGAAATTTTTACGAAACTATTTAGTCATCATTGAGATTGTCATTTTCCTTAGTCCACTCAAAAGAGTAAAAAATATTTTTAATAACCGGCCAAGTACGAGTCGGACTCGCGCATGAAGGGTTCCGTACCATCGTAATACACGTTAAACACGTTTCTAGTTCGGATTACCCTCCCATCGGACTAGTTGAGTGAGGGAATAGAGAGTGCATCTGTGCTTGCGCATACACTTGGGCACTATAATCCTGTCCTGCGCAGATAATTAGTTTCCATTTAGGCTCCATCTGGCCTCTGTGTCCGAAATTCGGTCTGGAGAACATTATTTAATTGATAACTTTGTATTTGTTTGCATTACATCGTATTAAGCATGATTTTTCTTTATATCCAAGGTTATAACTACAACGCTCCGGCAGACTTCAGCGGTTCTTTGACTGGTTTCCATGGCAACTCAATAAACAAACCCTCCACAACTTACGGACCCCCAGAGTACCACTGACAAAATGATAACCGGACTTATTTGTCAAATTTTGACACAACCTCAGCTACCTTAGATTATTATGTCTTAAGTTTGTTGATATGTTTAACGTAGTTATTTTTGATATTATAGTTTTAAGTATAGTTGTTCAAGCAGTACAAAGTTATTTAAAAGGTATAAAAACGGCGCGGAACAAAAAGGTCGACAAAGGTCGTGACAGCGGCAAACAGATACTTCTATGTAGAAATTGAAAGAAGAACCATTGAAAAATGTTACCGGACTTCTTACTGTGTCAAATTTTGACACATAACCCCTTTATTTTAAATATTATGATATGTCTAATGTAATGTAATGTAATAATTGATATCGTTGATATGTATATTATAGTTGTTATTTTTAGACATTATATTTATAAGTATAATCGTTATAATATATAGCAGTACAAATATATTTCAATTGTATAAAAACTGTGCGGGACAAAAAGGCCGACAAAGGTCGTGACAGCGGCAAATATATACAAAATTCTATGAGGGAATTGAAAGAGATATAGTGATAAACCATATAAAAGAAAGAGGTAGTAGGTTTCTTACGTTATTGCATATCTCACAGTACAGTATGTCAAATTATGGAGGGTGTCTACCTCCATATGTCAAATCAAACTTAGAACGTCATTTTGTCTTTTTAGTGTTATCGAGTACTCTATATCACAGAGTAATTTTTAAACGAAATCTCTGAATCGAAATCTGGAATCGATCGATCGAATAATCGAGCATATTGTTCTGGTCTGTGGTATCAAGGCAAGGCTCGATTAATGTATCCATAGATGATACATCATACGTATTACTTACAAGTATTTATTCCGTTCATATATAATTGTAAAAGTGCAAATTCTTATTTTGTTTATATAATTAATAGTCTATTTGTAGAATAAATATTTATCACTTTTTATAAACTATGTAATATTATATCATGTAATTTTTCTGTATGTTAACACTCTGTGCATCCATAGACACGTATGCCTCTACTCTCTATTATTCTCCATTTTGTTAACTTCCTACCTACCTTCTTTCTTCTTCATCATTAGCATATAAAAGTTCACTACTGGAAATTAGCCTCTCCTGTTCTTAGGAGAATTTGCCTTAATCGTTGGTAAGTGGCCCGACCATCGCTGTATGACACGTGAGCACCCTTGACTCTGTTGCTCGTCGCCGGTCTGGATATTTTTCGTCTGAATCGAGACGGTTAATTTTCGACGTAGTTCTAAAATTTTCCAGAGTCGCTTCTTACGGCACCCACGGGAATAATAAGGCCACTACACGGTCATTCCCATTAGGAAGCTACAATAGGCCTGATATTTGAAAGTCGAATTTTTAACAAATCTAATGTCCATACAGTTCGAATCTAATAGTACTGGTAATAAAAGTAAGCGTGTACGTTCGTTCATAGTGAGCTTTTTTCGTCTCGCACACATCGACATTTGATGACATCGAATAGAGTAGCATACAATACATATCGAAAGTCATTTATGCTTTCACCACTGGTACAGAAAAACCTTTGCCCTGGAAAGCACCAGCAAGAAACCCAGCGGGACACTTTTTTAAATATCGTCAATCATCGTTTCTAAACAAATTTCATTAAGTTTTATCAAAATCGATAACCGATATCTTTTTTTAACAACTATATCGAACTTTTATGCAATTTCTAAATGGAAAGTTGATAAAGAAAGCCCACCGATTCGCTTCCTCACCTATCACCCATATTCATATGTTAGGTGAGACATCTGGTCCATAGGGAGACAGCGATTGCTCTCATGTCATCTATCCATGGTTTTTTGGTCACATGTTTTTAGACAATCCCAATAGGGCAGCCATATTTAACAGTTCAGGGGGCTTTGAACCTACCAACTTCAAACAAGGAAACTTCAGGTGCGTTGTACCTCTGAGGACAATATGGAATATCTCACAGTTTAAAATTATACTGGGTCACTGGAACGTCGCATAGCTGCTTGACGGCAGGAATAGTGGGGGACTGGGTGTCACCGACCACCACGGCTAATATGGGCTGGGGACAAAAAATTTATCCCCCGATTATATCCACTGACAAAAGTTTAAATTATCTTGTCCTTATGCCAAAGCACGGCAACGGAGAGAAGTATATCCCCGTTTGACATAACGAGTAGACATAAATATCCCTGTCCGTAGCATGGAGCCAAATGAAAGATAAAAATTATGCTTTTGACATTTGAAAGGGACAATTTATCCTAGTTCATTGGACATGGGTTTAAGTTTATATTCATACAAAAATCTATTTAAGTCTAAGTCTACCTCCCATTTTATCTACTGTGGATATTATATCCACCGGTGTGCCCATGCTCGAAGGGTGGATAAAACTAAGCGAGGGGATAAACATTTTCTCCTTTCCCCGGGGATAAAATTATCTCCTGCCCATGCTAGCCTTAACCCGCCAGCGTTGGGAGTTTGGGAGAAATTTCTGAGTAATACCTGCTTGATGGCCGATTTTAAAAAGTTCTGAACCCAGCAGTGGGTTAATAAAGGAAGAAGAGTAAGATATAGGTTAATAAAATTGAAGTGTCTGTTTGTAATGTCAAAATAACAGCTTTCTACTAAATGCATATGAAAGTATATACACTTGTAACAAAAAAAAATTAAAATGTTTGTCTGTCTATCTCTGTCTGTCTGTCTGTTTGTTCCGCCTAATCTCCGAAACGGCTGGACCGATTTTGTCGGGACTTTCACTGGCAGATAGCTGATGATATACGGAGTAACTTAGGCTACTTTTATTTTAGAAAAGTCATTAGGGTTCCGCGCAAAATAATAAAAAGCTATTATAAATCCAATCGTTATAAATTCCACGCGGGAGAAGTCGCGGGGAACAGCTAGTCTGTAATAATCTGTACAGTGGTTTAATAAAGAAAGATGTGTAAGATATAGGCACAGTTCAAAGAGAGATATAGGTTAATAAATAATACCGTAGTGATATTGAAGATATTATTTACGTAAGTACTAAGATATTCATCAAAATTTTATTATCTGTATAAGAAATAAACTGTAATTGATAAATGAAAAATATTTCGTGTTTTATTTTATTTCTTCCTTTTAACATTAGAAGTACCTAATATCATCGTTAATATTACAACCCGTCACAAGTTCACTGCTGAATATAGGATTCTGTTACACCAGCATCCATCGACTTCCCGCTTTTTTTTATAGAATAAGAGCGACTAACGAGTAGACAGTCCACCTGATGGTGTGTCGATATAGTGGCCCATAGACATTTATCCTTGATTAAGATCTATCTAGATGTAGACGAGTTGTCGCCCTTGAGGACTAAGATGAAAAGCCTCGTTTCCAGTAAGTGTCTCCGGTTCTCTACACTCACCGTATGATAATCAGCGGCATTGAGCTGTTATTTTACGCTGGTATTCTGTGAGAGCGTGGTCCTTCCCCGGACGAGCAGACCCATTCGCGCAACAGAAACAGAAAGAAACAGATTTTTTTTATTCAATATAAATTACAAATAATACTTATTGAGTCACTTTTTTTTAAATTTACCACTGGTTCAGAAAAAAAATCTGTCCCGGGAAGAACCAGCAAGAAACCAAGCGGGCCTTTTCTTAACAAAAAAAAAGCTTACGCTATATGTTACAAAATTAACAACACAAAACAAATTACAAATAGCTTGGCAGTGATCACCTCATTCCCGGGTTATTATCATCCATAAATTCCTTAATATTATAATAACCCTTTTTAGACAAACTTTGTTTACGCTCTCACAGAATACCGGCGTAAAATAACAGCTTAACGCTGCTGTGTTTCGTATGGCGAGTGTAGAGAACCGGAGACCCTTTTTGCTGGGAACGAGGCATTCCATCTTAGTTCTCAGGGGCGACAACGCATCTGCATTTTGATTCTAAACGAGGATATATGTAGCTGTCTATAGGCCACAGCAACCACTTACCATCACGTGGACTGTGTGCTCGTATGTCGTCACCCTTATCCTATAAAAAGTTTTTGAACTTTGAGGACACATTTTGTATATTATATATATAACAACCATAATATAGCTGCAACATTGTTCTACCAGTGCACATACTGATGTTTGGCAAAAATAAGACAAAACGGAGTCCTACCAGGATTATTTAATTTTGTGGTATTATGTTGATTAATTTAGAAGCCGTCGTAGCTTAGGTGCTAAGCGCATGCCGTAAATCTCACATTACTGGATCCCCGCTGGCACCAATAAAAGTGCTAAGTGCAATTTCAAGCGATGATTTACCACGTGCTCGGCAGTGAAGGAAAACATCGTGTCCGAGGAATAAAATATTTCAAGACATGTGAAGTCTGCCAGCTCGCACTGAAGTATTCATGTCTTATTGACAATCAGATCAATTAAAGTTACTTCAATATTACAGACATACACTTCATGGAAATTTTTCTCCAAATTTATATGGGACCACCCTGAAGTAGAACCTATTTACAAAAATAATAATTAAAATTGGTCCACAATTAACGTAGATATCGTATAATATACACACAAAGAGAACCCACTCAATTTGAGATCCTCCTTAATTTGTCAAATCGTAACTCACATACATTTAAGAACGAAATATTAAAAAATGATATGAAATTAAACCATCTTATACATGGTAGAGCCACGCTGCAGCTATATTATGGTTGTGGTACGAATGGGTCTGCTCGACCGAAGTAACACTCACAAAATAACCAGTGTAAAATAGCAGCTTAATGCTGCTGTGTTTCGTATGGTGAGTGTAGAGAACCGGAGACCCTTTTAGCTGGGAACGAGGCATTCCATCTTAGTTCTCAGGGGCGACAACGCATCTGCATTTTGATTCTCGGTTAATAAATGTACATACATGTCTATGGGCCACAACAACCACTTACCATCAGGTGGACTGTGTGCTCGTTTGTCACCCTATTCTATAAAAAGAAAACCAATTATGAATTTGTTTAAAAATTTATTTTTATTCAACAAACATGTTACATTGAATCTAACACAACACTTCAAAACCAAGGTTTATTTACAACGTTATTTTATAGAGTACAGTCTACAATAATGCCAACATAAATATGTACAAGATGGCGGGGATTTAGTCGAGTCAATAGAGGATACATGTTTTTGCATACAACACACGCTGATATAAATATATAATTGGTATCTTAAATACTGTAATTATTTTTTACAAAATTAATATTTTAGCTGTATTCGAATCAACTACCAAGTTTGGGAATACATGAGCTACAACCAAGCAGTCTCATATAGTGAATATTAGGTTCGAGTAAAAAATATCGATATATCGACATATCGATATCTTCTCATAAATGTATCTATATATATCGTCGATATCTTTAATCGCGATATATCGATATTTATTTTAGAGTATCGAATTCGTATAATTTCGATATATTTTAAAATGTTGTATTAATCGACAAAACATTAAGTGTGTTGTTGTCGTTTTTTTTTCGTCGTCCAACTGTCAGTAATAAAAGTTTGGGCCTTATCCTAGTACATCATGCAAAACATGACGATATATCGATATTTATCACACGATATATATCGATACTGTTTAAAAATATCTATACAATATATATCGATATTTTTTCACTTGCCCATCCCTAGTGAATATAAACATAATCGGCTTTACTTATATTCGTTGTTTAGCGCTAGCTTAAGTATTAATGAGGGCATCCACGACTTTTTCAGCAACCAGGGCGGCGCCACTTAAAAATGAGGTGCATTATTTGACAGATATCATAACGGGGAAGTTAATTTGTTCGAAAAATGTAAACGTTAATAAATCTTTCTGTACTGTCAGTCATATTTTATATTAATTAGATAAAAAGTAAATAAATCAAACCACCGATATTCATAAAAGTAAAAAAATTAAAAGAGTTAAAAAGGTGCAAAAATTAAAGAGCAAACCACTGAGGCATTGTTTTGTGTATTAATATAGTCTGTTCGCTAAGATAGTGTCGGTACACCCGGAGGCGCACTCATTATTTAGCTTTTTTTTTACTGTGTTTGTTAAATAAATGTTTTTCTATTTTAGAATTCTTAGGAATAAAATAGAATACTATTTTATTCTTATGGTTATTCTAATAAATTACGAATATAAATGATAAATTCAAGTTAGGTAGTGCAGAACCTTTCACTACGGCGCTTTGTTTTAAAATGCTAAATTCTCCTGCGGGTGTACGTCGCACACAGCAACCTTTGAGTCGCGGCGGCGCCTTTGACAAGATGCGCCACGTGCCAAGGCGGCGCGACACAAAGGCGACCGTATCTAAGCGAACATACTATAATACTCTAGAAACTGATAAACTTTTATTTAAAACTAACTTTTCAATTAAATGACGTTGTGTAATGAAAACTTTTTGGACAAAACTGAGACCCATTTTACAGTTAACGCATCCCATCTTAGTCCTTAGCGGTGACAATGCATATATATGCATTTTGATTCAATGATAAATGTGAATGTCTATGGGCGACAGCATCCACTTACCATTAGGTGGACTGTGTGCTCGTTTGTCACCATTATTCTATTCAATAAATAAATTACTTAACAGTAATAATGTCCTTCAGACCTGGTCATGGCGGCCAGTGTAAACGGAGACATAGTAAAAACAGAATAGTGGGTAAGGGTGACAAACGAGCACACAGTCCACCTGATGGTAAGTGGTTGCTGTGGTTTATAGACATCTACATCTATCTTCGTTTCCGAATTTAAATGTAGATGCGTTGTCAGCCGTGAGGACTAAGATAGAATGCCTCTTTCCAGTAAAAGGGTCTCCGGTTCTCTACACTCACCATACGAAACACAGCAGCATTAGGCTGCTATTTTACGCTGGTATTCTGTGAGCGTGGTCCTTCCCGGTCGAGCCGACCCATTCGTGCTACAACTATACTATTAATATAGCTGCAGCATGGCTCTACCACGGCGTGATCCGCGCCGTACGCAAATCTTTTGTATTACCAACAACTTTTGTAGTTTTTTCCAACCACTGGTGTGAAACGGTACAGTGAAATTGATCGCTCGAAATCACTACGGAAAGAAATATAGTAATAGCCTGCTTATTGGTTGAGGAAGAAGAAAATAAAATTCGAAGAAAAAGAAGATTCTGGATTCATATTATTAATTTAAATAGGTAATTTTATGGAGAACATGAAGGGGATATACTTTATTTAAAGACTTATTAGATGATGATGAACGATTTTTTAGATATTTGCATTGAACATACAAGAAATTTTAAGAATTGCTACATATACTAAAACCATACCTTTCTATGGAAAACTCAAGATTTAGAAGGCCAATTGAACCAGAGAAAAGAATTGTTGTATGTTTGAGGTAAGTATTTTTATTGATAATTAAGTAATCAGGTATAATTGGGATTTTGAATTAAATTTAACTATTTCTTTTTAGTTTAGTATTTAAATAATTTATCACTAAGTAATCTTATTGATAATCGATGCAAAAAAATCAAATTATGTATAATTAATTATGAATTAATTAAAAGTTATAAAAATACAAAAATTATCACGTAGTCGAAACCACCAGTTATAGTGGAAAATCCACTAAATCCAACATTAGACAACACTGAGTATCAGCACGCGCCGAACGCGCCGCGTTATATGACGTCATCAGCATGCGTCCTTCAATATTCGGATACCTACCGCATTTTATAAAAGTCGGTGCGTATAATTTCATACAACAAATTCTAAAATTCGGCGCGTACGACAAGTACGGCGCGTACGGCACGTTCAGCATGTACGGCACGTACGGCGTGTACGGCACGTACGGCGTGTACGGCATGTACGGCACGTACGGCACGTACGGCGTGTACGGCACGTACGGCGTGTACGGCACGTTCAGCATGTACGGCACGTACGGCGTGTACGGCACGTAAGGCGTGTACGGCACGTACGGCACGTTCAGCATGTACGGCACGTACGGCGTGTACGGCACGTACTGCGTGTACGGCACGTACGGCGCGTACGGCACGTTCAGCATGTACGGCACGTACGGCGCGTACGGCACGTACGGCACGTTCAGCATGTACGGCACGTACGGCGTGTACGGCACGTACTGCGTGTACGGCACGTACGGCGCGTACGGCACGTTCAGCATGTACGGCACGTACGGCGCGTACGACACGTACGGCGCGTACAGATGTGCGAATATTGAGCCTTCCCGCGTCACCTCACATTATCATAGTAACTACTTTGTGAATTGTGTACAGTTTTTTTAATTGATTTTATTGTCTTTATTTACGTTTAATGTCACAGTTACTTTGACTTAGGCCCGTATTAATAAATGTTACTCAACGACGAACTCAAGTGCGTAATCATTTGATACGCCCTCATTACGAAATCAGCATCTCAAGATCGTTGCTAATTAATAAACACATAAAACAGTATCTCAAAACGCTGTACTTAGGAATATTGTTCTGTGACTTGCACTCAAGTATAAACACCTGAAAATCGAGTTTCGTTTATTAATCAGTGTGGCACTCAGCTGATATCGTAAACCTAAACCGCATCTTGAGATATGTTTATTAATAAGATCATAACCTCAAGATTGTACTCAAGTGCGTGTACTTGAGCTGAGTAACGTTTATTAATACGGGCCTAAGTCTCGCACGGCGCGAGACTTATCCTACTATTCTGTTTTTACTATGACGGAGATTAGCCATCTGCGCAGGAGAGGATTTTAGTACACGAGTGTGTGAGCAAGCACAGATGCACTCTCTATTTCCTCACTCTCATAAATAACTTATAACACAATTAAGTATTATATGCCTGCGACTAGACAGATACTTAAAACAGCAGGGACTAGTTAAAAACCAGTGTCGAGCGAAAATCTAGGCGAATATTGAGCCTTCTCGCGTCACCTCACATTATCATAGTAACTACTTTGTGAATTGTGTACAGTTTTTTTTATTGATTTTATTATCTTTATTTACGTTTAATGTCACAGTTACTTTCACTTAAAGTGATAGAGACAGCACGAGACTTAACGGCGTCTTAAAATTGAGTAGCGTTTGAATATTTGGCCATTAGTAAGATAATTTGTACACTACATACAGGGTTATTTTTCACAGAGTAACCAAATTTTATACTTAAGTTCAGATATATAAATAAGGTTTCTACTTTTATTTGAAATTATCATTTAATTGAGTAATTGAATTTTTGCCGACCGAGCGACCCTTATGAATGTGTGTACTAATCTGATGTGCGTCACGAATGTAAAATAGGAAGTGTTAGATATTTTTGAATGGCAATCAGTTAAAATAATGCATTACCACGCATTCTGAATTTAAAAGATAAAAAGGGCAGAATGTTTGAGACTATTTTTATTAATTTTTCTATACCGTTCGCCTATATTACTTATTCTGAATCTTCTCTGCAAATTTGGCCGGTTATTGCGAAATAACCCTGTATAGGTACTAGTGTCGATTGAGATGTGATCTCGCGTCGTCATGAAGTCCATAAACAAAGCACCCTCGTCGTGTTAGGAGTCGACAGCGAGCCAGCCACTCCTGCCATCTGGCAGCTGCACCTGCACCAGCCTCACCATGCCCGAAGTGCCCGACGCTTCACTTGTTGTTATTTCCTGAAAAACAAACAAGAACAGAGGTGACAATAATGGCTACTTTTTTATAGAACAAGGGTGATACGAGTGCACAGTCCCCTTGATGGTACTGTGGATAGTCTCGAGTTTAAACTATGGTTTAAAAAGAATACCTCTAACTAAAGAAGTTCCTTAATGGATGCCGTACACGATCAAGTTTACCTTTAAGTTTGCAGCTTGAAGCGGCGTCAAGTTTGCAGTGCATCCAAATAGACCACTCACGCTCAAGTTCGCCATCAAGTTTGCATGATGCCGCACCAGTTGAAACCATGGCGTCTCTCCTTATTGTTGCGACTAACGTCATGCATACTTGACCGCTCATACACACGTTCAAGTTTACATGACGCTGCAAGCTTGATCAAGTCGGCAGAATCGAAATTCAATTTTTGCTTCAGTAGACTTGTCATGCACACTGATAGCCATACACCGTCAAGTTTACCGGACACCGCTTCAAGCGCGCTACAACGCTGACGGTAAACTGGATCGTGTATGGCATCCATAAGACAGATTTACACGTATTAGTAATAGTGAAGCAAATAATTAAATTTTAACTTCAATACGGCCTTGTATGGCCGGCCCATTGCCACTTCAGCTAACTAATCCGTTGGGCTATGTCGGTCACTCTGGTCCTACTGCGGATATCCTAATTACTAAGTCTATCACGCAGAGAAACTCCGAGCATAGCCCTCCATAGCTTGCTGGGTGACCTTGAGCTTCGTCATACGCTCAGCAGTGAAGTACCACGTCTCAGATCCATAAGTCATCACTGGCTACACGTTTTTTTTTATAGGATGGGGTGACAAACGGGCACACTGTCCACCTGTTGGTAAGTGGTTGCTGTGACCCATAGACATCTACATCTATCCTCGATAAAGAATCAAAATGCAGATGTGTTGTCACCCGTGAGGACTAAGATGGAATGCCTCATTTCCATTAAAAAAGTGTCTCCGGTTCTCTACACTCACCATACGAAACACAGCAGCGTTAAGCTGCTATTTTACGCTGGTTATCTGTGAGAGCGTGGTCCTTCCCCGGTCGAGCCGACCCATTCGTGCTACAACTATAATATAACTGCAGCTTGGCTCTACCACATAACATTTAGTAGAGCGTATTACAATACCTGTGTTTCTCCCACCAGCTGTTCCGTTGTGACTGCTTCCAAAATGGAACCATCTTTTATGTTGTCATTTATATTATCTGAAATACAAAATACTTATGGTTAACGCACAATAATCAATAAAAAAAAATAGGCTCGAGTAAAATTCACGAGTGTTGAGCATGATAAAAGCTAAGACTTCGTCTTAGTCTTCTTTAAAATTGAAAGAAAGTGTTTCTTACTAGAGACTTGGAGAATACATGAGAGTAAATAAAGTAGTGGAATGTGACGGCTCCGTGGCGCAGTGGCAATGAGTTGCAGCGCTTCGGCCGCGGGTTCGAATCCCGCGCGGAACAAGTATTGTATAGCCTACAAATAATTGTTCTGGGTTTGGATGTTTGTCCTTGAGAAATTTATGTATGTATACTGCCCACACGATACGAGAGAAAATCCTAGTATAACATTATTGCTAAATATAGGTCTCCCCTCAAGGAATGCCCATAGCGCGGTCCTGAGACTGCATTCATCGACTTTCTGCATGTCTTACTAGCTCGTCACTCCATCTAATGGGGGGCCGCCCTACATTTCGCTTACATTTTCAATTATATTTCAACGTTTTAGTCCATGGAGTTAGATTATTATTTGATTATTTCAATTCCCCTGGTGTTGCAGTTGTTCATGAGCGGCGGTAGTCACTTACCATCAGGTGAGCCGCATGCTCGTTTGCCACCTCTTATATAAAAAAAAAAAACTACAAGAACAATGTTACCAACATGAGGTGCAAAATCATGTTCTCAACATTAAGTATAATATTATAGTATCAAATGAGCTGACTGTCCACCTGATATAAAATGCAAGCCACGGAGCAAAGTTTTGCCATAATCTAAAAGGATTTTTTGAAGAAATCACTTTTATAGAGAGTTTCTTTTCTTTTCCGAACTTGGCAAGCACACTGCAGTGTGTTTAGATATGAAATTCAACTTACGTATAGTCAATAGAGGGGTTTCCTCGTTGTCTTGCAATAAGTTTATTGTGGATTTACCTGAGATAAGAAAATAACAATAAAACAAAAAAGAAACCAAACAAACCAATAAAAAAACAGTCAGTCGTAGGACTGCACGTCAGAACTGAAAACTTCTTAGCTTCACAAACACACACACACATACACACATATATATATACATATATAAGAGTATACACACACATCGGTATACAGGGTTATTTTGCAATAACCAGCCAAATTTTTAAGAAGGTCTAAATAAGTAATTGAGGCAAATGGCGAAGAAAAATAGATTGAAAAAAAATTATTCTGTTCATTTTATCTTTTAATTTTACTGAGCACGCACACATTCGTAAGGGTCGATCGGTAGGCAAAAACGTTGTTGCCCATAAATCACATTCAATTTGGGATAGTTTCAAATAAAAGTAGAAGCCTCATTTACTCGTATTTTCAAAAACTGCAATAACGGTATATCATTATTTATATATTTGAACTTAAATTTAAAATTTGGCTACTCCTTGAAAAATAACCCTGTATACTCGTATATGTTATTTGAGCGTGATGGTCACGCGAGTTCAGTGCTTTTACCCTATCCTAAAAGAGCTATATATTTTATATATACACACATCTGTATATATGTATCTGAGCGTGACGGTCACGCGAGTTCAGTGTTTTTCCCCATCCTATAGTGCCCAACGTGACTAAAGAAGTTTACACTTCAATAAAAATTTACATAAAAAATCAGACAGAGACAAAAAAATAAAACAAAATAAAGGACGAAACCGTGCGGTGGCGTAAGAGATGACAATGGGAAGCTCTAATTATATTCGAAAGATTTATTTACGGTCCTGTTTTGTTTAGAACTCCGTTTTTTTATAGAACAAAGTGACAAACGAGCACACAACAGCAACCTGATGGTTTTGGATGCTGCGGCCCATAGACATTTAAATGTAGATCTATCCTTGATTAAGAATCAAAATGCAGATGGGTTGTTTCCCTTGAGGACTATGATGGAATGCCTCGTTACCAGTAAAAAGGGTCTCCGCTTCTCTACACTCACCATACGAAACACAGCAACATAAAGTTGCTATTTCACGTTGGTATTCTGTGAGAGCGTGGTCCTTTCCCGGTCGAGCGTGGTTCTACCGTATACAAAAGCTATACGTACCTAAAAATATTTCATACGTAGGGTTATCACATAAATCTATAAGTCACCAACTCACCATCTTGCAGGATAATTTTCTTATCGTCCGTTATGAACAACTTCGCAGCGGTGTCAGCTTCCGATGTACTTACTAAAATATAATAACAAATGAATTATTAATTAAGTTTGTCCGTGTAGTGACGGTGTAAGAATATCCACTACCCCATATTATCCCGTGGGAGTCGTATGAGACGACAGAAACAAACCGGGAGATGAGCAGCAACGTCTTCCTAAACGTCTTGGTAGCTCAGATGGTTAGCGCTCGCTGTAAATTTCACAGTATTCGAGAAAACTGGGTTCGATACCCGCCGGCACCAATGAAATTGTTAATTGCAATTTTAAGTGCTGATTTACCACGTGCTCAGCGGTGAAGGGAAAACATCGTGAGGAAACCTGCACGTCTGTCATGTCTCATGTCTGTCTTAATTAACTGCGATTGCCAACCCGCTTGCCAAGCGTGGCAACTACGACAAATATCCCCCCAGCCCCGCCCCTGAGGCAATCTATGGGGGCGACCTTTGTTCAGCAGTGGACTTTAATGGGCTCTAACGGTAACGGTATTGTTAAGTTTGTCCGTGTAGTGACGGTGTAAGAATATCCACTACCCCATATCATCCCGTGGGAGTCGTAAGAGGCGACAGAGGGAAACTGAACCAGGAGATGGGCAGCAGCGTCTTCCTAATAACGACTAAAAATAAAATAACTGCGGTTAACAACTAAACTATGAGGCAATCTAGTGAATCGAGTTATAATCGAGGTCGTCAAGTTATAGTAGAGGTCGAGTTATTAATTAATTTTAATATTTACACTAGCAGCCCGCCCCGGCTTTGCCCGGTAATAGGTGAGTGATAAAAATAGGCAAGTGAAAATTAAATAATTAAAAATTTTGTACAACCGACTTCAATATATATTATTAAGGATTACCAAAAACTACTGGTCAGACCTTGATCTTCTTGATTTATATGGGACCACACGAGAAGCACCAACTTTCAAATAAAAAAAGAATCATCGAAATCGGTTCACGTAGAACAAAGTTATGAGGTAACACACATAAAAAAACATACAGTCGAATTGAGTACCTCCTCCTTTTTGAAGTCGGTAGAAAATGAAATGTCCCGCGTCTTATTTAATATATCAAGTTCTCCCTACCTCAAAGAACGTTTCCAATTTCTCAGCTCCTCTTATAACCTTTCCCTTCGGTCCATAGAAAACCTTTCCCTTCTATCTTCCTTGCACTTCTCTACTATTTACAGTAAATCTTTTTCAGTTCTTGGAGTCAAGCTTTGAAACTCCTTACATTACTAGTCTAAAGTAAATCACGACATGTTTAATTATTTAGATTTGAGATTATAACTAGCTGTTCCCCGCGACTTCGCTCGCGTGTAATTTATGGTTTTAATTTTTCTGCGCGGAACCCTAATTCTTTTTCAAAAATAAAAGTAGTTAAGTTACTCCTTATAACACCAGCTATCTGCCAGTGAAAGTCCCGTCAAAATCGGTCCAGCCATTTCGGAGATTAGCCGGAACAAACAGACAGACAAAAATTTTAAAAATTGTGTTTTTGTTTTAAGTACCGTATATATGTTAGTAAAAAGCTGTAATTTTGACATTACAAACAGACACTTCAAATATATTATATAGATATTATTTATAGTGCACTCTACCCATTAATTAACTTTTCACTTCTTTTTATTTCCCTTTTGGGTTGTCTGCAAGAAATTACTGTATAGCAATCAGACCGCCTTTTATTTTTCTCTCCGTTTGTTTCTTGTTATGTTATTTGTTTTTTTTTAGTGTGTAATAAAGGGTATTTATTGTATTGTAAAAATGAAATGCAATAAAATCCCTAAAATTAGTCTAACCTGGGACCCTTTTGTCTCCTTTGCAACGGAATTGAACCAAGTCCCCTTCTCAGAGAAAGCTTAGAAATGTTTCCACTGAGTATATTTTATCTGAATAAAAAACATACCGTAAAAATGTTATTGCATAATTATATAAACATTAAATAAATTCCCAAATGGAATAAAAATAATTTAATTTCTAAATGGAATCGAATCTAGGGCGTTCAGATCACAAATACTCACCAATGGATTTCTCAGTGGATTGCGCTTGCAGTACCTCTGTTGCTTCGAAAATCTGTGAAGGCAGAACGAAACAGTCTTTGAATATAAAATTTAACTTTTTAATTTTGTAAGGTCTAAGTTTTTTATTGTCCTTAATTTGCACCTACCAACATCTTTATTCAGTCCATCTCTCTAAGGGTGGACTGGTAGACAATGCCATAGGGCATTAAGTCCGCCCTTTGTAACCCCTAGTTGAAGATGTATTGCAATAAAGGATAAACAAGTGGTAAAATTAAAAATGTTGTACAACCGACTTCAATATAAATAAAATGAGAACGTGATTTATGTAGTCGGAGTCAATTTTTTTTTAATTGGATAAAGGTGACAAACGAGCACACAGTCCACCTGATGGTAAGTGGTTGCTGTAGCCGATAGACATCTACATTTATCTTCGGTTACGAATCAAAATGTGAGGACTAAGATGGAATGCCTCGTTTCCAGTAAAAAAGGGTCTCCGGTTCTCTACACTCACCATACGAAACACAGCAGTGTTAAGCTGCTATTTTACACTGGTACTCTGTGAGAGCGTGGTCCTTCCCCGGTCGAGCCGACCCATTCGTGCTACAACTATACCAGTAATATAGCTGCAGTATGGCTCTACCACGTAAAAAAATACGCATTATTATGGATAGCTCAAAAACTACTGGTCATACCTTGATCAAATTAATATGGGACCACGTGAGAAGCACCAGCTTTCAAATAAAAAGAACCATCAAAATCGGTTCACCTAGAAAAAGTTCTGAGGTAACACACATAAAAAATACAGTCGAATTGAGAACCTCCTTCTTTTTGAAGTCGGTTGATAAATAAAATAAATGAATAAGGTTTGTCAAACTGAAATTTTGTTTCGCAGTGCACTGTCGTCAGACTAACAAGGAATGTAAGACTTTACACTAAGAGTTTTGGACTACTTTACTAGGAGTTTCTTCCTCGCACGACTTCTTTGTTCACCACTTTTACCACCGGCGATTTCTCAGCACTAATACGACTTAGGTACCTTCAAGAAACGAGCTTACTCCTTTTAAAACGCCGGCAGCACACTTGCAATTTCCTTTGTTTTAAGATAAGGTTAAGATAAAGTTAAGGTACAGAAATATCTTAACAAAATTATCAAATCTCTTATTTAACCTATGATCTCGGTGTGTAAATTTTAATTTCATGTTGCAGGCGGCGGTCGACACTTACCATTGTAAGCCGCATTCTCGTTTACAATATAAACTTCTATAACAAGTGGTAAAATTAAAATTTTGTACAACTGACTTCAATATAAATTATTAAGAATAACTCAAAAACTACTTGTCATACCTTGATCAAATTAATATGGGACTACGTGAGAAGCACCAGCTTTCAAATAAAAAAATCATCGAAATCGGTTTACTGATAAAAAGTTATGAGGTCGAATTGAGTACCTACTTCTTTTTGAAGTCGGTTGAAAAACGAAGCGCTTCGTATATCCTATTCCATTCTATTACAGCCCATAAAAGTCCACCGCTGTCAAGTTTAAAACTTATAAGCAGGCTGCGATTCGAAACCAGAAGGTATAACTCAGAAGACTCTGTCCAAAGCATGAAACTTACCGCGTCCGTGAACTTCTCTGTATATCCATTGCCAGAGTCCAACACGACCGGCGTTGAAGTTGTTACAACCTGAAACAAGTGAAATTTAAAAAAAAAAAATTAATATACCACCGTTTCCATATTCTTACATTATCATTCGATTCTGAGCTATGTTCAAAATTTCAAGTCTCTAGCTCATCAGGAACTTAGTTTAAAAACAATTACTAAATTCGATCCGAACAGACATTCGATGATGATGTCTTTCAAGGTTTTGGCAAACAAACAATGGCGGGGAATTCTTTCCTAAAGTATACTGTGATTGCATATTTATACGAGTTGAATTACGTATGCACAAGTCACTTATGCTCGTAATAATTTGAGCATCCACTTTTTCTGACACCAGGGCGTGCCACTTAAGAATGAGCAGGCCTGTCTCACTCCGCACTTTAGGCAAAAATGTACCTACGTTACGCGGCCGTCTACATGAGGCTAATTCCGTGAGGTTGTCACGCGCGCGGGTTAAGAGTGATGACCCCTCTAATATCTGCTTTACAAGCACTCCTAATAAGTAGGCCGTGCGTCACCGCACGGATCGCTTAGTAAGATGTAATTTTATATAAATACTAGAATAGTTAATTGTTAGATTGATATTGATTTTGGATGTAATTATTAGTTGTAACACTGCTACTTTATATAAATAAAAATATTGGTAAATCCAATTGGGCATGCCCTAAGCGCATTAAAAAAATTCCGTATAACATG
This sequence comes from Parnassius orleans, assembly GCA_029286625.1. Classification (NCBI taxonomy): domain Eukaryota; kingdom Metazoa; phylum Arthropoda; class Insecta; order Lepidoptera; family Papilionidae; genus Parnassius; species Parnassius orleans. The sequence continues at coordinate 1,765,747 of JAGSMP010000096.1, read as the reverse complement.
ATTATACGGAATTTTTAAAAGTAGTTTAAATACACACAAGTTTTCACTAATAAACTTATTATACTTCCATTTTTCCGATAATTTTATGTCAAACTTCAATTTAAAAAAGTTTGGAAAATCCAAAAGTGCACGACTCATAATGCTCATATGATCATCATATCATCATTCAGGTCACTCCATAAAGTCCAAGACGTATTTAAGTATAAATATTACATCCTACTTACTTTTAGTACGTACTACTATTATTTATTCTGTGCTTTTAAAATATTGTAATAAAAATCTCTGATTATTATTATAATCAAGTATGTAAGAAATTTGGTTTTTCGAATATTGTGTATTTGTACAGCGATCTTTTTGAGCCGCTGCAAACAACCGATACAGTGTCCACTCACGACGGCGATTGACGCCGAACCATAGATAAATAGATATGTAGCGCCGAACTAACTGAGTGAGTGCAGAGTGACGCAGTCTCTAATAAATAAATAAATTGCTAAAACACCGAATATTTGGACATTTCACAGCCGAAAAAAATTAATTATAACTAAACTAAACAAAATTAAACTGCCATTTACATTCAATGGCTTCCCACATGATAGATGAAGAGTTTTAAAAATAGATTGAGTTGAACAATTGATATTTTCAAAAGTTATCGTGTTTACGAAGCCATGCGGACTTGATAAATCCACACCATAAGCCACTAAAACCCCTTTTTAATGTAAAAATAGCAATTAATCGATTTAAAAAATATATTAATAAGTTTAACAATCATTTATCTTTCTGACAATGTGCTTTTTATATCACTTATGTGTACAATATGATTGCTAGATACGATTTCATGCGACAAAACGTTGGAATCTTAATTTTTAGGTCCTAGTAGAACATACCTGCGCGCTTAGCGCTTACGGCATGCAATTATATTTTTTATTAAAGTCGTTGTTGTTAACTTAATTCCCGCTCCAGCTGACGCGCGTCTTAAGCTGCGTATCGAATATGCGTTCCAATAGGTCGAACATTGGTGCGCGTTCCAGTCTTGCAAAAGGATACCGCCTTGGAACGCGCGCTAAATTGTTCGTTGGAACGCTCAAACGTGGAGTGGGCCGCTCCTTCTGGGGTCGGTTTTTTACCGCGCATCAAAGTAGTTAAGTATTGGACGGTTGTTTTCATTATTCGTGTGTTCGTTGCGTTCCGAGCTATGGATAACCAAAGTTGCCGTAAATTGATAAAATTATATTGTTCAAAAGAACTACTGTGTAATAGCTAAAGTCGTTTTTATCAGAAAAAGCGCTCAGAGAAGATGCATGGAACTATGAAAGCGGCAGCTGCTCGTACACGACCGACAACCATGTTGAACGGTCAAACACTGGAACGGCTGCCGCTTAGTTGATACACTTGGAACATTTGGAACGCGTTCCGCGGAACGCACTGGTCGGCGCGGTCATTCATGGCGCGCGCGCCAGGAGCGCGTAATCGATACGCGGCTTTACGTTAACATAAATAGTATTTTTCTCAAATAAGTATTACGCAACTTTTGATACTTATTTTTCAGTTTTTATTCTATTATGACGACTCAAAAAGCCAAAAGTACTGCATAGCACACGGGTGCTTAAACAACAATAGGAATGTCGACTTTTCATTCTTTACTATTCCTAAAGATGTCGAAAGGTAAGATATTACAATCATATCACAGTCAGACATAGGGTGATGCTATCTACTCTACCGGCATCACACAGCACGTAATAGTAATAAAGTATAATTTTTTGTGCATGGCAGAATTCAGAGGATGCTTTGGGTGTATTTTGTGACTTTTCCAAGGCCTTCGACTGTGTTCACCATGAGACATTAATCAAGAAACTACAGTACTATGGTGTCAAGAACACAGCGCTTAAACCTATTATTTTATATTTAAGTAATAGAATGCAGAAAGTTATTATCAATGGAAAAGTTCTTCCGGGTCGTCCGTAAAAATGGGTTTCCTCAGGGGTCGATTCTTGGCCCATTCCTATTTTTAGTGTATATTAATGACTTACCTTCCCTTGTAGGGGATAATCATGATATAGTATTATTTGCTGATGATACTTCCTTGATTTTTAAACTTAAACGTCAATCATTTAAAAGTGACGAAGTGAATAATGCTATATCAAAATTAGTGCATTGGTATAACGTTAATAATCTACATTTAAACGGAAATAAAACTAAATGTATTAAATTTACAACAACAAATGTTAAAAATCTGAATACCAATGTGTTTTTAAATGGGGAAGAACTGAGCCCTGTTGAATCCTCTGTTTTTCTTGGCATCACTCTCGACGCAAAGCTTCAGTGGAGCCCCCATATATTCAAACTAGCAAGCAGACTATTCTCTGCAGCTTATGCTGTAAAAAAGATTAGAGATCTCACTAGTGTCGAGACAGCTAGATTAGTTTATTTCAGTAATTTCCATAGCATAATGTCTTATGGGATTTTGCTATGGGGAAATGCGGCTGATTTAGAAACAATTTTTGTTTTGCAGAAGAGGGCCATAAGAGCTATTTACAACCTTAAACCGAGAGTCTCTTACAGAAAAATTTAAAGAAATAAATATTAGGTCCTTACATATGAAATTAGCGTTTTGTCGTACTGACCATTTTGATCTGAAATATCTACTCTTTGGTTAAGAATTCCAAATACAAATTTATAAATTCATTTAGCTGGTACATTTGAGTTTTGAAAACAGTCATTCATTTGTTTTTTCCTCATTATTTTATTCTTCGGCGTCGCTTATTACCGCACAATGGAAAACATGAAATATCGGTATATTTACGAGTACGAGTTCTACCGTGGCACCAGTGCTGCAGAAACAATTCGAAGGATTAATGATGTGTACGGCGCTGGTGTCGCAAAAGAAAGCACGGTACGTTTTTGGTTTCAACGTTTTCATTCTGGAAATTTCGACTTTCAGAATCAACCCCGTGGACGTCCGGAGACCAAAGTGGAAAATTAAGAATTAAAGGCTATTGTGGAAGCGGATCCATCACAAAGCACTTCAGAGATAGCTGCAGGATTCGGGGTAAGTGATAAAACTGTATTAATCCACTTGAAGCAAATCGGGAAAGAAAAAAAACTTGAACGATGGGTACCTCATGAATTGAGTGAATCGAACTTGCAAACACGCGTCGACTGCTGTGTTACTTTGCTCAACCGACACAATAATGAAGGGATTTTAAATCGAATCATTACTTGTGATGAAAAGTGGATACTGTACGATAATCGGAAGCGCTCGTCGCAATGGCTGAACCCTGGAGACCCAGCCAAATCCTGCCCTAAATGAAAATTGACTCAGAAAAAGTTACTTGTGAGTGTTTGGTGGACTAGCGCCGGTGTCGTTCACTACAGCTTTCTAAAATCTGGTCAAATGATTACGGCAGATATCTATTGTTAGTAACTGCAAACCATGAAGGAAGAACTAGCTGCTAAACAATCGAGATTGGTCAATCGCTCTAGGCCACTGCTGCTTCACAACAACGCAAGACCACACACTGTACAACAAACAAACACTAAGTTAGATGAGCTACAATTGGAATGTCTGCGACATCCACCGTACTCCCCGGACCTTGCTCCAACAGATTACCATTTTTTCAGGAATTTGGACAACTTTTTACAAGGAAAAAAATTCAACTCCGATGCGGCAGTCCAAACCGCCTTCAAAGAGTTTATTGATTCTCGCCCCCATGGTTTTTTTAGTAAAGGGATCAATGAACTACCTATGAGATGGCAAAAATGTATAGATAACAACGGTGCATACTTTGATTTTAAATATATTTAAAAAAAAAAAATGACTTTATATTCCTTCCGTACAAAACGCCAATTTCATATGTAAGGACCTAATATTAACTTTGGCCTCTCAGTATATTTACGAAAATTTAATGTATGTTTACAAAAACAAAGATAGTTTTAGTAAAAAAAAGTGATATACACTCTGTAAACACTAGTAACAAACACAAACTCAGAAAAAGGCTAAGAAGCACAGAGTCAGTAATGCATTCTTGGGGCAATGTATACGCTATTATAAGTAAAAGTAAAAGTAAAGTTACAGCCTATATACGTCCCACTGCTGGCACAGGCCTCCTCTCATTTCTGAGAGGGTTTTAGGGCAAGGAAATGTCCGCCGCGCTGCCCCAATGCGTGTTGGCGAACTTCACATGTCTTCGAAATATTTTTTTTTTGATTTCTCAGACATGCAGGTTTCACGATGTTTTCCTTCACCGCCGAGCACGTGGTAAATCAGCACTTAAAATTGCAATTAACAATTTCATTGGTGCCGGCGGGATCGAACCGGGTTGCTCGCGTACTGTGAAACTTACAGCGAGCGCTAACCATCTGAGCTACCACGGCTCATTACATACGCTCATTACGCTATTATAACAGTCCCAGAAAATATACAAGGTCTCTCTATTACCACGTTTAAATATTTAATTAAACAAAAACTGTATAAAAAGGGTTATTATAATATAAATGAATACATGGTTGATAATTACCCCTGTGAATGAGGTGGTCGCTTCCAAGCTGTTTGTAAAATAAATTTTATAAATAGTTTGTAAATTAGTTGTTTATATTGTAAAATTTATTTAAAAAAGTCCCGCTGGGTTTCTCGCTGGTTCTTCCTAGGACAGAGCTTTTTTTCCGAACCAGCGGTAAAGTAAAAAAAACTAAAGAATACAGCACTGAGGCATTGTTTTGTGTACTCGCAATTGTAAACGAGTTTACAATTGCGAGTACACAAAAAAAATGAAAAGTTTTTCTATTGAGAAACCGTTACGATGAGAAAACGAAACGCGTTTTGTTCGAAGCTCTCTACGAATATTTAAAAATTAACTAGCTGGTACCCGGCACGTTTCAGCAGTACAGAATATATAATCGTTTCAAATTTGGAAGGGTTATATTGTTTAATTAGGAATAATAATACATTCATTGAAGTTGAGTGATATATAACTTCCAAATAAATTTGACGGTACGACACGCGCGCCACCTATTGTAATTAAATTGCACTACGCCTATAACCTTAGCGCAAGTGCCAGCAATAAGTTAACAAAGTTTTAACGCAGTTTTGATAAACGGTATGCCTGCGCATAAAATACGAACAAATAAATATTAATTTTTATATATTACATTACCAAGAACTATATCAAATCCCTCGAAGAGCGTCATTTTAATGTCAAGTATAAAGAGAAGAATGAACATAGAATGACATGTACCTATGTTCTATTATATTTTACTATATTGATACGAGCTTGGGATTCGAGACAATTAAAAACTGCCGAGTGAATTACCAAAATTGACACTTTAATTACACAACGCTAATTACAACTTTAAACCACACTAATAACAAAACACAATTTTACTACAGATCGCTTTAGTTCGCAGTTGTATCGCTTCGAAGTCTTCGCTTGTATCGCCAATTCAATACTGACTCGGTCGTAGTCTATACAGGCCTTATATAGCGCCTCAGATACTTTCCAGAACCTTCTACTGTAGAAACATCTAGAATGTTCGAGTACATATCGGTCCCGAAATTTCTAGAAGGATCTTGACTCTCCTAGTTCTGCTACTCGATACCAGAGGGCGCTAGTGGCTAGTGTTGCCATGTACAAGACATTAATAAAAGAAGAGAGACATATATATAAAAGAAGAGAGAGAAAAGAGACTATAGGTCAATAAAAAATAAATTTTCTGATATCTTGTTTCTCTAAGACTTTTTGTTTTTTTATAGAATTGGGTGACAAACGAGCACACAGTCCACCTGATGATAAGTGGATACTGTGGCCCATAGACATCTACATTTATACTCAATTAAGAATCAAAATGCAGATGCGTTGTCACCCCTGAGGACTAAGATGGGAAGCCTCGTTTCCAGTAAAAAAGGGTCTCCGGTTCTCTACACTCACCATACGAAACACAGCAGCATTAATCTGCTATTTCACGCTGGTATTCTGTGAGATCGTGGTCCTTCTCCGGTCGAGCGGACCTATTCGTGCTACTAGCATGATATAGCTGCAGCATCTGTCTCTAATAAAATAAAATAAAAAAAGAATGATGAACGAAAAATATACGTTCGCATAGAACCATAAAGCATTGAAATAATTGCTTACATTTTCGGGGATCTTCGAAACTCTTGGTTGATTCACGACTATTGACTCGGCTAAGTGACCCTGAAATAAGAAAAAAAAACATTATCAGAGTTAAGTAATAAGCCGTGTGCTGGCAGCCTAAGAGAATCCATCTTCTCCAGATAACCATTTCGTTGAGTCCAACGACAGTTTTGCTTACGCAACCTGAACTTGCTGCTAACTTAACGAGCTTATGAACGATCAGTGCATTATTATCAAGGAAAAGAACCACATTTTATTTAACTTTCTGAATCTAGTCTAAGTTTCAATATTTTATTTATTACTATGGTCTTTCTCTTTGCACTCAATAACTAAACTACTTCATTGTACGGAATCCCATCTAAACAGATCATTATTAATGGTCGTTCGAACCGGATTTTGTCCCGCGGGAGTCGGTTAAGAGGCAACAATGAGATATACGAGAATTTTTTTATCGCTACCGATAGATAGCAGTATTACTTTCTTGTTTACGCTAGACGTAAAATATCCAGACTGTCGACATGAAGTGTAACTGGTGAGTGACATCTGATGCTGCAATTATCAATACGCCTGCCAAGCGTGCGAATTACGGCTTATCGTCCCTACAATTGGAAAGGTCCATTTTAAACACTTTTACGATCTGACGAAGAAGACGGGCTTTCTAATACCCTACCTATGTCTTAGCACCGATTTCAGAAATTATTATATGGGAATTATTTTATTCTTTTTGATTCCATGAAATCGGCTTTTACTGTTTATAAACAGTTTAATTTATTCAGACTTTTGAGTGGAGTAAGGAAAATCACAAGCTCAAGGTAACAACTAGATTGTAGTCTAAATAGTTACATTAAAAAAAGATATTTCTTATTTTTCCACCCGTGAAGTATAACCTATTAAATAAAAAAGAATCATAAAAATCGGTTCAAGCTGACGAATATATCGCGTAACATGTACAACAGTTCAGTCGAATTGAGAGTCTCCCTCTTTTCTGAAGTCGGTTAAAATGCCATTTGATGGTTTTGATACTCGACCGTGTAGTGGCGGTGGAAGAATATCTTAAGTAATTGTCGTAAGAGACAACAGAGGAATAAAAACCAGGAGATGAGCAGTATTTTTCTCATATAAGTATTACGGAACTTTTGATATTTATTTTTCAGTTTTTTTTCTATTATGACGACTCAAAAGGCCAAAAAGTACTGCATAGCACACGGGTGCTTAAATAACAATAGGAATGTCGACTTTTCATTCTTTACTATTCCTAAAGATATCGAAAGGTAAGATATTATTATCATATCACAGGCAGACGAGAGTGATGCTATCTACTTTACCGGCATCACACAGCACGTAATAGTAATAAAGTACAATTGTTTGTGCAAGGCGGAATTCAGAGGATGCTTTGGGTGTATTTTGTGACCTTTCTAAGGCCTTCGACTGTGTTCACCATGAGACATTATGATCGATGGGCCAGAATGAATTATGGGCTAAGAATCGAGCCATGGGGGTGTCCCTCAGGGCTCGATTCTTGGCCCATTCCTATTTTTAGTATATATTAATGACTTACCTTCCCTTGTAGGGGATAATCATGATATAGTATTATTTGCTGATGATATTTCCTTGATTTTTAAACTTAAACGTCAATCATTTGAAAGTGACGAAGTGAATAATGCTATATCAAAATTACTGCATTGGTATAACGTTAATAATCTACATTTAAACGAAAATAAAACTAAATGTATTCAATTTACAACAACAAATGTTAAAAATCTGAATACCAATGTGTTTTTAAATGGGGAAGAACTGAGCCCTGTTAAATCCTCTGTTTTTCTTAGCATCACTCTCGACGCAAAGCTTCAGTGGGGCCCCAATATATCCAAACTAGCAAGCAGACTAATCTCTGCAGCTTATGCTGTAAAAAAGATTAGAGATCTCAATAGTGTCGAGACAGCTAGATGAGTTAGTTGTTATTACAACTAAAAAAACCTACGGTTTTCCCCTATGAGTCATTAATAACAACACAACTAAAAAACCTACGGGTTTCCCCCTATGAGTCATTAATAACAACAAAAATAAACCTACGGTTTCCCACTATGAGTCATTCATAACAACTAAAAAAACCTACGACTTCCCCTTATGAGTCATTAATAACAACTAAAAATTCTACGGGTTTCGCCCTATGAGTCATTAATAACAACAAAAAACCTACGGTTACCCCCTATGAGTCATTAATAACAACTAAAAAACCTACGATTTCCTCCTATGAGTCATTAATAACAACTAAAAATCCTACGGGTTTCCCCCTATTAGTCATTAATAACAACAAAAAGACCTACGGCTTCCCACTGTGAGTCATTAATAACATCTAAAAAACCTACGACTTCCCCCTATGAGTAATTAATAACAACTAAAAAACCTACGGTTTCCCCCTATGAGTCATTAATAACAACTAAAAATTCTACGGGTTTCGCCCTATGAATCATTAATAAAAAAAAAACCTACGGTTACCCCCTACGAGTCATTAATAACAACTAAAAAACCTACGGTTTTCCCCTATCAGTCATTAATAACAACTAAAAATTCTACGGGTTTCGCTCTATGAGTCATTAATAACAACAAAAAGATCTACGGCTTCCCACTATGAGTCATTAATAACAACTAAAAACCTACGACTTCCCCCTATGAGTAATTAATAACAACTAAAAAACCTACGGTTTCCCCCTATGAGTCATTAATAACAACTAAATACCTACGCTTTCCCCTATGAGTAATTAATAAGAACTGAAAATCCTACGGGTTTCCCCCTATTAGTCATTAATAACAACAAAAAACCTACGGTTTTCCCCTATGAGTTATTAATAACAACGAAAAACACCTACGGTTTTCCCCATATGAGTCAATCTATGGGGGAGGTCTATGTTCACTTGTTGATGGACGGCAACGGTGTTGGTGTTGGTACTCACGCTAGTGTTCATGTGATGGTACAGCAGCTGTTTGCGCATGTAGCAAGGTGTTGGTGTTGGTACTCACGCTAGTGTTCATGTGATGGTACAGCAGCTGTTTGCGCATGTAGCAAGGTGTTGGTGTTGGTGTTGGTACTACGCCAGTGTTCATGTGATGGTACAGCAACTGTTTGCGCATGCAAGGTGTTGGTGTTGGTACTCACGCTCAGTGTTCATGTGATGGTACAGCAGCTGTTTCCGCATGTAGCAAGGTGTTGTTTTGGTACTCACGCTAGTGTTCATGTGATGGTACAGCAGCTGTTTGCGCTTGTAGCAAGGTGTTGTATTGGTACTCACGCCAGTGTTCATTTGATGGTACAGCAGCTGTTTGCGCATGTAGCAAGGTGTTGGTGTTGGTACTCACGCCAGTGTTCTGCGTGATGGTACAGCAGCTGTTTCCGCATGTAGCAAGGTGTTGTATTGGTACCACGCCAGTGTTCATGTGATTGTACAGCAGCTGTTTGCGCATGTAGCAAGGTGTTGGTGTCGGTGTTGGTACTCACGCTAGTGTTCATGTGATGGTACAGCAGCTGTTTGCGCATGTAGCAAGGTGTTGGTGTCGGTGTTGGTACTCACGCTAGTGTTCATGTGATGGTACAGCAGCTGTTTGCGCATGTAGCAAGGTGTTGGTGTTGGTACTCACGCTAGTGTTCATGTGATGGTACAGCAGCTGTTTGCGCATGTAGGTGTTGGTGTCGGTGTTGGTACTCACGCTAGTGTTCATGTGATGGTACAGCTGTTTGCGCATGTAGCAAGGTCTTGGTGTTGGTACTCACGCTAGTGTTCATGTGATGGTACAGCAGCTGTTTGCGCATGTAGCAAGGTGTTGGTGTTGGTACTCACGCTAGTGTTCATGTGATGGTGCAGCTGTTTGCGCATGTAGCAAGGTGTTGGTGTTGGTACTCACGCTGGTGTTCATGTGATGGTACAACAGCTGTTTGCGCATGTAGCAAGGTGTTGGTGTTGGTACCACGCTAGTGTTCATGTGGTACAGCAGCTGTTTGCGCATGTAGCAAGGTGTTGGTGTTGGTGTTGGTACTCACGCTAGTGTTCATGTGATGGTACAGCAGCTGTTTGCGCATGTAGCAAGGTGTTGGTGTTGGTATTGGTACTCACGCTAGTGTTCATGTGATGGTACAGCAGCTGTTTGCGCATGTAGCAAGGTGTTGGTGTTGGTGTTGGTACTCACGCTAGTGTTCATGTGATGGTACAGCAGCTGTTTGCGCATGTAGCAAGGTGTTGGTGTTGGTGTTGGTACTCACGCTAGTGTTCATGTGATGGTACAGCAGCTGTTTGCGCATGTAGCAAGGTGTTGGTGTTGGTACTCACGCTAGTGTTCATGTGATGGTACAGCAGCTGTTTGCGCATGTAGCAAGGTGTTGGTGTTGGTACTCACGCTAGTGTTCATGTGATGGTACAGCAGCTGTTTGCGCATGTAGCAAGGTGTTGGTGTTGGTACTCACGCTAGTGTTCATGTGATGGTACAGCAGCTGTTTGCGCATGTAGCAAGGTGTTGGTGTTGGTACTCACGCTAGTGTTCATGTGATGGTACAGCAGCTGTTTGCGCATGTAGCAAGGTGTTGGTGTCGGTGTTGGTACTCACGCTAGTGTTCATGTGATGGTACAGCAGCTGTTTGCGTAGCAAGGTGTTGGTGGTGTTGGTACTCACGCTAGTGTTCATGTGATGGTACAGCAGCTGTTTGCGCATGTAGCAAGGTGTTGGTGTCGGTGTTGGTATCACGCCAGTGTTCGTGATGGTACAGCAGCTGTTTCCGCATGTAGCAAGGTGTTGTATTGGTACTCACGCTAGTGTTCATGTGATGGTACAGCAGCTGTTTGCGCTTGTAGCAAGGTGTTGTATTGGTACTCACGCTAGTGTTCATGTGATGGTACAGCAGCTGTTTGCGCATGTAGCAAGGTGTTGTATTGGTACTCACGCTAGTGTTCATGTGATGGTACAGCAGCTGTTTGCGCATGTAGCAAGGTGTTGGTGTTGGTACTCACGCTAGTGTTCATGTGATGGTACAGCAGCTGTTTGCGCATGTAGCAAGGTGTTGGTGTTGGTGTTGGTACTCACGCTAGTGTTCATGTGATGGTACAGCAGCTGTTTGCGCATGTAGCAAGGTGTTGGTGTTGGTGTTGGTACTCACGCTAGTGTTCATGTGATGGTACAGCAGCTGTTTGCGCATGTAGCAAGGTGTTGGTGTTGGTACTCACGCTAGTGTTCATGTGATGGTACAGCAGCTGTTTGCGCATGTAGCAAGGTGTTGGTGTTGGTACTCACGCTAGTGTTCATGTGATGGTACAGCAGCTGTTTGCGCATGTAGCAAGGTGTTGTATTGGTACTCACGCTAGTGTTCATGTGATGGTACAGCAGCTGTTTGCGCATGTAGCAAGGTGTTGGTGTTGGTGTTGGTACTCACGCTGTGTTCATGTGATGGTACAGCAGCTGTTTGCGCATGTAGCAAGGTGTTGGTGTTGGTGTTGGTACCACGCCAGTGTTCATGTGATGGTACAGCAGCTGTTTGCGCATGTAGCAAGGTGTTGGTGTTGGTGTTGGTACTCACGCCAGTGTTCTGCGTGATGGTACAGCAGCTGTTTGCGCATGTAGCGTGTTGGTGTTGGTACTCGCTAGTGTTCATGTGATGGTACAGCAGCTGTTTGCGCATGTAGCAAGGTGTTGGTGTTGGTGTTGGTACTCACGCTAGTGTTCTGCGTGATGGTACAGCAGCTGTTTGCGCATGCAAGGTGTTGGTGTTGGTACCACGCTAGTGTCTGCGTGATGGTACAGCAGCTGTTTGCGCATAGCAAGGTGTTGTGTTGGTACTCACGCTAGTGTTCATGTGATGGTACAGCAGCTGTTTGCGCATGTAGCAAGGTGTTGGTGTTGGTGTTGGTACCACGCTAGTGTTCGCGTGATGGTACAGCAGCTGTTTGCGCATGTAGCAAGGTGTTGGTGTTGGTACTCACGCCAGTGTTCGCGTGATGGCAGCAGCCGTTTGCGCACAGCAAGGTGTTGGTGTTGGTGTTGGTACCACGCTAGTGTTCGCGTGATGGTACAGCAGCTGTTTGCGCATGCAGCAAGGTGTTGGTGTTGGTACTCACGCTAGGTGTTCATGTGATGGTACAGCAGCTGTTTGCGCATGTAGCAAGGTGTTGGTGTTGGTACTCACGCTAGTGTTCGCGTGATGGTACAGCAGCTGTTTGCGCATGTAGCAAGGTGTTGGTGTTGGTACTCACGCCAGTGTTCGCGTGATGGTACAGCAGCTGTTTGCGCATGTAGCAAGGTGTTGTGTTGGTACTCACGCCAGTGTTCATGTGATGGTACAGCAGCTGTTTGCGCGTAGCAAGGTGTTGGTGTTGGTGTTGGTACTCACGCTAGTGTTCATGCGTGATGGTACAGCAGCTGTTTGCGCATGTAGCAAGGTGTTGGTATTGGTACCACGCTAGTGTCTGCGTGATGGTACAGCAACTGTTTGCGCATGTAGCAAGGTGTTGGTGTTGGTACCACGCTAGTGTTCATGTGATGGTGCAGCAGCTGTTTGCGCATGTAGCAAGGTGTTGGTGTTGGTACTCACGCCAGTGTTCGCGGATGGTACAGCAGCTGTTTGCGCATGTAGCAAGGTGTTGGTGTTGGTGTTGGTACTCACGCCAGTGTTCATGTGATGGCAGCAGCTGTTTGCGCATGTAGCAAGGTGTTGGTGTTGGTGTTGGTACCACGCCAGTGTTCATGTGATGGTACAGCAGCTGTTTGCGCCGTAGCAAGGTGTTGTATTGGTACTCACGCTAGTGTTCATGTGATGGTACAGCAGCTGTTTGCGCATGTAGCAAGGTGTTGTGGTACTCACGCTAGTGTTCATGTGATGGTACAACAGCTGTTTGCGCATGTAGCAAGGTGTTGGTGTTGGTATCACGCTAGTGTTCATGTGATGGTAGCAGCTGTTTGCGCACGTAGCAAGGTGTTGGTGTTGGTACTCACGCTAGTGTTCATGTGATGGTACAGCAGCTGTTTGCGCATGTAGCAAGGTGTTGGTGTCGGTGTTGGTACCACGCTAGTGTTCATGTGATGGTACAGCAGCTGTTTGCGCATGGCAAGGTGTTGTGTTGGTACTCACGCTAGTGTTCATGTGATGGTACAGCAGCTGTTTGCGCATGTAGCAAGGTGTTGGTGTCGGTGTTGGTACTCACGCTAGTGTTCATGTGATGGTACAGCAGCTGTTTGCGCATGTAGCAAGGTGTTGTATTGGTACCACGCTAGTGTTCGCGTGATGGTACAGCAGCTGTTTGCGCATGTAGCAAGGTGTTGTATTGGTACTCACGCTAGTGTTCGCGTGATGGTACAGCAGCTGTTTCCGCATGTAGCAAGGTGTTGTATTGGTACTCACGCCAGTGTTCATGTGATGGTACAGCAGCTGTTTGCGCATGTAGCAAGGTGTTGGTGTTGGTACTCACGCTAGTGTTCGCGTGATGGTACAGCAGCTGTTTGCGCATGTAGCAAGGTGTTGGTGTTGGTGTTGGTACTCACGCCAGTGTTCGCGTGATGGTACAGCAGCTGTTTGCGCATGTAGCAAGGTGTTGGTGTTGGTGTTGGTACTCACGCTAGTGTTCATGTGATGGTACAGCAGCTGTTTGCGCATGTAGCAAGGTGTTGGTGTTGGTACCACGCCAGTGTTCATGTGATGGTACAGCAGCTGTTTGCGCATGCAGCAAGGTGTTGGTGTTGGTACTCACGCCAGTGTTCATGTGATGGTACAGCAGCTGTTTGCGCATGTAGCAAGGTGTTGGTGTTGGTAATCACGCCAGTGTTCGCGTGATGGCACAGCAGCTGTTTGCGCATGTAGCAAGGTGTTGGTGTTGGTACTCACGCTAGTGTTCATGTGATGGCAGCAGCTGTTTGCGCATGTAGCAAGGTGTTGGTGTTGGTACTCACGCTAGTGTTCATGTGATGGCAGCAGCCGTTTGCGCATGTAGCAAGGTGTTGGTGTTGGTGTTGGCACTCACGCCAGTGTTCGCGGATGGTACAGCAGCTGTTTGCGCATGTAGCAAGGTGTTGGTGTTGGTACTCACGCTAGTGTTCATGTGATGGCAGCAGCTGTTTGCGCATGTAGCAAGGTGTTGGTTGGTACTCACGCTAGTGTTCATGTGATGGTACAGCAGCTGTTTGCGCATGTAGCAAGTGTTGGTGTTGGTGTTGGTACCACGCCAGTGTTCATGTGATGGTACAGCAGCTGTTTGCGCATGTAGCAAGGTGTTGGTGTTGGTGTTGGTACCACGCTAGTGTTCGTGATGGTACAGCAGCTGTTTGCGCATGTAGCAAGGTGTTGGTGTTGGTAATCACGCTAGTGTTCTGCGTGATGGTACAGCAGCCTTTGCGCATGTAGCAAGGTGTTGGTGTTGGTACTCACGCTAGTGTCTGCGTGATGGTACAGCAGCTGTTTGCGCATGTAGCAAGGTGTTGGTGTTGTGTTGGTACTCACGCCAGTGTTCATGTGATGGTACAGCAGCCGTTTGCGCACAGCAAGGTGTTGGTGTTGGTGTTGGTACTCACGCTAGTGTTCATGTGATGGTACAGCAGCTGTTTGCGCATGTAGCAAGGTGTTGGTGTTGGTACTCACGCTAGTGTTCATGTGATGGTACAGCAGCTGTTTGCGCATGTAGCAAGGTGTTGGTGTTGGTACTCACGCTAGTGTTCATGTGATGGTACAGCAGCTGTTTCCGCATGTAGCCGGCGCCGCAAACAACGCACTCGTACGGCTTCTTGCTGCTGTGAACAAAACGGTGCGTATTTCTGTTGTCGCGCGAGTTGAACGATTTGCCGCACACCTGTGAAATAATAAAGAAATACAATCATCAATATCTTATAAGACCATATACCATAAAGAATAAAGAAATTCAATGTGCATGTTGTATAAATTAAATTAAAGTGTCTGTCTGTAATATCGTGATAACTAGCTTCTACTAAGCTTTAAGGGAGTTGTTTGAACCATTTTCTAATACCGCCCTTAATTCACGTGATAACTGACTATTAAAATATTATATAAAATATTATATAGGTTCAATAGTAAGTTGCATGTTCGTTTACATACATACAAGTTTCGGTGTTGTATACGTGGAAGCCAGCGTGAAATAGCAGCTTAACACTGCTGTGTTACGTATGGCGAGTGTAGAGAACCGGAGAACCTTTTTACTGGAAACGAGGCATTCCATCGTAGTCCTCAGGGTGTAACAACGCATCTGCATTTTGATTCTTAGTCTATGGGCCACATCATCCTCCTACCATCGGGTGGACTGTGTGCTCATTTGTCATATATATCCTATAAAAAAGTAAACGCAAGGTCCTATTTCCTCACCTCGCAAAGGTAAGGCTTTTCACCACTGTGTATGCGCATGTGCTTCTTGAAATGTTCAGGATACACGAAGGTTGCTTGACACACTTCGCACTGTAATGGCCGCTCGCCTGTGTGCGACGCTTTCACGTGGTAGTCGAGCAATCTGGTACATATTAAAAAATAAATACTCTATTATTATTGTTAATTTCATTATCTTCATCTTCACCATCCTGTAAAAGTCCGATGCTGGACATGAGGATCTCATATGGTAGATAAAATTTGCCTTAATCGTTACGAGGAGATTTGACAGATTTCATAGCGGGGAAGTAAATTTGTTAGAAAATTGTAGAAATTAATGTATTTTATAAATTTTAGTTATATTTATATTAACCAGATTCCTAAAAGTAGAAGAATTAAAAAAAGTTAAATAAAACACTAAAGGCATTGTTTTGTGTAAAACATGCAGGAAGTCGATGGAGGCAGGTAGCTGAGGACGTTGCTTTGTTAAAATAATAGCTGCGGTCCGGTTTAGTTCGCGCCGGTGCGAGTGCAGGTTGGAGCGCTGCGTGCAGCGAGCGGTGCGCTTGCAGCGCTTGCAGCGCACCTGCAGCGAGCTACCTGCGGCGCTTGAAGCGCTTGGGGCAGAGCTGGCAGCGGTGGCGCCGGTCGTCCAGGTGCGTGGCGCGCCGGTGCGAGTGCAGGTTGGAGTGCTGCGTGCAGCGAGCGGTGCGCTTGCAGCGCTTGCAGCGCACCTGCAGCGAGCTACCTGCGGCGCTTGAAGCGCTTGGGGCAGAGCTGGCAGCGGTGGCGCCGGTCGTCCAGGTGCGTGGCGCGCCGGTGCGAGTGCAGGTTGGAGCGCTGCGTGAATCGCGCGCCGCACACGTCGCACGCGAACGGACGCTCGCCTGCACGCAAACGTTATTGCATTTAATTTAAGTGGTGATAGAATTTTAGCGGGAACTTGACCGCCAAAGATCTTGTTTTACTGTTCGGATAATGATTTGAAGTGAGTTTTGATCAGGGCTCGGAACCGGTTTAAAAAGAGCGGTTAATTTCGATTAATTACCGGTAAATATATCGCTCCTACAAATACCGGTTTTTATTAAACATAAACGATAAAGGTTACCAGTTACGAAACGGTTTTGACACCAAAATTAACCGGTTAATTCCGTAAAACGTAAAGACAGTTGACAGGTAGATTCACGTTGTGACATGTTTATGCCGCATCGCCGCGTGCGAGCATACTTTTCGTCAACTATCTGCCTATGCGACACGTTCTTTCACTCGCGATCAGGGTGCCTATTCTAGAATTATTTTGTCCGTGCAATTTGGGTCATAAATCATCGGAGTATTTCGCTCTCTCTCCCACTCACGGGCCTTAGGGGCGAGCATAGTGATGCGCATTATTGTTGTCGATAAGCGTTATCGATAGTTTATTTAGTTTTGTCATTATGTGGGTTAGTGATAAAAATGAAAAAATATTATTTTGAATAAATTCTGCCGTTTTGGTACAAAACAAAGGAGTAGTCATTAAATCACTAAAGAAATTCAGAGAGCGAATGCACAAAAACAAATTTCTCTTCGATATATGTACTAAATTATCAATGCACTAATTTGCAGGTATTAGGCGGGGTAATAATGGAAAACAAATGACTCATAACATAACAATGTCGCACCACCCTTTGTATACCGCACCGCCGCCGTGTACCTGCTTCGATGATTCATTTGTTGTTATCGATAATGGCGTTGCGCCCGCGCAACATGCCCACCGCCCTAGCCGGGCTGAGGCCGAGCTATGATTTATGACACCAACTGCACGGACAAAATAATTTTACTATAATGGGAGTTTGGCTTTTACGAAAAACGTGAAAGTATTTGAGGAGTTTTCGCAAAAAAAGAAAAGGCAATTTTTGTGTTTGGTGTATTCTTTAAGACTGGACTTATATCGAAGAAAATAATTTATTCTTTTGTATTTGTTGTTATTTATAACGGGAAGAAAAAAAGTAAATAGAATTTGTTCCATTTTTGCGTATGACGAGGAAACCCAAAAATCTAAGTGTTTGATGGAGGGCTGTGATACCACTATCAAGGTAAGTGGTTTTCTCTATTTAATAGAGAAGTACACTCTTTATACCCAATATAATCCAATAAAGGTACTTGGGCACGACCCGGATTTAAACCGGGACCACATCATGATCGACAGTCGCGCTTATGAACACTAGACCAACGAGACAGTCGGGGTTTCATGTATCGAAATTTGTATAAAAATAAAATGTGTTTGTCGTGTCATGTATCTAAATTTACATTAAGCATATCGTGAAAGGGGTTTTTGTTGTTTATGTTGATAATCGCCTAAATTTTATACGTGGTAGAGCCATGCTGCAGCTATATTAGTAGTATAGTTGTAGTACGAATGGTTCGGCTCGACCGGGGAAGGACCACGCTCTCATAGAATACCAGCGTAAAATAGCAGCTTAACACTGCAGTGTTTCGTATGGTGAGTGTAGAGAACCGGAGACCCTTTTTACTGGAAAAGAGGCATTCCATCTTAGTCCTCACGGGTGGCAACGCATCTGCATTTTGATTCTTTATTGAAGATAGATGTAGATGTCTATGGGTCACAGCAACCACTTACCATCAGGTGGACAGTGTGCTCGTTTGTCACCCTATCCTATAAAAAAAATATTTTTGTGTAAGGTCAATGTGGGGAAACCGGCATACTTTTTTAATAGTTAACTTTGATTGATCCAAACTAATGGAACTATACACGCTAGGGTAGTTTAGTTACAGATGATGAAAAATATTGTTTTGACTATTTTAAAAACACTTTAATTGCTTTAATGACATTAAAGCAAATGAATTAACGCTTAAATAGAGGTAATTTAAAAAAAAATCTTACTGACTTTCCTTACTGTTTGAGGTAAGTCCATCTAGTGGTCATTTTACACTAAATTTAATAGATCTTACAGATGGAAACATTTTCTTTCGATAAAGTAACGAATGTCCTTGAAATATGTGCTTTAGAATCATACCTATAAGGTTGCAATTCATTTAAATAAATATTTTTCTCATACTTGAGGTATATACTTACGTGATGCGGTTGTAAACATTTTCGGTAAAATAAAAGCAAAACAAATTCTAAGCCGTGCTTTATTTTCTACAAAAGGATAACAAGTCACTCGAATCGAGTATTAATACAATATTTGCCTTTGCAAATTATGTAATACAATATTTAAATAAAACTATTTTTACGGATTATATCGCGTTTAATTCTAACTTTTTAATTCCCGACGTTTCGGATGCTTTACAGCACCCATGGTCACAGGGGACTGAGGTGTTTGACGTCACATAGTTGACATAGTTAGCCCGGCTACCTTCAGTTTATTGAATATTAATTTTGGTTCGATCTACGCAGAATGAGCTTATTTAGCTTGAGTGTGGTCTCTTACATAGGACAAACGAAAAGATCTATAAAACCCGCGTAAAGAACATATAGCTGACTTGAAGCACCGACGTATCAGGAAGTCAGCAGTTTGTGAACATGTTCAAGATCGTCCCCGCCATTACATTAGATTTGATAGACCACAGATCCTCGCAAAGACCACTGATTCCTACCAAGGATGATTCGCGAGGCTATTGAAATTAAAAACATCCTAATTTCAATAGAGAAGATGGCTGGTGTTGCCATCTGCTTGGGATCCTATAATTAATAAAATTAAATCCAAACCCAAGTATACCACTGCTAGACTTCAAGATACTGTAAGCGAATTAAAAGTTAAATTTAAACGCGATATAATCCGTAAAATTAGTTTCATTTAATGTAGTCTTCGCGTAAATATAAGAAAAATTAATACAATATTTGCCTGCAGTTTAGCAGTAATAACTAATTACTGATATGATCTGTTCACACATTTTGATTTTGACACGTAAACGTTTTGCGATTTTTTGTATTAAATGTCAACGGATGTGAACTATTAGTAGGAACGATGAAACAAGTGCACCGATGGTGATGTGAGCCTCAAGTTATTATGTCCGATATCTGATGGCTCAAGCTGCCGTTAAAATCTCTAAAAACTTCGCTTACCATCAACATGATGTAAAGAAATTATATTAAAGAATAATTTCTTGACACTGACAAAAGTACAACAGTACGAGTCCATTACCAAAGAAAATAAAATTGGTCATTAGAAGAGGATTCTTTGACGTCCTGTAGAAGCATCAGGTCATCCCAAGGCTGTTGTAAGAGGCGCAAGAGTGAAATGCCGATAGGCAGACGACAGGCAACAACAACTTATCGACAAAAACTCAAAATAAAAAAAATATGACAAATAAACTATAACAAATGGGGACAGCCCTACCATAGGTTAGGGCACACTGAAAGTTCTGTTTGAATTTCGAATGTTGTATTTCTTAAAACATAAGAAACTCGCATAAATAATAATTAAGATGTTTTTAGCGAAAAGGTGCAATTGCCAATTGTTTTTTTAATCACAAGTTGAAGCTAATTGCTTTAGTTTTGTTTCTTTTTAGTACTTCTTAGTCGTAGTTGGTGTTTGTTTGTTTGTTTTAGTTATAATCGTAAATTCGTTATTGTCAGTGTTTTGTTTTAGGTCAAGTCCAGTCAAAATATTTTTATTTAAAATTTACCTTTACAAAACACTTTTGAAAGTCATAAAACTATGTTATCGCTTCTACAACTCTCTACTATGGGAGACCTTGTGAGAGGCGGAAAAAGATAATGTGCAGTTCACACGCGGTAGAAGTGGAACCTTCAGAAAACTAAACTTCGAGAGAATGAGACGGATGCAGAGTATCAGGAGTATAATAATTGTAGGGTTTATTTATTATAATATTGCTACCAAGCTTAAAAATATATTATACATTATAATTATATATTATATTATAGATAATAGTAAACACTGTATACGGCATTCTATCTCATTCTCTCGCAGGCTATAGATGTATGTGTTTGTCTCTTTTTAGTGTCGCTTTTTCGTTTCATCGAGTTTCAAATAGCAACGAAACTGAAGAAGTTTTTTTCACTTCAAAAACTCACACGTTTATTTTTCTCCCGACAGTTTTTTAACCTTATAAAATGTATATACACAAATCAAGAAAATATAAGAAAGCTCATTATGTACAAGCATTCTTATCATTTAAATACCATCTTATTAAGAATAACCTTATTTTCATTAGAATGCCTTTTACATGTGCCTTGAATTTATGGAAAGGAAACTCATAATATTACAGGGAATCTCGACATAAAAAGTTTTATATCTATCCAAAAATGAGCCTCTAGTTTTATGGAGCCTGTACTTTGGAAACTCAAGTTTAGATTTATTACGCGTACTACAATTATGGACTTCACTCATTTTATCAAATGTGTTAAGTTAGTTTCCAAGATAAATAATAAAATCTAGTATGAACTGTGAAACAACAGTTAAGATATTGATTTGTTTAAAAAGATCTCTGAGTGAGTTCCTTGGTCTAATATTGCAAATAGCACGTTTTAACTAACTTTTTTGTAGTCGAACCATAACGCCTCGAGCAGCTATCAAATAGTGTCACGAGTGTGGGCTATGGGCACTTGGTCAGATATTGTACATGGAACGAATGCCTCATTTCTGTAGTAAATAAAATTAACCAACCGTGCTGTATCTATATTAGTTAACAGCCTATTTTTTACTGCATACACAGCGAAACTTAGGTGTCGTTTGTAACGTTTCAATATGAGGTCTCCATTGTAGACGAGAGCCTATAGTGATACCAAGGAAAACTGTAGAATCTACTAATCCTACTATTTGATCGTTCAACATGATATGAAGGGTTACTAGTCCTATATTTGATAAAGAAAATTAAATCATTTCGTTTTGTTGGCATTCAGAAGCAAGTTTTTTTAAATGTGTTCAATGTGTTTTACCTCTATCAATTTTAAACACTTAACTCCGTCCAACCAAAAAAGTTATATTGAATATAGAAAATATATACAAAAAAACAAACAACTAAAATACTTTAATATTATTTTATTATAATGTATCGTCGGATTCTCTCCGTATGAACTGGAATAATCACTTGAATCCTCGGTAACTTTAATTATTAATTGTTAAGTACACAAATTGTCAAACCAACCCCAATCAGACAATGTCTTCTTTTTTGTTCTTTCGACGACACTCGCCCAGTTTTCAGGCGTCTCATTAGAACATACATTGTAAAGTAGAACTAGCATTTTCTTTGCGGGGAAAGGAGGAATTGTGTTACTTCTAGCGGCGTGTCCCTTGACTTGTGCTCAGATCAGCTCAATGACATTTTGTTGACAGTGGTATGTGGGAATGGAGGTCATTTAAGTCAGAGTATGTTTATAAAACAATACAAAATGTCGATAAAAAATAAAATATCAATGTGTTAAATCGATTAAAACTTCTTCACAAATAAAGTAGATTGTTATAAGAAGTCGAAACGGTAACACATTGGGACATCACTTGATCAGTTAAAAGTAAAAAATAGTTGAACAGAGTAGAGAGTTATCATTAGCAAACAATACTGTTTCACATACTTTTTTAGCGTGAAAAGGCAGATCATTTACATATATTAAAAAACCATATGGTTAAAACCGACTGCGTAAAAATTTTTCCTAAAAAGAGAAAATTTTTATACCCTCTCACTTCCACAAGTCCTCAATTAAGACGAATCTAAATACACCCCATATGTTAAAACCCATCAAGCCGGTTAGGCTACAGAGCGTGCCAAATAATTAGACATAACTTATAGACATAACTAATACATACATAAATACATTACCCCTACATGTGGAAAAATATTACCCTCCTTCGGTGCAATCAGGTAAAAAGAATAATGGTCCCAATATTGACCCTTGGGGCACACCTATAATTCAGGGTGCTCCACAAGACTCAGTTCCATATATAATCACTTTTTGCAACCGGTGGGACAGTTATTATTTTATAAGGTTTGCTGTATAAATTTAGAAACCATAATGCCTTAATTTGTTTAATTAGTGTATCATGATTCTTGCAATCGAACACATTAGATAAGTCACAAATAATACCTATGGCATTACGTTTACTGATTTTTGTTATTATTTACATCAGTCGTTAAACGTAAGGAAAGGTTTAAACTATGGAGATAAAAAAATCACATCGAAAAAAACGCCAAAAGGTTTTTTGTGTGTTAATTGTAGAGATGCCGCGAATAGTTGCTATTTTTATAGAGAACGTTTAACGTCAAATGGAATTTGTACGAATAATTCCTGTGAGCCCTCCTCTTGGTAAACGCGATAGAATATGCAAAAAGATGCAATGTTTTTTTGCAGCGCCAGTTAGCAAAGCCGATCAGAACAAACTCGGTTGTCAACGATTTGGGTCGCACTTCACTGGATGTGTGGTCAAGTGGGAGGAGCTGACAATGGGGTGCCCCAGAGATGAGAACATATTAAGTTGCAAGCGATGTGCCGGCATGAAATACTGTCCCGCTCTACTGAGCACGCCAAGCTTTTTAGAGGCCAATTTTTCACCTCGATACAGGAGAAAACCCTACAATAGGGGTAACGCTTTTTAAACAAAAAAAAAATGCCAAACAGTTTCTAAATTTATAATGGTGGTAACACCGCCACACATATAGTCCACGACCTGTAGTGGCGGTGTAAGAGAATTTACCACCCCCTGCCACCCCCTGGTTGTCGTAAGAGGCAACAAAGGGAAACTGGAATAGAAGATGAATAACTGCGGTTGCTAAAATGCCTGCCCAGCGTGGCACTATGGCAAATATCCGCTCTATGAGACAATCTATGGGGGAGACTTATGTTCAGCAGAGGATTGGGAATAGGCTGTAATATAAAAAAATAGTCCTTGCGCTTATACAGATCTAATATCTCACCAGTGTGAATCCGCATGTGGTCTCTAACTTCAGCTCGTCTCGCGAATGCCTTCCCACAAACACCACATACAAATGGCCGATTTCCTGAATGCACCACGCCGTGAACTTCGAGGTTGTGTTGGGTACCGAACGCTTTGTCTGAAAATAATGAAACAGAAAATGGAACTGTGTGCTTTCACATGTGTTATAGGATGATAAAAAAGTAAAGTTACAGCCTACACGTCCCACGGCTGGGCTCGGGCCTTATATTATGTCTGAGGGGCAAGGCAATTTTTGATAGAATAAAGGTGACAAACGAACACACAGTCTAACTGATGGTAAGTGGATGCTGTGACCCATAGACACCTACATCCATTATCAATTAAGAATCAAAATGTGAATGCGACTAAGATGGAAACCCTTGAGGAATAAGATGTAATAACTCGTTTAAAGTAAAAAGTCTCCGGTTCTCTACACTCACTATATGAAACACAGCGCATTAAGCTGCTATTTACGCTGGTATTCTGTGAGAGCGTGGTCCTTCTCCGGTCGAGCCGACCCATTCTTGCTGCAACCACAACATAGCCGCAGCATGGCTTTGCCACGTAAAAATGTCCAATCCACGTAAAAACGGCAAATGTCCGCCGCGCTGCCCCAATGCGTGTTGTCAAAGGTTTCCTCACGATGTTCTCCTTCACCGCCCAGCACGTGGTTAGTGACAGTTTCATAAGTGCCGATGGGGATGAAACCCGGGTCACTCGGGTGTTGTTAAATTAAACGTTTAGCCCGTGTATGTAATATTTGTATGTAATTATAGACCACGGCGAACCGGTCATCTTAGTCCTCAAGCTGCAATTGATTCTAAACCTATGATAAATAAAGGCCACAGCGCCCTCACATCACACAGATGGCCTGTGTGCTTGTATGTGACTCTTACCCTTTTAAAAAAGACATTAAGTAAGCAATTAAAAATACTCACTGCACACATTACAGACGAAATCCTTAACACCTGAATGGGTTTTTTCGTGCTGGTTGAGATTTTGCTGGGTAAGGAAAGATTTCCGCACTGGTCGCATTTGAATGGACGTGGTCGATCCTTAAAATGGGAAGAACAAATATTAACTGATAGCTAACAATTGCGCGGGTAACATTAATATCAGTCGGGCATAAATTAATATGGCGATCCTGCGTGGTGTAGATATAGTAAGTAGGTCTGTGTCTATACAAATAAATAAAATTGAAGTGTCTGTGTGTAATGTTAAAATAACAGCTTTTTACTAAATGCATATGAAAGTATATATGGTACTAATAACAAAAAAACAATTTTTAAAGATTTTGTCTGTCTGTTTGTTCCGGCTAATCTCCGAAACGGGTGGACCGATTTTGACGGGACTTTCACTGACAGATAGCTGATGTTATATATATAGGATAGATTTATTTTAAAAAAATAATTAGGTTTCTGCGCAAAAAAATTAAAACTCATGAAATCGTAGTAAATACCACGCGGGCGAAGTCGCGGGGAACAGCTAGTAAGAAATAAACAAGTAGTATGAGCCTAAACATGTGTATACCATGTAAGGACCGCGTTATTGTAATAGAATCCTGTAACATGAACCTAAAATATTTAACCCTTTATGATCATTGTTTAAAGTAAGAACATGAAACTAATACAAAGATAAACATTGTATTTACCTTATATTTAACAATTATTACGAGGGCGACACTGAAAGTTTTTAGAACTGGCCACTTGTAAACGATATAATAAAAAAATAAGTTTAAATTTTGAAAATGGAACTCTTTGCCAATATTATTGTGTATGTGTTTCATTAATTTGTCATTTGTTTGCGATTTGGCTGCAAATTGAAAATTGTCTGAGTCACGTCAGCATGAATTTAACGCGAGAAAATGTTCGTACAATGATTTTTTATGACTTTCGATGTCATTTAAGTCAACAAAAAAGTTATGATAGACTTCGATTGGCCTTTCACGATGAAGCCCCATCTCAAGCCACTGTTTACAACTGGTTTAACGAGTTTAAACGTGGTCGCACTAATCTCACCGATGATCTGCGTGAGGAACGGCCTTCTACGGCGATGACTGAAGATAACATCAGTGTTGTGCGGCGCATGATAGAGACTGACAAAAGAGTGACTTATCAGCAGATTCGGACAAGCTTAGGCATCGGTATGAGTCAAGTGCAAAAAATCCTCCATGAACATTTAGCGGTCAGGAAGCTTTGTGCCCGGTGGATACCTCATAATTTGACAGAGGCCCAAAAACTCCATCGTGTTGATTAGTGTCTTGAAATGGTTCAAAGATTTAAGGGAGGTGACTCAAATCCTGTGTTCCACATACTTACGGGTGACGAAAGCTGGATTTATTGTTAAGATCCTTAAACTAAGTGACAGTCTGCTCCCTGGGTGTTTCCTTCCGAGGAGTTGCCAACTAAAGTGAAGAGAGGTCGAAGCGTGGCAAAAAAGATGGTGGCCTCGTTCTTCGGAAGGACAGGTCATTACGCAACAATTGTTTTAGAGGATCGAAAAACAGTTACTGTAGACTGGTACACTAACAATTGTTTGTCACTTGTCTTGAAAAAGGTTTGGGAGAAACGACCTCGCAGTAGGATCCTCCTTCACCACGACAACGCCTCGTCGCACACCGCCAAGTAAACAATCGACTACTTGGCGACATCAGACTTGGAATTACTGGGTCACCGCCCACCTTGCGATTTTTATTTATTTCATCACACATGAACTGTCGAAAATGTGCAACCTAAAATAATGAGTAAATGTATCGTGTATTTTGTATCTATACTATAATAACATAATATACTACATATACACACATTACTAGATATACTATATTATATACACATTATAGTATATTGAATCTTTATAGGAAATTGCGTGTGTGTGAGTGAGTGCGTGTGTGCGGGTGTGCGTGCGTGAGTGTGCGTGCGTGCGTGCGTGTGTGTGTGTGTGTGTGTAGGGTGGAAGTGTAGGGGGAGGGGGTGCTACTCACCAGATGCGTCTTGAGATGCGACTGGTACGTGTACTTGGAGGCGAAGCTCTTCCCGCACACGGGGCAGGAGTGTGGGCGGCTGCCGCTGTGCGAATTCATGTGCTCGCCTAGCAGCTGCCGCGAGCTGATCAATCCACCATCAAAATTCTAAATTCTTTATTCAGTATCTTAAATGTTAACCGTGCAGTGGCGGTGTAGGAATATAAGATATCGTCCCGTGGGTGAAATAAATCAGGAGTAGGCAGCAGCATCTTCCTATTTTTTTTATAGGATAGAGTGACAAACGAGCACACAGTCCACCTGTTGGTAAGTGATTGCTGTGATCCATAGACATCTACATCTATCTTCAATAAAGAATCAAAATGCAGATGCGTTGTCATCCGTGAGGACTAAGATGGAATGCCTCTTTTCCAGTAAAAAGGGCCGCCGGCTCTCTACACTCACCATACGAAACACAGCAGTGTTAAGTTGCTATTTTACGCTGGTATTCTGTGAGAGCGTCATCCTTCCCCGGTCGAGCCGACCCATTCGTGATACAACTATACTACTAATATAGCTGCAGCATGGCTCTACCACGTATATAATAACGAAAAAAAATAAAAATCTGCGGTAGCGTGGCAACTATGGCAAATATCCCTCTTATGAGGCAATCTATGGAGCAGACCTATGTTCAGCGGTAAGTTTTAATAGACTGTAACGGTATTTTAAATTCAAATAAATTAACTAGGCTTGAGTCCCTTTTTAAGTATCAACCTATAGCCATGTCAAGGTACCCCGCTCTTCCATAATAGTTTTTAGATACTTATAAGATCGCATATAGTCTGTTCGCTTAGATACGGTCGTCTTTGTGGCGCGCCGCTTTATAACGTGCCGCATTTTGTCAAAGGCGCCGCCGCGACATCAAGGGTCGTCGTGTGCGGCGTACACTCGAAGGTGAATTTGGCACTTTAAAAAAAAGCGCCGTAGTGAAAGGTATTTTACTACCTAACTTGTTTTTATTATTTATATTCGTATTTTATTACAATAACCACAAGAATAAAATAGTATTCTATTCTATCCATAGAATAGAAAAACATTTATTTAACAAACACGGAAAAAAATAATAAAATAAAAGCAAAATAAGAAATGAGCCTCCGGGTGTACTGACACTATCTTAGCGAACGCCGCGACTTGCCGAGTGCAGGCGAGCGCTTTTGATTTGTGCAGAAAAACCAACACTGTTCCGATGTGAGACGAGTCGTATCGAGCGATCCCGAGTGTGGCAAGGCACCCCAAACGACCCGTATACACACTCGGCCAGCTAGGCGAGCGTCGACGAGCAATGGCGAGGATAGACAAATGGACTGTCTATAGGCGCATGCTACACACTCGATAATTATCACGATAATTAACGTGATTTTTATCTTGCAATATTTTGGATCGAATCTACATATTACACACTCGATACTAATCGCGTCAGTACAACGGTAGATTTCATTCACTAAAGACGTGTACGTTACATACTCCGAATCCAATAACGTAATGAGAGACTATAAAAGTAAAGCTTGCGTTGCTATTATATTAGCGATAGCATTAAAAAGACGTGTAAAGAGAAAAAAATGGATGAAGCATTGGCTTCAAGACAGAGATCAATATACACACCTGAATTTATTAAATTAGATTCGGGAATACCAAGAAATGGATGATTATGAAAATTATTTTCGAGTGCCATCGCTGACAGAATGAATACTGACCAATACTGACACAATAAATATCGACCAGAGACTAGACACTCGATATTTATCGACGATACTTGATACAGATCATAGGATTTCTGGATTTTTAGAAATCCAGCGATCCGTATCAGGATCCGTGATACGCTATACTACACACTCGATAAAGAATAGAATAGAATAGAATAGAATATTTTTTATTCAATATAGATTACATATGTAATTCTTATTGAAAGTTATTTTTACTTTACCACTGGTTCGAAAAAAAAAACCTCTGTCCTGGGAAGAACCAGCAAGAAACCCAGCGGGACTTTTTTTTTTAAAGTAAATTTTACATTAATGGTTGTACAAACTATTTAAGTACAAAATTTATTTTAGAAACTGCTTGGTAGCGACCACCTCATTCTCAGGGGTTATTATCAATCATGTATTCATTTATACTATAATAAACCTTTTTATACAGTTTCAGCTTAACAAAACATTTAAACTTGGTAATAGAGAGAGCCTGTACACTTTCCGGGACCTTGTTGTAATAGCGTATACATTGCCCCAAGAATGAATTACTGACTCTGTGGAGTCGAGAAACTGGTATCACTAGCTTATGTTTGTTCCTAGTGTTTACAGAATGTATATCACTTTTTTTACTAAAACTACCTTTGTTTTGTGAACATACATTAAATTTTCGTAAATATACTGAGAGGCCAAAGTTAATATATTTATTTCTTTAAATTTATCTCTAAGAGACTCTCGGTTTTAGGTTGTAAATAGCTCTAATGGCCTCTTCTGTAAAACAAAATAGTTTCTGAATCAGTTGCATTTCCCCATAGCAAAATCCCATAAGACATTATGCTATGGAAATAACTGAAATAAACTAGTCTAGCTGTCTCGACACTAGTGAGACCTCTAATCTTTTTTACAGCATAGGCTGCAGAACTTGTCTGCTTGCTAGTTTGGAGTAATAAATAAAATATCGTAATCCTGGATTACGATCCAAATATCGTGATAATTATCGAGTGTGTAGCATTCGCCATACGGCTTTAGTTGGCCATGTCAGTATGTTCACTCATTCAAACTTGACCAACATGTAGGCCCGTATTAATAAACGTTACTCAACGACGAACTCAAGTGCGTAATCATTTGATACGCCCTCATTACGAAATCAGCATCTCAAGATCGTTGCTAATTAATAAACACATAAAAACAGTATCTCAAAACGCTGTACTTAGGAGTACTGTTCTGTGACTTGCACTCAAGTATACACACTTGAGAGTCGAGTTTCGTTTATTAATCAGTGTGGCACTCAGCTGATATCGTAAACCTAAACCGCATCTTGAGATATGTTTATTAATAAGATCATAACCTCAAGATTGTACTCAAGTGCGTGTACTTGAGCTGAGTAACGTTTATTAATACGGGCCGTAGACTGTAGCACTCGCCTTGTATCAATTTGGCTGAGGCTCGGCCAACATGTATTGCCGGCTATAGGTTTCCCCATTGTGCAACGGGAATCATGCACTATATCACTGTAAAAAATTTGCCAAAATGGGATCTACAATTAAGAACGAATTAGAGTTTATTTTGTTCTTAACACAAGCAGTTTTAAGCTTACTTACGAGTGGTTTAACGGGAATATTAGCAATGTTAATAGCGATACTTGTATTTTTCTTTTTTTAAATTAAAGCTTCTCTTGTCTCGAGTTCGAATCTCGGGTCGGACAAAAATCTATTATTCGGTTTTTCTGTTAAGAGATTCTCAGTAGCAGCCCGGAGTCAGGTAGTTGGGAGTGTTTTACCCCCGTGCCTCAGAAAGCCGTCGGTCCTGCGCCTGATCTCTGTCCGTATTACCTCCTCCTCTCCGGTTTACTGTCCCATCGCACTATGAGACTGAGGAAATGGAGAGTGCACTTGTGTTTGCGCATACACTCGTGCACTATAATCCTGTCCTGCTCAGATGGCTAGTCTCCGTTGAGACTGGACGCCGTGACCGAAATACGGTCTGGAGGGCATTATTTGCAGCTCCGTGATGGTCTTAGCAATGAGTGCGGCATTATAGGCGAAGATCCGAATCCCGCATGGAACAACTATTTGTATGGCCTATAAATAACTGTTCCGTGTCTGAACGTACGTGAACTGCTTCCACGATACAGGAAAAAATCATAATGTGGGGGGTAACGTTTTAAAAAAAATTCCAAAGTTCCCACACTTGGTAGATCCTTTTTACTGGAAACTTGTCCCAATGCTAGTGAAAACCCTTAATCATCAATAATAATTGATTACAAAGATTCCCTCTAAATTGTCTAGTCATTATTTAAAGTCAGCATTGCCTTCCGCTCGGAAATGCAGGAAGTTGATGGATGCAGGTGGCCATCACCGTGCTTTGTGACATTCCTTGGGGGAGGCCTATGTTCAGCAGTGGACTTGTGAAGGGCTGTAATGATGATGATGATGATGATTGCCTCCTTCTCCGGTGGCGCGCCATTCTCTTTCCGATCGCTGAACCTCTACCATCTCCGTATTATCGTGTGTCCGCCAGTTTCATCTCAGGGTCAAACAAAAATTCTAACAAGGTCAAACCCCAAATTAAAATGTTTTCTTCGTATTTTAAAAAGTGTTTTACAAAACCCGTATAACAAAACGAGGCATTCTATCTTATTCCTCAGAGGTGAAAACGCATCTGCATTGTAATTCTTTTTTTTTATAGGATAAGGGTCACAAACGAGCACACAGTCCACCTGATGGTAAGTGGTTGCTGTGGTTCATAGACATCTACATCTATCCTCGATAACGAATCAAAATGCAGATGCGTTGTCACCCGTGAGGACTAAGATGGAATGCCTCTTTTCCAGTACAAAGGGTCTCCGGTTCTCTACACTCACGCTGCTATTTTACGCTGGTATTCAGTGAGAGCGTGGTCCTTCCCCGGTCGAGCCGATCCATTCGTGCTACAACTATACCAGTAATATAGCTGCAGCATGGCTCTACCACGTAAAAAACCTTGAGGATAAATGTATCTAAGAGATGCAGGAAATCTAGCTAGGTGGTAGGTCTCTAGACCTAAGAATTCACCTGGGTAGGTATCAACCTATATTTCTGCTGCCAAACAATAGTGTGTTCATTACTGTATTCCGACCTGAAGAGTAGAGACAATATAATTACAGGCTATAATATGACGTTCCTCCTTTGTCCTTAGAGACGACAACGCATTTGTAGTTTTACTTGTTTGAAGTTGGCTACAAGTGTCCATGGACAGCATTAGCCACTTACCATCAGGTACTGTAAGATCGTTTGTCACTTTTGTTTCATTCATCATTCCTCGGGGGAATCCCATGTTCAGTAGAGGACACGTGATGCTGTAAGGAAGATTACGACGACTTACCTGTATTTCTTTTTACATATTGTACACTCGTGGGCCTTGCTTTTATCGCTTTGCAGTTTGTTCGAGTGCTTCTCTGAAACAAAAACGAACGAATTAATGAAGGAACGATAAGTAAGTTTGCTATTTGGCCTTAACAGACACATAATATACGAAAGTAGCGTTTTTATACCGACTTCAAAAAGGAAGAGGTACTCAATTCGACTGTATGTTCTTTTTTTATGTGTTACCTCGTAACTTTTTCTAGATGAACCGATTTCGATGATTCTTTTTTTATATGAAAGCTGCTGCTTCTCATATGGTCCTATATAAATTTGATCAAGGTCTGACCAATGGTTTTTGAGTTATCCTTAATAATTTATATTGAAGTCGGTTGTACAATTTTTTTTATTTTAAATTATAGTTTTTGAACTGAAAACTTCCTTGGAATCGTTGTGATTTGAAACTCGATGAAACGAAAAAGCGACACTATAAAGAGACAAACATATACATCTATAGCCTGCGAGAGAATGAAAAACAATATTATTTTAAATTAGTCGTGTTTAGGCCATCTAGCGACTATTTTACGTACCACTTTGAGATTCAATCAATTTTTGTTCGATAAAATGACTTTACCTATAGAATGAAGTAGATGGCGCTATTACAAAGCAATTTTACTCTAAAAATAATACTCTTTTGATCTAATACACCAAAATTTAGGCTCTACTTGTCTAAAAATAAGGATTGTAACATTTCGTCGTTGACGCCGCAAAGGAGCGAACCTCAAATTTTCAAAAAATTACAGGAGAGCAAGAAAACATTTATTATTCCCCGATTACTAGCTTTTTTTCATCAGAAAATTAAATATATTAGACTTAATGGAAAACTACATATAAGATTAATTTTCTGATGAAAAAAAGCTAGTAATCGGGGAATAATAAATGTTTTCTTGCTCTCCTGTAATTTTTGGAAAAATTGAGGTTCGCCCCTTTGCGGCGTCAACGACGATTTACTTGCTATAAAATTAAAGTTTTATGTTATATTTTATGCCGCATTTGTGGTTGAAAATTATCAAATTTAATAACCCATTTCAAAGTTTCACTTCTACCGCATGTGAACTGCACACATGTTTCTTTTTTTTTTTTGAAACTGTTGTGACAAACGAACGCACAGGTTACCTAATGGTAAGTGGCTACTGCTTTAGGATGTGCCGATTCTGTTCCTTAACGGGAGAAACACCTCTGCACATCCAAACTGATTATGGACCTTTAACGCGCAAACGTAACATCTGGGAAACTACGTTCTTAGCCCAGAAGAAATGAAATTACTACCTGCATAAACCCTCATAGAATTTTCTATGGGCCACAGTATCCACTTACCATCAGGTGAACTGTGTTCGTTTGTCACCATTATTCTATATATAAAAAAGAAAGAGAAAGAAGAAAAACAGAATTATGCGTTTGTGTGAATTATTATTAATGCGTGGCCACGCTGCAGCTATATTAATTGTATAGTTGTAGCACGAATGGGTCGGCTCGACCGGGCAAGAACCACGCTCTCACAGAATACCAGCGTAAAATAACAGCTTAACACTGCTGTGTTTCGTATGGTGAGTGTAGAGAAACGGAGACCCTTTTTACTGGAAAAGAGGCATTCCATCTTAGTCCTCACGGCTGACAACGCATCTGCATTTTGATTCGCAAACGAGGATAGATGTAGATGTATATGGGTCACAGCAACCACTTACCATCAGGTGGACTGTGTGCTCACTTGTCACCCTTATCCTATAAAAAAAATTAAGAAAAATTGCAAATACCTAAATGACTGAGATAGTCGGCCTTCTTCCTCAGCACGACGCCGCAGATGCCACAGATGTGCAACCTTGCGTCGTGCACGGAGCGGAGATGCTGCATCGTGGCGGTCGCGTCGCCGCTGAAAGTCTCTCCTTCTAGAATGCAATAGAAGATTGGTAATAATAAATAAATATCTATATATATATAGATAAAATAATTAATTTTTCTTCACAAAACTTAATTACATAGTTGATTGCGGTCTCCTTTTTAGCGAGTAATGCCTGTGTTTGGAAACCTCGCTATTCCTCATCTAAACATACATTTTTTTTATTCTAAAAATCAAAAATGACAAAAACTAATTACTCTATTTTAACAATCAAAAATTACAAGTACAAAAGTATATTATAAAAGTATATATGTGTGCGTATGCGTGTGTGTGTGTATGTATGTATGTATGTGTAATGTATGTTTGTGTGTGTGTGTGTGTGTGTGTGTGTGTGTGTGTGTGTGTGTGTGTGTGTGTGTGTGTGCGCACGTATGTGTGTGTGTAGAGAAAGAATTATACTGTTATATATTGTAAAGAACAGCGAATTATGAAATGCGGTCCATCAGAAATTCAGTTTCGTCATAGGTTTTCGGCTGCACCCATTTTAGTATAAGGTTTTTACACTCCTTGTACGTTTTGTCGTATACTCGTATGTTTAATTCTCTATTTATTTTATTATATAGGAATGCAGAACGTGAGCTAAATTGCCTACTAGCAAATATATCCGTAAAACGTGTAGTGACGGTTTAAGAGAATCATGCCGTTAGTTTCGTAAGGGGCGACGGAGGAAAACTCAAACAGAAAAGATGGGCAGCAGTTCAAAACAATTTTAAAAAAACTGCGGTTGCCATTCCGGCCGCCAATCGTGACAACTATGGCAAATATTCATCCCATGAGGCAATCTATGGGGAGGGCTATGTTCAGCAGTGGACTTTGATAGACTATACTGATGATGATGAACATGATGATGAAAGATAGGTGGTATGGTGGCGACGTAAGATAATTTTGCCACCGCCATCCTATTTCGTCTCGCGTAGGTACGTCGTAAGAGGTGACAATGAAACACGGCAGAAAAGACTATTAACAGTGGCGTAGCTACCGGGTACCTTGGGGGCCCTTTATTTCTCACTAGCATCTAAAATTATCCCACGGGATCCTTTTAGCGGGATAAAGGTATCCTATGTCTTATCCAGGTCGAGCTCTTTATACGTGCAAAATTTCATCCAAATCCATACAGTAGCTTTCGTGAAAGCGTAACAAACAAACAAACTTTCACATTTATAACATTATTAGGAAGAACTATTAAATAATATTATCTGCTGCGTTACACACGCTTTGCTTTATGTCTTGCAGTGGGCGATAAGGAATTGAAGATGAAGTAGTTTTGCACCTTTAAGTATTTAGTTTCATTTCAATAGGGCCCCAATCTCATTTTTGCCCAGGGGCCCTTAGTTACATAGCTACTCCACTGACTACTGGCTTCTAATATGGCGACTTAGGTAACTTTTATCTGGCAACCTGATGGTAAGTGACTACTGCGGTCTATTTTGACAACTTCAAAGAAAGAACGCTACAGATGCGTTGTCACCTCTGTGGACTACAATGGAATGTATCACAGTCCGTAATTACACTGGCTCTCTATATCCTTCAGACCGGAACAATGGAGTGCACGCACTGTTATTTGGCGGCAGAAATAGATAAGATACCTACCTGACTTAACATAACATAAACACTCACGCCTGTCACCCAGAGTGGTAGGCAGAGACTATGGACTTCCATTTGGCACGATCCTGACACATCTCTCTCGGCTCCTCCACATCCATATACCTACGCATACACGCTCGTCGGTTAAGAGTACTCTTAATTTGGCCCATTTTCAATATATCGCCAATTTGGTCGATAAAACTTCGCCTAGGGCGTCCCTTCCCGACTCTGCGGTTCACCTCTAACACATAAATTGCTTTGTCACTCTTTCCTCATTCATTCTTTCTACATATACGAGATTACTCTGACTTCTAGACTGAAAATTTAAAATTAATTTTGTACAACAGACTTCAATATATATTATTAAGGATAACTCAAAAACTATTGGTCAGACCTTAATCAAATTTATATGGGGCCACATGAGAAGCACCAGCTTTCAAATAAAAAGAGAATCATCGAAATCGGTTCACGTAGAACAAAGTTATGAGGTAACACATAAAAAAACATGCATTCGAATTGAGTACCTCCTCCTTTTTGAAGTAGGTAGAAAAGGAGTTTTACCGCCTATGAATGAAGAATGTTTGTCCCAGGCACGTAATTAAAAATGTTTCCGTCAACGAATCCATACTAGACGACTCTAATGTCTTTTTTTTTTCTCTTTATTTTGGCACAAACAGTCACTTTTTTTTTTACATAAACTTAAAATACCAAAAAAATAAAGGCAAAAAGAAGGCCCAAACATTTCATATTTATCTTACATTATCTTGCTATGCTAAAGATATTAAACACTGCAAAGCATGCATAGTGCATACGTTATTTTCCGTACGGTAAATAATCAACATAATCGTCATTACAGCCCTTCACAAGTCCACTGCTGAACATAGGCCTCCCCCAAGGAATGCTACAAAGCACGGTCCTGAGCCACCTGCATCCATCGACTTCCTGCATGTCTTACCAGCTCATCACTCCATTTAGTGGGGGGTCGCCCTACACTTCGCCTACCAGCACGAGGCTGCCATTCGAGAACCTTTTTTCCTCATCGGTTGTCGGTTCTTCGAGCTATATGACCGGCCCATTGCCACTTCGGCTTACTAATCCGTTGGGCTAGGTCGGTTACTCTGGTTCTACTGCGGATATCCTCATTTCTAAATAATATCTTCAAATATTTAATCTAAATATTATCAATGAGACTTACCTTTGTTTTGGTTTTTCTCGCATAGCAAACATTTGAACTGTCCCTTCTCTTGAGCTACCACCTGTAATTAAAATCATTTGGTTTTCTTAATCTAACTTTTTATTTCATAATAAGCAAAAGCATAATACATGGAGTCCTCGAAAACGTTAAGAAATATTTAAACTGGATGATTTTGAGAGATGTACGGAGGAGTATGTCCCAGTTTTCTCCAAATTAAAAATGTCATCTAGACACGATACACGACTATATTTATTGTGATATGATAATTCATATGATGTAATATAAATATAATATATAAAATGTAATATTAAGATATGTGATTCAACTGTAATCTTCTCATAAATAAGTAAAAATCAATTGCTGTCCGTTAGTTTCGTTAAAACTCAAAAACGGCTCGACCGATTTTGATGAATTTTTTTGTGTGTGTTTGAATGGATCCCTAGATTGTTTAGATTCACATTTGGATCCGGTAGGTGGCACTGTTGTCGAGATCCAGAAATCATCCGTGCGAAGCCGGGGCGGATCGCTGGTTTGTAATAACTTTCTACATGTCTAATAAGTCTTATCTCCAACTATAGTCTTTCTGTCGCAATCTTAAATTCAGCGTACTCTTTCAAGCGTTCATCCAATCAAATTACAGTACTGTTTAATTCGTCGTGCTTACGTTATATGACCTTCTTATTCAAACTTTACTTTCTATTCCCACATTTATGTTTTATTAATACTTGTTCTAGTATTCTACATTTCGTCCCCAATGGGGTGATTACAATCTGGTCACTTTCAACGCTGCCTAAACGCAGGCCTGTCTGTTCTCCGCAAAACGGAGTCCGTTTAATCTGACTCCTACTTTCCGAGGTACATCTGTAGAGGTTACTGATCATCTCGAGCTTCTCGGCATACAGTTGAGTGCTAACCTCAACTTTGGCGCTAACATTGAGTCGAAAGCACAAACTGCGGCCAAAAAACTGGGTATTTTAAACAAGGTGAAGCGATACTTCACGCCTGGACAGCTTCTAACTTTATACAAAGCTCAAGTCCGAAGTATTGTAGTCACCTTTGGGATGGCTCAGCAAATTATCAACTTGCCGCACTCGACTCAGTGCAACGCAGAGCCAAGAGGCTTATCGGCGACAAAAAGCTGGTGGAAACTAAGCTTCACAGCTTAGCTCACCGCCGCCAAGTTGCTTGTTTGTCGGTCTTCTACAGATTGTACTTCGGAGAGTGTGCCCATGAGCTTCATAAGCTCATACCGCCATCTCCATTCTCCTATCGGAATACCAGACGTACTGCAGGTTACCATCCACACTTGGTTGATATTCCGAATATTCGCACTAAGCGCTATAAGTCATCTTTCATAATGCGCACAGCCAAGGAGTGGAATGTCTGTTTTTCCGAGTGCATATAACCTTAACCTTTTCAAGGTGCGTGTTAACAGGCTTCTGCTGGGCAAATTCGCTCCATTACAGACCTCATCTTTGCCCTCGGGCCAGATGGAGGTCACGAGTGAGCCTAGTTTAATAATAATAAAACTTTTTCTGGCGCCAGGGCGGCGCCATTTAAGAATAACATTGACAGATTTCGTAGTGGGGAAGTTAATTTGTTAGAAAAATATAGAGATAAATGTCGCTTACTGAAATGTTATTTATTTTTATATTAATTAAATTAGAAATGGTTAAACCACATATATGCCGAAAAGTAGAAAAAAACATAAAATGTGTAGAGACTTAAGACACGAAAAATTTATAATAAAATCGCAACTAGAGATTAAAACACGAAAATTCATAATAAAATCGCAACTTTACAATGATGATGACACTATGTGACCATCTGCGTAACAAATAAGTTCACATTAGTACCAGCTAGCGACATCTGGTGAGTGTAAGATTATTAGCCCTCATTGCATCGTTTTAACTAAAATACGTCTATTACAGCCCATAAAAATCCACTGCTGAACATAGGCCTCCCGTTAGATTGCCTCCTAGAGAAGATTTTGGCCATATTTGCCACGCTGGAAACAGTACTTTTTATTTTCTAGTTGTTTTCGGAAGACGCTGCTGCCCATATCCTGGTTTGTTTCCCTGTCGCCTCTTACAACACCCACGTGACGAGGATGTTGGATATTCTTACACCGCCACTACACGGTAAAACTTTCTTATTTGACTCCAAATAACACACATAAAGGCGGTGAAGGAAAACATCGAGAGGAAACCTGCATGTCTGAGAAATTAAAAAAATATTTCGAAGACATGTGAAGTTCGCCAACACGCATTGGGGTAGCGTGGCGGACACTTCCTTGCCCTAAAATCCTCTCAGAAATGAGGGGAGGCCTGTGCCCAGCAGTGGAACGTATAAAGGCTGTAACTTTAACTTTTAACTTTAACATACAGGAAAATGGTCGCTCAACCTTACACTTCATTTCATTTGGAAGTTTCACTCCTACCGCGTGTGAACTGTACACATGTTTTTTCTACTTGTTTGACAAAATCTTACATTATTTCAATTGATATTTTACAGTATAAACATAATATACCTGTACTGTATACCGATGCGCTCAACACCATACATATTATAATAATTTTTATGCCTAGTCATGTAAGTCATACACGAATAAATGAACGAATGACCAACAAAACTTACCATCTGTAATTCATCATTGGAGACGTCATCTTGGTCTTCCTCAGTCTTGCTCTCAACAGACTTGACTTGGAACATCTCTCCCGATTCCACCTTTATGAATGCTCCGCCTAGTTGAAAAAGAAAATATAATTGAATAAAACTATTTTTACGAATTTTGGTTCGATCTACGCAGAAGATCATTCTGCGTAGATCGAACCAAAAATTAATATAAAAACTGAAGGTATAGCCGGGCCAACTATGACATCGGGACGTCAAACATCTCAGTCCCCGTGACCATGGGTTGCTGTAAAGCACCCGAAACGTCGGGAATCAAAATGGTAAAATTAAACGCGATAAAATCCGTAAAAATAGTTTTATTCAATGTGTAGTGTTCGCGTAAATATAAGAAATCATTAAGAAAATATAATCTTATACCCATATGACATTGTCGTGCTTTATAAGTACTTTGTATATTTATTATAGGAACTAGATATGGGCTAGAAGTCCATGATTGCCACATTAGTCTAGTGGTCGTAAACGCGACTGCTGATCATGAGGTCCGGAGTTCAAATCACAGGTCAGGACAAAATCTGTTATTGGGTTTGAGAGTTCCCATCGGACTATGAGAGTGAAGGAATAGAGAGTGCACCTGTCCTTGCGCATACACTTGGGCACTATAATCCTGAACCAGTTAAATATACAATCTCCTCTTTTCTCTTTGAGTAATGTCATTAAAGCTAATATTTTTCAGAAAGAAAGAAAAAACCACGCTTTATTTGGCACAGACCATTGACGTACACAAAGTACAAGTTAGGAACGGGTCATTCCGTTTATCCACCCTAAAAAATCATTCACCCTAGGGTGCATACTTGGAAACGCGTGTTCATTTAGCCATCCCTGGGGTAGATAATCGAAATTCACTTTTTAATTGTTGTTCCGCTTTTTATCCCAAGCACAGTTCAACAGAAAATATAGTCATATTTATATATTATTGATTAATTTTTAATAACTTTACTTAATTTAATAATTTTTAAAATCACCATTACGTATTGCATTTAAACCAAATTAAACTTCCTCGTTTTAAATAATAATAAGTAATTTATAAATTCTGCAATATGTCCAGGAAATGACCAACACTAATTTCATTATTGAGCAGACGCAATTGTATATCCTGGATAAAATCGTCACTTTTAATGTACATTTGCAAGCGTTTTCTAAATTACTTTGCTACAACAGATGTATTAGCGAAAAACTGGGCGTTTTATTGCAAGAATTCGAAAACTTTACTAAATTTGGATCTTTTAATTCATTTGAAATTGTTTTATGAGAAGATTCCAATGGATTTGTGGTTCTGTGAGGCACTCCTTTTATTTCAGCTTTAACCTTTCAAATTACAAGTATGTATATATTTTTTAGAGGTATGCTACACTCGACACTCTATTATGGGAAGTCAGAATGTGTCCAAAAAGGCACGTATGGCAATTCACAATGCTGTGTTAGTCCCTACTTTAATGTATGATAGTGAAAGTTGGGTGTGGCAGAAGAAGCATGAGAGTAGAATAAATGCTGTAGAAATGCGGTCATTAAGGAGTATGTTAGGGCTGAATCTGAATGACAGGATGAGACATTGTGTGATAAGAGAAGAGTTTGGTTTGCAAGATGACGTTGTGACCAGGAGTAAGAAAGGAATGCTTCGGTGGTTTGGTCATGTAGAAAAAATGAATGAGGAAAGAGTGACAAAGCAAATTTATATTGCAGAGGTGAACGGCAGAGTCGGGAAGGGACGCCCTAGGCGAATGTTTATCGACCATATTGGCGATATATTGAAAATGGGCCAAATTAAGAGTACCCTTAACCGACGAGCGTGTATGCGTAGGTATATGGATGTGGAGGAGGCGAGGGAGGTGTGTCAGGATCGTGCCAAATGGAAGTCCATAGTCTCTGCCTACCCTTCTGGGTGTCAGGCGTGAGTGTTTATGTCTTTTTCTACGTTATGCTAATATCTACGAAGTATCTTGAGCAAAATTTTATCGTGTTTCTATAAATAACTTCACATAGTACACCAGTTACTCGACTCCAAAGAGTCAGTAATTCCTTCATGGGGCAATGTATACGCTTTTACAACAAAGTACATGAAAATATGCAGGCCTTATCTATCAAAAAGTTTAAAATTTTTATTAAGTAAAATTGTTTAATAAGGGTTATTATCATCGATCACTAATAAAAAACTAGATACACAATCCCATGCAAAAGTTCTCTAAAAACTGTCGCCAAT
This sequence comes from Parnassius orleans, assembly GCA_029286625.1. Taxonomy (NCBI): domain Eukaryota; kingdom Metazoa; phylum Arthropoda; class Insecta; order Lepidoptera; family Papilionidae; genus Parnassius; species Parnassius orleans. Next base: position 1,724,718 of record JAGSMP010000096.1, on the reverse strand, counting down.
TGTTTTGACGTAATTTTAGTTGAAACAAATATACATTAATGTAAATTCAACCTTAAGTGCATTACCTAAAGTTGTATTCACAAAGCTACGTACAAATTAAAAGCGCACCCAAATGTTCGAGTGGGCGCTCATTCGGTAAGGACATTTTTTGTCACTGATTGTGTATCTAGTTTTTTTATTAGTGATCGATGGTTATATTACTAAAGAGTACATGATTGATAATAACCCCTGAGAATGAGGTGATCGCTACCATGCTGTTTCTAAAGTTTTCATAACATTTGTATAAAATAATATTTTGTAAATTGATTATATTAAAAAGAAAGTCCCGCTGGGTTTCTTGCTGGTTCTTCCCAGAACAGAGATTTTTTCCGAACCAGTGGTGAAAGTAAAAAAATGACTTTCAATAAGTTTTCTTGTAATCTATGTTGAATAAAAATGATTGTATTCTATTCTATTCATAGCCAATGGGGAAAATCGGAAGACAAATAATATACACATTCCGATTATCCACCCCATCTGGGATGGATAGATGAACATGCATTTCATTTATTAGACAGATTCATTTATTACGCTTGTTGTGACAACACCGTTTAGTCATCTCTTCATTTTTATTTTGCAATTGTTAACAAAAGTTTACCATTACTTTCTAAATTAGTACCATTTTAAAGCCAGTGAATCGAGTGTTAACATAGTGAAAGCCGTTTTAAATTTAATAACGCGGTCCGATACAGTGAAGCAAAACATTTTAAAAATATTTAGTTACTGGTTGCAATCTTGACCTACCTCACATAAGCGTGCTAAAACGATCAACTCGTGCCCGTCGTAGCTGTTGTGCGTACGCAAAAGGCGATACCCCGATTGTTCGCGATTTTGCCGAGCTAGTTATCTACGACCTTACAGCGCTACGAGCTTCCAAAGTACGGCACAAATAGTCCCGCCCACTTTGCTACGATACTTACGAACCACCGCTGCACTTACTGCGTCACTGACTCGCCGTAGCAAGCGATCAACAGGTTGCTTTTTTTTGTATTTATATACCATATAAAATATATTAGTATGCCGAAAATCTGCTTGGGTTGCAAACTTGATATAAAAACGATAATTTCTGCAAATGTGCTTCTGCTGGGCAAATTCGCTCCATTACAGACCTCATCTTTGCCCTCTGGCCAGATGGAGGTCAAGAGTAAGCCTAGTTTAATAATAATAAAAAAAAATCTGGCGGCAGGGCGGCGCCATTTAAGAATAACATTGACAGATTTCGTAGTGGGGAAGTTAATTTGTTAGAAAAATATAGAGATAAATGTCTCTTACTGAAATGTTAGTTATTTTTTATATTAATTAAATTAGTAATGGTTAAACCACAGATATGCCGAAAAGTAGAAGAATTAAAAAAAAAAGATAAAAATGTGTAGAGACTTAGATTAAAACACGAAATATTTATAATATAATCGCAACTTTACAATGATGATGACACTATGTGACCATCTGCGTAACAAATAAGTTCACATTAGTCCCAGCTAGCGACATCTGGTGACCGTAAGAGTATTAGCCTTCATTGCATCGTTTTAACTATAATACGTCTATTACAGCCCATAAAAATCCACTGCTGAACATAGGCCTCCCGTTAGATTGCCTCCTAGAGAAGATTTTGCCTTATTTGCCACGCTGGAAACAGTAGTTTTTATTTTCTAGTTGTTTTCATTCGACGCTGCTGCCCATATCCTGGTTTGTTTCCCTCTGTCGCCTCTTACAACACCCACGGGACGATTAGGGTGTTGGATATTCTTACACCGCCACTACACGGTAAAACTTTCTTATTTGACTCCAAATAACATACATAAAGGCGGTGAAGGAAAACATCGTGAGGAAACCTGCATGTCTGAGAAATTAAAAAAAAAATTTCGAAGACATGTGAAGTTCGCCAACACTCATTGGGGCAGCGCGGCGAACAATTCCTTGTCCTAAAACCCTCTCAGAAATGAGGGGAGGCCTGCGAAAAAACGGTGGTAGTTTTCCGTGTGGTGGCGGTCTAAGAATATATTAGGTCCTTACATATGAAATTCGCGTTTTGTAAGGGAGGAATATAAAGTCATTTTTTTTTGTAAAATATATTTAATTAATCAAAGTATGCACCGTTGTTATCTATGCACTTTTGCCATCTCATAGGTAGTTCATTGATCCCTTTACCAAAAAAACCATGGGGGCGAGAATCAATAAACTCTTTGAAGGCGGTTTGGACTTCCGCATCGGAGTTGAATTTTTTTCCTTGTAAGAAGTTGTCCAAATTCCAGAAAAAATGGTAATCTGTTAGAGCAAGGTCCGGGGAGTACGGTGGATGTCGCAGACATTCCAATTGTAGCTCATCTAACTTAGTGGTTGTTTGTTGTGCAGTGTGTGGTGTTGCGTTGTCGTGAAGCAGCAGTGGCCTAGAGCGATTGACCATTCTCGGTTGTTTAGTAGTTCTTCCTTCATGGTTTGCAGTTGCTGACAAAAGATATCTGCCGTAATTGTTTGGCCAGATTTTAGAAAGCTGTAGTGAACGACACCGGCGCTAGTTCACCAAACACTCACAAGTAACTCACTCAGCAGTGGGACGTATATAGGCTGTAACTTTAACTTTTAACTTTAACATACAGGAAAATGGTCGCTCAACGTTATACTTCATTTAATTTGGAAGTTTCACTTCTACCGCGTGTGAACTGTACCCATGTTTTTTTTTCTACTTATTTGACAAAATTTTACATTATTTCAATTGATATTTTACAGTATAAACATAATACCCTCAACACCATTATTTTTACGTAGTAGAGGCATGCTGCAGCTATATTAGTAGTATAGTTGTAGCACGAATGGGTCGGCTCGACCGGGGAAGGACCACGCTCTCACAGAATACCAGCGTAAAATAGCAGCTTAACACTGCTGTGTTTCGTATGGTGAGTGTAGAGAACCGGAGACCCTTTTTACTGGAAAAGAGGCATTCCATCTTAGTCCTCACGGGTGACAACGCATCTGCATTTTGATTCTTTATTGAAGATAGATGTAGATGTCTATGGGTCACAGCAACCACTTACCATCAGGTGGACTGTGTGCTCGTTTGTCACCCTATCCTATAAAAAAAAAAACCATACATATTATAATAATTCTTATGCCTAGCCATGTAAGTCATACACGAATAAATGAACGAATGACCAACAAAACTTACCATCTGTAATTCATCATTGGAGACGTCATCTTGGTCTTCCTCAGTCTTGCTCTCAACAGATTTGACTTGGAACATCTCTCCCGATTCCACCTTTATGAATGCTCCGCCTGGTTGAAAAAGAAAATATAATCTTATACCCCATATGACATTGTCATGCTTTATAAGTACTTTGTATATTCATTATAGGAACTAGATATGGGCTGGGCTAGAGTCCATGATTGCCTCATTAGTCTAGTGATCGTAAACGCGACTGGTCAGGACAAAATCTGTTTTTGGGTTTGAGAGTTCCCATCGGACTATGAGAGTGAAGGAATAGAGAGTGCACGTGTCCTTGCGCATACACTTGGGCACTATAATCCTGAACCAGTTAAATATACAATCTCCTCTTTTCTCTTTGAGTAATGTCATTAAAGCTAATATTTTTCAGAAAGAAAGAAAAAACCACGCTTTATTTGACACAGACCATTGACGTACACAAAATACAAGTTAGAAACGAGTCATCGTTCATTCACCCTAAAAAATCATTCACCCTAGGGTGGATACTCGGAAACGCGTGTTCATTTAGCCATCACTGGGGTAGATAATCGAAATTCACTTTTTGATTGTTGTTCCGCTTTTTATCCCAAGCACAGTTCAACAGAAAATATAGTCATATTTATATATTATTGATTAATTTTTAATAACTTTACATAATTTAATAATTTTTAAAATCACATTACGTAAGGCATTTAAACCAAATTAAACTTCCTCGTTTTAAATAATAAAAAATAATAATAAGTAATTTATAAATTCTGCAATATGTCCAGGAAATGACCAACACTAATTTCATTATTGAGCAGACGCAATTGTATATCCTGGATAAATTCGTCACTTTTAATGTACATTTGCAAGCGTTTTCTAAATTTCTTTGCTACAACAGATGTGTTAGCGAAAAACTGGGCGTTTTATTGCAAGAATTCGAAAAACTTTACTAAATTTGGATCTTTTACTTCATTTGAAATTGTTTTATGAGAAGATTCCAATGGATTTGTGTTTCTGTGAAGCACTCCTTTTATTTCAGCTTTAACCTTTCAAATTTATCCAGTGGTAGAGCCATGCTGCAGCTATATTACTGGTATAGTTGTAGCACGAATGGGTCGGCTCGACCGGGGAAGGACCACGCTCTCACAGAATACCAGCGTAAAATAGCAGCTTAACGCTGCTGTGTTTCGTATGGTGAGTGTAGAGAACCGGAGACCCTTTTTACTGGAAAAGAGGCATTCCATCTTAGTCCTCACGGGTGACAACGCATCTGCATTTTGATTCTTTATTGAAGATAGATGTAGATGTCTATGGGTCACAGCAACCACTTACCATCAGGTGGACTGTGTGCTCGTTTGTCACCCGATCCTATAAAAAAAAAAAAAAATTACAAGTATGTATATTTTTTTATAGGTATGCTACACTCTACACTCTATTGTGGAAAGTCAGAATGTGTCCAAAAAGGCACGTATGACAATTCACAATGCTGTGTTAATCCCTACTTTAATGTATGGTAGTGAAAGTTGGGTGTGGCAGAAGAAGCACGAGAGTAGAATAAATGCTGTAGAAATGCGGTTATTAAGGAGTATGTTAGGGCTGAATCTGAATGACAGGGTGAGAAATTGTGTGATAAGAGACGAGTGTGGTTTGCAAGATGATGTTGTGAGCAGGATTAAGAAAGGAATGCTTCGGTGGTTTGGTCATGTAGAAAGAATGAACGAGGAAAGAGTGACAAAGCAAATTTATGTTGCAGAGGTGAACGGCAGAGTCGGGAAGGGACGCCCTAGGCGAAAGTTTATCGACCAAATTGGCGATATATTGAAAATGGGCCAAATTAAGAGTACCCTTAACCGACGAGCGTGTATGCGTAGGTATATGGATGTGGAGGAGGCGAGAGAGGTGTGTCAGGATCGTGCCAAATAGAAGTCCATAGTCTCTGCCTACCCCTCTGGGTGTCAGGCGTGAGTGTTTTTTTTTTATGTTATGCTAATGTCTACGAAGTATCTTGAGCAAAATTTTATCGTGTTTCTATAAATGACTTCACATATTACACCAGTTACTCGACTCCAAAGGGTCAGTAATTCCTTCATGGGGCAATGTATACGCTTTTACAACAAAGTACATGAAAATATGCAGGCCTTATCTATCAAAAAGTTTAAAATTTTTATTAAGTAAAATTGTTTAATAAGGTTATTATCATCGATCACTAATCCAAACTACATACAAAATTGGCAACACAGTACTCAATCAAGTAGAGTGTATACGAGACCTGGGCGTTTTGTTGGATAGTAAACTGTCTTTTGTACCACATATAAACAGTATTATAACGAAGGCGTCCAAATGTGCGAATTTTTAGGTAGAAACACCAAACGGTTCAGACAAACTCAAACATTACTACTACTCTTTCACAGCTTAGTTCGGAGCAACCTTGAATATTGTTCTCAAGTTTGGTCTCCTTTCTATGAGGTTCATAAGAGTGGAATTGAACGAGTACAGCGGAGGTTCCTTAGTATGCTAGCATTGAAATTTAACCAACACCGCTCGTTAACTTCATATGATGAGCAGCTAAAACATTTCCGTATACCTTCCTTATATAACAGGCGCAAACTTTTGGATTTGAGCTTCCTCTACAAACTGTGTAATAATGGCATCGACTGTCCTCAATTACTGGAAATGGTTAACATTAATGCTCCAAGCAGATTACCACGATTTAATGTCTACAAGCTGTTTATGGTCCCACCTCACAGGACTAACTCGGTCTTAATTCAGCATTATGTAGAATGTTTAGACTGTATAATGATATATCTAGGCCATCCGATTTAGATATTTTCAATGACAATTTAAATATTTTCAGAAGAAAAGTGTTACTTTATTTAGAATCTAAGTTTTAGATGATAAATGTAAACCCTTTTTAATTTCTCACAAATACGCAATTTTGCTACTGTGCTATTAAATTTTGTACGATAATTAACTTTTCGCAACATTACTCTGTGTTAGCTGTGGTTACCTATAACTGGGTGAGCACATTGCATGTTTCTCACAATGCTTGTTTCTTGTTTTTAGTATTTGTGTATCACCTGTCGGTGACCCTTATAAATAAATAAATAAATAAAAAAAAAAAATAAACATGCGTTTCCGAGTATATACCCTAGGGTGGATGTTTTAGGAATAACCGTATAACCGTAGATACATTACTTTTACATGAGTAACTAAAAAATTACAACATCTGTGGTACCACCCTAGTAAATATAACTTATTTAATAAAAGGTATCATTAAAATCGGTTTACAGTTGGAAACATACATAAAAAAGAACACAATAAAGTTGAAAATTAAAGCACGACTCAAGTATAGTAGCTGCTTACCCTGTTCCTGTGCAGCCGCAATGATTGCGTTAGCAGTTTCTTCATCGCCGGCCACTTGCAACTCTATTTGCTCATCGTTTGAATCTGAAACAAGTAATTTATTGCGGTGATGAAATAGTCGCGAAGATCGTGAGCGATCATGTCTAGTATAACAGGATCGATTAGTATATGTATTTTATTTCAGTGAAAACTTCTTTCGGCACATATATATAGTTATAGCACGAAAGGGTCGGCTTGACCGGGGTGAGAGCACGCTCTCACAGAATACCAGTGTAAAATAGCAGCCTAACGCTGCTGTGTTTCATATGGTGAGTGTAGAGAACCGGAGACCCTTTTCACTGGAAAAGAGGCATTCCATCTTAGTCCTCACGGGTGGCAACGCATCTGCATTTTGATTCGTAATCGAGGATAGATGTAGATGTCTATGAACCACAGCATCCACTTACCATCAAGTGGACTGTGTGTTCGTTTGACATCTTTAATTCACTAATTACAGCCCATAAAAAGTCTACTGCTGAACATAGACCTACCCTATAGATTGCCTTATAAGGAATATTTGCCATAGTTGCCAATCTTGGCAGGCGGGTTGGCAACCGCAAGTTTTTTTATATAGATCTAAAAGATGCTGATACTTCTGTTTAAATTTCCTTCTGTTGCCTCTTACGAAACCACGGGATGATATAGGGTAGTGGATTCTTTCACACCATGATGTTTGTCACCTATTGTGGTATAAAAACCCAAAGCATCGTTACTCACCTTGGCTATCCCCGTTATCGTTGTCGTCCAAGCTACTTCCTTCCGGCACCATAATGGATATTTCGTTATCACCATACAAAAACTTCTGTCCTGACACCACGTGTATAATCGAACCGTTCTCCCCGTCCATCACAATTGTATCTGCGAACCATTAACGAATAAGACCATCATTAAATGAAACTTATTTTTTTTTTTACGGATTTTATCGCGTATATTAACTTATTTGAAATTCCCGAAGTTTCGAGTACTTTACAACACCCTTGGTCACGGGGAGGGAGGACCATGAGTACCACGTGTACGGCGGTGAAGAAAAACATCGTGAGGAAACCTGCATATCTGAGAAATTAAATACTTCGAAGTGTTAGGTTCTATATCAATTAATCAAAGAGTTTTTGTAATTTTAAAAACGATATTGTCAACACTGGTCATCATCATCATTACAGTCCTTCACAAGTTCACTGTTGAACAAAGGTCTCCCCTCCCCCAAGGAATGCCACAAAGTACGGTCATGAGCCACCTGCATCCATCGATTTCCTGCATGTCTTACCAGGTCATCAATCCATCTAGTGGGGGGTCACTCTTTTTTTTACATGGGGAAATGCCTACGCATACCCGCCTCGCGGGTTATGTCGGATTCGCACCGACTAAAACCCCATGGTGTTCCACCTTCGCCGCATATTGGCAGGGCCATGGGAACGCTTTCGCACACATCCGCGGTCCCACCAGCGCCGGCCGTCCCATGGCAGCCCCTTCTCGGAGGAGGACTTCTCCTCCCCATTCTCTTTCTCAGGCAAGGTGCACCAGGAACACAAGGCACGCCCCCCTTCACGGCCTCCAACTTCACCTGCGTAACGGGGTCCCCCGAGTCCGATACGCGGAGGCCATGGGGCCAGGAAAATCGAGCGCACAGTAGCACCCGCTTTCCCGACCCCAGCGGCGGATCTTTGGCTCCGCCGCCAACCAAGTTTCGGGCGCGGAGGGCTGGGAGAGCGGCGCCTCGCAATACCGACACTCCTCTCGCCCCGCGACTCCACCCGGTGCAGCGGCAGGGGAGGGCACCTCTCCCGCCGCAGCCCACCGACACACATCAGCAGTGGGCTCTCCAAGCCCACTCGCAGTGGCCAGCTCGGGCCGGCCCTACACCACGGACCAGCCAAGGGAATCCTCTTTGTTCACCGCGGATGACCAAGCCTCGGCTACTAAGCCGTTGGGTCTTGATATATTTTTTTCAGAAACGCCGTATTTGTTTAAAGTTGTTTTGTTTCCATTAAGTCTGGAGATTTTTTTTACAGAATATTGATTACATAATATGTTTTATTTGTTCACGATCTGGAAAGCCAATTCCATCACCTAACCGTCACAGCCTATTAAAGTCCACTGCTGAACATAGGCCTTCCCATAGATTGCCTCATAGGGAGGATATTTAACATAGTTGCCACGCTTGGCAACAAAAAAATGTGATTGCCAACCAGTGGAGTAAAACACAACACGGAATAACATTTTTTTAGTTTTTATTTGTTATTAGGAAGACGCTTCTGCCCATCCTCTGGTTGGTTTTTTTCTGTCACCTCTTACGACACCCACACGATATGGTACACCATCACCTAAGAGAGGGAGATTGAAAATAAAAGCTTACGTTCATCTTCGCCGTCGTCGTCATCCCTCTCGTTCAATATTTCAAACTTGCCCAGTACATATTTATCTGGAGACTCACTTCCCGGACCGTCGTTAGTCGAACTGTCCAAGCCAGAAAGTAAGTTGACGTCGAAATAGTTATTTGACTTCGACTTCTCGTCATCGTTCTGAAAAAATATATGTTATTCAGTTTTAATAGTGGATCCATAGGGAAATAAGGTTCTCGAATGATAGCCTCGTAACGGTAAGCAAATTATGGGAGATCATCCACTAGATTGAATGACGAACTAATAAGAGATGCAGGAAGTCGATGGATGCAGGTGGCTCAGGACCGTGCTTGGTGGCATTTTTTGGGGAGGCCTTTTTTAAATGGAATAAGGGAGGACAAACGAGCACACAATGTGACAAAGGAGCATACAGCCCACCTGATGGTAAGTGGATGCTGTGACCCATAGTCATATATATTTATCCTCTATTAAGAATCCAAATGCAGATGCATTGTCAACCCTGAGGACTAAGATGGAATGCTTCGTTTCCAGTAAAAAGAGTCTCCGGTTCTCTATACGATACGTATACGGAACACAGCATCATTAAGTTGCTATTTTACGCTAGTATCTGTGAGGCGTTTGATTAGCGATGATGATTATAGATGGCTTTGTGATGAATTGTAGTGATGTTGATGATAAAGATACGGTCCATTTTACTATAAGAAGTGCATGTGAAAACTGTATATTACAAACTATTCCTTTAAAAGGTGTCGAAAGAGTGGACAGGGAAAACTGAAACAGTTGCTCTAAATAATAAAAACCTGCGGTTGCCAAACCCTCTGCTGAGTGTGGTAACTATTGGAGATAGCCCCCTTTCTGCCCCCTATTAGACAATTTATGTGTTTTTTATGGACTTTTGAATGATAATGGAGTCAGTATAATTAAAGGAATAAGAACACCTTCAAGATCTTCACTGTGAAGTTGGTTGCGGGGTGTCGGTGGGCTGCAGGCTCTTACCAAAAGTTGGACTATTATTTCGTTTGTTAATAATTATTATTAAAAAAAAATATTAAAAAATCTAATGTCGGAGGTTATCATAACTTAAGCCACTTTTTAAAAATCTCTAATAAATTATTATATATATAGATACCTCGTCGGAAGCATTTTCGAAAACCAACTTATTGCAGTCTTCTGTCGCTGCTATAACTGCTAAAGAGCAATCTGAAAAATAGTTCCATTATTATTATATATCAAATATTAAAATAATTTCCACTCGTCAGCCTCTGATGTCGGGGTTTTAATTTAATTTTTATTTTAACATGTATATGTTGCAGTAAGATAGTTAAGGCCGTGATATAGTTATATATTATATATGAAAGCGGGTCATACCTATCTGACTAGACCAGTGGTTCCCAACCAGTGGTCCGCAAGAGCTTAGCTATGGTCCGCGAAAGATTTAAATATTTTACCTACCTAATCCTTTTAAATAGCACATTTATTATTTACTCGTCACGCGGGCAGTGCAACACCGCGCGTCACGTAAGTACCTACTAGCTTTAACAATAAATGCACAAAATAAAACATGCGTGAGTGTCGTGGAACACTCGATTTAGGAACGAAGCTCCTTTCGTAGTAGGTATATTATTATTGATAAACGTATTATATTATTGATTAACACACACAAATAAATGAATTACTAAAGTCTATTAAAATGAAGCGTCATTTAAAATAAAATAATATTTCTTTCATGGCAAGATAAGAAAAAGTGCGCGGGAGATGGATATTATTCCATCTCGCTGCCTTATAGCCGCCAAGGTCGTCTACACTCCGTCAGAAGGGGTCATGACGGAAAAATCTTTCTCGCCTAGCCCCCATCCCCAAATTCGTACCGTCCGTTGTCAGTTTATTACATAATTATGTTGTTTTTTCTTTTACCTTATGGTCCCTGTTAACTTACAAAAAAACAAAGTGGTCCCTACTCAAAAAAGGTTGGGAAACCCTGTACTAGACTAATCTAGTGAAATAATTATAATTGTAGTTTGTTTGTAATTTGTTAGTCAAAACTACTTTTGACTTATAGTTTTTGAATTTTTGAAATTAAAAAGTTAAATTCTTTCATTATTACATTTTATATCGTTATAATGTACGCGGCTTTAGGGTGGCCCAAGGGCCAAGCCAGCCGCACCCTACCCTACTGTCAAAAAAGGGACATGAACAACAACACAACAGGAACGTCAATGTCGCGAAATTTGTTCCTCCTGTACATTCAGTTTACAATTGTGGCCGTAGAAGGAAAAAGGGAGATCACCCGCCGTGCAAGGTGTGCTGCCCGGGGAGCGGCCAACGCTCCGAGTGGTAGTTCGAACCTATTCTATATATACTGTTTTTGCTTCGGAACTTTGATAGCGCGATTTAGGCTTCGATGTATTTTCGCTTGTGGCGCGACGACAGCGCCGCCACATCACCCCCCTGCTCAGACCGGAGGTCGATAGTGTAGTCCGATTGCCGGTGCGTCCTTAATGCCGGTGGGGAATGCATACTGTGTGCGTAAGGGCAAGTGACGCCGGTGCGAACGAAATGCCGGTGTATAATGCATGCTATACAACGCACTGGCAAGTGATACCGGTGAGAACGATGTGCCGGAGCAAGTGCCAGAAGTCTGCCTTATAAATCTGCGGTAAGTCGAAATGAAGACAACAAGTTGGACTGGCTTGCAGGAGCTGAAGACTGCAGAAGCCGATTCTTGGGAGTGAATGGTAGGGGTTCTTGAGGATAATGACGAAGGCTTGAAGTTGTAGTTTTCCGAAGGTTGTTGGTTGCGTGTTCATATCACGTCGGTTGGTCACCACTGTGGCGGGTGGAAGGAAAAGAGGAGATTATCTATAATTATTTCACTAGATTAGTCCAGTAAGATAGTTATGAACCGGTATATAGCTATATCCGACCGGACCGGATGGTGTACTTTGGTGACTACTGCTGGAACTCCTGGACGAGTAGAACTAGTCTACTCGTCCAGGAGTTCCAGTAGTAGTCACCGAAGTACACCATCAGGTCACTCCATCAAGTCCGGGGGTAAGGTCTAATCATAACTAACAAAACGAGCCCAAACTTGGCACACCTAGTTCTACTCGTCCAGGAGTTCCAGTAATGGTCACCGAAGTACACCATCAGGTCTCTCTATCAAGTCCGGAGGTAAAGTCTCATCATAACTAACAAAACGAGCCCAAACTCGGCACATCTAGTTCTACTCGTCTAGGAGTTCCAGTAGCAGTCACCGATGTACACTTTCAGATCACTCCATAAAGTCCAAGGCGAATAGGCATTCATATATATATATATATATATATATTTATATATATAAATCCCACTTACTTTCAGCGAAACAAAATATTATAACAAAAATGTGTGATTATAAAAATAATAATATTATTTTGCCTTGTCAAGTACCTATGTATCAAATTCGAAAATTTAGTGTATGTACAGCGATCTTTTTCAGCTGCAGCAATCAGGCAGGCGATACAGTATCCACTCACGACGGCAGCCGAGGCAGAAAATTTCGATGAAACCACCATCGAAATTTTTGTACTACAAATCAAAACAGGCACCAAAAATAAAATAACCCTTATTGCAATACGTTATGATTCATCCATATTAGCAAAATATGTGAAAAAATAAGCATCAGTTTTTATTTTTTTACGACTATTTGTGACATTTTTATAAAAAGTAAACACCACTATTTTTTTATAGAATATGTCTGCCTAATTATAGTATTTTTAGAAATCTTAATATATGTTGATAATAGAACAAAAAATGTACCTAAACATGAGCCGGTATCGTTAATTTTGTAGAAAATGGCTAGGGAAGATCGTTTTTACAATATAAAAAACTATTATTTTCAACAAAAAAGTTACCACCATTTGAAGATAAAGAACCATTCTATACAATGTAGCTATTAGCTATGTTTGATTTGGTTTAGTTTTGTCACAAAATGTACCGAAAAACAGCATAATTTTGCCCGATTTGCAAACGCACCCTTAACTACTTTTGGTTAGGTTGCATTATCTTAGACACGGGAGCACCTATTTCGTCATCCAATAGTGGATACTCTTACGGCCACTACATGGTACCTTATACGGGAAAGGTGAAAAATTACACTTATTTTAATATATATTTAATTTACCTGATCGCTTGAAAATCGCTGAACTGTTACCTCGTTTGTTAGTAACAACTTTTATAGTTCTGTAACGTTATTTTTGATTTACTCTTAATTTTGAAGAAAATCCAGTGAGAAATAAATAGAAAGAAAGTCGTAATCGCCACTACTCTATATCATCCCGGGTGTCGTAAGAGGCGACAGAGGGAAACAAATCAGGAGATGGGCAGCAGTATTTTCCTAACAACCACTAAAACATAAAAAACTGCGGTTGACAACTCGCCTGCCAAGCGTGGCAACTAAGGAAAATATTCTCCCTATAAGAATCAATAGGAAGGCCTATGTTCAGTAATAGACTTTTAATAGGCTATAGATAAATAGAGAGAAAGAAAAAGAAAGAGAGAGACAGAGAGAGCGAGGCCTTAAGTACATCAATCTTTACTCTGTTACCCTATAACGGTCTACATATTTTAGCGCTAACATGTTTCATGGTGAGGCTTTTCTACAGACTTCAAAAAGGAGGGGGTACTCAATTCGACTGTATGTTTTTTTATGTGTGTTACCTCATAACTTTTTTCTAGATGAACCGATTTCGATGATTCTTTTCTTATTTGAAAGCTGGTGCTTCTCATATAAATTTGATCAAGGTCTGACCAATAGTTTTTGAGTTATCCTTAATAATTTATATTGAAGTTGGTTGTACAAATTTTTTAATTTTAATTCATTTATCTACTCATTATTATATTTTTGCCACAATAATGAGGATTTTTTTATAATTGTCACGCTTGGCAAGTGAATTGCCGATCGCATTTCCAAATTTAAGGCGTGATTTACGCTGCTCCTCTGTTGCTAGTTTGGGCATTCCACCCCTGGTATATACGAGATGGTATATACCGTTTTCTATCGAAGGCAAGGCGCCAAAAATCCTCTTTTAGAACACCCTATTTATACGTGGTAGAGTCATGCTGCTCCTATATTATCGCTGCAGCACGAGTGGGTCGGCTCGACCGGGGAAGGACCACGCTCTCACAGGATACCAGCGTAAAATAGCAGCTTGATGCTGTTGTGTTTCGTATGGTGAGTGTAGAGAACCGGAGACACTTTTTACTGGTAACAAGGCATACCATCTTAGTCCTCAGGGATGACAACGCATATGAATTTTGATTGTTAACCGAGGATAGTTGTAGATGTCTATAGGCCGCAGCATTCATTTACCGTCAGGTGGACTGTGTGGTCACTTGTCACCCTTATTCTATAAGAAAAAATCAGAGGCAATCACAAGGATTGCCGACAGAAGCGAAAACTCAATGATATATAAAGATATGCTAGTGACGCATGTCGAGGTCATCGGTGACGCGAACCCATAAGTTTTTCCCCTGCCAAAAATCGCTCAGTTTTCACTTCAAAAACCCACGAGACGAAATCTATGGTGAATTCTTACGTCCCCACCGCCCGTTGATTTTCATAATTACCTTCATCAATCTCCATCGGCTGGTCCTCGTTGGTATCCAGATCATTTTCAATTTTAGCACCATCGCCTTCTTCCTTCTCGATTATTTCTTCTATATCGTTCGACACGCAATCGCTGATCCTGGTCAAGACCGCCGATGATAAGAAATCCTTGGGTAGCGTGTTCACGTTGAAACTCAGAACCGGATTCGTTTTCGTGGTCACGATCGAGGATAGGGATTGCTGTGCTGACGTCACCGTTGACGTCACTGCTGCGCTCTTCTGTGACGTCACAACTTCCAATATATTTTTCGTTCTTTGGCTAGTTCGGGACTTCATTGGCGACACATCGGTATCCACAGGTTTGGTGTTTTGATTTGGTATTGGTACAACGACTTTCTGTAGGGTTTTATTTGACAGTGCGCCTGTCGTTTTGATGCTTTGCGTGAGGACGGACGAACCGACGGTAACTTTCAAGTTTAGTGTAGACGGTGACAATATTCTTATCTCTGGCTGAAAAATGGACAAATATTGATATAAAAATTAATGACCACAGATTTTGTAGAGTTAGGGTAAGTTTTAATACGGAATCTGAGACTGATGATGGACTGTAGCGTCAAAGGTTCACGTTTGGTACTACGATGGTCAATTACTCTGCCAAGAGTGACCTTTAAGACAAATCCTCATTTAAATTCACTTTTAGTTGACTTCAAAAAAAGAAGGAAGTTCTAAATTGGACTGTTTGTTTATTTGTATGTATGTTACGCGATATCTTCCTCAATTGTAAACCGATTTTAATGATTCTTTTTTCATTAAATAGGGTATACTTCACGGGTGATTACATATAAGCCGCAAAGTTACTGTAACATTGCGATCTCTTTATTGCCTGAAAAATTTTCTTCCCACAAAGTTTCAAAATTTTGCTTGTTCAATCTCTTATTCTGGCGATAATAGACTATGTAGATGTGTGTTGCACAGACTTATCTCAAGAGCATCTTAACACACTGGATCGTTTCCTCAATAACTGCATCAGATACATTTATGGTCTTCGTAAATGTATGTAATATGTATCATCTTTTCGTACTCAGCTTAACTGGCTACCTATCCGTCAGCGCAGATATGTTAGAATACTCTGCACTCTTTTCACTATCCTGAACGATCCTTGTGCTCCTGAGTACTTGAAATCTAAATTTCAGTACTTAGGAGATACCCATTAATTGTTTTCTCCGTTCTTCGAATATAAAGTTTATTTTCTCTTAATGTTATATATATATTCTAGTTTATTCGAACTTCGTTACCTTTATTTTCTCATTATTAATTTACTTTTGCTGGTTGACTGGGAGAGAATGCCTTAAGGCATTAAGTCCGCCATATGTACGATTTTTCTTTTTGTGCATAAAAGTTTAAATAAATACATTAATAAATATAAAATAGCAAAATGATTTTACCCCAGAGGGTGGAAAATAATAGGTGATTTTTTTATGTGACTAATATAGTATAGTTCACATATAACCGTTAATTTATTTAATAAAAATTAAAAGCCGACCTCAAATTACAGAAAAAATTAAACAATTTCCATATAATAGCTTAAAAACTCGGGGCTATAATTCGTTTGTGCGCACTATGTCTTAGAACCGACTTCAGAAGCTATTATGTGGAAATTTCATTAAAAGTTTAAAAAATATAATTCACTGCTAGCCGTATGAGGGAGCTCAAAGTCGCTCAGCAAGCTATGGAAAAAGCTACGCTCGGGTATTCTCTGCGTAATAAACTTAGAAATGTGGATATTCGCAGTAGAACCAAAGTAACCGTCATAGCCCAACGGATTAGTAAGCTAAAGTGGAAATGGGCCGGCCATATAGCTCGTAGAACCGACAACCCTTGGGGAAGAAAAATTATTGAGGGGCCCTTTTACTAGATGGAGTGACGACCTGGTAAGACATACAGGAAGTCAATGGATGCAGGTGGCTCAGGACCGTGCTTTGTGGCATTTCTTGGGGGAGGCCTATGTACAGCAGTGGACTTGTGAAGGGCTGTAATGATGATGGTGATGAGCGTTAACGGTTGCAGAAAGCTAACTTGACTAATCATGGTAGGTTGAGAGCACTACGTGTTTACAACTGCGGTCACTTCCCAAAAGGTGGGCTGCAAGTCCTTTTACCACTCTATTGTTATAAAAAGAACGAATACGAATTTATACGTGGTAGAGCCACGCTGCAGCTACATTATGGTTGTAACACGAATGGGTCGGCTCGACCGGGGAAGGACCACGCTCTCACAGAATACCAGCGTGAAATAGCAGCTTAATGCTGCTGTTTCGTATGGTGAGTGTAGAGAACCGGAGACCCTTTTTACTGGAAAACGAGGTATCCATCCATCTCAGTCCTCAGGGGTGACAACGCATCTGCATTTTGATTCTTAATTGAGGATAAATGTAGATGTATATGGATCACAGCATCCACTTACCACCGGGTAGACTGTGTGCTCGTTTGTCACCCTTATTCTATAAATAAAAAGAATGAATAAAAAATATTTATTTCTATATTTCTAGCTTATATTAACAGCGAGTCTAACAGCGGGTTTGGTTACGGTCGGCCATATTTGAGATTTAATAACGAAATCGAGCGGAAGCAGCTGTAGTTTAGATGCTGGCAACACTCAACTGTGGTCACTTCCCATCAGGTCGGCTGCAAGTTTGACGGCTCCGTGGCTTGCGGCACCGAGCGGATTCGAATCCCACGTGGATCAAATATTTGTATGGCCTACAAATAATTGTTTAGGGTCTGTATGTTTGCCTTTGTGGAATATGTATGTAAACTGCCTCCGGGATACACGAGAATATCCTAGTGTGGGGGTAACGTTTATAAGTTTTTTTGTCGCTCTAATGTTATAAAAAGAAGAAATAAATATTATCCATTTCTTTATTGCTTACGTTGAGTTTCGCAGCGAGACTAACAGCGGGTTTGGTTAAGGTCGGCCATTTTTGAGATTTTATCACGAAATTGGGCGGTAGCGGTTGCAGTTTAGATGCTGGCAACACTATTTTTTTCCCGTCCGGCTTTTTCTCACTAGACGCCGGAATAAGAATGCTTTTACTGGTGGGCTCTTTGTTGAAGCTGTCATAGTTCAGATTGTGATCGGGCAACGTCTTCTTGAATTGCCCGAGCAGATTCGCCTTTATCGATTTTAATCTGTAAAGAAATTAAGTTGGTTTTTGCCTTTGCTTTGCCTGTGGTTTGTTAATATTCTATACTAAATGTGATCGCGATTTCGTTTGCATTAAATCATTTTAACCGACTTCAAAAACCGATTTGATGATTCTTTTTTTATTTGAAAGCTGGTGCTTCTCATGTGGTCCCATATTAATTTGATCAAGATCTGACCAGTAGTTTTTGAGTTATCCTTAATAATGTATATTCTTTAATAATGTGTATTATGATGTTCTCATTTTATTTATATTGAAGTCGGTTGTACAAAATTTTTAATTTTACCACTTGTCTTAAATTGTTCAATAGTCGAATAAATCAGTTATTAACTTGGTTTAAAACTACATTACTTTGAACCTGATTATGATTTTTTGAACTATTGGTAATTTCATCATAAAAACCTATCAAGTATGGACGACTCTAACATCGAGGGTTCTTTACAATAATAAATACATTTTATTGAATAAACTAGTTGGACAGGTTTTATTCGCGTTTAATTTTAACTTTTATTAATTCCTGACGTTTTGGGTAATTTTCAACACCCATTTTTCACATTTTTGATCATGTTGGGACTGATGTCCCAGGCCAGAGAAATATAATTTTATTAATAATGGAATCCCAAGCACATGGTATCACCCAGACAATATTTCCATTGATGATTTCAATAGCCTAACGAATCATCCTTGGTAAGAATCGGTGTTCGTTTGCGAAGATTTGGAATTTAACAAATCTGATGTAATGGTGGGGAAGATCCGGAACATGTGAAAACTAATTAAAAGCTGTAGCTCCGGTCAATAATGACAGAACCCCGTGGGTGTCATAAGAGACGACATAAGGCTCCGATAGATGGCGTTACAATCATTAATTCAAACAAAAACGGGAAGATTCAGTACTAAGCCCCAAAAAGTGGTTTACGAAAACTAAGGCTAGGGACAAAGCGATACCACACAAATATCGATACTTTTACTTGCTAGTGGTATCGAAAGCCAGTATCGATATCTACTTGTATCGATATTTTTGACATGTTACTTTAACCATCATAAAGTTCACCTCAATAAGGCCCTTTCATAAATGCGTCCATTATTTATAATCTATTATTTGCCGTGTAATAGCGGTAAGAGAATCCACAAGGTACCCCATGTTATGTAGTGGATCGAAGGCGACAAAGAGAAACTAAAACAGAAGAAACAGAAGATGGGCAGCAGCATCTTCTTGATAACAACTGAAAATAATAAAAATACTTCGGTTGCCAACACTCCTGCTAAGTGTGCCAGCTATGGCGAACCCCCTCTATGAGGTAATTTATGGGGGAGGCCTATGATCAGCAGTGGACTTTTAATAGGCTGTAATTGTGTGGCTACGAATAAAGGAAACAAATAATAATTTATAAATCATTATCATTTCATATAATAAAAAATAGAATTTTGAATAACTTTCTCACCTAACTTGTATAGAATCATACTCGGTGCACATCTTATAACATTTCTTGCAGATAATTTTTGAGTAAGCATTGTCCTCTTTTATAGGCTTCTCAACGATTTCACTGAGCACCTCCACAAGGCTCTTTCTCGATTGTAAGACTGTCTGAGACGGCTGGCAAACATCACATTTTTATAACTTTATTTATATTATTTAATATTAAAAACAAAAAAAACAACAACAAAAAACGACCAATTTATAGCTAAAACTTGCACCACCTAAACATACACCAACGCTTCTCAATTTTAAGATGTCGTTAAGTCTCTTTTTGTCTCTATCACTTTGAGTCAAAGTGATAGAGACAGCACGAGACTTACGGCGTTTTAAAATTGAGTAGCGTTTGAGTATTTGGGCATTAGTCTTTGTGGGTGCTGAAAAAGGGAAGAGACTAGAAGATATAATCTTAAGAAAGAAAAAGTTGATGCAATTTGTAAGTAGGGTTGCCAGATATGTCGTTAAGTAATAATATTGTATGTTATGAATACGTTGTTGCAGATATGTTAGATGCATTCTGGGCTTTCTACTAGACGTAATATCTTAATATCTTAAATATAGGATAGGATTGACTGTTCTTCGGTCTAGTGGTCATAAACGCGACTGATGATTCCGGGTTCGAATCTCGGTCGGATCAAAATCAGTTATTGGGTTTTTCTGACAAGAACTTCTCAGTAGCAGCCCGGAGTCCGGAAATTGGCGGTGTTTCACCCCTTTGCCTCGGAAAGCACGTAAAGCCTCAGCTCAATGCCGCTGTGTTTCGGATTGTGTGTGTAAAGAACCGGAGATCCTTTTTACTGGAAATGAGGCATTCCAACTTAGATCTCATGGGTGACAACGCATCTGCATTTATATTTTTAATCGAGGGTAGATGTATTTTTTTTTGGAGTTTATGGCCTGGTATTTAGACCTTTAGGCCAAGTCTTAGGTATTTTTATTCGGTTTATTATAATTTTCTTCATAGTACACTGCTTCACAATATGTTGATGCGTCACATTGTGCAGCCCTTGGGAGATTTTGACGGCAACTTGAGTCAGCAGACAGCTGACAGTTGGCGATGGTATCTCAAGGCGCCTAAGCAGATAGACACCTTATCTTGAGAATCACATCACCATCAGAGCACTTGTATCACCGTTTCCACTAATAGTTCACATGCGCAGACACTTAATACATAAAATCGCACCACTTTTACATATCAAAATCCACTTCAAACCATTATTTAAACAATAATACAGGAGCAGCAAACCGCCGCCGATCAAGTTCCCGCCAAAACTCGAGGGTAGATGTAAACGTCTATGGGGCACAGCATCAGCTTACCATCAGGTGGACCGTGTTCTCGTTTGTCATCCATATTCTAGAAGAAAAAAAACTTGATCGTATTTTTTTTCGCGTAATTAGCATGGATACATCCTGATATTCTTTAGCCGGAGGTAATTTCTGATAAATTAAAATATTCACTTCTTAAACATTTTATTACATAAATAGGAAAAACTTATCAAGAACGTGTTCTCGTTTCTCGTGACTTTTGATTACGAGCGCCATCTAGCGGCAGTCAGCTGAAGACTTCCGTTCTGATAATTCCATTTAGAACTACCATTCGATTGTGCATTAGGTACGGTTTCGGGAGTATGAAATTATGAGTTTGAATAAAATTAGATTGATTTAGATTTCAACACTCGATTCTGTCGGGACCTACTCCCGACTAATTTTCAAAGAAAACCAATTCGAACCCATAAATGAGTAATATCGATTAATACGTATATAGATCCTTATTTATTTATCTGGAGATCATTTTTAATAAATTAAAATTTACTTCCTAATTATTTTTATGGAGAAATAGGTACAATATAAGTAGGACAAGCTTATCAAGAAAAAGAATTATTCTTGTAGCATCTAGGAGCGCCATCTAGCGACGGACAGCTGAAGACTTCCGTTCATAATTTAAAATATTTTAAAAGTTGAAGTAGTTTAGTAGTTAGTAGACAACATTTTGTAGCAAAAGCAACTTACATTTTCTTCAAAAAGTTTTACAGCATTCCTTAAAGAGATAGCAGCCTTTGTGTTGCACACGAAGCAAAATTGGTTCATCCTAAAATAATATAAAAATTAAAATTAAAAATTAGAATAGAATAGAATAGAATGATTTTTTATTCAATATTGATTATTACATAATACTTATTGAAAGTCATTTTTTATTTACCACTAGTTCGGAAAATACCTCTGTCCTGGGAAGAACCAGCAAGAAACCCAGCGGGACTTTTTTTTTAAAAACATATTTCACCGGTAGCGAAGCCTCCATAGAAGCCGAGAAGCCGGGCTTGCCCTATCAAACTGCTCAATCAATAATATTAACTAATAAAATAACTCGTAAACTGTTTCAAACTATTTCAAATTTCCCGCGCGCTTCTCTGTCGCTGTCGCTGACCTGTTCTACACAGGCCGTAGATTACTGTATATACACAGGCCTTATAACGTCAACACGCGGCAAGACTGCGCGATTAGGTTGTCATAAAAATTAGTCGTCTCTCTCGCACGCGTGGGCTTTTACCGGGCTTTCGAGAAGACGATCGCTCCCTTTCTAACCTGTGGTAAAATGTTCTATAATGAAATATAACTACGATTGTTTATATAGCAATTTGTTCCTAGCAAAAAGCCCGGCTTTTAGTGTGAAGTTAGTCATTAGTCAAGCGCGGGCGATATCTTTGCAAGTTCACTTCACATTTCAATGTTTACTTTGTGTGTTTACTTGAGCTAATAAATATTGCGAGTTGAAAATGTATGCTTTTTTATAGATTTTAAGTGAAAATGGAGGATAATAGTGTTCCTTGTGATAAATTGAAGTGTGTTAAAGTGCTAATCGGCGCGGAAAAGATAAAATCGAAAAAGAGAAAAGGTAAATTTTTATAAAACTGCTAAAAACAACAAAACCATATCTTGGGCTTGCCCTAGTTTGGAGCCACTGTATTTCACTTAACAATAATTTTGTTTATACAATTTTTAAATTAATTTTCATAGAACCAGCATGGCGGCGATCACCCTATTCCCAGGGGTTATTTTCATTCATGTATTCCTTGATATTATAATAACCCTTTTTGTACAGTTTTTCTTTAATAAAACATTTAAACTTGTTTACTGACAAACTTTGAATATGTTCTGGGATTCTGTTGTAAAAGCGTATACATTGCCCCATAAATGAATTACTGATTCTGTGGAGTCTAGTAACTGGCATTACAAGCTTATGTTTGTTCCTAGTGTTTATAGTATGAACATCCTTATTCTTATTAAAGCTATTTATGTTTTTAAGTACATACATTACATTTTCTAAAATATATTGCGATGCCAAAGTTAATATGTTTATTTCTTTAAAATTTTCTCTGAGGAACTCTTTACAATTTAGGTTATAAATCGCTCGTACGGCTCTCTTTTGCAAAATAAATATGGCTTCAATATAAGTCGCATTACCTCATAGCAAAATTCCATTAGACATTACGCTATGAAACTAACTAAAATACACTAATCTAGCTGTCTCAACATCTGTGAGACTTCTAATCTTTCTTACAGCATATGCTGCAGAACTAAGTCTGCTTGCTAATTTAGATATATGGGGGCCCCATTGAAGTTTCGCGTCAATAGTAATACCAAGAAAAACAGTGGTATCCACAAGACTCAACTCCTCCCCATTGAAGAGCACATTGGTGTTCGAATGATTAACATTAGGTATTGTAAATTTAATACATTTTGTCTTATTGCCGTTTAAGAGCAAATTGTTGGCGTTAAACCAATGTACTAATTTCGATAGAGCATTATTTACATCGTCATAATTAATTGACTGACGTTTGTTTGAGTTTGAAAATTAAAGAGGTATCATCAGCAAATAATACTATATCGTGATTGTCCCCTACAAGATAAGGTAAGTCATTAATATAGATTAAGAACAGGAATGGGCCAAGAATCGAGCCCTGAGGAACGCCCATTGATACTACCGATCCGGAGGAACCTTTACCATTGATCACGACTTTTTGAGTTAATTTCATCAATCATTTAAAATTAATTTATGACGAAAATAATACGAAAAATTTAGATGCAAATTGCAAGCAATTGATATTTAGCATGGTTAAGTTAAATTATATGAAGAATCCCTAACAAAGAAGAAAAGCCTTTGACACTGGTTTATGGATATTACGCTTAGGCTGTATGACTTTATTGCCTTTGTCTTTTTTTAATTATGTTTAAAAAACTCATGGAGTGTAGAGGTAAGGAAAACCATCTCATATGGGGTGAAATTTGAAAAAGTTTCCAACTGTATACTGAAAATAGAGGTTCCATAACCTACCATAATAGCGCTGGCGTCTGAAAAACTACGATATGAACATAACTGTTGTAGACGGAGTGAAGTTCAAATATTTAAAAAAAAATCATGACTAGTTAGTAAAATTCCAGTATACAAAACATCAACTATTTACGTTATCTAAAATAATTAAGTAAATATAAAAAACTGCTGTGAGAAAACGTGATTTTATTAGTGTGACTTTTTTTAAATAATTAGTAATGGTTTTTATATATATTTCTATTGTGGTGATAATTATAAAACGTTATAAAATAATTGAACAATAATGGGAAAAACTTTCAATTGCTTTTGGCGCTTTTTTTTAAATTTATCCTATGCTACCACAGCGCCACCCTTTTTGGACGCGTTTTTACGGACACTTATTCACACAGAGATGGTTCTCCTTACCCACAGAACACAATTACTTTCTACCAAGAGTCCTTACCTCTACACTCCATACATAGACTTGTCGATCCTCCAACTACGCAATAGATACTCTATACGTTAAATAGGCATGGAACATCTCACGCATCACTGGTTATCATTTACTAGTTTTACGCTATATAACGAGTGATAAAACAAACCCGTGGCACATCAGTTATATGCAGCGAAAACGCCTGTTATGCGAGCATGATTTAACAAAGTTAAGCGGGAAAGTGATACAACATAAACATGCAGCGACACGTTCCTCTCACCAGCTAGAAGAGAGATCTGTTTAAGTAAAATTGAAACTTATTCTTAATTTATTTAGTTTATTTCAGGAGCCCATGTGTCATTAACAAATTAAATTATATCTAGGGCTACTAAAAAAAACATTAAAACACTAAAAAAAAAAGAAAAATTCAAACAATTGTGGGGTAGATCCACACAACAACATATACACTGTTATGCTGGTGTGTGGACCTGGGGTACCCTGTCCGCACCCGCGCTTGTAGAAGTGGCAAGTCCCACGGATCAACGAATACCCCAAGTTTACTGTTGGTGCTGTTCCGCAAACGGGTCAGCGCGGAGGCACACCGCCTCCTAACCATCGCGGCGAAGCCGTCAATACGAGTCTCAGCGAAAAATAGCGTTCAGCTTTTTATACTTGAAGATATTTAAAAAGCGCTTAGGAAAATAACGTAGCGTGATAATAGCTTCAAATGAAATTAAATCTTAATCTTCCCACTTTTAGACTTTTCCTTATCCAAGTATTTTAAGTTTTTCATGATGTTGAAATAACTTTGTGTGAGTGTGAAATTATTTTACTTGCAGCCAATTTAGTAATTGTAGTACTCACTTGTCATGCCCCGCCACGGCTCAGTGATATGGTTAAGTTTTTCTTAAAGGTATAAATAAATAGTGCAGTGTCTCTTATTAGCTCAAGAATTTATCTCATTATTTTTATTTAGAGATTATAACGAAATAAGACTTATCTTCAACAAATTGATGGCATTGAGCTAAACGCTAGACATGAGTGATACCGTCACGGTGAAAAGTCACCTTAATTGAAAACTATTCATTTTAATTATTTGATGCATGTATTGATTTTTATTAAAGTCAGTTATAAGTAGACTTAACGGAAGATGGTTTTTAACCAGGTTGGTGACTTGAATCTGGCTAAAAGCAATCTCACCAGTATCGAACACAGGCGCAAATTAGCCAACCTTTCGGTTTTGTACAGGAAGAATTTCAGAGTGTTCACAAAAGTTGCATAAATTAATTCCTCACTCTCCATTCCACCATCGGACAACCAGTCGCTCGGCTAGGCCAGTCCACACCCTTTCGTTGTCGAATTTACCACGCATTCGATCAAAACGGTTTATTCCATCGTTCTTACAGCAAAGGAGTAGAATAAGTTGCCAGCATTTGTCTTTTCATCTGATTACAATGTGGGCGTTTTCAAGCCAAGAGTGAATAGGTTTTTTTACGTGGTAGAGCCATGCTGCAGCTTTATTAGTAGTATAGTTGTAGCATGAATGGGTAGACTCGACAGGGGAAGGACCACGCTCTCACAGAATACCAGCGTAAAATAGCAACTTAACGCTGCTGTGTTGCGTATGGTGAATGTAGAGAACCGGAGACTCTTTTTACTGGAAATGAGGCATTCCATCTTAGTCCTCACGGGTGACAACGCATCTGTATGTTGATTCGTAATCATAGATAGATGTAGATGTCTATGGACCGCAGCAAACACTTACCATCAGGTGGACTGTGAGCTCGTTTGTCACCCTTATCCTATAAAAAAAAGTCAGTGCGCTTTACCATCTTCGACTACATCACCACTTACAATCAGGTGTTATAGTAGTCAAACACTGACTTAGAATAGTAAAAAAAAAGTCCTAAGTCAGTATTACCATATTTCCTTTATGATATAATTGCAAAACGAATGTAGCGTAAAGCTTGAGATAAGCAACATAGTCAATAAATATTTTCGTTTCGTAATAACACTTTGTCTAGAAACTGTCACTATCAGAAAAAGTTATTAAAATCACTAGATTTTAAGATCAGTGACGTGTTCTTCGTTCAAAGTTACATTACGTTTCGCGAAAATCACGTAACGACCTACATCTAGTGAAAGCTAAGCTCTGAATCGAGTCAGTATAACAAGGACCTATAACGTCTCGGTGACATTAATTGTCACATGTAAAATATAACTCGTCGTGATTTATCACACATGATATAACAGTGACAAAAAATATGTTAACGACGTTATTAGTTTTAATATTATTATAGCTATATTTTTGCAATATTGTAAAGTTGTCACTCGATTATAATATTAGCTTATCTATGGTATATTGACAATTGTCAGATGTCAGTGTCGTCCCATCAGAAAGTAATAAATTATATTATTGTTCTATGTCGGTCGTTCTATTTAGAAAATAAAGGTATATTAATATGCTCTTTGGGTCCATCATTAATTTATGATAACATTACGAATTTACGAACACAGATCATTATGATTACGATATTATACCATCTTCGATATTATGTTGCCTACAAAATGTTTTGAAATAAATTGGTATTAAATAAATATTTAATTACCTAGGTTTCTTAATCTTTTAAGCAAAACTACAATATCTAACACTTCACTTATAAATAATATTTTGTTTAATCTATACTCATGGCTAAATGAAATATATATTTATTTTTAACCTCCTTATGAAAACAGCCTTACACATGTCAAAAAAGGTATATTAGAACTTATTCCCACGACCCTATGAAAATATTAGCTTTTCTGATTAATAAATTATCAACGTAAAAGAAAATATTGACACTGAAAATTATGTAACATATCAAGACTCATGACTTCAAGCTTTATAAACAATGGCTTAAATCTGTTGTTTACTTTCTTATCGTTATCAGTTAACCCTATTTTAAATCTATTGCCACCATACGCAAATAAATTTCACAAATACATAAAAGAAAATGTCAAAGGTTTTCGCTATTTTGTTTAGCTCATTTGGCAGCCATTTTGCCTTATCTTTCTTTCATAACGTTTAATTTAACTAAGAATAAACAATTCTAATGTAATAAACACGATTACCTGTTAGAATCATAAAGTTTTGTTTTTGATATTTGTTCCTGAAGGTTTTCAGAAAGGTTTTTCCAAATAAGTTGTCAGCAATGATTCACACGCACAAGCAGCCACCATTACGTCTTAATTTTAGATAGTACCAGTATTTGTCACTAGAGGCACTGCGTGTTTCCTTTTACTTTGGTAGTGCGTTTTACTTTTGTTTTTATTATTATAGTAACAAAGATAAAACAATATGAAAAATAACAAATTATTTATAATTCTATTTTTTTAATTTATAATTTTTATTAAAGTTAAAAAGTAACAGTTTACTTAAAGTTTATGTATGTCTATGGTAGGACAATTTCGGCGGTAAATTTGATCATTGGGAGCAAATTCAAAAAACGTAGTTTTTAGTTCTACTCACAGAACACAATTACTCTACCAAGAGAAGAACGCCAACTTCATACTAAAAAGGAAACACGTGTTTATGAATGTACACGAAAAGCGCCTCGGTTTGCGCCCATATAAAACTTTTTAGCGGAATTTCAAACCTTTGTATTGTGTAACTTTGAACTTAAGTAGTAGTAGTTATAATTTTGGCTCAAGCCTCACAAACCTATGGGGTAAATTCCCATACATTTGAGAGGTTGCACCAAAATTACTCGAGTTTACTTTAGAGGAGTATATGGGATAAAATAAAACTAAAAATAGGTCATCATCATCATTACAGCCCTTCACAAGTCCACTGCTGAACATAGGCCTCCCCAAGGAATGCCACAAAGCACGGTCCTGAGCCACCCGCATCCATCGACTTCCTGCATGTCTTACCAGGTCGTCACTCCATCTAGTGGGGACGCCCTACACTTCGTCCGCCGGTACGAGGCCGCCACTCGAACCTTTTTCCCCATCGGTTGTCAGTTCTTCGAGCTATATGGCCGGCCCATTGCCACTTCAGCTTACTAATCTGTTGGGCTATGTCGGTCACTCTGGTTCTACTGCGGATATCCTCATTTCTAAGTTTATCACGCAGTGAGACTGAGCATAGCCCTCTCCATAGCTCGCTGAGCGACCTTGAGCTTCCTCATCCGGCCAGCAGTGAAGGACCACGTCTCAGTTCCGTAGGTCATCACTGGCAACACGCACTGGTTGTACAGCCTCGTTTTCAAGTTTTGAGGTATACCTGACGAGAAGATGTGCCGTAATTTCCCGAACGCTGCCAGCCGAGTTGAATCCGTCGATTGACCTCTCGGTCGAAGTTGGACTTACCTAGTCGGACTATTTGTCCCAGGTAAACATATTCGTCAACAACTTCGAGCTTAGTGCTCCCAACAACTACCGGCATGGGTGTGACATGGACATTAAACATGATCTTTGTTTTGTCCATGTTCATCTTAAGACCTATCCGTTGGGAGGCACTATTGAGGTCATTGATCATAGTGCTTAGGTCCTCCAGCGATTCTGCCATAAGGACTATATCATCGGCAAATCGAAGGTGAGTGATGTACTCGCCATTGATGTTAATGCCGTATCCTTTCCAGTCCAGAAGCTTGAAAACGTCTTCCAATGCAGCGGTGAAGAGTTTCGGGATATAACGTCACCCTGTCTTACACCTCTCTGCAGTTGGATAGGTTTTGTACTCTGGTTCTGTACTCGGATAGCCATCGTGGCCCTACTGCAACACTTCAGCACTTCGATATACCGACAGTCAACTTGGCACCGCTGAAGGACTGCAGCACCGCCAAATTTCGACGGAATCAAAGGCTATATAATATTTTATATAATATAATATATTATTTTATTATTTATGTTTTCTATTGCTTTTGCAGATAATATTTCCACGCGTAATATTGATTTATAACATATGTTATCGTGAGAGCTATTCTTCACAGAACATTAACGTAAATTTAAATCAGCAAAATTCTCATGTTGAAAACTTAACTCAGCCCAAATACATGATCTGAAATAGATAAAATTCGAGTTAATATAGTAATAATCCCTACAAATAACGATGAATAAATTCAAAATGCTTAAAGACTTACCACAATATTATCAAAAGTTTTCCTATTTTTATTGTAGGAAACCTGCAGAACGTGATCGGATGATTTTGTGCTTTTTGTTTGCATAATTTTTTTAAATAATAAATTAATTAATAGTCAATATCTCATACAGAGTCAGTATCTCACAAAAATCTTCACACACACAATCGCGAAGAATTGCCTATAAACGAAAATGAAGTATTCTGAACCGATAATAACTGAATTAAAGCAAAACGCAATAACAAATATTAAAATCTAAATCATTTTAAATAAATTTGAATCAATTTCAGAAAATATTTTCAATATGAAAGACGTTGACAAACAAATGTCATTTTTTTCTTCTTTTAGTTCATGGCTTCTCTTGATAGAATTCTGCTAATATTTAATAATTTAATTTTAATCAATTAGTAGGTCAATTAATTGTGCAAACTTCAAAGTAATATGTATATAATTACTGTAAGGTGCAAACAAAAGAAAAAATATAGCATAGAATTAAAAAATTCAGTTTCTTCCGATATATTTGTACCTAATTTTTAAAATGGCAATCTGAAACAACGTAAAAGAATGAAACGGCGATATCTTTTCTCGCTTTAATTTTACACGCCCACCCCACACATAGATAAAATTATGATTGTGTGCAAGTTTCTCGGGCTTCATACAGAATTGCATCACCCTGGTTCTACTGCTATAGTCATAAAAGTTGAAAAGAAAAGAAAAGAAAATTATTTTATGTGCATTAACCACTACATACTTTTGTTTTATAATTTTATGTATTTGTAGTTTCTTATGGCGGATGCAAATGTATAGAGGGGAAAAAAGGAGAATACTTTCTGATACTATATTTTTATTATATTTCTTTAAAAGGAAATAAAACAAATCAATCGAAATATTGTTTATTTCTATAAAATTTACATTACTATTCGCGTTTGCGAATGCAGCTCTATAAGGTACTTTAAAATTTTATTACACAATTTTTACAAGAGAATCAAGGCAAAAATTAGAAACAATTTGATAATTATTTACAAAATGGCATAACTTTCATACCTCCATCTCTGTACAATATTATTATTTTACTCTCACTTTCATGAAATCTTCCAAAATGGCAGTTGTACAGCATCTTCATTTAATATGTTAAATAAAATGTATTGTTTCTCAAGAGCAGTGATGGTAATTGCAACTGTTACATGTAAGTAGGTAAAAATAAAATTAAAAACTTTGGCTTTTTATTAATATAGTATTCTTTGTAATATTAAAATGAAGTGTGATTGGAAATTAAATTAGTAAACGTGCAATGTAAAGGAACTTCATGTTAGCTTTTAGAAAGAAATTAATACTTATTACCTTACCTCATAGTGACTAAATATATTCTTTATTTTTCCTGATGGAATGATGCCACATGCAGCGATGCCAATTTCTTTCTTTTTGTTTTTATAAAACAAATATACACTATTCAGTTATTCATTTAATATGTTAAAATGGATTTTTCTGACAGTAGTTTATACTTTATTTTGTAATTGTTATTTTTCTTCAGATACTAAGTTTTTATGACGAGTCGGTGTTTCAAACGAGATCTTTGTGTGATTTAGTTAATAATTATGTGTTTTTACGTATTGATAAAATATAATACCTATAAAGTTCAATAGTTATAGCTCCAGGTCCATTACTTTAAAAATCAAGTTAAACGTTTGTGATGTAAGTGGTAGAGCATATAACTGCTTGCAATTAAATCTACTTTATTGAGTTGTTCAATATTTTGTTGAAATTCCTAAATTTGTGTTATAGGAGAGTATAGTATATACAGGGTTATTTTGCAATAACCGGCCAAATTTGCAGAAAAGGTATGATGATGTTCAGAATAAGTATGTAGGCAAATGGTGAAGAAAAATTATTAATAAGTCTCAATAATTCTGTCCTTTTTATCTTTTAAATTCCAAATCCAAGCGTCCAAGCGTGGTAATGCATTATTTTAACTGATTTTACTGAGCACACACACATTCGTAAGGATCGATCGGTAGGAAAAAACGTTGTTGCCCATAAATCATATTCAATTTGGGATAATTTAAATAAAAGTAGAAGCCTTATTTATTCGTATTTTCAAAAACTGCAATAATGTACTTAAGTTATTTAAAATATTTGAACTTAAGTTTAAAATTTGGCTACTCTTTGAATAATAACCTGTATAGTAAGCCCCAATAAGATCGTAGAAACAGCAGTTCATTAACTACAATATAAATAGCCATTAATGGACCGCATAGTCATTTTTATTCCTGCTATCAATAATATATTTCTGATTGTCATGGCACATAATCTTCCTTTTTAAAGTTTTCAGGTATTATTCAACTGGTATTAAATGTTTTTTTTTTTTATTAGTACGGCTTATCTTCATTGTAATAAAGGTTGGTGTTTGCGGATGAGTAGGATACGGGTGTGGGTTGTCATATATAAAAATATACAGGCTAAATTTCTTGCATATGATTATCTTGAGTTTGTGCAGTGGTTGTGTTGAAATGAAAGATTGTTGTGTTGACATGTATTTAATGTTTACCATGTAACTACAAGTACCTAAATCCCAATGAAAGGTCTAGAAATAATAGAAAAAACTAAAATTATAGTGGTTACATTATCTTAAAGTATTTAATAATGCCAGAGTGCAGTTTCGTTTTTGTTTTAGAGTCCATTAGGCATAGTTTCGCGTCTTGACCGTGTGAGCAAATCTGAAAATGTATTTAGGTAACTACACAGTGTTTCAAGTATATGTGATATTGTGGATATATTACATATAAATTTTTCTAATAGTCTATTGCAAAGAAGAAACAACTGCCATCAATGAATAAATCTTGTTACACTTATGGGTTTTAATTGAATTCTCTGATAGCAGTTTTATAGTTTCAATCTTCAAATGTTCCAGGAATACAGTGAACTTTATTAACATTATTTAATATAGCAAATTTAATGAAATTATCACATTCAACCGAAAAATATATTTCTCTGTATGTACATAGAAACACAAAACAGTCTGAAAGCTATCACGACATCAATTTACTAGTACTAAAACATTTATTTTTTTATTATTTTCATTTGAAAATATTTCTAGAGAAAAAGATATGCATCTAATTACCTGATAACAATGGATTTTATTCAGCTATTTTAAGGACTATCCTGTTTATTTTTGGCTGGCTATAACACTGTAATTTACGCTATAAGTTAAAAATAAGGACAATGATTAGTAGTTGATAGATTTCCACTAATTTAAGTTTATTTTATTGTGTAGTGACTTTATTTACTAATATAACTGGCATAACATAACTTAAATTCAAAAGTATTCAGGTGAAAAATTGAGATGGTAACACAGAAAATATGTTAAGCGAGGGTAGATTATTAGTGGAAATCCTCAGTGCTTTTAGGTTTAGTGCCATTTTAAATAGTAGTATAGACAATCTACCACAAATTCACATCATACAAACATCTATATTTAGATACAATAAAGAAAAAAATAGTGTTATTATGATGTTTAACAATTTGCAGACTAATTTTAAACAATCCTTGTGCATTAGATACACATTAAAATTCCGATCGCCACCATATCATGTTTTTCATTATTTTTAAGAAAAATTTATAGAAAATCTGTACTGTCATAATTTTCCCACTAATCGAATATAATTGACATTGCGGTAAGGCTAGACATGTGTCAATCGTGAATGATTCGTTCATTTGACCCGGGTCGCAACAAAGTATTATTAATGATTGCAATAACAGTTTTTGAACAGTCTCGATCAAACGATTATATCACATATTACTATACCAGAGTATAGTAATGTCCGACGACCGACGGGTCTCTCAGATTAGAGAGTACTGAAACTCGAAATGATCCATTTGAATGATCGATCTGAATGACCCGGTTCGTAAGACGAATCAATACTTGAATGATCGGGTCACTAGAAATGAATGAATGACACATGTATAGCGGTAACTACTAGCATATAGAGTGCTATACTATTACTTACATTTAGAATTTTTTTATTTGGTTCTTAAAAACATTTTTACGATTTAAATGGTTGAACATAGGGAGTCCATTGCTAGTAAAACACGAAACTCATGCAAAACTGGTGAAACATGCACACTCCAAGCGTTTTAACACTAGAAACGAAATGAAACTCAAATATTTTCTACATTACAGCGTATTTTCTTTATTTCATGTACAAGTCACAACTGTCAAGTTTTCGTAACAACCAAGGTTGGTAAAATATAGTGAAACGGTCGCACATACAGTTTCTTTCGTTCAAAATATATTTTATCAAAATATTACAATGTGCGGCGTACACGGGGACTTAACAAAGGAAAACTACGTTGTTTTTTCTTAACGTCACATAGATATAAAGTCACAAACTAAATGGTCTATTATAATAATCACTAAAAATCGGGACAATCCAGTACCATCCTCAAAACTCTTTTGTTTTTGTATCTAAAATGTATACATTTACTTGAACACTAAAAAAAAATTACATCGTAGAGTTTGAAAATGGCACCGTATTAAATGATACAAAACTAAATTCTAACAATACACAAAATAATGGGAATAATGCTTAAACCATAACTAAGCCACTAATTATTAAAAAAACAAAATGCATACGCATCAAAACGGAGTTCGGCTCCGTGTCAAAATAAAAGAGAAAATAATAATAATCATAAAAGAAACAAAATCTAAATGGAAATGTAAAATAGTGTTAAACATGAAAATTCTTGTTACTGTGTCTAAGTTAGATTAAAAACTATCTGTTAATGTCTTTATAGGAGTGATCTAGATCACAAAAATGTAAAATTAAGGAATAATAACGATGTTGCCATTGACAAAAATTATTACCCCTCGACGAGTTTACATTACTGGTAACTCAAGTTAGCTACATGTTTGCAGCACCATAGAACATATACCACATAAATAGAGCCTTCAGAAGATTTGAAGTAATGTATCTACACAAAACTCATAGCTAAAATATCCATTTGGAACAAAATATCCCTAATAATAATTAATATTATGAAGGATATTTTTCCATTTAAAAACAAAATACCCTCTATAATAATATTACTATCGGTATTTTATACCCTCAACAAAGTAAGGGTCGCAAGGCAAAATGACATAGATTTTTTTTTCAATTTAGGTTGCTAATATATCTGACCTTCATAGTTTTTAAGGAACCAGACGTCATTGTATTCATAATTAAGAAGTAACACTGGGTTTTAAAAACAGTTTTTCATGAAGATATAGTAACACATTATCGAACTATTCCAGGCCTTAAAGCACACACATTCATATGAAGTGTGATACAAATTAAAATTTAAAATAGCTACTATAACCATATACTTGTACTAAATTATTTTAGACCGTGGCTCTATGTAGCTAGTATATGACCTAAGGCATTTAGTATATAACTTGGGTTTTTTGCAATGGCAATACCAATCCCCCCCGGAAATTAACCCGCACTCGTAGTGTGGCTGTGTGTGTCTGTGTGCCGTCCGTCTTGATATGTGTGTGTGTGTTTGCGCCGCCGCTTCGCCGTTAGCTAGAAAAGCAAATACGTTCAAAATGTGAGTTTGGCATGTCTTGGAAACGAGCGGCTCAATTCGTAGAAATATGTTTTTGAGGCGACAGACTACTAATCTCTTTATAAAGTAGTATAGATTTTTTATATAGAATATTAGTATATATATAAAGTAGAAACTGTTACATCGAAAACATTTCCACGATTTGACCGCGTTAAATGTAAATTGTAAGTAATTTATAAATGTCTGTTTAAAGATAAAAGAGGAAACAGAAAAATTATCGGCGTTAACAAATAATAAAGGTGACAAAACAAATAGAATTCAACAAAAGAGAATCAGAAATCAAACGCCTGTGACAATGTAGATCGGTGAAAAGACATGTATTTGTGGGTGTTTCTTACTCTCAACACACTTGAAAAATATATACATTAGTTATTTGTCATGTTGATATGTAAATTTCTATCTGAAGCGAATCGTTACACCTTACACACGTATAGTAAAATTGACTTAATTAAGACAGGACAAGCGATGTACAGTCGCGCACGACTTTGTCTATACTATGCTTATTTTTACTATAATAACAGCTAGCTTAGCCGTTAAGTACAAATTAAGCGCTTATAAAGCATTTTACGACGTCTCACAAAATATATAGCGGCAGTTGTGCACGACTTTACTATATTGTATACAATTATACATATCTACAGCGCAATAAGTCGGGTCTTAGAAATTGACATTTCACACAATTATTCATATTTTTCATCACCAAGACATGTGTCATTCTGTAATCCATCACACCGTTTGGCGATAAAAGAGTTTACCTTAGTATAAATCACCGAAGTGGCGCAATAAATATGTTACGCATTGCGTTTAATTCCGCACTTACACACTAAAATTGCAATTATAATAATTTTATCAACTGTAACGTGACACTTGAGTACTTGATTGTACTTTTATTAACTATCGGGCCCAAAATAACGCCTCAAAGTTTAGTTATTTACAATAAAGAATATTTTTTACATGATTGGTAGGCTATATTTTAGAAACTTTGGCTTATCATTTGGCATAGACAAGACAAAAAAACAGTCAACAAAATTAAACAGTCATAGAAATATTTGGAAACTATGCGCTACTTTCAAATGCTCTAGTGTCAAATAATAATTATATTAAAATTTGAACGTACACAACTTAATAAATATTTATATAATGTAGAATCTATATAAGAATATCTATATTTCACCAAAAGCAACGAAATAATTACGTACGTATGTTTATATAAAATATCTCATCTTTATTTTTCCTCGTTAAAGTTTAAAAATTTTACCTAAAAAGAGTCCCTCTACGTTATCATATGACCAATAGTTTTATATTGCTAAAGAGAAGAACATCCAATTTCTATTGTACCCTACATGGTTTAAAATAATGTATGAACAAAGTTGATATTTATATCAACAGACCCATAAGCTTAATAAAATCATTAAATTAATTTATCATTTAAAAAAGAAGGTTCTCGAAGCAGAAATAAAGATGAAATTTGATTTCTATGGTCCCTACTTTTAAATGTTCAAAATAGATTAAATCTTTATCAATCGGTCAAAATCCATAAAGCTGTCGAGAGTAAAATATCAATAGAAAAATTTCGCGGACTAGACGATAGTTAAAAACTATTTTGAATAAGAGATTTCATTTCCATGATCTTTGAATCGAATGGACAAAGCATGTATTTACTGTCCAAAAATAGTTTATTTTGAAAAAATTTCCGCCAAAATATACCAGTTAAAAATATAAGTTAATTCAAATTTAAATTCAAATTCATTTTCAAATTTAATTAAGTATACAAAGTTAATTAAGTATACAAAATAATAAATTCATCTATCTACTCCTGCTTTCTTTGATTTCAAATGTGGAGGTTAAAATCGTTTAATCTATTTTTTAAATATCATGATATTAGAACGCTCAACATGCGTGTAATTTTAGTGTTTTATTCGTTTGCATATATTGGTACCTTTTCGCAAAGAAAACCCATAATAAAAATGAATGAATTATTACTGGGCAATTTAGGCCGTTACGTAATCTACTATAGACAAAAAACAAACTACTACTAATATATTACAAATCGCACCAAACTGTACTCATTTGTGCGGGGAGAGAAAAATCCTTAATAATTACACGCTACCATTATAATGTACATTTACGACAAAAAAAAAATCAACGACTACACTCAATAAAATAACAACATAATAAGCTGGTAACATATTCTTTGGCTTCACGTCACGATTGTGGCAACACTGCCCCGTACGTCAATGTCAAAACTGACAAACGGAAAAGAATCGACATAACATTTTTTGGTCCGACGCCCCTAAACACAATTTACATGTCTTTTTTTTAAAACACTTTGCGTTTCCTCGTGAAATTTTATATTACACAATTTATAACTAAGTGATCTGTTCTTTGCCTTACTAGTATTCGTGCTCGAGGCCGTTGTTCTGGCCTTGCATGTTCTGTTCTTGATTCTGATTCTGGTTCGGGTTTTGATTCTGGTTCTGGTTCTTGTTCGGCGGCTGGCCCTTGCCTTGGCCAATTTGCCGGGACGACGAGAAGCACAGCTTCATAACAAACGGGAATTTCGCACCTGCAATCACGGGAAGAGGTTTCGTTAAAGTAAAAAGTTTATGCACTATGTGATAAAAAAGTTAAAGTTGCAGCCTATATACGTCCCACAGCTGGGCACAGGCCTCTTCTCATTTATGAGAGGGTTTTAGGACAAGGAAATGTCCGCCGCGCTGCCCGAATGCGTGTTGGCGAACTTCACATGCCGTCGAAATTTTCTTTTCTTATTTCTCAGACATGCAGGTTTCCTCACGATGTTTTCCTTCACCGCCGAGCACGTGGTAAGTCAGCACTTAAAATTGCAATTAACAATTTCATTTGTGCCGACGGGGATCGAACCCGGTTTGCTCGCGTACAGTGAAATTTACAACGAGCGCTTAGTCCCTGAGCTACCACGGCTCTTACCACGGCTCACGGCACTATGTGTGAAGGCACAAAAAATCTATAATTCTCATATTATCCCTCTGGTAGGACTCCTTTTCTGCCTGAAAGTCCATCTGGAGTGTAGCTACACGTTCTTATCTATTTCTGTCGCCAAATAGCAGTGCAAAATAGCGCTGGTACTCTGTAAGAAAATTGTCCAGAAAATCTTGTGGCGGCATATGGCGTAAACTATCTTGTTCATAAATCAAACATAAAATAGTCAGACCGGCGTTCAACGTCTGGTACTTGGATCGCAAATCCATCTGCCAAGGCGGATTACGGTATGTATGTATACATACATAAAATCTCACGTCTTCAGAGGGGTAGGCAGAGACTACGGACTTCCATTTAGCACGATCTTGACACAAATCTCTCTCGCTTCTTTTATGTTCTTTTACGTTCTTTTACGTTCGTTATGTATGCGTATCACTTTTAACTTGGCCCATATTCAATACATCGCTAATTTGGTCGATAAACTGACGTGTAGGGCGTCCCTCAACTTTGCCACTCACTTCTACAAATTAATTTGATCCACGCCTATCCACAGATTCATTCCTTCCTAATACTGGTCACAACATCCTTTTGCTCGCCATACTTTTCTCTTATCACACAAATTCCCTATCATTCAGAGTCTATCTTTCTTCCATATTTCAACAAAACAACGAAATAATTACGAACATATGTTTATATAAAATATCTCGTCTTTATTTTTCCTCGTCAAAGTTTAAAAATTGAATCTAAATTCCTTTCTTTATACTGTGACAAAATCTTTTTGCAGACCACACATTTTTCTGATCACACAATTTCTCACCCTATCATTCACAGTCGGCCCTAACATACTTCTTAAAGAGCGCATTTCTACAGCATTAATTTCACTCTCACGCTTTCTTTGATCGCGGTATACATACACCCTTTACAAGTTATAGGCTTAAAAAAGTTGCGAAGTTTCATTAAAATTAATATAATTATTTACGTGGTAGAGCCATGCTGCAGCTATATTAATTGTATAGTTGGTAGCACGAAGGGTCGTCTCGACCGGGGAAGGAACACGCTCTCACAGAATACTTAATGCTGCTGTGTTTCGTATGGTGAGTGTAGAAATCCGGAGACCCTTTTTACCATCTTAGTCCTCAAGGGTGACAACGCATCTGCATTTTGATTCACAAACACGGATAAATGTAGATATCTATGGGCCACAGTAACCACTTATTATCGGGTAAATTGTGTGCTCGCTTGTCACTCTTATCCTATATAAAAAAATATAATTTGTTCATCGAATCCTAGTGGTCGTAACGCTAAGAAGGCTTTCACTCGAGAACCATTTTACCATATCGGTTCATATTACAATTTTAACTTTTTTAAACTATAACATCCGGACGTGAAACACTTTCGTTCCCCCGCGACCACGGGTGCGTTATAACTTTTGACCGTTAAAGAAGTCAAAAGTGAAAATTGTTAAGTCTAGACACAAATTTTAACATTGTGAACTTTGAGTTTTATTCAAAATTGTCTCCGAATACCGACCTTCTTCCTCTTCTTCTTTCCTCCCTACCGACATCAGACAACCAGACGTCAGACACTAGCCCATAGACTCAACCCTTGTTATCGTTGTTAGGTGGAATAGTTATTAAATACTGGCGAAACTTGAAGTGTCTGTCTGCAATATCCAAATCCGTGACAGCCTATTAAAGTCCACTGCTGAACATATGCCCATAGATAACCTTTTAGGGGGTATTTTGCCATAGCTGCCACATTTGGCAAGTGGGTTGGCAACCACAGTTTTTATTCTCTTTTATAGGCTGGATAGAACAATGGAGGCTATTCAGTCAGACAATGATATGTATTTATAATAGCGATCCGCCCCGGGTTCGCACGGATGATTTCTGGATTTCAACAACAGCGCCACCTACCGGGTCCAATTGTGAACCTAAATCATTCTCTAATCAACTTAAACACTCATACAAAATTTCATCAAAATAGGTCCAGCCGTTTAGGAGGAGTTCAGTCACACAAACACGGACAGAAGAATTATATACATAAAGATAGATAACGTTACACCCACCTGGATGCTGTATGGTGGCGTGGTTGCATGCCATTATTGCCATCACGGACTGTGATATATTCGTGAACTCCATGAGCCCCGACGACGATCTGAAATGCGAACACCATGAAATATTTAATAAGACAAATTTGACCTCTTTTTTTCTTTACATAACCGAATCTTGAGAATAATTAACCATGTAGTGGCGGTGCAAGAATATCCACTACCCTATATCATCCCGGGGGTGTCGTACACGGCGACAGAGGGGAATAAATCAGGAGATGGGCAGCAGCGTTTTCCTAATAACGACTAAAAATAAAAAACTTCGGTTATCAACTCGCTTGTCCAGCGTGGTAACTATGCCAAATATCCCCCCTATGAGGCAATCTATGGAGGCCTATGTTCAGCAGTGGACTTTAATAGACTGTAACGGTAACGGTAACGTTAACCGAATCTTCTTCATTAACCCATGCAAGCCAATTTAGAGAGGGTTCTCCATTATGACCACGCTTGGCAGGCAGACGCTGTCCTCTCATTGTTGGACTGGGTATATCCCATCGGGCTTACACTAGATGGTAATATCATTACATTTTTGATAGACATTTAGGATAGTCGCCTCTTACGACATCCACGGGGCGGAATGGAGTGATGGATTTTATTACGCCAAAATTATTTAATTACATTTTAATAAATACATTATAATGAACATGCTATGTAGAAAAAAATATATAGGAAACTTCAAAACTCTTCAAATGTTTGGATAATAAATAATGAATTTATTGTGTTTAATTTTGCGAAAAATATTTTTTTATTAATTATTATCAATTAATAAATGTATAGAAATAGATTGCTGTTTTAACCAGCATGTGTACAATGTTGGTGCGTTGGAACAAGCGTAAGGTTTGTTTTCACTGTTTAGATGATATCTAATATTTTCTACAGAGTGTTAATGTTTTAGTAATTAGTGTACGTTGTACAAGTTTATTAATGTGGCAGCGTCACGCTGCAGTTTTATTACGGCTGCAGTATGAATGGGTCAGCTGAGTCTCGATTGAGGAAGGACCACGTTTTCACAGAATACTAGCGTGTAATAGCAGGTCAATGCTGCTATGTTTCGTATTGTGAGTGTAGAGAACCGGAGCCCATTTTTACTGGAAACGAGGCATTCAACCTTAGTTCTCAGGGGTGAGAACGCATCTAAATTTTGATTCTTAATCAAGGATAGATGTAGATGTCTATGGGCCACAGCATTTACTTACCATCAGGTGGACATTTTTTCAATTGCATTATTTTTATACGTTTAAATGAGCCTGCGTTAAGCCTTTAGTATTAGCAAAGCCTCTCAATAAAAGTGTGACATATTTGAGAGGATTTGTAAAGTAAAGGTAAGGCGGGAAGGGTTACCTCTCGCTCTTGAGCGGGAACTTGGAGATGGTGTGCGGCGGCGTGACGCCGTAGTCCTTGAACACCTGCAGCAGCTGCTCGTCCGACACGTCCGGCGGCGTGTTGAAGAAGTGCAGCACCTGCACAACCGCAACTCATCCTCACTACACATACCACAGCTAGAGATAGGCCTCCCCTAAAACGCCACTTAACCCGATACAAATAAGACTAGAAACTTTTTAATCAATATCTTATAATTTATAAAAAATAATGTTTGTTTGTTCGTATTTTATGCGCTGCCATACCGTTTATCAGATTGCGCTAAAACTTTGTCAACTTATTGCTTGCACTTGCGCGAAGGTTATAGACATAGTACTAACTTACAATAGGTGGCGCGCGTATCGTACCGACAAATTTATTTGAAAGTCATATATATCATTCAATTTCAATGAATATATTATCCTTCCTGGGCAGCGTTCGGGAAACATCTTCTTACGACACATCTTCTCGTCAAGCATACCTCAAAACCTCAAAACAAAATTGGTCAACCAGTGCGTGTGGCCAGTGATGACCTATGGATCTGAGACGTGGTCCTTCACTACTGGCCGTATGAGGAAGCTCAAGATCGCTGAGCGAGCTATGGATGGGGCTATGCTCCGGGTTTCTCTGCGTGATAGACTTAAAAACGAGGATATATCCGCTATAGAACCAGAGTAACCGACATAGCATAAGCTAGAGTAACAATGGGTCAGCCACATAACTCAAAGAACCGACAACCGATGGGGAAGAAAGGTTCTCGAGTGACAGCCTCGTACCGGCAGGCGAAGTGTAGGGCGTTCCCCCACTAGATGGAGTGACGACCTGGTAAGACATGCAGGAAGTCAATAAATGCAGGTGGCTCGGAACCGTGCTTTGTGGCATTCCTTGGGGGAGGCCTATGTTCAGCAGTGACATAACAAATAGCAGAAACAATACAACTCTTTCAAATTTAATTTCCACAATTACGGGGTTCGTACCAGCTAGTACAGGTATTGTAAATAATACTTATTGAAAGTCAGTCTTATGTTTAATTTAACACTGGTTCAGAGAAGATATTTGGTTTTACGCATTCGAGAGCGTCTATTTTGAAGCCGAGCCCAATGACTCTCAAGTCTGTAAGTCTGTGAACATTCACACTATCTTTACAAACATAGATAATGGTTTTTTTCGAACCTAATTTAATTGGAGGCAGACTTATTCGTTGACTAAAGGAGGTGTAAGTGTGTTCACTACCCCATTTCGTCCCGTTAGTGTCGTAAGAGGCGACAGAGGGAGATAAGTAGCAGCATCTTCCTGATCACAAAACTCAATAATTATAAAAAAAAAATTGCGATCGCATATAAGCATCGGCACGAAAGTCTAGCAGTGACGCATAAGTCGCGCTGATTGGTTCGTGCGTATCGTTCGCACGCGTTGATTGGCTCTCCAGTCGCATTCGTGCAATGCAATTCGTACGCGTCCCCTCCACGTTTCGTTCAGCGCTAGACTTACGTGCCGCGACTTGTAATGCTTATGAGGCAATCTATAAGAGAGAGACCTATGTTCACTAACGGACTTTTAATAGGCCATAACGAATTAATTCATGAACACTGATTATGAGATAGCAGAATCCCTTACAAAGCCACAACACGAAATAGGTGTCGTAAAAGGCGACATAGGGAAACTAAAATAGAAGATGGGCAGCAGCATCGTCCTGATAACAACTGAAAGTAATAAAAAACTGCGGTTGCCAAACCGCTTACTAAGCGTGGCAACTATGGCAAATATCCCCCCTATGAGGCAATCTATAGAGGAGACCTTTGTTCAGCAGTAGATTTTTATATACTGTAATGGATGGACGAATGGGAGGTCATACAAACACTTGTTCTTCTATGGGAGAGGCCTATGTTGAGCAGTGAACTTTTATAGACTGTAATTGATGGACGAATGGGAGGCCATTCAAACACTTGTTCCGAGTGAGATTCGAACCTGCTACCTACCTGCAAACGCTTGGCCACGGCTTTACAGAGATACCGAGCCGTTTTATCATTAAACTTTAAAAATCTTACCTTGGACGGAGGCTGTATCCTGTTCTTGTGTATGGACGCGGCGGTTAGGAAGCGATTGTTCTTGTTGCCGACGTAATCCTTGAACGACGGGCTCTTGTCGGGCAGTGGGTACGGGTTCATTACCTCGGAGAGGTACGCTTGTTTCGAAAACCTTTGAGAAATTTAAAATAAAAGTATTAATTACACACTATGATGATTAGTTGACAACCATTGATATATGTGTACTACGCACTAGATTTCGCATTCCGAACATTCACTATATTCAACTGAACTGTACTGCAATCCGTACACCTTACATTAGTGTCATTTACTGTGGCTTCAATATTCATGCAGTGTGGAGCGGTGATAATAATACGAGATTTCAAATTAAAGTTTAAACCTTACGTAAATAACAATTCAGTAGTCAAGTAAGTAAAATTTTTTGTTGTTCAAGTAAATAAATAGGTAATAGTATCGTAATATTTTACTATCTACCGCGCATGCGCGAAGACATAGAGTAGCGCACATTTTTTGTTTGGAAGAGTTTCTCTAGTACGTAGTACATATAACCTTCAGGCTGTGCGTGTTATAGCTAGTTCTTTGTTCTAATGTATAACATAAA
Organism: Parnassius orleans; assembly: GCA_029286625.1. NCBI lineage: Eukaryota > Metazoa > Arthropoda > Insecta > Lepidoptera > Papilionidae > Parnassius > Parnassius orleans. Next base: position 1,680,931 of record JAGSMP010000096.1, on the reverse strand, counting down.
TGTATAAAATAAATAAACATAGGTCGTAAGCGCGACTGCTGATGCTGATCATGACATAACTCATAAGTGGTAGAACCACGCTGCAGACATATTGTTGTTGTAGCACGAATTGTTTGGCTTGACCGTAAAATAGCAGATTAATAACTTCCCTGCCCGAGAAATAGACACAATAGTTAAACAATTGAAATGTTCATATATGACTCGTGGGACAGTGAAATGGTTAAAGCAATTGTATTTTAAATAAAACTAGTTTTACGGATTTATATCGCGTATATTAACTTATTTTATATTCCGGACGTTTCGAGTTCTTTACAGTACCCATGGTCACGGGGGGGGGACTGAGGTATTTGACGTCCCAATGTCATAGTTAACCACGGTTACCTCCAGATTAAAAATTATTAAGTCACTCAGTCCCTCCCGTGACCATGGGTGCTGTAAAGTACTCGAAACTTCGGGAATATAAAATAAGTTAATATACGCGATGAAATCCGTAAAACTAGTTTTATTTAAATGTGTAGTGTTCGCGTAAATATAAGAAATCATACTGTTGTATTTTGTATGGTAAGTGTGAGAACCGGAGGATCTTTTTTACTGGAAATGAAGCATTACATCATCATATCATCAGGTGGACTATGTGCTCGTTTGTCACTCATATTTTATACAAAAGACCCTATTATAAATGTCTACAATTTCCCCTAGCTCTATCTAAAAGGGTTAATAAGCTTTTTACCCTCCTTGCTCACAACACCTCCCTTCACCGTTTAGCATGCCGTAAACCGACACTTAAAATTATAATTAACATTCAACAATTTCCTTGGTACCCGTAGGGATCAAACTCGGGTTGCTCTCGTATTATAATATTAACAGCGAGCGCTTATTCGTTGATAAATAAAGGTTGGTTTCGATCGGGAATCGTACACAGGACCATTCAGATTAGGACCACTTACGCCAATGTTAAAGTGTAGTCGCCAACGGTAACGTTGTTCAAGTTCTGCACGCATCTTTCCACTGAGACCCCGTCTCCCATCTGAACCATTGCTGTGCCTTCCTTTGTCTTCAGGAACTTTATCTGTTTTGAAAATATTTAAAAAATAATATTGAATTCTTTACTGTAAAACAAATTCATAAGTGAGTCTTTTGTTTCTTACACAACACTGTATCTTATTACCATAAAATTATTTAGGGCGTATTCAGTAACTGTAATAGAACATAACATAACATGAGTTTACATGAGTTCAATTAGGAAAATTAAAAAAATTCAAACTCGCAACATTACAATTTTCTAAAGCAGACACAATTCCTTTTTGTTTGGAGAATGGCCCCACCCCAAATTGTGGCGTAACTTAATGAAATACATGTCGATTTATTCCTTATAACCTATAGATTACAACAGCAATATTAGTTTTACCGTATCTAACGGGAAAACTGAAAAATTAACAATTAATATAAATAGGCTTCGGTATAAATAATAAATGCCAGCAGTGACGCCATCTTTTTAATAAAATGTGAAAAAACATTCGGGAAAATAGTGCTTTTAATGACTGTGAGATGGCGCTAGTATCTACTGAGGGCTTTTATACCCCTGGCTATACCTAATGTCCAAAACATTAAAGTATTTACAAAAAAATAACAACTGTTTTTTTTATTTATTGAAATAAATAATAAACGATATAAATGCCGGTAGTGGCGCCATCTCTTGAACAAAATGTGTAAAAACTATGTAGTGCTCTTGCCACATATGTGATGGCGCTAGTATCAACGTAAAAGCAAGCTATTAAGGACCCCTGTTCACGAATATCAAAACAACTCTTTTTTTCAGATTTCATGATTCCGGTTAGATTTTCATAAAATCTTTAGGCCGTTTACTATAATAAAATGGTATCTTTTTTTATGTGTAATAAAATTAAGTTACGTTAAAATTTCTAGTGGGCCCAAAGACGATTGTCTGCTTTAGTATTATTACTATGCTGTCAATAAAATTCAATGATTCTTGAATCAATGATATGAATCATTCAATGAATTTTATTGACAGTACGATAGTACCTACATGTAATGGTTTTAGTACTCTAGTGTAATTATAATCTATAATACAATAATATTACAGTTCTTTTCTAATGAGTCCATTTCAGTCGTTTTCTAAAATAAATCAAAAGTGAAAAACTTAGTCCAAAATTTAAATAAAATTTAATTTTTGATTTAATAGAAGCCCTTAAGATCTTAAAATAATTTAAAATTTTAACATTGTTTCTTGCTCGTTCATCTCTAAGAGGGTCTTGTTCTTGCGAACCGGTGTAGATTTTGACGTTCTCAAGCATTTTAAGCAAGCCCAAATTGAATAAAATGCTTTGATATTGACTACAAAATAAGATTTAGCAAAATTGGTAATTCAATCAGTCTGTGGGGAGATATTACACACATTACCAAATATGCATTCCAATTGAGAACCTTTTTCGAGTATGTTAAAAATAAAGTATAACTCACTCTAACGACGTTCCCGTAAAGGCAGCACAAATTGAAGAGACGGTCGGCGTTAGCAGTTTGTGGGTCAAGACCGTAGACCATCATTACGGCGCCTTGTTGCGGTGGACCACCCTAGAATGAGAATTGTTCAATTAGTGCTAATTGCAAAAATGAAGAAATTAAAAAATTGTATTATGTAAGCCAATGATTTTTACGAAATTTAAATTGGAATGTTACTACAAATAAAATTCATTTTAAAAACATAAAATTAATAAATTAGTTATTACTTGATTTTGTGGCTGCATAGAAGGATGATGCATCGGCGGCGGGGGTACGAAGCCTTCTCCGCCATATCCTTCTGGGCCGTAACCTCGACCGTCTCGCTGTTAAATACATACATTTTGCAGATTTATAAATATTGTAAAGATTAGTGAGTAATGGAAGTGTTTGTAGTGTTTTTGTTTTAAACAGAATTGACAAAGTAACAACACTGCGGCAACATCCCTGCAAAATGACGTTGCATCAGATTTCTTTTTATAAATACCAATAAAATACTGTCTGTATATTTGTCTCTAAGTGCATTAAGGTTGCAAACGAAGCTTGTTTCTGTCGACGTTCTTTTTTGAAAATATAACAATAAGTGAATTAAGGTATACAAATTAAAAGTAACAAATGTGATAGTTTTATGAAAAAGAACCTGACAAAATTAAATTTGAATGGGGCATTAGTGAAACCAAAAGGTCAAACTATAAACCATAGTAATACTATTTGAAAGATAAACTAAGTATTTAAATAAACCCAATTATTCATAATTTCATAAAACATATATGTGGTGCACAGCAGCTCCATGCTGCTGTGTTTCTTTTTTTATATGAGGGGGTAAACGAGCATACGGCTCGCCTGATAGTAAGTGATTACCGCCGCCTATGTACAACTGCAACACCAGGGTAATTGCAGATGCGTTGCCGGCGTTTTAAAAAAGAGTAGGCTCTTTTCTTGACGGTCCCTAAGTCGTAGGGAACCGGAGACCCTTTTTACTGGAAACGGGGCATTCCATTTTAGTCCTCGGGGGTTAATCAAAGATAAATGTAGATGTCTATAAACCACAGCATTCACTTATCATCAGGTGGACTGTGCGCTCGTTCACCCTTATTCTATTTTAAAAAACATAACTTACCGGATGGTGTGGTGGCGGTGGGCCATGCCTTTCCTTCATCATACCAGGTGGCGGGGGACCACCGCTCCCGAATTCCATGTCTGTAATAAAATACAATAAATTTTTAATTGGTAATCAACATTATTCGAAAAGCTCTGTAAAGGTTAGCCTCTTCAATCTTTATTATATGAGACTGTTTGATAGACAAGATTAAACATTTTCCTAATCTCACGTGGTTACAATCTTGGGTCGGATCTTAAAATCACGTGGAACGTGGAGTCACGTGGTGATGGTCGTTTTCATTATTGTTATTGCTGTATGTAAATGAACACCGTTAACAATTTTTTGTTTATAATAAATATAAACAGTTCTAAGCTAAATCGTTCATCACATGTCATCACTTCACTCACTCATTTCTTGCGTATATCTTCCCTAATCCCTAACACAGTCCATCTATCTATTCTTGGGCCTCCCTCTACTCTTATTCCATCCACTTTCAAAGCCAACATTCTTCTTGTTACATGGTTTGTTTCCCTTCGTATGATATGCCCATACCAAGATAGCCTACCACGCTCAACTTTTCCGTCACTGGGGCCGCTTTCAAACTGCCTCTTATAAATCAATTTGTGTATTTATCCAATTTCGTTGCCACACAGATACATCTCAACATTCGCATTACAGCCACATTTACTTATACAATAAGGGAGACAAACGAGCACATAGTCCACCTGGTGGTAAGGGGATGCTGTGGTCCATAGACATCTACATCCATCCTCGATTAAGAATCAAAATGAAGATGCGTTGTCAGCCCTGGGGACTATGATGGAATGCCTCGTTTCCAGTAAAAAGGGTTCTCTACGACTTAGTGACCTTCAACGTCTCCAGTTTTCTACAATCACGATACGAAACACAGCAGCATTGAGCTGTTATTTTACGTTGGTATTCTGTATGAGCGTGGTCCTTCCCCGGTCAAGCTAACCCATTCGTGCTATAACCATAATATAGCTACAGATGGGCTTTCTTTCATAGTCCAGTACTAGGATCTATACAATAGGACAGGTCTTATGATCGTCTTATAAATTTCCCCCTTGAGTTTAAGGAGAAACCGCAAATAGCAAGTTGTTCCTGTGACCATGGTACCACTTCGCCCATCTCACATTTATTTAATTCCTTACATCTCTGTCTATTTCACCATCATTCTGTATCAATGTACCGAGGTTCCGAAATTCGGAGCAGACTAAAACCTACTAATTAAATTAAGTTATTATTTCTTCGTGATATATATGAAATTTTGAAAAGTATTAACAAGGTTAATTTACGAAAGATTTTCTTTAAAGAAGGACGTCATTTTAATAACTTTCCACCAACCAGGTTGGAATGAACACAAAGTGACATCTTTTTTCTTTGTCAATTATGTATAAGTCGGTGAACAGATTTAACAAAAGCTTTTAACGATGACATTTCAATAATGAACAAATATTGAAAATTTTATGAAATACAAAAATAGCATTAGTTCTGCTCTACATATTCCGTCTCATTACAAAAAGAAGTTTATATTTAGCACCCAGATTTAAGTAAAAGTCTGTTTCTAAGAAGTTCCGTAGAAAATATGCGAGCTAAAATATAAGGTATGGAATTTGGCATCAATATTGCAAAACGAATCTTAGTCCTTAGGGGTGGCAACGCATCTGCATTTTGATTTTTAATCGAGGATAAATGTAGATGTCTATGGGCCACAGCAACCACTTACCATCAGGAGGACTGTGTGTTCGCTAGTCACCCTTATCCTATAAAAAAAAATCTTTCATGACAAAGACTCTTCTTCAAACTCGAAACTAACAATAAACAACGTTTCGTAATTAAACCGATTGAGTTTATAACTATTTATTATTAATTTATGATATAAACTGCATACATAATTGTGAAGTAGCAGCGTAAGAGAATTCCCTATCCTATATCATCCCGTGGGAGTCGTGGTAGAAAGTAGGGGTGACAGAAGGAAAATAAAAAACAACTGAAATTTGGAAATCCAGGTGAAAATTAAAGTTCCTAGACCTTCGACCCAAAACTTAGAAGCAGATGCGGAGACTGTTGAATTATGCAGTCATCAAACATTTAAAGAATAACGCTGAGGATACCCGATGTTGAGGATAAATTTAATACGAATAGTTTTATGTAACTAGATGGAATGACGACCTGGTAAGACATGCAGGAAGTCGATGGATACAGCTGGCTCAAGGCCGTGCATTGTGGCATTCCTTGGGGGAGGCATATGTTCATCAGTGGACTTGTGAATGGCTGTGACACTCTTGTTGGTAAGAAAACTTAGGTAAACATAATTTTAATAAGAAAATGGACAAAACGAATCGACTCAGTCTCTGCTTTTAACTATAACAAGGTATTCTTTATTAATAAATGCAAATATTTTGATTGATATCACTTTAAGAATGTGTGTCATATTTCGGAACTCAGAATTACAATACAATCTTAATAATGCTAATATATTATAACAAATACATATAAACGCATTCATTCTTTAAAGTGAGAATATCATGCAAGGAAAAGAAAGGTTTGTTTTGAAAATGAAAGTCTGTAGTCTGAATAATGATTTATTGTAATTGTACGTACATGTAAATTATTATGTTGGAATACATTGTCTCAATATACTAAACATACGCTAAGGCCGGTATTCGGAGACAATCTCGAGTTTAAACTCAAACTCCACTATGTCAAAATTTAAATATAGGCCATACTATTTTGGCAAATTGTGATCAATTTTTCTCCGAATACCGGCCTAAGATTGTTGTGTAGAAATCGAGTGATGGATTTTTAGCTTTATAGACATATGTGTTAACACCGTATAATCGTAATATTGGCGATAACAAGTTTTCATGTTTTTCAACACTGTGTGTTTTGTATGGTTAAGGAGCAGAACCTAAGACCCTTTTTACTATTAACGAGGCATTTCGTCTCGGACCAGAGACACCTGCAACCAAGTTCACAAGAAGATTGCCACCACACATAGATGCATAGTTCTTTTGGTGACTAAGATGAAACGCTTCTAAGTCTGTAATTATATTCGCCCTTATACTAGGTAAGAGTAGGTATGTAAGAGGTAGGTAGGTAAGAGGACGGTACTAACCCAGACAGGCACGGAGACAGAAGTTATTTAGAACTTGGTTATAAATAGCTGTTAAGTATCTAACCAAGTTCCAAAGTAATTATAGTTAAACTTTTCTAGAAAATCAAATGACTGAGGTTGGATACTCGTATATTACTTACTGTTATAAATTGTTTAGCATTCAGAATCCGTCACCCAATTTCAATTGTATATTATAAATAAATAAATATAGCTAAAATTGTTTTCATATTATTTTGTAAACAGTGTTGAACATATATAAACGTGATAGTTGAGGTATAGATATTGTTGTGGGCTTGTCGAAGAAGTAAAGATTTTTGCACGTGCTGAAATAAATAAATGGTTAGTACATAACCTGTTAATTAAGGCAAGGATAAAATAGAGCCACCACTAAAAAGCGGATAAGCGTACTTAAGATTAAACGCTGTCTGCTTTGATACGAAGAAGCGATTTCTGTTTGTAGTCTATGATTTTTTTTTGTCTGAATGTAGTCGTAAAAAATAAAGAAAAGGTTTCAAAAGGCTTGTACTAATAAAAGTAACACCTCGAGAACACCAACGATATAGTATTTAATGATGACAATAAACAGAACTAGAAACGAAGGGTGGACGTTTGTGAAAGGTCGTAAAAGACAAAGGCAGTCTGAAAGGGATCCTAAATCAAAATCCACATAGAATGAATACGGAGTTAAAACATAAAGTTTGAAAATACCTAAGAACTGCACTTCATCAGTCGGGTGGTATAAAGCAACGGCAGATGATATTTAACAGGTCCAAAATTCGACCCGTACGTGAAATACGTAGTATGTGAATGAAAGCGAAACGTGGCCAGTTCTATACGTAAAGATACAACAGCTTCACGTCACCGAAATGAAAATGCTCCGTTGGATGTACAGCGTTACACGGCTTGATCGCAAACATATCCGTGAAAGCCTCAGTATAAGTGAAATATGTAAGTGCAGGAAGAGGCGGCGGAGATAGTGTAGTCACTTTAGTGACGTCATTTGTAAATCAGCAGAGCAAGGTGAGAACAGAGACTGGCCCTCAACTTGGCCGACGCGACGCTTCGTTTTCTTATACGATCCGTTTTGCGGTAAATGAAGTGCATAAAAGCCCCCTTTTTTACAACAAAATACTAGATCGACAATTTTGAACCGTTTAAAGTTTTTTTTTTCATTTTTAAGTCGTCCTAAGTTGCAGAATGAATAGTTTTTAACATAAACTGACTTTACATGCACCCCGTAAGTTATAAAACGGATAGTTACGAAAAACGAAACGTTTTTTGAAAATAGGAACCGGGTATAAGTCCGCGTGACCGATGAAGGAATTGATGATTAGACGTCGTCATTAACGACGTGGGTAACGACAATCACCTTAGGATGCAAAAGATCGGGTGAAGTTGAAAAATTTAGCATAAAAAAGAAGAAGAATACCCACTTATCCAACAGCCCGCACATCGTGATAATTGTGGAAAATTTATGATGAATTTGAAGTATAGATTTTTGTTTATAGTGCATAGAATTTGTACGGCCATTTTGTTTATCCATACCTTTACATTTATTTATCTACAGTTATAATACACTTTATATACGAGTAGATCATGCTACAGATTAAATACATATATAGTAGTACAGTTTTGGTTAGACAGTTTTGGAAGTTAAAGGGGGCACTGGACACAATTTCACAACACAAATACAACAGGCAATACAAACCTATATGCGAATGATCACAAGAATGCTGACTGCATGAATCTTCACTGCACGATCTTGCCGACGACTGGGTTGTACAACTTGTAGCATCTGCCGATCAGTGGTCAGATAAATCGGGAACGCAAACAAACTTATAAAACTATACAGTGATTTTATTAAGCGTGTTTTCGTTATAAATTTTTGTACATTTATCTGTGTTTAAAGTATTGGCGTATCTAACTTCCCCATCGATGGGGAAGCAAGGTTCTCGAGTGGCAGCCTCGTACCGGCAAGCGAAGTGTAGTCCCGCACTAGATGGAGTGACTAACTGGTAAGCGATTCAGGAAGTAGATGGATGCAAGTGACTCAGGACCGAGCTTTGTACCATTCCCTGGGTGAGGCATGTATTTAGCAGGGGACTTGTAATGATGATGATGGCGAAAATATTGGTAAATATCAAATATACAGATCTTACAAACTTAGCTTTTGTATTTCCATCAATTTTTTTATAATCGTCGAGTAACTACGACGTTACCATTGTCTCTTATAATTTTTTTATATAACATTATATTTGTGTGTGTTTCTTGTCAGGTTAATCGAGAGCCTTGTTATTTTTTTTAGAAATTCTTATACACGGTTTAATAATGCTATGACATATGCTTACATTATAACATTCAAGGTACCTATATAAGAGTCAAGGATGGTGTGTAATATAAAATTTTGTATTGTTTGCACTCTGACCTATGGAGTTAGAAGAAAGCTCTTTAAAACACCAACGTGTACACCTATACATTTAGAATATGAGAAGATTTTAAACCAGTAATTTATAATTAACACGCTTTTATTAGCTTCGCGTGTATATATTTATTTAACGGAATCTTTTAATGTAATTTTCACCAACTTGTAGACGGCCGATTGACTTGAAACTTCGCACTCGTATCAAGGACCGATGACAATACAATAATTTAAGAACTTTATCCTAGTATCCTGACCAGGATCACCAGGATAAATTAAAATAATCATCATGATCATCACAGCTCATGATCAATGCGTGTGTTTAAGTTTTTTTAAACTCTTAAATTATTTTAAAATGTTAAAACAGCAGACCATAACAGCGAGGCAGTTTCACGTTATACAGCATGTATTTTAAGCGCAGAATCCATTATTGAGACCGATATTGACGCTTCGAACTGACCAGACTAATTGTTTAAAAGCATACGTGGTCTTTCCCGATAGCTTTTAAAGCCATTTCGAGTTGTTAGTGGAGGAACAACAAAATAAATACAACAACAAACAAGTTTTGTAACAAGATCCGTTTTTGAAATTGTTTATAAAGACTGCCGTGTGTATAGTGGCGGTGTAAGCTTATCCACTATCTCATATCCTGTGGGGTGGTAAGAGGCCACAGAGGGAATGAAAAAGCCACAACATCTTTATAATAACAACTTAAAAAAAAAAAACTGCGCCTACCAAGCGTGGCAACTGTGGAAAATATCCCTTCTATGTGGCCATCTATTGGGGAGACCTAAGTAAGTTCAGCAGTGGACTTTTGATAGGCAGTGATGAATAACAATAAATATAAATACTTAGCTATCGATCGCGAGAGGGTTTGTCGAAATCGCTACAAAACATAAAAATTGAATCCAAATACAGTTAAGAAAATTGTGGTAGCTATGCAGCAATATAATAAAAATGTGTTGGTCCTACGAATGAAAACAAACGATCGCAGTTGGAAAGCGGATTGTAACTTTGAATGTCCGCCATTACATAAACTCGTATTAAGCTGGTTTTAACGTTTTTATAAAAGTTAGAAAGTTTTATTTATATTGTTTTAAAATGTACTCGTAGTCATAGTTGTGGTAGCTCAGGAGAAACGCGCCCATCATACAATTTAATAGTATGTATAGTTTGATGCTCACCGGTTTGTTAATTACAATTTTAATATCTGATTTTTCACAACTTTAGCAGTGTAGGAAAACATCGTGAGGATACGTGCATGTCTAAGCAATTTAAACATAAAAATATATACGTCTGCGAAGTCTAAAACACGCCTTGGGGTAGCGTAGGGACTCTACTTTGCCTTAAAACCTTGTCAGGATCAGTGAGGCCTTTGCTCAACAGTGAATATGTTACTTCTGTGTGGAGTATTATAGTTATTCTATTTCACGATGAAGGTTTCGCCTTGATTGTAGTAGTGACGTGTACCGACAGGCGCGGTTGTGTGTAACTGCGATTCGTTCGACTCGCGATCGTGACTGAAGCGCTCCGAGGCCTACGCACACTAACACAATGTGTACGACTAATACAACCAAAGTCAAACCTTCATCGTGAAATAGAATAACTATACATGTTACTTTGCTACAAGCTGCAGTCAAAACTGAAAATATTTTATTCAATATTGGCCTTTACAATGCATTTTTTGAAAGCCCAGAAAGCTACGCCATCTTGAAGACCTCACAAGTAGACTATATTCTTCCAACAGTCACAATTTACGTAATGTAGATTAAACATAATCATTAAAATTGTATTTAACTAGAACGACATATTTCAATTAAGTCATGAGGGGAGGTGTATATGGACAAACGTGTCTAATGTCTATGGATTGCAATTACCATTTTAAGCACCATGTTTATGCTTACATGAAATATTTTTATAGGATAGGGTGACAAACGAGCACATAGTCCACCTGATGGTAAGTGGTTGCTGTGACCCATAGAAATCTACATCTATCCTCAATAAAGAATCAAAATGCAGATGCGTTGTCACCCGTGAGGACCAAGATGGAATGCCTCTTTCCAGTAAAAGGGTCTCCGGTTCTCTACACTCACCATACGAAACACAGCAGTGTTAAGCTGCTATTTTACGCTGGTATTCTGTGAGAGCATGGTCCTTCCCGGTCGAGCCAACCCATTCGTGCTACAACTAAAAATAAATCGAATACACAAAGTATAAAATCGATATAGGCTGTATGGTACATTTTCTATTGTCTGTCAAGGGCTAAAAAATATGAAAGCGCCTTTAAATTTTAATAGCAATGAAACTTATAAAAGTTGAAAACAAACTACGCGTACTAGGCTATTGATATAAAATAGGGAACCAGTTGATGTAATTCTGAAGCTAATAAAAAAAAACCGGTCTCGATACAACAATGTTTTCAGGAGTTATGGTGACCACATACAAAATCAACATCCGGACGTCCACGTAAAATTTTTTCAAACAATTTTATCAATTTAAAATTTTTTTTAGAAAACATAAGATAGATTAATTAGGGTTTTCTTGTTATACGGCTACTCATATTATCGTAAGTGCAATATGGTTATGATAGAAGCATTTTAAGAACACAAAATTGCTTGACCTTGACATGTCGAGAGTAAAGCAATACCTATTAACGCCCATTATGAGGCGTGCAATATACTATAATTAAACTCTTAGTAAAAATTTCTCTTACTTACTCGAATACTACCCATTGAATATAACCAGTAACCATAGTCCATTAAGGCTTTAATTCGGTAAGTGGAGTTAATTTTACCATACGATAAATTTCATAAAAATTTGGTATATTCTAAAATTCTTCTTTTCAACGCAAAACTGAAATTTGACAACACCATTCGCGACATATAAATAACATTCATCGATGGCAAAATTAAAAAAGTATTACAGAGCACCAGGTGCGAGTTGTATATGGCAGCGACAATTCAACCCTTATATTGTGCGTTTACTGCTTTTATTGCTTTATTTTCATATTCTACAGCAGGATGACCGGCGTTTGTTAGTCCGAATGGCAATAAAGGCCACAGACTCGCGTTACGTTCTCAAATCATAATTTTAAATGTGTAGTGCTACGAATTGATATTATTCCTATTTGACATTTCTATTTGCATTTATACAGGGTATGACGGCTTATCTATACATCTATGCATATAAATAAAATTGATGTGTCGATCTGCAATATATATAATAACTGCCTTATTTGCATGTCATTAACTAATCAATAACCATTTGCAAATTTTTGACAGTCTGTCTGTTCGGGCAATCTTCTGAATAGCTGAACTGATTATAATAAAACTTCATCAACAGATAGAGAGCACTACCAGGTATCTAGGCTATAACTTAGCCGAATAACTTGGACATTTTATTTGAAAAAAAAAAAAAATTGATTCAAAAAGGTGGTCTTTGATCGTAAATGACGCCAAATTTAACGATCCTGCCCAGGCGAAGTCAAGGCGGATCGCTAGTTATAAATGAAAACTCGGTCAAACTAGTTTTATATAGCATATTAAAATAGTAATTTTTTTATTGATATAAAAATGACGGTAAGTGACTACTGCAGCCTATCGACTCCTGCAACCAATTTTAAACAAAAAGGGCTACAGATGTGTTGTCACCTCTAAGGGCTGACTAGAATACAACTACGCAAGCACTGCCATTTGACGTCAGAAATAGGTAACTAACTAGATGAACTTCGCAGCAGGAATGGAGCCCTACGTAAACAAATCGCATACGTAAAATATTGCCTGGAGCACTATCACCTATCACCTCGAACAACGAAGTTTCCAAAGGAACAACAATATGAATTACCTTAAGTGGTTACAAATTTAATTATTTGTACGTGGTAGAGCTAGGTAATATGCTACAGCACGAATAGCTCTGCTCGACCGGGGAAGGACAGTGCTCGCACAAAATATCAGCGTGAAAAAGCAGCATAATGTCCTTAACATTTATAACGATGCATTTCATTCCAGTGTTCAGATTTGACAAGGCATCTATAATCTGATTCTTAATCGAGGATAGATGTAGGTCTATATGGGCCACAGCATCCAGTTGCTAACAGGTGCACTGTATGCTAGTTTGTCACTCTTACTTCTATAAAAATAAAATTAAGAACTTGACTACAATCAGGCATTCCACGTTTTTTGCTAAACACTGAGCTCTATTTGAATTTCTTAATCGAGGGTAGATGTAAATGTATATGGGCCACAGCATCCACTTAGTATCAGACGAACTTGAGGGAAATCATAACACGCTTTTTAGGGTTCCGTACCCAAAGGGTAACCAACGGGACCCTATTACTAAGCCTCCGCTGTCCGTCCGTCCGTCCGTCCGTCCGTCCGTCCGTCCGTCCGTCTGTCTGTCTGTCTGTCAGCGGGCTGTATCTCATGATCCGTAATAGGTAGACAGTTGAAATTTTCACAGAATGTGTATTTCTGTTGTCGCTATAACAACAAATAATAAAATAAAAATAAATTAAAAATTAAAGGGGGCTCCCCTACTAGAAACGTGTTTTACGATGGTACGGAACCCTTCACGCGCGAGTCCGACTCGCACTTGGCCAGCTCTTTTTTTAAAGGTATTCGACTGAGCTATCACTGAATTTTTGAAAGCAGTGCACCTGTCCGCACTCAACGAATCCAACGACGCGGCGGCACCGGTGAGTCGCATGAATTATGTACCACTCGTAACACCCGCGCCGAGCTTCATGTTGCCAGGTGCATGCCATTTAAATGATAGAGCGGGCATTTTTAATTCACCACTTTATAACACTCATAAACTATAGTGACCAAGTTCATTCGGGAAAATGAACATGATATTATATAGAAGAAAAATTAAAAAAAAATGCAGAGTTGTTGTTATTTCTGAGCACTATAAAATGCGTAACGAGCAAAAATTATCTCCAGTTCTCGACCTTTTGGAGGATGATGAGGTGGGAGAACCACATCCATTAATGGACTTTGTCGGGTAGATTTTAGTTGTTAGTGTTTTTTTACATAGAATAAGGGTGACAATTGAACACACAGTCAACATGATGGTAATTGGATGCTGTGACCCACAGACACCTATACCTATGTTCGATTAAGAGTCAAAATGCAGATGCCTTGTCACCCGTGAGGACTTAGATGGATTTCCTCGTTTCCAGTAAAAAGGGAGACTATATTCCCTACACTCACCATACGAAATACTTATTTCGGGTTGGTTTTCTGTGAGAGCGCGGTCCATCCCGAGCGAGCCGACCCATTCGTGCTACAACCATGATATAGGCGCAGCATGGCTCTACGACTTAAAAGAGTTAAGTGTGTTCAAAATACATTTATGTATTGATGTATCAAGACGATCAAAGTTCATAGTCGTAAACTCCTTAAAAGATGTATGAAAAGGTTATCTTTTCTAAATTGTTGGCATTATCTCGTTTAGCAAACACATAAGGGCCTTCCTAAATTGCGAATATTTTTAGCCGACGAAAGCGTCACAAACATATAACAGATTTAGCCATCGTAGGGTGCGCGTCAAATCACACACAGTTTTTTGAGACTAAACTAAAGCAAACTAAAGCAATGCCAATTAATGTCAGAGATAGTCGATGAAAAAAAAACAGAAAAATAGAAGAATAGAATAGAATAATTTTTATTCGCTATGTATTTAAAATGATTTACCACGTGCTCGGCGGTGAAGGAAAACATCGTGAGGAAACCAGCATGTCAGAGAAATAAGAAAAAAAAATATTTCGAAGACATGTGCCGTTCGCCAACATGCATTGGGGCAGCGCGGCGGACATTTCCTTGCCCTAAAACCCTCTCAGAAATGAGAGGAGGCCTGTGCCCAGCAGTGGGACGTATATAGGCTGTAACTTTAACTTAATGTATTTAAAATATTTTTCATTGAATATAATTTTTTACTTTGACCACTGGTTTAGAAAACACCTCTGTCCTGGATAAAACCAGCAAAAAACCCAGAGCGATATTTTCCATAGTAATATGCAATAGTTTGGAAAATCAAAAAATGCACGCCTCATGAGCGTTTCATTTAATATATTGATGAAAAAAATAAATTACCAAAATAAATCGATTACACAAAATATAAAATCGATTTAGGCTGTATGGTACATTTGTCCTTTGTCTATTAAGGGCTAAAGAAAAAAATTACGGCGCCTTTAAATTTTTAATAGCAATAAAACTTATAAAACTTGAAAATCATTTTATTAACAAACGACACGTACTAGGCTATTGATATGAAATAGGAAATTAATTGATGTAATTCTAAAGCTAATAAAAAAAAGCGGTCTTGATACGTTAATTTTTTCGGCAGTTATCGTGACCACATACAAAAACAACATCCGGACGTCCACGTAAAATTTTTTCAAACCGTTTTTTATCAAAGTAGCAATATAAAAAGAATTTTGAGAAAATATAAGATGGATTAATTAGTTTACATAATGATTTCTTATATTTACGCGAACACCACACATTGAATTAAACTACTTTTACGGATTATATCGCGTTTAATGCTTATTTTATTAATTCCCGACGTTTCGGGTGCTTTACAGCACCCACGGTCACGGGGACTGAGGTGATTGACGTCCCAATCTCAAAGTTAATACGGAGTACCTTCAGCTTTTTAATTATTAATTTTGGTCCGATCTACGCAGAATGAACTAACTGTGTCTTGAAGTCTTGCAGTGGTATGCTTGGGTTTAGTTTTAATTTTATTAATTACAGGATCCCAAGCAGGTGGTAATACCAACCTCCCTCTCTATTGAAATGGGATGTTTTTAATTTCAATAGCCTCACGTATAATCCTTGGCAGGAATCGATGTTCTTTCGCGAGAATCTGTGGTTTATCAAATCTAATGTAAGGGCCGTCTAGGATATGATCACAAACTGCAGACTTCCCGGAAAGTTGGTGCTTCACGTCAGTTATGTGTTCTTTACGCGGGTTTTAATAGATCGTTTTGTTTGCCCTATATGAGAGACCACATTCACAACCAAGCTTGTACACTCCTGCATCTTGTAGAGGTATATTGCACTTGACGGATGGTAAGAACTGACTAATCTTCTTCGGCGGCTTAATGAATGTTCTAATAGAAGCTCGCTTCAAGATGTAGCCAATCTTGTCTGTGTCACCTCTGACATATGGTAGTACAGCAGGCACACGCTCGACTGTGGCCGGCTTCACTCGGTCACTGTAACGTGGGCGCGGGACCCGAAGCTTGTTGTCGTGCAGAACCTGCTTGACGTGCTGAAGCTCGGCGGCCAGGTGTTTGCTGTCACAGATCCTCGTTGTTACAGAGAGCACGAGGATCTGATAAACCACAGATTCTCGCGAAAGAACATCGATTCCTGCCAAGGATTATACGTGAGGCTATAGAAATTAAAAACATCCTAATTTCAATAGAGAGGGAGGCTGGGTACTACCACCTGCTTGGGATCCTGTAATTAATAAAATTAAAACTAAACCCAACATACCACTGCAAGACTTCAAGACACAGTTAGTTCATTCTGCGTAGATCGGACCAAAATTAATAATTAAAAAAGCTGAAGGTACTCGTATTAACTTTGACATTGGGACGTCAATCACCTCAGTCCCCGTGACCATGAGTGCTGTAAAGCACCGAAACGTCGGAATTAATAAAATAAGTTAATTAAACGCGATATAATCCGTAAAAGTAGTTTAATTCAATGGATTAATTAGTGTTTTCTTAATATACGGCTACTCATATTATCGTATAAGTGCAATATGGCTATGATAGAGGTATTTTAAGAACACAAAATTGCTTGACCTTGACGTATCGAGAGTAATACACTACCTAATAACGCTTCGCGTTATGAGGCGTACAATATACAATAGGTTGTACAATTACTTACAGCTGTCATATTATAAGAAACAGCTTCGAAGCGATCACCTTATCCCCGAGGGTTATTATCAACTATGTAATCCATTTTATAAATTCTTTGAAAAGAACTTAATTATAGAGATCATATTTTCTGGGTCTTTGTTGTAATAGCGTATACATTGCTTCATGAATGAACCCCATGAATGAATAACTGACTCTGTGGAGTCGAGTAATTGAACTGAGGGTAGAACTCGAAACCCCCACAAGTTTGACCAGTATAAAGTTCAACACAGGGGAATTCCGTTCAAGTCATTTAATCCATTATATTGTTTATCCTGATTCCGTTCTTGTAAAGCTGACCAATGGCACATCGTGATCAGCAATGCTCATGTCGGTTTGCATGCTTAATCTATTGTCTGCAATGACGTCTACTCGTCACGTTTCACTACATGTGCGATTGTGACCGGCATATATTACTGTGTGTGAATTGTGTAATGAATTATTGATCATACATCCATTACAGCCTATAAAAGTCCACTGCTGAACGTAGGCCTCCCCCATAGATTGCCTCATAGGTGGGATTTTGCCATATTTGCCACGCTCGGGAGGCGGATTGGCAACCGCGGTTATTTTCATTATTTTGAGATGTTATCAAATTTTATATATTATTTTAAATATACAAAATTTGACCTGTCAAAGTTCAAAAACTTTATTAAACTAAGTTTGTATATAAAGGATTATTATAATATTAAGGAATTTATGGATGTGATAATAACCCCTGGGAATGAGGTGATCACTGCCAAGCTATTTCTAATTTGTTTTCTGTTTTTCTGTGTGTAACATACATGATTGTAAGCTGTTATTTAAAAAAAAAAGTCAGGCTGGGTTTCTTGCTGGTTCTTCCAAGGACAAAGGTTTTTTTTTCCGCACCAGTAGTAATTAAATAAACAAAAGAGTGACTCTTTCAATAAGTATTATTTATTATCTATATTGAATAAAACAGTTTCCGTTTCTGTAATCAGGAAGATGATGCTGCCCATCTCCTATTTAAGTTTCCCTCTGACTAGATTACACCGCCACTACACGTTTGCCACTATCAAGAATTTCTATTAATAATTAATATTATTTTTTCCCTTAATGTGAAAACCGCTGTAAGAAGTTCGAATGAAAATACGGAAGATGGGAGATTTTCTATTTTGGGCATTGAGTTAAATGTGCGCTACTCTATGTCTACCTATTTATTCACTTGAACAACAAATTTTACTAAAAATTTACTTACTAAAATTTTACTTACTCGACTACTGAATTGTTATTTACGTAAGGTTTAAACTTTAATTTGAAATCTCGTGTTATTATCCTTGCTCCACTGCATGAATATTGAAGCCACAGTAAATGACACTAAAGTAAGGTGTACGGA
Organism: Parnassius orleans; assembly: GCA_029286625.1. Taxonomy (NCBI): domain Eukaryota; kingdom Metazoa; phylum Arthropoda; class Insecta; order Lepidoptera; family Papilionidae; genus Parnassius; species Parnassius orleans. The sequence goes on along the minus strand of JAGSMP010000096.1, from coordinate 1,662,467 downwards.
TTGCAGTACAGTTCAGTTGAACATATTGAATGTTCGGAATGCGAAATCTAGTGCGTAGTACATATATATCAATGATTTTGGGATAGTTTTTGTATCTGTATTAAGTACAGAACAAGTTGGTTTTGAAGCACTGCTGCCACATATATGCTAGTACTGTTAAAATACCAAATGGAATATTAATGACCATGACTTGGTATCTCACAAACTGGTTACTTAGTCTTTTGCTCAAGTCAGTTGTAAGGTTTTTTTAGAATTAGGGTGTCAACGAGCACACAGTCCACATGACGGTAATTGAATGCTGTGACCAATAGACATCTACATCTACCCTCGATTAAAAATCAAAATGAAGAATTGTCACCCCTGAGGATTAAGATGGAAGTTTGTCCGTTCGTTAGATCGTTTTCAGTAAAAAAAGGTCTCCGGATCTCTTAAAAGGTGGCCAGTATTTCGTGAGAACAGTGACAGGTTAGGGGTTAAAGCGCTCGTCGTAAATTTCACATTACGTGAGCTACCCGGGTTCGACCTTCATCGGCTAATAAAACTGTTCACAGCAATTTAAAGTGGCGATGTATCACGTTATCGACGGTGAAGGAAAACATCGTGAAGAAACCTGCATGTCTGAGGAATGAAATATTGCGAAGATATGAGAAGTTCGAAAACACGCATTGGGGCAGCGCGGCGGACTTGTTGCTCCATTATATTTTTTTTTAATTAATTTTACTACAAGACGCAAGTGGATGTCCACTTTCCATCCTATCGTTTTGATTTTTTGAGTTAAGGTCATTTTTTTTTTACGCAGGTCTTAGCTAACTAATTTTTATCATCTTTAATACAATGGATTTCCGCAAAGTAACTAATAATAAAAAAATATAAAAGTGATTATAGTATTGTGAAAAAATAACAGAATTCAAAGTAACTTTTTTTAAATAGTCACTCAAAACAAAGGTATTCCTTCCGTTATAGCCTATTAAAGTCCACTGCTGAACATAGCCCTCCCCCATATATTGCTTCAAAGGGAATATATTTGCCATAGTTGCCACACTTGGCAGCGGGTTGGTAAACGCAGCTTTTTAGTTTTAGTAGTTATTAGGAAGACGTTGCTTTTTTTTTTTTATTGGACAGGGGCAAACAGGCATGCGGCTCATCTGATGGTAGTGACTACCGCCGCCCATGAACAACTGCAACACCAGGGAACCAGAGGAATTGCAGATGCGTTGCCGGCCTTTTAAAAGGAGTAGGCTCTTTTCTTGAAGGTCCCTAAGTCGTATCGGTCCGGAAAAATCGCTGGTGGTAAACTATTCCACAAGGAAGTTGTGCGAGGAAGAAAACATCTTCTAAATCGCACAGTGGTGGACCGCCAATCATCCAGATGATGTGGATGGTATCGGGAGTTCTGCCGCGATGTGCGTTCGTGAAATTTGGCGGCTGTGATTAATCCGAACAATTCCTCAGAGCACTCCCGTGGTAAATGCGAAAGAAAATGCAAAGATGCAACATCTCTTCGCAGCGCCAATGAATCGAGCCGATCGGAAAGGACTCGGTCGTCGACGATTCGAGCCGCTCTGCGCTGGATGCGGTCAAGTGGAAGGAGCTGGCACTGGGGCCCCAGCCAGAGATGGGAACAGTATTCCATGTGAGGCCGAACCTGCGCCTTGTAAAGTTGCAGGCGTTGTGCCGGCATGAAATACTGTCCCGCTCTGCTGAGCACATAAGCTTTTAGAGGCCAATTTGGCCTTCTCTTCAAGTGACCGCGAAACTGCACGCCACTCGAAATGTCGACGCCGAGGATTCCGATACTGGCTGCGGCAACAAGGAGTGCCTTGAAACTGAGGAGATACGACAAAGGGTTCTTTTGGCGGTAAACGCGCAAACTTGTGTCTTCTGAGGATTAAACTGGACTAGATTTAGTCGCCCCAATCCGAGACTTTGTTCAGCAAAGACTCGACTTCAGACACAAGTTTGTTCCGGTACTCGGCGACGTTTTCCCGAGAAATATTCGCACGGCCGGCGTATAGAGCATCACCAGTGCTATCATCCGCATAGCAATGAATGCTACCGGTTTGCAACATATCATTGATATGCAGAAGAAACAGCGTTGGTGATAGCACGCAGCCTTGTGGAACACCAGCGTTAATCGGCTTAGTCGGAGCATGCACCGTCTACAACGACCTTGATGCTCGATCTGCAAAGCTGGTGATCAATTGCACAATTTCTCGGGAAGCCCATAGGAAGGAAGCTTCGAAAGAAGCGCTTTGTGCCAAACCCGATCGAAAGCCTTCGCAATGTCCAAACTAACGGCAATGCCTCCCCTTGGACTCTACTGCCTCCGCCCATCTATGAGTAGGTAGACCAGAAGATCACCAGCTGACCGACCCCGACGAAAACCGTGGCGGTCACTAATCAGCTGGTGATCCTCAAGGTACCGCATGAGCTGGCAGTTTATAATGGACTCCATTATTTTGGAGAACAAGGGGTGATGGCTATAGGCCTGTAGTTGGACAGGTCTGAGCGGTCGCCTTTTAGGGATCGGTTGGACAAAGCTGTCTTCCATGATTTCAGGACTACGCCTGGGAGTAGGAGTACCGGAAAAGACGCGTTAGAACCGGTGCCAACTCCGGGCACGTCCTCAGCACAATTGGGGAATTCGTCAGGCCCACTCGACTTGTGAATGTCCAGGAGAAGAGTGCTTTGCGAACCGAGCGCTGTGAGAACCGCACATCCGGCATGGAGCACTCACACGCGGGATGGTCGGCGGTGTGTTCCCCGTCATCAAGAGTCGAGTTGGACGCAAAAAGTGAGCCTAAAGGTCGGCTTTTTCTTTTGCGGCGTGGGCCAGTGAGTCGTCCTCCTGTGCAGAGATGGTAGTGATGGCTTACAGAAATTCCTTGGACAGCCTTGGCGAGACCAGAATGCACGGTTCCCGAAGGAAGGCGAACTAGTTTCTCGCCAATTCTGCCTATGTGCTCAGACTTTGCCTTGGCAATAACACTTTGAAGGACCTGGAGGCGAAGTTATACTTCTTTTAAGCATGCTGGTGTTTACATCTTTGCATAAATGCTGCCCATCTTTTTTTATAGAATAAGGATGACAATCGACGTCGAGCCCACATGACGGTAATGGAATGCTGTGACCAATAGACATCTACATCTATCCTCGATTAAGAACCAAAATGCAGATGCGTTGTCACCCCTGAGGACTAATATACAATGCCTCGTTTCGCGCCTCCGGTTCTCTACACTCACCATACGAAACACAGCAGCATTAAGCTGCTATTTTACGCTGGTATTACGGGAGTGTTCCTTCACTACACATTAATTCTAAAACATACTGAATCCACATTTGAGTTGTGCTGACTCTTTGTAAATGTCAAAATTCGAATATCTCAAAATGACGTCAATGCTGATGAATCTTGTAAATAATTCAAAACGTATCTGAATATTACATGTCAGCCCAGAAACTTGTTTTTCAAAGGGACGAAAAAAATGTTTTATGCATGCAGTACTCACTTGAGAGGTTACACAGCCGTATGAACAGGGCCAGGTGATTTTGAAATCGAATACCCTGCTTTAATAGCATACTACTGCGTACTTAAGATTTGGAAACTTCTAGTATGCATCTCTTTTATCATAATACATAATAACATAAACACTCAAGCCTGTCACCCAGAGGAGTAGGCAAGACTACGGACTTCCATTTGGCACGATCCTGACACACTTCTCTCGCCTCCTTTACATCCATATATCTACGCACACGCTCGTCGGTTAAGGGTACTTCTCTTTTATCAGTTAGTTGTAAATTATTTGACCTTTTAATAATGACAAAAAGACGATGCCTACTTAGTTTCTTTTTACTTTTTCTCTACTGTCAGAGGAACTGCATTTACATTAACAGTAATTGACAGTAGTCCCCCTGACTAGATGGAGTGACGACCTGGTAAGACATACAGGATGTCAATGGATACAGGTGGCTCGGGGACCGTGTTTGTGGCGTTCCTTGGGGGAGGCCTATGTTCAGCATTGGACTTGTGAAGGGCTGTAATGATGATGATGATGATGATGATGATGAATTGACAGTCATAAACCAAAAAATACGTGGATAACGTAGTTGATTGTGGATACAGTAGTTGATTGTAGAAGATTAGAGATGATGGCTGCTACACGCGTCATACTTGTGAACATTGACTGCCTCTTTGGGCTAGTGGTCGTAAACGCGACAGCTGATTATGAGATCGCGGGTTCGAATTCCGTGGTCGGGCCAAAAATTCAGTTATTGAGTTTTTCTGTTAAAAATTCTCAGTAGCTGCTATGAGTTGTTGGCGGTGTTTAACCCTGTGCCTCGGAAATACGCTGATAAGCTCCAACATTTTAATCGTCTTTTTTAATAACATCATAAAACAAACCTCAGTTACCGATAGGTTCGTTGTCGTTTTCCATTCTGTTTATAATATGCTATGTAATACTAACTTTAAAACACATGACAAACAAAGAGGATACCTGCGGAGTTTCTTTCTCCGTTCCTTCTCCGGTCAGAGGAACCTCGTTTCGAAACGGTAGAGTTGGTAGATTTAAAAAATTGATATTTGACTAATATTTTTTGGTCGAAGAAATAAATAAACATATTTCACTTAATTTCATTATGTGTGCAGGGACATAATGCAGTTGTCGAATACGCGAGCTCTACAGTTTGTCCCTCAAGCATTATTGTTGATATTAACAGCTTTATTTCATCAATAACTTTTAAAAATAAATGTTAAGTCCCTGGCTCCCAACTTAGGTGAAATTAAGCAAACTATGCACGTGCCTAGGGGCGCAAGGTTACAAAGGGGCGCGCGCGGAAGTATTTAAACGAAAAAAAGTATATTAAACATACAAAAAATATACTTTCTATAAAGATGTAGAGCATCAAAGCCGCCCCGTCTACTTGATAACTCCAACATCGCCCTCACTCTTTAATCACGTTTTTCATTCATGCCCACCTGTTACGTGTCTTAATTATTTTGCAACTAAACTATATTATAAATTATACCTAATATAGTTAGTTTGCAAAATAACTAGTTTTAATTTATACCTAATATATGGCGGCCAGAGGGGCGCCGATGAGGTGCTAGCCTAGGGCGCTGTCGACAATCAATCCACCATATACCACAGCCAAGCTATAGTACATTCTGTGTACTAAATATCGGGAATTTGTCAATAAAACAAAAATACAAATTATTCATCTAAATTTATTTTATCGCCTTCAAAGTAGGCCCCATCGCTTGCAATACAACATCTCCAACGCTTCACCCAGTCTTCCATACATTTTCATAGGCTATTTGCGGTATGGCCTTTAGCTCATTCAGCGAATTTTTGTTATAGCTTCTATCGACTCAAAACGTTTTCCTCGAAGTGGTAATTTTAACTTGGGAAATAAAAAAAGTCAGACGGAGCCATATCAGGTGAATACGGTGCTTGGTCGAGAACTTTTGTTGAATGTTTCGCTAAAAACTCTTTCACTATAATGGCTGTGTGTGATGGTGCATTATCATGGTGCAGCATCCATGAGTTGTGTTGCCACAAATCTGGACGTTTTCGGCGGATACTCTCACGCAAACGCTTCATGACGCCTAAATAATATTCTTTATTCACTGTTTCTCCCTTTGGAAGAATTCAGGTGAACCACACCACGGTAGTCAAAAAACTGTCAGCATCACCTTGATTTTGGAGCGACTTTGCCGCGGTTTTTGGTTTCGGCTCGTTTTCGAGACGCCATTCTGAACTGTTGGCTTGTTTGCATGTCGTACTCATAAACCCATGTCTCGTCGCCAGTTATTATACGTTTCATAAAGGTCGGATCCGTAGAAGCTCGAAACCATGTCTTCAGCGACATGCTTTCGCTGCGCTCTTTGAACAAAATTGAGCTCTTTTGGAACTAGTCGAGCGGCGACGCGTTTCATGCCTAAAATGTCAATGAGAATGTTGTGGACGGACTTAAAAGATATGTTCACCTCACTAGCCAACTCTCTCAGACTCATACGTCGATTTTCGAGCACTAGCTTCTTGATTTTGTCGATGTTTTCTTTGGTCGTAGCGGTTGAAGGTCTACCAGAACGAGGCAAGTCTACTACTACTTCTCGGCCTTCTTTAAAGCCTTATACCATTCATAAGCCCTTGTTTTCGATATACACGATTCGCCGCAGGTATTTCGCAACATTTTAGTGATTCACCACATGAAATATCATTCGAAACACAAAATTTAAGGCACACTCTTTGTTCAACAATATTTTCCATTGTAAAATTCGCCGATAACTCAAAACTATGACCAACAAAAGTGTAGTTTAAAACAAATTAAATGACAGATCCGCTCAAACTTTGCGCGCTAAATCAGTACAGTGCTACCAACATGCAGTAAAAATTAGAACGACCTCTTTTACGCGGGTCTTTTATTGACATATTCCCGATACTTTTTACACAGAGTTGTATACCTTGAATTGCACTCAAGGTGTATTAGACGGTGCAAACTTAATGCATTTTAGTTTCGCTGTGTTTAGATTTTTATGTACCTACATACTACTGTTATTTTCGCAAATAATTTAAATAAATATTCCGAAGATTTTACCGTTCATTAGCAGATTAAAAGTAATTATGGTTAAAAGTTTCTTTATCTAACACGAATTTATTAATGTATTTTTTTTTATCTACAAGCAAACGAGCATGCGGCTGACCAGATGGTAAGTGACTACCGCCGCCCATGAACAACTGCAACACCAGGGGAATTGCAGATGTATTACCTTAAAAAAGAGTAGGCTCTTTTCTTGAAGGTGCCTAAGTCGAACCGGCCTGAAAAATCGCTGTTGGTAGTCGATTATACAAGGAAGTTGTGGGGGGAAGAAAACTTCTTGTAAATCGCACAGCGGTGGATCGCCAATTATCCAGATGGTTACAATGTTAAATTAGTTATAACATGTTCTCCAATGAATGATAAATACATTTACGAAAGAACTTACGTAATTAACAAAATACATAAAGCAATATAATAAAGTAATTTCGGTAAAGCATTCAGAGCCATATAAACCTTTCACGCAAAGAACCCCTTTCTTTGTTCGCAATCCTCATTCCAAGAACAATGATCGAAAAAGGGATTAATTAAGGCTTACGTTGGAAAATCGCTACGGAACTAATGTTTAATAGCGATGGAAAAGTTTAGGTTAAAATAATTGTTTTCTCCAAATTAAAAAAGTAAACGTCGGTAAGAAAAAAAAATTTAAAATTTTATCAGTTTTCGGCAAAGGCCCCGTTACCTTCACAGCTAATCAAAAGTCCACTGCTCTACATAAGTCTCCCCTACAGATTTCTTCATAGAAGATGCTATTTGCCATAGTTACCTCGTTTGGCCTAATCAATTCATTTTTTATATAATAAGGTGACGAACAAGCACACAGTCCACCTGTAAGTGGATACTGGACCAATAGACATCTATATTCTATATCTACCCTCGATTAAGAATCAAAATGCAGATAGATGCGTTGTCACCCCTGAGGACTAAGATAGAATATCTCGTTTCCACTTAAAATGGTCTCCGGTTCTCTACACACACCATATGAAACACAGCAGCATTAATCTGCTATTTCCGCTGGTATTCTGTGAGAGCGTGGCCCTTCCCGGTCGAGCCGACGCATTCGTGCTAAAACCATAATATAGCTGCAGCATATGGCTCTATCAGTACACGAATCCGTTTTTAATTTCAATTCCAAAATCACTATACGTTTGCGAAGTTACCAGATCATAATCACCGACTAAATCCTCCCTTAGAATAACTTTCTCTCGAACTCTATTAACGAAATACCAATGTTAGGAGTGTGAAACATTTCGGAACAATCGAGGACTCTTGGCGACATTCCACAAAAGCCAAGAACGTTCATTAGCGTTCTAGAACGTAGCGACGCGGTCCGACAATGTCGTTATGAGTTTGAAAACAACCGTTGCCATAAGCAATGGGATTTAATTTCATGTTTAAAGTTTTAGCTATTGCAGCATTTGATTTCTTTCTGAATAAGTTTCGTTTCTAAATTTAACATCCGAAATACAGGTACGGTTTTATGATGAAATTTGGAATACGATTCACGAAAAATTATGAATTCAATTGGCATCGTTACGCTAAAAGGATTCAAGCCACAAAAAGACACTTTGGAAGTATTTTCTTTTGAAATTTTAATCAGTAGTCATGGAATTTCTTTTGGAGTTTAATGATAATGAATAATAATTGATAATGACTTACTTTACTGTTACTGTTACAGCCTATAAAAGTCCACTGCTGAACATAGGCCTCTCCCACAGATTGCTTCATAGGGGGGATATTTGCCATAGTTGCCACGCTTGGCGAGCGGGTTGGCAACCGTAGTTTTTTATTTTTAATCGTTATGACGCTGCTGCCTATATTCTGATTTGTTTCCCTCTGTTGCCTCTTACGACACCCACGGGATGATATGGGGTAGTGGATATTCTTACACCGGCCACTACTCGGTAAATGACACATTAAAGTAAGTCTCATGTCTTTGATGACTTTGAAATTTTATTTCATAAGTACTGCAACTATTACATATATTTTTACTATTTGAAATTAAGATTAATCATTGAGTTCTATGTACTACGTACTAGAGAAGCTATTTCAAACAAAAAATGTGCACTACTCTGTTTTCGCGCATGCGCGGGAGATAGTAGATTTTAGTCTATGATTGTAGATAGCGTGGCATATAAATTAAGAAATTTATTTTTTCTATTGTAATATTATTGCCTATTTATTCACATGAACAACAAATAATTTTACTTATTTCACTACTGAATTATTAATTACGTTCAGGTTTAAATTTTAATTTGAAATCTCGCACTCTATGAATATTGAAGCCACACTAAATGACACTAAAGGTGTACGGATTGCAGTACAGTTGATTTGAACATAGTGAATGTTCGGAATGCCAAATCTAGTACGTAGTACATATATATCGATGAGATTAATAATTACTTTGGTATACATTATAACAAACGTGTAGTGACGGTAAAGATGTCCCCTAGGGTGTCGTTAAAAGCGTCAGATGGTAACTGAAAAAGTAGATGGGCAGCAGCATCTTCCTGGTAACAACATAAAATAATAAATAACTGCGGCTGCCTGTCCGCCTGCCAAGCGTGGCAACTATTGCAAAATACCCATTATGAGGCAATTTATGGGAGAGACCTATGTTCACCAGTGGACCTCTATTGGCTGTATGTGTTCCCATTTTCGACCCGAGTGAATGTTAATCTTTTTTGCATAACCTTCACCGTTTCTGGTATTGGGTACCATGTAGTGGTATGTGCCTTCTTGCCAGGGCGACCCAGTAATGTAACCATATCTCGATTACTGCTCATCTGCTCACTAAACCTAGGAGGACATGTATTAATTACACTACTGGTAGGAGGGACACACATACCACTACAACCATTATTTTATTTAAATGTATAATAATAGTATTTTTTTTATAAAGGTACTTGCCACAACGAATACGGAAACATAACAACACTTGTCCTTTTATAAATCCTGCTAATGCAGGATTTATGTTGTATTTTTTTTTTCTTGAACTGCATAAAGTAGCACGTTTAATAAATCTTAACCTTAGCGCCCTGACATTATGAATTAATAATATACGATAGTTTTCACATTCTGAGCTTGTCAGTTTAATAATAAAAATAAATTCATCCCAAGTTAGTTTCATGACAAATAAAGAGTGTGCATAGGAATTAAGAGCCCGGTGGACTTTTGTTTGAGTTAAAAGAGAAAAGAACTAATAAGTTAATAACATAAATTAAAAAATTTAAAAACCCTCGAAACAAAAAGAGCTAATGATCTTCAAACGGCTGAACAGATTTTCTTGAAACATAGATTAAAACCATTCCCGATTAAGACACCTTTCAAACGAAAAAAACTTAATCAAAATCGATTAATCCGTTCAGGAGCTGTGATGTCACAGACAGACACAGATACACAGATTGTAGTGTACACACTTATAACACCCCTCTGTTATCGTCGGGGGTTGAAAATAATGGTAAATCAAATAACTTATGATATACGGCCCTATTACGAATAGTAGTTTATAATTAGTTTCAGGTTTAATTTAGAATATGTTTCACTAAACAAGTCCGGAAAAATGCGAACAAAAATGTAAAGTGTGAAATTTGACTGCAAATGTCAAAATTCGCGAAGACTGAGGCATAGAGAGACAGTAATGACTTCCTCGTTGGTTTAGAAATGACTGCCTCGTTGGTCTAGTGATCGTTAACGGTGCTGCTAATAATGAGATCCTGAGTTCGAATCCCGTGGCGGGCCAAAAACAAAAATGAGTTATTGGGTTTTTCTGCCAAGAAAATTACCAGTAGAAGCCCGGAGTCAGAAACTTGGCGGTGTTTCACCCCCGTGCCTCGAAAAGCACGTAAAGCTCGTGTCGGATTGCCGTCCTATCGGACTATGGGAGGTGAAGGAATAGAGAGTGCACCTGTGCATGCGTATGCATTCGGCCACTATAATCCTGTCCTGCTCAGATGGCTAGTCTCTGTTGAGACTGGTCGCGGCGTCCGAAATTCGGTTCAAAGTTCAAAACATAGACTACTATCAAAAAAAACAACGTTTGTAATAATGACTTGTAACAAGCGTGTAGAGTTTCATAAGTGGAGTGTTACAGAAAAAAACTTTGTCATTTTAGATAAAATATTTGTGTCTGGGTATAATTTTATCTAAGCAGTTTTAAATGGCCAAATGAGACAAAATTAAAAATGGCGTGGAAACTTTTTAAAATAACAAAAATTAAGGAATTTTGACTTACTGTAAGGCTGAGGTCTTCCTCCAGTGTACTGTGGCGACTGGAGAAGTGGGGCGCTCCGTTGAATAGGTTGAATCTCCTCTGTCACTGCAAACAATTTAATTATTATATTATGATAAATAAATCGTACCTTTGACAAAGCATATTAAGTTGAATGTATTTTGTTACTTTGATTGATTTCATATAGGTATGAAAATCAAATAGTTATATTTATAGTCCAGCTCAGTCCAATAAAGAAAGAGACACAACCATGCTCAACTTCTTAACACGCACGAACACACAAATTTTAGATACACGTGTGCGTGAGAGCGTGAGAGAACACGCATTCTTACAATGAGTTGAGTAGGAGTTAAGTACATTTTTAATTTACTCTTTTTTATTTCTCTTCTCTTTAAAAACGAAGAAAAATAGCTCGCCTATTGATTCAAACATTTTTCGCATTGTAAAATTACTTATGTCTTTATATACTAAAAACCTTAGTTTTTAAAAAGAAATGTTTTATAAATGTAAAAACTATAGGTGTTATAAATAATTATGACATTTTTAATATTAATAATTTTTTATATGTATGAATTTAAAATTATTATTTTGATAACAAAATTCCTAAATTAAGAAATATTTGTCAAAATTAATTACGAAGTAGAGAAAAGTCAAAGTATTTAACACTATAATATATTCCTCGCGCGAATATTGTTGTTGAAGAAATAATTGTGGAAATATAGTTTTAAATTTGAAAGAGTTTTTTATATTGTTTAATTACGAATGATAATACATTCATGATCAAATTGAATGAATAAATTTGTCGCTGCGATACGCGCGCCACCTATTGTAAGTTAATTGTATTATGCCTATAACCTTCGCGCAAGTGCAAGCAATAAGTTGACAAAGTTGTAGCGCAATCTAATAAACGGTATGGCAGCGCATAATTTTTTTTAAATACGAATTAAAAATGAATTTTTAATCGAAATTCTAAATTCGATTCGATTCGATTTTAGATATCGAGAGTTAACAAGTTTGTTACGCTCAAACGAACTGAATATAACTCACGGACGAAGTGATAAAATTTTGAAAACGGGGGCGTGATATTTGTCAAATCCGAAATTCATATTTGGAAAATCCTATACTTTAGTAAGCGATTCTTGTAAACAAATATATGGTAAACGGTTTCTCGGAAACGGCTCCAACGATCTGCATGAAATTCTGTGTTTATATTATGTTTTTCTCTCAAAGTTTATCAAGATGGGTTTATCAAGATGGTCGTCCCTGAGATGACAGTTTTTTCTAACGAGTAAAGCAGAGCTTTCAAGGTTCTTATTATAATGTATCAAAGACTTCCATGTATACCACTAGAGCGGCAATTCAGAACAAAACCTGTGTCACAACTGTGGATCGCGCGGGCGGCTGGCTGGCACGTTAAAAATATGCCACGCAATTGTATTTTCTTTTACGACAGTTACCGTTTTTAGGCTAATACGAAATAAAGTTACATAGTTATATGAAATAAACTTGCACATAAATAATAACAGCGTTTTCTTAGTCACATTAAACAAAATCAGTGTTAGATTGTCGAAAGCAACGTTCAAGGTTTACAAAACAAAGAACTGGTCTTCTCGCCTGCCCGCAGTCGACTAAAGAAGTTAAGGAGAATTGACCGTAACATAGTGTGCAATGTATTAAGGCCGCAGAGCCCGTCTAGTAGTGTTTAAAGAACTCTTTGTAACATATTATGAAAATACAAATACAATACAAATGGATATATGAAGAATTATACATAAAATAATTCTCCGCAAAAATCTAAACAGATGGCAAGATTTACAGCAGATTCCCACAAGCAGCTAATATTTAAACAGGCACAAAGAAAATTGAATAATTTTAAAATAAATTTCCACATGAAATATAATCCTTTCAATTCAACGCCTCGTTCAGCGCAGACCAAGCTAATAAAGTGATATAAATATTATTCTCTCGACGAATTGGAGATCATTTTTCTGAAGACAAATTACTCGGAGAAAATAACACCGCGGCCCGAGGCGAGGCTCGTGGTGATAAAAAAGTAGATTTATTGAATGTAAACACTTGATTCATTATAGATGAAGCAATTTTAAATATTATGCTTGTAAATATAGCAAAATAAGATGTTGTAAAATGAATTTTATTAATTTGAAATACGAATTAATTTGCGGTGATCTCATAGAAGAATGTAAATAAAGCGTTGCCAGTACTACAGAAGTTGTATGAACTAGACAAACGAGTAGTAATAAATTTGACGTAGTATTTTTTACGAGTAAGCTATTAGAATTGAATTTTATAAATATTATTGATAAAGTTCAAAAAACGAGGAGATTCTACATATTATATTCGACGCGTAAGTTTCTATGTAAGTTCACCGATTTATATCCCTTTTCAACCGACTTCAAAAAAGGAGGAGGTTCTTAAATCGTCGAAATCTTTTTTTTATGTATGTTTACCGATTACTCGAAGACGCCTGAACCGATTTGGAAATTGCTTTTTTGTTTCAAAGGGTATACTTCCCAGGTGGTCCCATTTAAATTTTATCGAAATCGGTCGAGCGGTGTCAAAAAAATCAACAATAAATTGTTTATATTGAAGTCGGTTGTACAAAAATTTTAATTTTATCACTTGTGGTTTGAACAATAGTAGATGAAGATTTTAATGTAACTTATTATTTTTTAGACCACTCAAAAAGGTAAAATAAATTAATTTTAATAAAAATAATCTAGGTGATAAGAGTCCTTTTCTGACTAGAAGTCTCTTAGGGGAGAAATAGAGCCCTTCCATGTTCCGGCACAGTTAGTAAATATAAAGACTGTGGTTCCGATCTGAAGGATTTAGAGAGCTAAAAGAAATTGGGTCTTGAACTCTTCGATACACTATGTCTTAGCATCAGAACATATTATTTGAAATTTATTTTATCCTTTTGAGATTTTGAAAGGTTAAAATTTTTATCTTAAATTTTACAACAATACATACTCATGTTATATTGTTCAGTACATATTTTAAGGGTTAGTCATCTTAAAGGTTAGTTTTTTAACTTTATCCTTTCAGTTTATTCAATCTAAAAAAAATATTATTATATACAATATTAAAAACTATAATTAAAAAAAACTAATAATTTAATAATTTTTTTCTGATATTTTTTGCTCCTCTATTAGCATAATAACCGTAATAATATTTTTTTGCCTTTAAAGCCTTGGCTTTTAACCAGTGGCGGATTTACCAGCAGGCTGAGTAAGCTAGAGCCTCGAGCGGTAGATTTTAGGGGCGGCAAATTTGCCATTTTTTTTATCTTACGGAAATTAAAACTGATTAACAGTTAATTTTTAATGTTAAAACTTACCAGATAATTAAAAATGTTGGTTTTAAACTGTAAATAAGCGCAACAAATTACGTTTACCGAACGTAGGTACATTATTGTGTGAGTAGTGTCATATTATTTATTCTGTGGCAGTATTAAGGCATACCTAACTCCGCCTTATTAGTAGCTCATGATTGAGCTTTTATTAGCTAAGAAATATACCTAAAAACTATTTCTTGCGGAATATTAACTAAATCGTAGGGTTGTTAAAAGAATCTAGGAACTGACACATCGATCCCCTAGTTCATAATCATACTAATCACGGGAAAAGGTGGTGTAATTACGACGATAGTGCACAAATCATAAGGTTATAATTTCATTGACAATTTTTTTTCTTTTAAATAAATTTGTTTGTGAACCTACTGGCGGTAAATGTGTAAATCCGCCACTGCTTTTAACATTATAAATGACTGACAAAAAACTCCCTACTACCTAAATTATTTAAAGATGTAACTAGTTTCTTTATTGTTACCGTTACCGTTAAAACCTATTAAAGTCCATTGCTGAACATAGGCCTCCCAATAGATTGCCTCATAAGGGGGATATTTGCCATAGTTGCCACGCTTGGCAATCGGGATGGCAACCGCAGTTATTTAATTTTTAGTCATAATTAGGAAGACGCTGCTGCCCGTCTCCTGATTTGTTTCCCTCTGTCGTCTCTAACGACACCCACGGCACGATAGTAGTGGATATTCTTACACCGCCACCGTACGGTAAATTTCTTTATTGTACTCAAAATATTTAAAACGAAAACGCAGTTCTAGTAGTTTTAACGGTAAAAAATTTACAATGAGTGACTGTTAACCTGTTAACAGTACCATGAATAAGCAAGTATTACTAAAACGTTGGACCAAAAGATATGGAAGTAATCTTAGATAAATCCGATGATGCTGAATTAATAAAGAAAAAAATATTGACAAAACAAGTTACTGATGTAGTCGGACCGAAATTTCATCTCGACAGATCCGAAATTCCTCGGATAGCATTACTTTATTTATTTATGGGAATTTCGCAAGATATTGTAAAATACACAAAAGATTTTCCCTTAAGCGGAGATCTACGCGGGGTATATTTAGGTCAATCTGATTTAGTACAGAAATATGAATGCGTATAATAAAAGAATGTAACTTATACAACAGAAGTCATTTTAATTGTTTAATCATCGTGTGTGTAGTGGCGGTGTAAGAGCCTATATTAAGATCAATTACATAAGCTTTTGTAAGTATAATTGTAAAAAAACGCAACTATATCATGTATTATTTTTATAAATTAAAGGTAGGCTTAATGCAGAAATGCTTTTGCCCGCTCAATCATTTTTATACTGAGCAGCGTGGGGTTTAAATGAAACAATTCCTCGTAGGGTAATCGCTACGAGAGGCTACGGTAGCTACAAGTGTGCTCTTGCTTCTGACGTAAAGTGGGCTGCTTTGAACAATTGCAGAGTACTCGGAATCGGTTTTAAACGAAACGAGGACTGTTGGATAATAATGATTGCCTTTTATGTTTTTCATTGGCGTATAGTGATAGCGTAGGAGAATCCACCAACTCATACCGTCCTGTGGGTATCGTTAGAATTGACGGAGAGAAATAAAACAGGAGATGGGCAGCAGCATCTATCTAATAGCAATTAAAAATGAAAAACTGTGGTTGCCAACCCGCCTGCCAATCGTGGCAACTACGGCAATCTATAGGTGACAGAACTCAAAATAATAAAATGCAGCGGTTGTGTTTCTTACTAAATATTAAAACAGATATTTCCAGTTCGATATTTAATTTTTGACACTACAAATTTCAAATGGCTTTTAGGCTAAATTTAAAAGCTATTTTATTTATTTAAAAGCATAGTAACTTAATACTAGTACTTTTTAAATATTACAGACAATAAACAAACATTTACTAAAACAAGATTGTCCAATGCAGGTTGCATGTAAAATTTGCTACAAAAGGTATTAAAGTAACCAATATCCAATATGTGAACCATTACAGAACTACGTTATATTATTCCAATTTTGATTATACATTTAAATAATCGAACCAGTTGAAATGATAGCTGGAATCGTCATGGGATGCAGTGCATTAGGAAAGTTTATAGGAGACTTATGTTTAATAGATTTAGTAATCAGCTTAAATAATGATGACAATGAGACAAAACGTAATAGAAGCAACGAAAAAAGTAAGGAACGCGATAAACACAAAAATCCGAAATGATTGCTTTGAAAGATGAATAATAAATAACTTATAAATTATTTGATGTCATAATTAGTTAATTTTTTATAGAATAAGGATGACAAACGAGCATACTTACATCTATCCTCGATTAAGAATCAAAATGTAGATGCGATATCACCCCTGAGTACTATGAAATGCCTCGTCACCAGTAAAAATGGTCTCCGGCTCTCTAAACTCACCATACGAAACACAGCAGCATTAAGCTATTCACGCAAGTATTCTGTGAGTTTGGTCCTTCACCAGTCGAGCCGTGCTGCAACGTTAATATAGCTGCAGCATGGATCTACCACATTGAAAAGTTACTTGTTTAATAAAACCTTGATTTTGCCATGTGGTGGCGGCGTATGTAAATCCATCACCCAATTTCGTTCCGTGGGTGTCGTAAGAGGCGACTGTGAGAAATTCCTGTAAAATCTGATGAAGAACAACTTCATTAGACTACGCGTATTGGAATCACACCATTTTTTGTCATCTACATACAAAATAAGTAAGACATTTTACGATCCAAAGAGAAGGGAAGGGAACGATCTTTTCTAGATGATTGTATCATTATTCGATTTTTGTAGCCTCAATCATAGCATTGGACAATCCTATTTTGGCCAAATATCACACTTACCGATTTCAACACTTGACTGAAGTCTTCACGTCGGCGTGAAGCCACCGTCACTTCCCTGCACATATAAAAGGCGAACACACTCTTTTAATCCGTTTTCCAACTAACTTCCATTATCTATATCACTTTTCACCACGCATAGCTTCAACGGTGCATGCCAATTTCATGACAGTCAAAAAGCTACAAATAATATAATAAACAACCAAAAAATATAATCCAGTCTCTCTTTATACATCGACTGAGGGTATGCGTGTTCGCTCTGAGACATTTTTTGTGTCTTTGTGTTTCTTGTCGGGTATTGTTATGCTGTTCTGTGCATTCACTGGACACATTTCAATGTTATCTGTCTGATTCTTCCCATTATTAATGTCTTCTACTAAACCTTTTAAGAGTGTGTTTGTCTTTTGTTATATATGTGCATGGAAGATTACTAATTATAATTACAATATTGCTATGCTTATTATTAATTGTACACCCAAAGAAAGCAATCGGGTTAGCAAATTAAAAGTTAGTGGTTCTGATTATAAGTTTTAAAAATTATTCGTAATTTTTTGTCTTTCCTTGAATGTACATTTGTATGTTATTAGTTAATAGGCTGTAGTGGATGCATATAATAGCTATGTAGTACTAATAAACAGTAATATTGTAGTATCTAAAATAATAGCATTATGAAAAGCTTTAGTGTCAGTGTTTCAATTACAAAAGAAAGAAAATAATTAATACATATTTTCATTTTCAATATTCAAATTAAATGCAGACGTTATTTTGACATAGAACTTGAGATATCAAAACATTGACACTAAAATGTAAGTCACAGTAAGCAATACATACCAGAGAGTGATGTGTCCAAAGCAAAGCCTTTGTAAGCCTTCCAATACCTGTGTTTTACGTACTGTGTGGCAGTTGCGGCCACGGGCCAGTTGGTTTCAAGCTGCACGCTATTATCGCCTTTAGAAGCGAAATATCTTGCAATCATTCAGATAAATTTAACCCAAAACATTAAAGACGATAATCGTGTGCGAGTTGCAATCGTTATGGTGGGTGGTGATATGTTTTTCATTGTTTTGCAATGTGTGATGAAGTGTATAAGGTTGAATAATTTAAAACCCTATTAAATGAAAAGCAGTAAAATAAAGCTGCTAGAAATAAATAAAGGATACATCATGCAGAATATATAATAATACAAGCATTTTAAGATTACTTGCGAAAGGTAAACGGGGATATTTTTTACTGACTTGTACTAATGCGTAAGGCGTAACGTCTTAATAACTTGGGAAATATTGATTATATTGGACATTGACGAGTAGCAGAAAAATAAATAGAAAAGAATAGAATAATTTTCATTAAATATAAATCACAAGAATACTAATTGAAAGTCATTTAAGCCTTACCACTGGTTCGGAAAAAAAATTCGGACATTTTTTAAACATTAATTTACAATATAATATTTTATTCAATTAAGTATGAAAGCATTTGGAAACAGCGTTGTAGCGATCACCTCATTCCCAGGGGTTTTATCAATTATGTACTCTTTCGTAGTATAATTACACAAACAGCTACAAAAATACAGATGAGCGAATAAAATAATTCAATTGTTTCACTTTGATATTCAGTCAAATTGTAATTTATTTGACGGATAACTTTTATCTGGCAATTGAAAAATCAACTCGTAGTAATAATTAAATTAAAATATTACAAAACTAAGTTATCATAATGTTAACTAGTATATTATACTAAAAGCTGAACAAAATTGTCGCGGGTCAAGAGAATCCAACGAACCTAACCAACTGAAGGTATCGTTAACTATGACATTGGGATGTCGAACACCTCTGTCCCCCCGTGACCATGGGTGCTGTAAAGTACTCGAAACTTCGGATTATAAAATAAGTTAATAAAAGTGATAAAATCCGCCAAAACTAGTTTCATTCAGTGTGTAATGTTCGCGTAAACATTAGAAGTCATTATCCATCAACCACATTTTATTTCGTAGTTGTCATGAGAGCGCGACAATTGTCGCGCTCTCATGACAACTACGAAATGTGTAAGTGTAATACCGTTTGCAGTAAATGAAGTGCATGAAAACTCCTTATTTAAAACAATGATAAGTTCAACTATTAACATTTTTAACTTTTTGCATTTTAAATCATCCTGAGTTGCTGAATAGCTTGCAATATGAACTGTTTTTACATGTTAGTATAAACAGCTAAAGTTGCTACTAGATGACAATTTCAGACGGTCAAACTAGGTCAAATCAATTTGAAAATTATTGCAGTAAACGAAGTAGAGTCTTCCGAC
This sequence comes from Parnassius orleans, assembly GCA_029286625.1. NCBI lineage: Eukaryota > Metazoa > Arthropoda > Insecta > Lepidoptera > Papilionidae > Parnassius > Parnassius orleans. Next base: position 1,643,126 of record JAGSMP010000096.1, on the reverse strand, counting down.
TTCTATAAATAAAGGGATAAAAACAGTGCATTTTCAAACTAAAGAACTGATATAATATGCACTTTCACTTAGGTTCTGCTTATTACAAAAGAAAAAAAAAACACTAGTATTGTTGTTGATGGAAAACCCGTATCGTATAATGTAAAAACTTTAAAATGGAATCGACTAGGAAGACATCATCAACATTATAAAGCCAATGTATAATCACAAAAATACTGCCGTGTGCTCTCATTTTTTCTCCGTTTTGTGTCTCTAGGATTTGCCGAAAAAAATCATGTGAAAATGTCTTTCGATAGATGGCGGTAAAATTAACTCGTTTACGTCAGGCGTTAAAAAGGCCAGACCGGCAACGGGCAGCAGCGTCAAATATGCAAGACGTCTGGCACTGTGATCGAAAACCTTCGTTATTTATTAATTTAAAATCTCGCAAAGGCTGTAAACAAAAGAGGGCCTAAAATGTCCCTTTAGGTACCCTGATACTTAAAACGATGTATAATTACTTGTTTCACTTTTATATAAGTGTTATTATATAGCACTAATAATTGAGTATCAAAGTCTTTAGACGATAATGATACGCTAGTGAAATATATTTCCATTTTAGTATACATTAAACGGTTTTATTGAGCGACACAATTCTATCGACACTTAAATTGGACTTAAGTACATAGCTGCTAGGTTCTAGGTAAATTTTCCGCAATAGAAGATTGATTTGAGAAAACGTTTGATAATTAAAACACGTTCCTCAAGTGAAAAACGTTCCATGTCGAATTTGCCGTAGCTACACAAAAGAATTGATAACGAACAACTGTCAAATTTGCCGCTAAAACAAAAAGTTGTATACCTCTACGTTGGCCACCTGTATATATAATATGTAGTTTTATTTTCATTATTTTCGCGCTCATTTTGTAACCTCTATTTATAACAGCACTATTAACTTTCGCAATAATTAAATTTTAACCTATTTTATAGACGATTTAGTAGTTAAATTATTCTCTAATCTTCTTTATTCTTAGTACTCTTTACTTTTCTTTTCGCTTGGTTTAAAACAGTAATCGAATTTTAAACTGCACTTTAGTTTTATAAAATTAGATTCTATTATTGACCATTTGAACGTCCACGCGTATTTTTATTTGCTCTTTGTTCTTTGAGTTCGATTGTTTCATTACAGTCTATCTAAAGTCCACAACTGCGTCACATAGAGATGATAAGTATGTTATATTACGAAACACAGCATCATTATGCTACTATCACATCATCGTCATCATTACAGCCCTTCACAAGTTCCCTGCTGAACATAGGTCTCCCCCACGGAATGCCACAAAGCACGGTCCTGAGCCACCTGCATCCATCGACTTCCTGTATGTCTGACCAGGTCTTCACTCCATCTAGTGGGGGGCCGCCCTACATTTCGCCTACCGGTACGAGGCTGCCACTCGAGAATCTTTCTTCGCCAGCGGCTGTCAGTAGTTATTGTTGTTGTTCTTTATGACACGCTGATATTCTGTGCGACCTTGATCTTTCCGTGGTCGAGGGATCCATTCATACAGCAGCCTCAACGCTGCAGCGTAGCTCTCTGTGCTACTGATTTCAAAAGAATAAATGCGCAAATGCGTTATAACATTTAAGAACTTATTTGGATTGCCTAACAGTCTGTAGTTAAAGTAGCTCTCCTTACCCCTAAGACTGCACCAGAGCGGCGGTAGAAATAGGCAAAAAGCAGACATATAGGTAGAAGAGGAGTCATACAAACTATTTTTTTAATTCTATTGACTGCAGAACCTACAACATTTTATAACGTTATAAAACTAAGTAAATTTTTATATTTCCTACAGCCAATTACAGATTCTTACTTACTTTATTTTAAAAGAAATCTTATAACATATGGCTATAATTGTGTGGATATAATATATAAATATTTTATATTGGAAGATACTTTAAGGTGTTTGAAGGTACACTTTAATTGGAAAAAATCCGATGCAGTGTCGATACGTTTTCAATCATAACACCTAAACAAACATCCCAATCGTTTTCGTAAACATGACTTGTGTGCCGTCGCACTGTGACTTGATGTTATTGCGGAAATAAAATTTCTGTTATTATTAAACAAATATCCGTTATTCTAGTTAATATAAAAAGTCAAATTTGTCAAATATTGACGTGGTAGATCCACGCTGCAGCTATATTATGGTTGTAGCACGAATAGGTCGGCTCAACCGAGGTAGGACTACGCTCTCACAGAATACCAGCGTAAAATAGCACCTTGATACTGCTATGTTTCGTATGGTGAGTGTAAAGAACCGGAGACACACAGTAAAATGTTACTGGATACGAGGCATTCCATCTTAGTCCTCAGGGGTGACGTATCTATTAACATATTGCATGTAGATGTCTATGGGCCTTAGTAACCACTTAACATCAGGTGGACTGTCAGCTCAATTGTCACCATTATTTTAAAAAAATCATTGGTGAGTTAACTGAAACAGGAGATATAATTCCACTTTATTATAGGAACGGTTCACGACAGATTACCCATGACGGATACGAACCAACGACTTTTTGAGTTTCTAGATGATGTCGGTACAATCACAAAAGAATACGCACCGATGGCCAGCAGCATTTTCCTGATACCAGGTCAAAACAATAAAATCCATTGACTAACATAACTCTCCCCCATGGTTTGTCTCATATGGGGGATATTTGGCATAGTTGCTACGCTTGGCGGGCGGGTGGGCAACTGCAGTTTTGCAAAATGTCCCGCTTGGCTATTTAAATGTCCCTTCTTCTGTCCCCCCTTAAAGGGCCATTCATTAATTACGTAAGGGTCCCGAGAGGGAGGAGGGGGGGGGGGTTTAAAAATCTCTATACGCCCTTATCTTGTGGGGAGGGGCGGGGAGGGGTGGGACCCATTCTTACGTAATATTTTGTAAGTCGAAATTTAATATTAGAAATCAAGTTCCAGTTCGGATGCCGAATGGTTTTCTTCATTCTATAATGCACACTTCGATTTATATCTTATTTTACAAATTTTTATTGTTTGTTTAATTATCTGTTAAAAAATAAAAATCTTTCATTTAAGTCAAACTGTGAATTTTAGTATAACTGATACTTTTCTAACAAAAAATATATTAACATTTAATTATTCTGAAAAACTTGATGGAATCTAACGTAAGAAGAGGAGGTGGGGTGGTCGAGAAAAATCGCCAAGGTAATTAGGTAATTAATGAATGGCCCCTAAGGCACTCACGGGTTGATATGGAGGAGTAGGTTCTCTTACGCCGTCTCTACACGGCAATATAAAATGTAAAAATACGCCAAATCAAGAACACATTTGTCTCACATAACAATCCCTACGAAATATTACACTATTACATCAAACGTAAATCGAGAACGTAAGATAAAAGATATGGAGGAATCTGTCTCGATTCTCGGCGGATTGACGTGTGCCCTCGAATTACTTTCATTAGGGTGCTCGTTTTCAGATGCTTTATTCTATTGTTCGTTTTAATAAATGGAATCATGAGAAGATTGAAAACCCACCCATCTAATATCATCAAATCATCAAAGTTATTGAATTTTAAAATTTGTACAATACAAGTACTAGAGTCGTGGTTGCTCATGAGTTATGCTCTTGCTGTTAATTCGCAATACGAGCACCCAGCCCATCTGATGGTAAGTGGATGCTGTGGCCCATAGACATCTACATCTATCCTCACAGATATGAGGTAATAGATATTCTTGCACCGCCACTACACGGTTAAACGTCAACACATTGATTGTAAATTAAAAAAATCGTATAACAATGGGTAATTTTTTTTTATTACGTGGTAGAGCCATGCTGCAGCTATACTAATAGTATAGTTGTAGCACGAATGGGTCGGCTCGACCGGGGTAGGACCACGTTCCCACAGAATACTAGCGTAAAATAGCTGCTTAATGCTGCTGTGTTTCGTATGGTGAGTGTAGAGAACCGGAGACCCTTTTTACTGGTAAAGAGGCATTCTATCTTAGTCCTCACGGCTGACAACGCATCTGCATTTAAATTCGCAAACGAAGATAGGTGTAGATGTCTATGGGTCACAGCCACCACTTACCATCAGGTGGACTGTGTGCTCGTTTGTCACCCTTAATCTATAAAAAAAAAAATAGATGCGGAAATAATCTTTTCCAAAGTATAAACACCCAAGTCAATATATTTTGCGACAACACGCGCGCCATGTTTGCCCAAACGATTGTTATGTTTGTTTGTGTTTTACGATTGGAAGCGTAGCGTTGGTGCATCGGTTTATTTTTTCTAATAAAAATAGATGTGAATAAAGAAAAATAGTGTGAAACTAGAACGGCTTTTTTTGACGGCTCCGTGGCGCAGTGGCTTAACAATGAGTTGTTGCGCTGGGGGCCGCGGGTTCGAATCCCGCACGGAACAAGTATTTGTATGGCCTACAAATAATTGTTCCGAGTCTGGATGTTTGTCCTCGTGCAATTTATGTTTGTAAACTGCCTCCACGATACAGGATAAAATCCTAGTGTAACGCTAGAGGGTAATGTTTTAAAAAAAAGAAAAAGAAGAAAAGAAAAGAATGTGAACTGAAGGATATATATCTATATATTTTTTAAATTAGAGTGACACTCGATGGAGCGACGATTTTGGTAAAAGAAGAAAGTCAATGGATGCAGGTAGTTTAGGACCGTGCTTTTTGGCATTCCTTGGAGGAGGCCTATGTTCAGCAGTGACTTGTGATGTGTTATGGTGATGAAGTGTGACAAACGAGTTAACACAGCTAACATGATCTAACACAGTCCACCTGATGTTAAGTGGCTTTTGCAGCCCATGGATATCTACAAATAAATTCACACAAAAAAGCCATAACTGCATTTTCACCCCTGAAGACGGAATTTTAGAAAATCATAATTGCTATAATGATTTTAAAAAAATACATTTACTGTATATTTAAAAAAAAAGATCAAATCTTATATTTACAGTGTACAAAAATCCAACCAAATAAAAATAGATAATAAAAACAGCCTGGCCGAAAATGCCAATTAACTTAATTCCAAATTCCTAAACCGCTTCTTCAGGAAGTGTTTTCAGCTTAGTTACAGTAGTTAACGGGAATATAATTTTAATAACGATGATGTATTGTTTAAAAAATAAGGTCCAAGTCCAAGATACACAAAAAATTGTTTCAAAACATGAAGTGACAGACAAAAGACATTATATAATTCATTTTATCTTTGCTTTGTACATTTCTGAACATTTAAAACTTTTAACGAGGCGTCCTTGTTTATTAAGTTGTAAAAAGAAGAGTTGGCATTTAGAGACAAACAAGCGAATTAAAAACCTAATTAAGTAAAAGTTTGAGCCACATGGATATAATTGATATAATTACGTGATAAGAGCTCTAAAGTTGTATTATGGCTGCAGCAAGAATGGGTCGGCTGACCGGAGAAGGACTACACACTCTCTTCTCTCGCACTCACGCCCGTCTTTATAGAATACCAGCGTGAAATGTATTGTGTGTTTCGAGTACCGAAGGCCCTTTTTCTGGTAATGAGGCATTCCATCTTGGTCCTCAGGGAAGACATCTCATTTGCATTTGGATTATTATTAATGGAAGATAGATGTAGGCGTCTATGGGCTACGATATTTACTAACCATCGTGTCCAGATATGCTCGTTTGTCGCATTTACTTTTTTTTTAAATACAATTTTACGTATAACTTATTTCACTTTTTTTTTTACTATTCTAAGCCAGTGCATGACTACTATCCCACCTGATGGTAAGTGGTGATGCAGCCGAAGAAGGTAAAGTGCATAGACCTAAACATTCACTTCATCAACTTGTGACCATTACTTGATGCAAGCCTCTCCAGCTTCGTATCGATCGTACGATTTTTTTTCTAGTATAGGGTGACAAACGAGCACACAGTGCATCTGATGGTAAGTGGTTGCTGTGACCCATAGACATCTACATCTACCCTCGATAAAGAATCAAAATGCAGATGCGTTTTCACCCGTGAGGACTAAGATGGAATCCCTCTTTTTCAGTAAAAAGGGTCTCCGGTTCTCTACACTCACCATATGAAACACAGCAGTGTTAAGCTGCTATTTCACGCTGGTATTCTGTGAGAGCGTAGTCTTTCCCCGGTCGAGCCGACCCATTCGTACTATACTACTAATATAGCAACATGGCTCTACCAATTCTAACATTAGTTTAATACAGACTCAGAATAGCAGTATTTTTTGGTCTGATAAGATACCGTTACCGTTACAGTCTAATAAAAGTCCACTGCCGAACTAAGGGGATATTTGTCATAGTTGTCACGCTTGGCAGGCGGGTTAGCAACTGCAGTATTTTTATTTTTTACTTGCTATAAGAAAGACGATGCTGCCTATCTCTTGGTTTGTTTCCCTAACTCCTCTTACGACACCCGCGGGACGATAAGGTTAAGTGGATATTCTTACACCGCCATTACACGGTCTGATAGATGAGACTTTAACGTGATGGAGATACGCTGCACCGTATAACATCTGCAGCACGAATGGGTAGTCTCGACCGGGGAAGGACCACGCTCACTCACAATATCATCCTGAGTAGGTCGATTGAGTGCTCCTCTGTCACACTTATTTCTATAAAAACAATGAAGAATAAGCCCAGAGTGTCCAGAGTGGTGAGTAAAGGCGAATATTTAATGAAGCACTCGGCAGATGGCGCTGTTTTCAAAAGGCCCATGCTCAGCTGTGCACTTAAAAGGTTTAAATCAACATCGGAGCACTTGTTTAGTTGTTTCCACTAACAGTTCACATGCGCAGACACTTAATACACAAAACCACATCACTTTTACGTATCTAAAACCAATTCAAACCATTTTCTACCGTCTTCAAAAAGGAGGAGGTACTCAATTCGACTGTATGTATTTTTTTATGTGTTACCTCATAACTTTTTTCTGGGTGAACCGATTTCGATGATTCTTTTTTATAAATTTGATCAAGGTCTGACCAATAGTTTTTGAGTTATTCTTAATAATTTATATAGAAGTCGGTTGTACAAAATTTTTAACTTTTAATTATATAAACGATTAAACAGGAGCAAAAATCCGCCGGCGGTCAAGTTCCCGCCAAAACTGCACCAGGTTACTAATTTTCTGGAATCGCTTTGGTTTTCTTAGGGTATGATAGAATGAGGTGATCGCTACCAAGCTATTTCTAATTTGTTTTGTGATGTCAATCGTGTAACATATATAAGTGTAAGTTGTTATTTTCCTGGTTCTTCCCAGGACGTAGGTTTTTTTCCGAACCAGTGGTAAATTAAACAAAAGAGTGACTTTGAACAATTATTATTTATAATCTATATGGAAAAAAAAGTTCGTGTATTGTCCTCCGTAAGCATCGAGTACCTATCGATCGCCTAGTATCGTCGACATCGACTTTCAATTCAATTATATGTAAAGAACCCTTCAGATCTATTATTTGCTGTCCCATTACACGAGCATTTTGTTCCTTTATTGCGTTTTTCATTCTGTTTATTAAATACTAGCGACCCGCCCCGGTTTTGTATGGGTGGGATCTATTATTGTGGCGTTAAGAATCATTATATATTTTAAATAATCATTATGATTATTTATTTTATCAATTTTTTCATTACACAAAAAAAACCTCCAATATTTTTCGGAAAAAATATAACTGATCACATTTATCATATATCATTGCTCATCTGTTCGTATCATCACAATCGGTTCAGCTACTGCAAACATTAGCCCGCACGGAAAAACACAAAGAGACAGACAGAAAGATAAAGAAAAACTTTACAAATAAGTATTCGTAACTAAATGACCCTTTTTACTGGAAACGACGCATTATTCCATCTTAGCCCTAAGGGGTGACAACGCATCTGCATTGTGATTCTTAAATGAGGATTAATGACTAATGTAGATATCCACAGCCACAGCATCCACTTACCATCAAGTGGACTGTATGGTATAGATTTAAAAAAAAAGTACAAATATATTTTATTTACTCTGAGAGTAAAATTGCAAAATATGGGAAAATTAGTTTTCAGGATGACGTCACATATTTATATCAGATATGCGGAGCCTTCATTACATGGTACAGCAACGCTATTCATTAAATACCTTTAGCACGATCATGATGGATCGGCTCAAACGGATAAGGACCACACTTGTACAGAATACCAGCGCAAAATGGCGCTATAATGCTGCTGTGTTTCGTATGCTTGGTGACGAGACCCGTCACGAGGACCTAGGCCCGTATTAATAAACGTTACTCAGCTCAAGTTCACGCACTTGAGTACAATCTTGAGGTTATGATCTTATTAATAAACATATCTCAAGATGCGGTTTAGGTTTACGATATCAGCTGAGTGCCACACTGATTAATAAACGAAACTCGACTCTCAAGTGTGTATACTTGAGTGCAAGTCACAGAACAGTACTCCTAAGTACAGCGTTTTGAGATACTGTTTTTATGTGTTTATTAATTAGCAAAGATCTTGAGATGCTGATTTCGTAATGAGGGCGTATCAAATGATTACGCACTTGAGTTCGTCGTTGAGTAACGTTTATTAATACGGGCCTAAGATAGAATGCCTCTTTACCAATAAAAAGGGTCTCCGGTTCTCTACACTCACCATACGAAACACAGCAGCATTCAGCTGCTGTTTCACCATTGTAATTGGTCGAGCTGAATGGCGTGCTACAGCTATTTATAGCTAGCATCATCAACATCATCTAAGTTACCACGTATCTTAAGACAATGAAAATCACAGATGTATCAAATCAAAACCCAAAACACTTACTCGTATTTAAAAATATATACTATCAATACTATTAACTTTACTAATATCCCTTTTAAACACACCTGGTAAGCTTAACATGCTTGTGTTAGGAGTCTTTCACGACAGTAGTCGAATGACTGGTTCGAACCCACGACCTTTTGAGTTTGCAGTCCGCACCCTGCCATTAGGCTACTCTCTTACTCTCGCTTAATCTGACTGAGGATGAAGATGATGTGTTACACGGTCTGTAAATATATGGGCTATCATAGCTTTCGAAAAAGATCATAGCAGCAACGCACTAAGTGTTTCTACTTCGTGGAAATCATGCTTAATAGAAATTGAATCGGAAACTTGAATATAAACTGTATTAATAGTTATAAATAGATATCTTCTATTTTCAGATTTTTTATGAAAGCCCTTAACTCTTTTAAAAATAAAAGACAACTTGCTACACAGTAAAGCCAAGTAAAATATTTCCAACTGAAAAGTTCATTTAAAATGTAATAAGATAAGGTACTTTTCTACACGGAATTTTTTAAAGTTGCGTTGTTCAAAACACAACTCTTGTACAATGACGGAAAGTTCAATATTTACCAGTCATACAACACGAGTAGTGCTCGTAACAAAAACAACTGAAATGGAACTCTAAAATAATAGAGAAAAGTTCAGATCGACTTGACCTTTGCGTTATGTACGTAAATGTAGTCTACAAAGAAAAATAAACAGTATATTATAAGAAATAGAGGTGGTTTCGGCTTAACGAAAGCGGACAAATGGGATGAATATTTTAGAGCTGGGCCAAGACGTTGCGTGATACTGTAACGTAGTCAAGTCGGTGGTTAGTTTCAATTGCAGGTGAAACGGAATATATTGAGACGGTTTGTATCAAGTCGGTAGGTACGGTTTTATTCTAGTCGCGTTGTGAGTTTTTACTTTGTTTAAAATACTAGAGTGGCAAGCGACACATCACCATTACCACCATCATGATCATCAGTGCAGCTTATCATAGTCCACAGCTGAACATAGGTCTCCCCATAAATTTCCCCATAGCGGTGATGTTCCCCATATATATGGGGTAGTAGATTCTCTTACGCCGCCACTGCACGGCGTTATTAATATGAAATGCTACCTAATTCCTAGGTGTTAGGGATTAAAGTAATATGTACTACGTACTAGAACAGATACCGCGATTAAAGTATGTGCGATAGTGTAGGGCGCGTGGAAGGAGACACAGAGTAGCTTTTTATGGCACAGACTAAGTTTGACTATGTCTCGAAACTAAATATTATATCTTAAAATCTATCGATATTGATACGAATTCGATACTCTAAAATAAATATCGAATATCGATATATCGCGATTAAAAATATCGACGATAAATATCGATAGTTTTGTGAGAAAATATTGATATTTCGATATTTTTTATCCAAGCTTATTTGAACCGCATCTCTTCTAGTACCTATGCAGTAGACATTACTTCAAAGGTGATAGGTGTCCTTTTATGGGTAGTTAACACCTCTATTCCTGACCCCAAATAGCATTGCGTGCACTGATGCGTTCTGGTCTGAAGGGTTATATAGAGTAAGTATAATGACAGGCTGTGAGGCGTCCCATCTTAGTCCTCAGAGGTGACGACGCATCTGTAGTCTTCTTTGTTTGAATTTGGTGGCAGGTGTCAATGGGCTGCTATAGCCAGTTATCATCAGGTGGACTGTATGTTTATTTATTTATACTTTACTAGCTGGTAACCGGCGCGTTGCTGCCGCAGAAGAAATAATTGTGAAAATGTGGTTTTAAATTTGGAATAGTTATATCGTTTAATTAGGATAATACATTGGCTGTACGGTACAAGCGCCACCTAGTGTAAGTTAATTGTACTATACCTATAACCTTCGCATAAATGCAAGCAATAAGTTGACAAAGTTTTACCGCAATCTGACGAACGGTATGGCAACAAAAGACGAACAAAACAAAATTATTTTTATGTATTAGATTGTTATCACGCCAAATAAAAGAGTTACAAAGGGCAGATTTAATGCTTTTTGACATTCTCTCTTAGTCAACCACGGGCGTGGTTAAATATAATAGTAAACAGAAATAAGGATAATGAAATCCATTAGAAATAAAATTAAAAAAAAAGTAAAAATAAAATATAACTTCACCAGTCACTAAACTTTTATAAAAAAAAAAATATTATCATACAAATAGGATTTTTCGTACATTATTTTATACCTTGCCATTTAATGAACGGAAACGGGTGGAGAGGAGCGCGATAGAGATGAGGAAATTACACCCCACTAGGACCGCCGGCACCTGACCTCTTTATTGTATGGAAATTACTACTGCTTTCATACGGTATATGTATAGGCGGTGATGGCTCAAGTTGCTTTAGTTAAAGGTTTAACAGCAGTTATAATGCGTTTGAAAATAAAGATCATAATTACGATTAGAATTATACGAAACTGAATTTAGAGACGTGAAAAGTAATTACAAGTTTAGCAATAACGTTAATTTCGCCTGAGATTCAAACCTAGAGTCTACCATATCTTAATATCTGTTTTTATATCATGTCAGTTCCATCGTAGCTACATTTAAACAAATTAACAGCTATATACGTGGTAGAGCTATGCTGCAGATATATTACGGTTATGGCACGAATGGCTCAACCGGGGAAAGAAACACAATAGCAATTATCGTAACTATCAAATCAACAGGACCAGATGCCGGTAGAATGCTTTGAAGTATGGCTATATTTAATAAATTAATGTTTAATTTATTAAAAACTCTAACTTTTTAGACTCCGTCATCTCCAGTATAATAGTCATTAAAACTTGTGGCTGTCAAACTTGCTATGTACCTCTGTTTATGTTATACCGTAAGTATTATAACATTAAAACAAAAACTATACGAGGTTACAACACACCACAATGATTTTAGCAGGTAATAAAGTCACTTAGTAATAAGGAGTCGCTCAGACAAAAATTTAAGAAATTAATACAGGTATTTTTGAAACGCTCCGAAAACGAAGACAGACGACAGTACTAACTATATCTTAGATGATGGGTGAAATATAAAATCGATCCTGATGAAAAAAAATCATCTTTTCACAACGTTTTATTAGCTTCATTCACGCTCCATCGTGTTGATATAGTTAAATAAAACATTAATTTCATTAAAAGAATCATGAAAATACTTAAATATTAAACCAGCAGTGGAATTTAAAATAAATAAATCATAAAATCAGCTGACTAGGGTCAATATCCGCGTCGAAGCCAAACTCTTTATCTAGCTCCGTACAGGTCCGTCACGACGCTGAGCGACAGTGGAGGGGTGTGTCTGCGCATGGGTACAGTCGCGTTCTAAGTACTACATGGTACTAGGCTGTTGTTTTATAATATTATAATAGTAATTAATGGTTTTATTGTAGAATCATAATAGTTACTTTACTAGCTTCTTAGAACTTTGGAAGAGGTTGAAATTAAAATGGATAATGTATGCTTGAGCATTATTTTTATTTCAATCGTAAAATAAAGTAGTTTGTAACAAGAAAACTTAAGCTAAGGGTGACACGCCGTCCATTATACCGTTAGAACATGGAACATGGAAGCCGGATGTCGATGTTGTGTTGGTGTTACTGGATGCTACTTCATCAGAATCATCATCATCAATGCGAATGATAAATGTTTCCGTCATCAGGTTGACCACATGGTAATTTTCGGTATTCTTCCTCAATACATTTAACTTTACTGCACAATTTTCCCCATTCACCTTCTATTTACCTTTTCGTTCACTAGTTCAGTCATAAAACAATAGATATAAATAATTTTTCTTTCCTTCCTTTTAAAAACATCGTCGCGCGTCGTGCATAAAGCTGTGTGTGCGACTGTATATTGGGAAACATCGCTTTTTCAAAGCGCGGCAAGAATGAGGAACCAATAGCGTGCGCGCACAACAATACTGGCGAGCATTCCCCGTCGCGCCCTTTGTACCACGCGCTGCCGCCACCCGGCCGACTGTGTGTCACCTCGCGTCAGCGCCAACATATGGGGAATTCCCAAATTTACCTACTAAGATTTGTTTGCAAGCGACATAAAATTAGAGGCGGCAATTACAATAAAACTTGCAAGTAATTTGTAATAGTTTTGACGTACCTGTTTTCAAATCAAAGTATTGGAAGGATTAAAACGGAAGTCAATAAAGTAAAGTAAAATAATTGTTTTTAGATTAATTAACTGTCGATCATAATTGCAATTGATTTTAACTATTAAATTATTCAATACCATTTTATTTCTATTTTCTTGTACAAAATCAAAGATAACCAAACCCAAGTAAGTACGTTTATTAATTTCAATATCATTTTTGTAGTAACGAACTGCTTGTTTCGTCAGGTACAATTGATTGTCTAATTGTATTAAAAAATTACAACTATAACTTCTAAATTCCATATGAAAGACTAGTCGTAGGATCATATGGAAACTAAACTATAAAATAAAAGTTGGCAATGTCATAACATTTGACGGTCTGTGGGAATGTTCAAAGTGTTTACCGCAAGGACGTTAGTTAGGACGCAGTAGGCTTCAGTTTTGGCGGGATTCACTATTAATTTTAGTTTTGAGACAGTTCCGCGCTGACTTTGGACACGCATGCGCGAGCGACAGTTCATGGTTTTGTTTATTAAATTCTTATTGTTATTACTTGGTATTACGTACTTGTTATTACGTGTTATTCTTGTTGTTACGTTTTGTGTTTCTTTTTGTTTTAATAATGCCTAACGCGTACGTTTATAGTGCTCGTGAATACGGCAACATATTAATGTGCCTTGGAGAATCTCATAAGGCCACGGAGGATCGGTAAGCCGTTTCATACCTAATTTTTTAAATTACTTAGTACTGAACTGATCTGAAAGGTACATAACTGAATACATCAGAATAATAAACATACCTACATAATGGATAAAAAGCATGACTCTAACCTTTTAACTTTTTTTTTTTTTGAGTTGCCATCAATTTGTTTGTATATATTTTTATGTGTATCCGAGCATAACTTCCTTGTTTTATGAACCGATATTATTGATCTTTTAAATAGGTAAGGATAGTCAGTTTTTACTCTTTTTAGTCGGGTAAAGGGGTGTTATATGTTTAATGTGCATCTCCCAAACGGATGAATCGATTTAGATTAAGTTTTTTTTTCCGTTTGAAAGGTGACTTGATCGAGAGTATTCTTAGCTATGATTCAAGAAAATATTTTCAGCCGTTTGAAGATCATCCGTTCTTTTTGTTTCGAGGGTTTTTAATTTTTTTAATATAAATTATTAAGTTAAATATTGTACCCTCAGCGCCATCTATAGGATCGCAAAGTCATTCAGAAGTTATATTCTCGTCTGTTTTTGGTCTAGGAATTATGATGAATTTAAATAATATTAGAAATATGTATTTCTAATATTAATTAGCGCCCCAATTAATAATAGGTACAAGTCACGGCACGTAAGTCTAGCGCTGAACGAAACGTGGAGGAGATGCGCACGAATTGAATTGCACGAATGAGACTGGAGAGCCAATCAGCGCGTGCGAACGATACGCACGAGCCAATCAGCGCGACTTATGCGCAATAACGGTCACCGCTATACTTTCGTGCCGCTACTTATACTCACAACCCTATTCGTCAAACGTTATCTAAAAGTTAGCAAGCACTAGAAGTTAACACATTTAGTATGCGACTTCATTAAATATGCTTTAAACAACTCAAATCCCCTAAATCTCGAATCTTGCGACATTACGTTAGAGAACAACGGCTTGTTAGATCGTTGTCGTTGGACACCTTCCAAAAAGTCTAAGCTGGAACTAGTTTTATATAAACTGAGGGTAGTTCGAAAGAAACACTTGCCAACGATTCTAATATTTCTGATTCTGGTGCTTTACTATGTTGATGATTTTTTTTTGTTATTTAAGCTTAAATAAAACTGAGCAACAATATTTTTTTATATTATAGAATAAGGATGAGAAACAAGCACACAGTCCACCTGATGGTGACTTCATACGGAACTGCGGTTGCCAACTCGCTTGCCAAGCGTGGTAACTAATGAAAACATTCCCACATGAGCAACGACATAAGCTATCATTACTCTCACAGATTCTCTGAAAGCCAACACGCCTTGATGTTGGATGCCAGAGAATGCACCCTTTGTTATCTTTAAGGGATGAAATAAAATTAAACGTTTAATTTTATGCATCGTATATGCTGCGTACACGTAATTTCGAAATGAATTTAAATTAATATTTAACAACATCATTATACCAAAATAAACGAAATTCTCTCGGCATAGGCGTCAAAAATTGCCTCATACAAACTAAATGACTACTAGCTTCCGAACGAGCCAAACTCGAAACAAAATCATAACAAATGAATGAACATTGATATGAAACTTGTAACAGCCGCTACTGTAATGTTTTAATGTAATGGTTTAATTGAACCGTCTAATCCCATGTTATATTATAACATAGTGACAAACGAGTTGACAGTCCACCTGATGGCAAGTGGCTTAATGTGTCGAAGAAAAGTTTTTCTTCGTCATATTAAGATTTAAGACGTTGATTAACAAAATTTGTTCTCTAGGCCCTTTTCTAATGCAAGCAAAAGTTCTCTCTGGTGTTACAATCTTTAGTAGTGGGTAATCCTCAAGTATTTACTCTAGAATGGTGTGCCAAAAGCGCTTGTTTGAAACATTGTTTCATATCAATCTATTCGTCTTGTACAATGGGATTATTTCTGCACACGAGGTGTAATCAAACTCTATGAAATCTCAAACCAAGCTTCCTTTGTGTTCAGTTATGCTATTTAATCATAATTATCATATATCTACAATCATATGTTGCCTCATAGGGTGGATTTTGCGATAGCCGGCCCGCTTGGCAGGCGAGTTGACAACGGCAGTTTTGTTTGATATTAAGTGGAAACATTTATATTCCGATAGGTTTACGAGACTTTTTGATTATATAAACTTGAATTTCCAGTTTTGGACTAATACTGGATACGCTGTAACATTTTATATAACATAAATTAAGCATTTTAAAAACCCGGAAATAAAATGAGCTGATGATCTTCAAACGGCTGAACAGATTTTCTTGAAACATAGCTAAGAACACTCTCGATTAAGATACCTTTCGAAATGAAAAAAAAAACTTAATCAAATTCGGTTCATCCGTTCAGGAGGAGAGACAAGAAGACACACAGATACACACTACAAAATTATAACACCCCTCTGTTTTCGTCGGGGGTTAAAAACTGAAGTTATACAAACTTACTGTGCACTTGATGGTAAGTGACTACTGTAGTCCATGGCACCTGCGACCAACTTCAAACAAAAATGGCCACAGCACTTATCATTATATTAATCAGCACTTAAAATTGCAATTAACGAATCACTACTCCTGAAAACAGCTTATACAAAACGAAATGATAAACTGTGAATATTCTAAGCGATGAAAATATAACCAGCAACTACTGGAATATCCATCTCTATAGGCAGTTTCCACTGGCCTTATTTAAATGTGAAAGCGGACAGGTAAATCACCGGAGGCAGTTAACTTGAAGTGGGTTTTATTGAAATAAAACTTAGCTGGGAGTTTCGAATAGAGCTACCGGCCGCGTAGATAAAGTAGGAGCGGTTAAAAATGTACGGCGAAGTTCTAAATTTGAATGTAGAATATAGAACTAGACTGAATTAATTCATGATATAAAAGTGTTCATAACTTAAACTATACATAAGTGTATACTCTAAGGTTACATTGCATATACATATATTATAGTAAGTACATATAATATACACTAGACTAAAAGGCTTCTGTTAAGCCAAGTCAAGTACGCTTTATCATCTTCGGCTGCATCAACACTTACCATCGGGGGGGAGGTGTCAAGCACTAGTTTATAATAGTTAAAAAATAATATAGCTGTAGGTATATGAAAAGCTGCGTCGCTTCAAGTTTAATCAGCTGTCACTTTGCTACTTAAATTTCATTGAAGCCGACCTTTGCTAAGAAGTAACACTATGAGTGAGAAATATTTATTTTATAATTTTTGAGATTTAGACAAGGCAAGGACGGCAAAGTTTAATCAAAACTTGTATAAAGGAAGTGCTTTTAAATAGATTATAGTCAATGCAACATGAGTTACAAACCTTGTTGGAGGATTTGAATGTAAATATCGTGAGGAAACCTGCATATCTGGGAAATAATGAAAAAATCGGCGACATAATATGAATTCAGTCCGCCTGTTATGTCATAGGATACTATTTACTTTATGTTATAAGACCTGTATACTTTATAAATCATATTGTTTACTTCCTCAGAAGCCACACTAATTCGATTGTAATATAATATGCTAATGTTTATAGTTTACCATAAGTTAACCAGAACACCAAGAGCAATGTTGTTCCCTTATGTTTACCCCCACCTCCTAGCTTCCTACACTATTTAAACCAAATCTTTCGATCCCTCAATATAATTCCATTCCCAAGTTCTCTGTATCAACTACTACATTTTAAGTTAGTTTAAAAGTATTAAATAAATTTATTTTTAAAGAGTTTTTGTCTCTGCCACATAACACGCCTTTATGTTTTGGTGACACTTCTTTGCCCTAAAAATCCTCTTATAAATAAATGAATTGTGCCCAGCACGTTCATAGGCTTTAAATACTACTTCACACGATGTCTATAATAATATGAGAAATGAGTATCATTACCAAATTAAAAATAACAAATGAATGAAGTGAAAACGTATTTAAACAAAGAAGCAATCTCAACATTCGGACAACAATTGATTTGCAACAAATACATCAACAAATCCGAACGTTTCCGCCGGTACAACAGAACTCGATTAAGCGATTAACCTAGTTCTTCAGACACAGGGAACGGGAGATGCATTCGCAATGCGAGTGAATTATTGTCGATCTGTAATGCCACCAAATTTTCAAGACCTCTGGTACTTTATCAAAAAGAGACAAGTACGTAAAATGAAATGGATGGAACTGTCTATATTATCCAAACGGATTATCGATTGCTGAAAGTTGCAGTTGAACAATAGCATTTTTATACAGTCGATATAAAAAATTGTTTTGTCAACACAAAGTCACTGACACAGCATAAAATTTTAATATTTTCTTCCTTTCACGGTCCTGTTGATAATAATAGAATTTTAAATTATTTTTTAGTTAAGGGACACACTTTAACATATCAGTCTCATTGTACCTTATAACTAAAAATAATACAAAAACAGTTTATTCAATTACTTTAAAGTAAAAAAGTTAAAGTTACAACCTATATACGTCCCACTGCTGGGCACAGGCCTCCTCTCATTTCTGAGAGGGTTTTAGGACAAGGAAATGGCCGCCGCGCTGCCCCAATGCATGTTGGCGAACTTCACATGCCTTCAAAATATTTTTTTCTTATTTCTCAGGCATGCAGGTTTCACTCGTGATGTTTTCCTTCACCGCTGAGCACGTGGAAAATAAATTACTTATACAATATACTAACTAAATGATACATAATTTCAGCAGCATTGCACAGTGAGAATGCCTTCATATTCAGCTATGTTACACATTTTAATTTAAGTTTTAGCGAGCAATAATTTCAGACTTAGCAACCATCAAATAATTTTTTTTATTCAGTTAATAAAATTCTAGTAGCTTAAAAATAAAACTAAGAATGAAAACGTCTAAATTTATCATTAATAAGTTATGGTTATTACAGTTTGGTTTATACCCATAAATATGTTTTCAAATTAATTAATTTAATTATTAAAAAAATATATGCAGATGCATATTTGGTACATATTGTGAAATTGACAACGAAGCCAATGATGCCTCTAAGGTTAAGCTTTCATTATGAATTGCAATTTGGAGTTTGTCTGTTGTGCATCTAGTAAAGGAGTAAATAAAATTGTAACAAAGATTTTTCATATAGCTGGCAGCTGCGATCAAGCTCGTTTGTAAAACCTTAATCAGGCACCTAGCTCTCGAGCGACTAAGGATCTTATAATGTTTTCCAATATCTAAGTTAATACAACCTAATACTACAGATCTAAGCTAATACTACACAGAATAGAACTAATTTCACGGATCACGGATGACAGTCACGGATTTTGTCGTGCTTATTTTAATTTATTTTAAAATAGCTGGTCCCCGCGACTTTATTCACGTGGAATTTATTACGATTGAATTTCGTGGGCTTTAATTTTTCTTTTTTGCGCGAAACCTTAATTCTATTTTTAACATAAAAGTAGCCTAAGTTACTCCACATAACATCAGCTGTTTCCTAGTGAAAGTGCCGTCAAAATCAGTCCAGCCATTTCGGAGATTAGCCGGAACAAACAGACAGACAGACAGACAAAAATTTAAAAAAAATCTGTTTTTGATATAAGTACCTATCGTATATACTTTCATATGCATTTAGTGAAAAGCTGTTATTTTGACATTACTTTGATTCTTTGTCACAGGGGTACAAAACCTTCGGAACGTCACAAATTTTAAATGAACCGTAAAAATTAGTTTAATTCGATCAAGGTTCTTAATACAGAGCATTTGTCGTGATAGTAAAAATGCATAGCATAAAATTTACGGTAATCATTAACATCAGCTAAATGGAGCACTCACGGTTCTAAGTCGACTGGGTGTGCAATAATCGATTTATCCGTGGCGCTCCGCTTTAAAAAGTGCAAATTTATGCAGAGTGCATCAACATTTGGTACTTAGCCAGAACTTTTAGCAGGCCCTTCACAACGTTCGAGGGTACCGTCGGTATGAGTGAAAAATTGATGCGACAGCCCTTTATATAGTGATTTAATAATGGAAAAAGACTGCTAACTAAGAAACTAGATGGTGTCAAGACCCGGTAAGACATGCAGGAAGTCGATGGATGAAGGTGACTGTGGGCCATGTTTTATGACATTCCTTGGTGGAGGTCATATTTAAAGGTGGACTTGTGAAGCGCTATAATGATGATGATGATGGTGATAAAAATGTGTAACAAATCACTGCTAGGGAATAATGTTGAACTCACTTCGGTTAACTTAAAATTAAGTTTAAAAAAGTTAAAGTTACAGCCTACATACGTCTCACAGTTGGGTACAGGCCTCCTCCCATTACTGAAAGGGTTTTTAGGACAAGGAAGTGTCAAGCGCACTGCTTTGCCTTCCAATGCTTATTGGTGGACTTTACATGTCTTCGAAATATTTTTTGTTCAATTTCTATGACATGCAGGTTTGTAAGATGACGTTGTAACCAGGATTAAGAAAGGAATGCTTCGGTGGTTTGGTCATGTAGAAAGAATGAACGAGGAAAGAGTGACAAAGCAAATTTATGTTGCAGAAGTGAACGGCAGCGTCGGGAAGGGACGCCCTAGACGAAGGTTTATCGACCAAATTGGCGATATATTGAAAATGGGCCAGATTAGGAGTACCCTTAACCGACGAGCGTGTAGTGTATGCGTAGATATATGGATGTGAGAGAGGCGAGAGAGGTGTGACAGGATCGGGCCATGGAAGTTCGTAGTCTCTGCCTACCCCTGTGGGTGACAGGCGTGAGTGTTTATGTTATGCAGGTCTCCTCGCAATTTTTTCCTTCACCGTGGAGCAAGTGGTAAAATTAGCACTATAAATTGCATATAATTAAAAATTTGATTTCATTGAATTTGAAGCACGGTTTTTGTTCGTAACCTTATATATTATATTGATTAGTTCAAAATTCTACGAAATTCATTCACGGATATAAAGACCTAATTAAATCTATTTCTAACTAGGTGGCTACCATCCTCTTACTAATTTCTATTACCAAGTAGCAGTGTATGTGTTTTGTTTAGGAGGGAAAGGGAGCCGGTGTGATTACAGACTGTAAGGTACACCCTTAGTCTTAAGAGGTTCAGTCACATCTGACTATCAAATACCTAGGTGTCGCGTTCTTTTAAGGACAGTAAAGAGAGTAATGTTTTTTTTAAAGGATAAGGGTGACAAACGAGCACACAGTCCATCTGATGGTACTCGTAAGTGGATGCTGTGGCCCATAGACATCAACATCTATCTTCGATTACGAATCAAAATGCAGATGCGTTGTCACCCGTGAGAACTAAGATGGAATGCCTCGTTTCCAGTAAAAAGGGTCTCCGGTTTTCTACACTCACTATACGAAACACAGCAGCGTTAAGCTGCTATTTCACGCTGGTATTCTGTGAGAGCGTGGTCCTTCCCCGGTCAAGCCGACCCATTTGTGCTACAACCATAATATAGCTGCAGCATGACTCTACCACGTACAGTATGACTTTCAATGTATGTTACTTTGGAATAAAAGTTTCGCTGGCTTTCTTTCTTAATTGTTCTTCCCAAGAAAGAGGTTTTCTCTGAGTTAGTGGTAAAAGTAAAAAAAAAATACTTTTAGTAACAACTATTTATAAACTATATTGCATGAAAAAATGTTCTGTTTTATTCCACGCTACAATGCAAGGTATTCCTGGCATAATCATCTCCATAGCTCGTTGAGCAACTTTGACGTTTTTCATACGCCCAGTGTGATAGAATTAAATATAAAGATATTCACAGAAAAACCAAAGCAACTGACATAGCCTAACGGACCAGTGAGCTGAAATGGCAATGGACCAGCCTTATATCTCAAAGAATCGGCAACCGATGGGGAAGAAAGGTTCTCGGGTGGCAGTCTCGTATCGGTAAGCGAAATGTATGGCGGCCACCCCACTAAATTAAGTGACGACCTCACTCAGGACCGTGTTTTGTGAAATTCCTTGGGAGAGGCCTTTGTTCATCATTAGACTTGTGAGAAGCTGTAATGATAAGAACTAAAGTATAATAAAGCATCTATTCACAATTCTTCCCATCTTATAATTTAAAAATAAGGAGTTCTACTAGAGACAAATGTACCCGATAATATTAATTTCCTGTCATCTAATTTTGAAACATTTATTCATCCCATTTAAATGGATTGAAATTTACTTTATAATGAGACGACGGTTTTTCCATTAAACGCCATCTTTAGAATGCCTAATATTGATCCGGAGGCCGCGGAAATTGCAAATCTTGAGATTACTTCGCAAGGTTGTGATTTTATTTTATTGCATTCCCTATAAGAAATAATACTAAGGGCGGACGTAATGCCTGGAGGCATTTTCTGCCATTGTGCTGTGATTAAAAAAGCTACATAATTTCGTTAAATATTATGGAGCGTAGTTACATCTCGAATCGGTGACTTATCGAAAATCTTCCTATTTAATAAAGATTTAACTTTTTATAGTATATACATTAACTGATATTTACCTAAATATAGTTTAATGCTGCTATTTCAGAATCGTTATTTTCGAAAGTTATATACCTTTATTACCACAGTTAAAACTTAAGATTTTTTTAACCTATTATAAGTCAGTGCTTGACCACAATCCTACCCGGTGGTAAGTTGTGATGCAGCACTAGAGTGTAAATCGCACTGTTTTAGCGTAACAAAAGCCTATTCACTATTGCCTTGAAGACGGCCAGATTGTATTCGGACGGAAAGATAGACGCCGGCAAATTATTCCACTACTTTGCTATACGCATTACAAAAGACGAAGCAAACCGTTTGGTTCTAATGCGTGGAATATCGACAACAAAGGGGTGAAGACCCGCTGACCGCCTGGTTGTCCGATGGTGTAAATGAGAGGGAGGAATTAAAGCGTGTAATTCCTGCGCACACTCACCGAAATGCATCCTATAGAATACCGAGAGACTGGCTACTCTGTGCCTGTGCTCGAGGCTGACCCATTCGTGTTACAATAATTAATATAGCTGCAGCATGGCTCTACCACGTTTAGTTGGTTACTTTGGTTCTACTACGGATATCCTCATTATGAAGTCTATCACGCAGAGAAACTCCGAGCATAGCTCTCTCCACAGCTCTCTATTTCAGAATAATAATGTTCAAAAAGGTAACATTTGAATACAACATTTTACATTCAAGAAATTCTCACATTTATTTCATACGCATTCTACTTCAAGAAAGACTACATTGAATATATTCTTTCAACTGTCGAGCTCTAAAAAGGACGTCTATTCCTGTAAGCTTGTATTAACTCTCTGAATTACGTTCTTAAAAGTTAAAATTTCCATCCCATTCTCCTGGACTGTTAACTGAGCGTCTACATTTAAGAAGTGTTCAAGACGATGGAACTTTAAAACTAGCGGGTTGCTCCGCTTACTTTTGAGCAGTTGAATGAAAATGTACGGACTTCTTATATTTCTTTTATTTCATTTTTTCCATGTCAATAACTTTATGAAGTTGTCGGCGAAGTTTAAGATCTTCGCTATAAAGCTTCATTCGTTGTAATAAATGTCAGTAAGATGCGAAATACACAGTTTTATATTATTATATTTTAAATTATAGATACAGAGTTTTAAATTATTATAATAAGTTTTCTTTTTTTTTTTATTTATCTTTGGGATTTATTTATAATGTATTAATATGGACCACTGACCGAACTACTCGAAAGAGACGAAACGGGCCACACTGAAAAATAGCGGCTGAGTGCGACCCCTTTTCGTCACATTCGGCGACGTCAATACTATTTTATTATTAATAATAACGTTAAAAAAACAACTATGTAAAATATGGCGTTGTGTTTATGTGGTGTTTTTTAAATAAATATTTTCTTTCTTTCTTTCTTTAAATACTTCAGCAAGAATTGTACGGTTATAAGTATGTCTAAGAAAAAGCAAAAGTACAGGAAATTTTGATGATGCGTGAAAGAAAAGCGATAAGAACTTAGTTTTTGTTTAACGAGGGTAGTTGTAAAGTAATTCTCAGTTAAGAAAGTAAGTATCTGCAAAATATCAAAGTTTGTGAAATATATGAACGAAAATGTATGTATTTAGAAGAGTTCATGCAACTGTAGTATTAAAAGGTATTTTTTAAATAATATTCAAACGAAACAGATAATATAAAATAATATTTATGGTCGTAACTTACAACTATCAAAGATAAATATAGATAATGAAGTTACACTGTTTCTTTTGAATTTCAAACATCAAAATATTAAATCAAAACAATTATTGACGATTTGCTAAATCGTGAACAAATGTTTCATTTGGCGAATCAACAGCTATTGTCATTGCTCAGACCAAAGATTAAGATAGACGAAGCGCGTAAATATAAAATGTGAAGTGAAAATGAAAATTCAGTATTCTTTATAAGATTAATATATTTGACTAGACAATACTACATAATTACAAAATTTAGTTGCAGTAAATATACATATATTTATATAATATAAATATTTAGTGTGATTCGGAGCGTACAGAATATATTTGCATATAATACTAGCTGGTGGCCGGCGCGTGGCTGCCACAGAAAAAATAATTGTCGAAATATCGTTGTAAATTTCCAAGAGTTGTTTAATAAGGAATGATAATACATTCATTAAAGTTGAGTGATGCATAACTTTTAAATAAATTTGTTGGTACGATACGCGCGCCACCTATTGTAAGTTAATTGTACTATGCCTATAACCTTCTCACAAGTGCAAGCAATAAGTTGACAAAGTTTTAGCGCAATCTGATGAACGGTATGGCAGTGCATAAAATAAGAACAAACAAAAAATAATTTTTATATATTAGATATTATGTACGCTCCGAATCGCACTAGTGAACGAACAGTGAAGGCAACTAATATTTTGCTATTTGGTATTCGTTTTTTGTCTTCCCTCCATTGTTTTACTCACTCCATCTATCTTACTTGTTGGTCTTAGTGTAATTGTAAATATTTCTTAAGAATTAATAACATTTTGTTTAATATACAATAACCTATATAATAAGAAAACCATAACTCTACACATGTTATATAAAATCGTCTAGATTTCATTCTAATTGTAGTTAAATTAAAATAAGTTAACAATAAATTTTAACAAGGTTGGCGTTGCCACAATGGCCACGCTTGACTGGCGAACTTACTATTGTAGTATTAAATATATTACAGCTTTGAAGCTGCTCCGTCTCTATCTGGGTCTGTTTTGGTCTGGGTATTTTATTTACATCTGCTTATAAGAGGCCATTCTATTCTATCTCTTAGTCACCTCCTACATCATAGGTAAGTACTAGACCTATGTCTAATAAAGAAGATAAACTAAAAACTAAAACATATCAGCTATAGTAAGAATCTATTCATAGAGGGTCAAGGTCGTCGCTCACTACACTGTGACTTACAATTATTAATTCATGTGCTAACATAATCTTGATAGGTTAGTACCGTTGTCAAGTACGTACGTACGTTTTTGTTATCAGTGCGTGTATTACTTTATGTGATTACCAAATGACCATGAGAATTAATAACGGCTTCTTTAACACGCTTCTAGCTTGACCTGGTATGTATGTAGGTTTGGGTGAATGCGGTGGAATTTTTTAATTCAATATTTATCCACTTAACATTTTCGGTTGTCAACCCGCCCGCCAAGCGTGGCAACTACCTATGATCAGCAGTGGATTTTTCATAGGCTGTAACGGTAAAGGCAACGGTGGCACTTATTTAAACCCGAGAATTTTAACCCTTAACACCACAGATGGGGGACCTAGCTCGCCCGCGCACATATTTTCGAAAATATTTTAAGTGTTTTAAGCGTAACGCGGTCAAGCGTCCAAGCATAGAATTATTACGTCTATGCGTCCAAGTAATCCCAGTGCGTCCCGAGGTCTCACGGGGAGGTAACGTGCACCAGACTAGCATGCTTAGTTCAAGAGGTACGAGTTGATACGGGAAGGTCCCCCACACACGTAATTACGTAAGTATTTTTTTTCCATTTCCTTATTTATTTGTTTTTTTTTGTAGGTTTGGAGTGTACTATGGATAAAATTTGAATCCCCAGTAAATAGAAAATCTGTTGAATGACTTTGAGTCAGAAGGAAACGAAATTGACAATATTTTTCCTGAAGCATTATCGGATTTGAGTGACCCAAAGAATGAAGTCATTGTTCATGACAATGAAAGTGAAAAAGAATCGAAGAGTGACTCAGAAACGAAAACGAAGAAGTAGAAAACAATGAACAAGAAGACCGAAATAGTAATGCATTTTATGGAAGAAATAAATATAAATGGTCAAAATACCACCATCGCGATCACGGGTTCAGCACATAACATCATTCTACATTTACCTGGACTAAGGGGTCCTGCTCGAGCCAAGAACGAAATGTCTCCATTTGATGCATGGTCTTTTCTATTTTATATGATTGACTTGATTTTACATCCAATGAAACATACCAATTAAAAGATTACAAATTACTCAGAAAATCATACATCTGACACGGCCTATACTTACCAAACGTGTATAAAATACGTATGTCGTATTCATTCTATAGACGTAAAAATATGTTCAAAATGTCAGGAAAACTGATAATTAGGTTATAAGCATCATTTTGATAGTAAAGATCGAGATTGAAATTAGGTTACTACATTGGACTGTAATTTCGATATTCGAGAAGTATTGTGCATTCTCCTTGTGATTTTAGACGTTTTAGTTTTTTTCATAGATGTATACCTGTTTATACCTTTATACCTGTTTTATGGCATAGAAGATAGGAGTAATCAGAAAAGTAATTTAATTTATTTTTTGATTCGAAATTTTATTACATATTTGATCTCTAATATTAACTCTAAAAATATAACGTGTTTTTTGCATCCTTTTTTGTTTGATGCTAGAAGTGGTAATTTTTAAGTTTAAAATTTTAAATAAATATTCTTATTACATTCATAAAATGCCTTTAATTTATTTCGTATAAAACAATCCTGACTTATGATAAAAATGGTACTGATGTACGGTTTATCTTTAAGGGGGACGTAGGTCCCCCGCCTGTGTAGATGTGTGGCTAGAAATAGCGTGTGGTGCTAAGGGTTAATAAACCACGTTTTGTAATAAGAACTTTAAAGGTTATCTTTAAGGTTATATATATATTTTTAAAGGTGGTATAGCTATGCTGCAGCTATATTAGTAGTATAGTTGTAGTACGAATGGGTCGGCTCGACCGGGGAAGGACCACGCTCTCACAGAATACCAGCGTAAAATAGCAGCTTAACACTGTTGTGTTTCGTATGGTGAGTGTAGAGAACCGGAGACCCTTTTTACTGGAAAAGAGGCATTCCATCCTCACGGGTGACAGCGCATCTGCATTTTGATTATTTATTGAGGATAGATGTAGATGTGTATGGCTCACAGCAAGCACTTACCATCAGGTGGACTGTATGCTCGTTGGTCACGCTATCCTATAAAAATATTATTTCCTTCTAATTCTAAGGTATTAAAACTTCATCTAAATAAGCAATATAGTTCCATCTATTTACATAGTTTTGGCACATCCAGATTTGATCTGTAGTCTACTACTAGTAATGACAATTCATTACGTCACGGTGACTCATAGAAAAAAAATTAAGCGTTTCGAATAGACGCGTTGGCCTGTTTTGGCTAACAGCGCTGTAGCTCCAGTGGCGCAATTGGTTAGCGCACGGTACTTATAAGACAGTGTCCGAGCAATGCCGGGGTTGTGAGTTCGAGCCTCACCTGGAGCACGAAGTTTTTGTACAATTTTGATTGAATATATAATTTTGCATTGCTTATGAATTCAAATTTGAGAACGTAATATGAAACAATTCGTCATTTGGGATGTTTCCATTATGTTAATAGGTTTTGGCTGAATTTTATTGATGATACAAATTCACTGTAGATTAAATATATATTACTAGTATTTCTAGTAATATATATTATACTAGTATACTAGTACTACTATATATTACAAAATAATTGTGAAAATATCGTTTTAAATTTGGAAGAGTTATATTGCTTAATTAGGAATGACAATACATTTATTGAAGTTGAGTGATATATTACTTCCAAATAAATTTGTCGGTACGATACGCGCGCCACCTACTGTAAGTTAATTGTACTATGCCTATAACCTTCGCGCAAGTGCAAGCAATAAGTTGACAAAGTTGTAGCGCAATCTGATGAACGGTATGGCAGCGCATAAAATACGAACGAACAAAAATAATTTTTTATATATTACATTTGTTGGCTGAAAACATATGGAATAAAAGATAATATATGTATGATGTATGTGCCTCATGTATCGTACAATTAAAATGCCTGATTTTATACGAAAATAATACAATTTCTTTGCCCTTTAACCCACGTTAGTAAAATCATATGACTATATTTTTTGTGCAATAATCCGCAAGCTAATTAAGGTAAAACAATGAAGTGTTTTATATTTTAAATATATTTACCATAACACACAAAATAGCAGCGTAAAATAGCATCTTAATGTTGATATGTTTCGTTTGGGAGGCATTCCATCTTAGTCCTCAGGGGTGACAACACATGTGCATTTTGATTATTTATTGAGGATAAAAATGGTCTTGTGGACTGGTGGACTATGTACTCGTTTGTTACTTACTTCTATAAAAAGTATATATTGTATACTATAGCATCAATTTTTGTGATATGGTGGGGTGTAAAGTGTAGTGAGCGACGAACCTTCAACGAAACTACTACTAAAAATAATAATATGTAAGGTACTCACCTGTGTAGTCCCAGCTGTCCTGGTCGTTTTTGAATACGTTCAATCTCTCGGGCTGAAAAAAAAAACATTTGAAACGTTAATTTCTTTTCATAGCTTTTTGTTTAAAGAAAAACTAAAAAACTAGAACTAAAGATAAAGTTACAGACTACACGTACAACAGTTGTCCCCCTCTCATTTTCTGATAAGGTTTTTAGGGCATGGAAGAGTGTTCGCCGCGCTGCCTCGATGCGTGTTGGCGGACTTCACATTTCTTTAAAACAATTTTATTTATATGATTTGTTCTAAGTCTGTTATTACATAGAAATAATATTTTTAAATAAGTTTTGGGGGCGACTAAATCTAGTCCAGTTCAATCCCCAGAAGACACAAGTTTGCGCGTTTACCGCTAAAAAGAACCCCTTTGTCGTATCTCCTCAGTTTCAAGGCACTCCTTGTTGCCTCAGCCAGTATCGGAATCCTCGGTGTCGACATATCGAGTGATGTGCAGTATCGTGGTCACTTGGAAGAGAAGGCCAAATTGACCTCTAAAAACCTTGGCGTGCTCAGCAAAGCTGGACAGTATTTCATGCCGGCACACCGCTTGCAACTTTACAAGGCGCAGGTTCGGTCCCACATGGAATGCTGTTCCCATCTCTGGGCAGGGGCTCCCCAGTTTCAACTGTGTGTCATTAAGATTAGGGTATGATGGGGCTGATATATCCGTTCGAAAACCCTCAAATAAATAAAGAGAAAAAATATATATTCGTACATACATTATTCAGTTTTATATCATATTTAAATCTATGTATATATCAAAATTAATTACGTTTGTTTGTCCCGTATGCATGTTTATAACATTCATCCGATGACAATGAAATTCTGGTGAGTAGTTGTCTGCGCGCCTGAGACTCTTTCTGCCAAAAACTAAAATATTTTGTTTCTTTGTATATTTTCTATACGTACCTAAACCACTAATCCCATTACGATGAAACTTTTGTGAGTTAGTTTGCGCGCGCCCGCAAATACTAAATACTTATTAAAACAAATGTAATAATTTACAGTAGTTAGAATATCATGACCAAGTTTATCCTAGCTTTCATTCGACTTTCAAGTTTCCCAGATCAAAATGCAGACAAAACCGCCGCAATACCACACCGGACACTATCCGACCTCAAACCGCCCACTTCATGCGATCTATTTAGATTCCATTCAATCTAGTTTAGTCAAGTATCGGGTACTCTTGTTAGAGATTGTTAGAGATAGAACTAATATAGGCTTAATTTGACACCATTGTTTGAGAATTAACGTGCAAATTTAGTTTATCGTAGAAAATTATTCACATGTAATATGATTTTTGTTGAATTAAGAACACACTTCACGGTTTTTAATTCCGAACAACGACGAAACAACAACAAAATGGCAATTAACAATTTTGTACTAGCGGGGATCGAACTCGACGGCTCCGTGGCGCAGTGGCTAGAAATGAGTTGCAGCAGGTTCCGAATCCCGCGCGGAACAAGTATTTGTATAGCCTACAAATAATTGTTCCGGCTCTGGATGTTTGTCCTTGTGAAATTTATGTATGTAAACTGCCACGATAACGCCCCCACGATACAGAAGAAAATCCTAGGATAGTGTAGAAGTATTAAAAAAAGAACTGTTGCTAACTGTCGTGTAAAACTGGAAAAGAGGCATTCCATCTTAGTCCTCAAGGGTGACAACGCATCTGCTTTTTGATTCTTAATTGAGGATAAATGTAGATGTCTATGGGCCACATCATCCACTTACCATCAGGTGGACTGTGTGCTCGTTTGTGACCCTATTCTATAAAAAAAAATTATTATATAAGAGTCCATATAATCTTCAGAAGCTTTATTTGTAGTAATATCTTCTCTTCCTTTGTTTATCAACCTCTATTAATCTCATACTGGATATAGGCTTTTTCAAATTACATCGAATAAAAAGGGTTGACAAATATAACCCTTACCCAAGTCAAAGAAAATATACACTACGCGAAAAGAAACGACACTTAAGCATGTGTGCACGTAAAATCGCTTGCGGCTATGTGTGGGTGTCTGGATGTGTGCGGGGGCCTTGAGAGGCGCGCGGGGCGTGGAACGGGCCGTCGCCGACTGCCTTGGACGAGGTCTAGTATTCTAGTACGTAGTAGTTCGCGTCTCGTCTCTCTAATCTCACGCACCGCACTCAAGCACAGAATGACTGCGCTTTGTACAAAAATAATGCCTATGCTTCCCTATTCCCTATTATTATTTCTAACAATTGCACGAATTTTTGCAATTGTTAGAAATAATAATAAAAATTATAAAAGTAATCGAAAAAGCCAAAATATATAAGAGTAAGTAATTTTTAAAGGGTAGTAGGTAATACTGAATATTGCGTACTGAAATACTAATAGTTGGTTAATTATTTAAGATTACCATTAACTGTCGTGCATATTTTGTTTAGTCGGAAATTTTTATATTCCCCATCTGTAAAGATATTTAATAAAAGTTGATTTAAAATTGATCGTATCTTTCACTACCTAAATACATAAGTTTACATTATATAACATAACCTACTATGTATCTTCTTTGGCACAAATCTATAATATTCCATTTCGGTTCGGTATCAACCCTAGCGTTACACGCTCCGGCTCAAGGTCACCGGCGCTTGAACTCTCACGCACAGAGAGTGTCACCGCTGTGCCCAAGTACCGCTGATCTAATCTGGGCGAGTTGTGTTCGATGCTATGGATAGATATATCGCCATTTGGTCACAACAGATTAATATCTATATATAAAAATAAACTGCTTTCCGTTAGTCTCGACGACTGGACTGATTTTGACGAAAATTTTGTGTGTTAAGTGGGTCCCTGGATGGTTTAGATTCAAAATTAGACTCAATAGGGGGCGCTGTTGTCGAGATCCAGAAATCACTTGTGCGAAGTCGGGGCGGATAGCCAGTTTTTAATAAAAGAATGATCCACATAGAGTGAATGTCGATTGGTACATCTCACTTCTTCGTCATCATCATCAATACAACCCTTCACAAGGCCACGGCTGAACATAAGCTTCCCAAGGAATACCACAAAATACGATCTTCAGTACCTGCATTCTTGCTTTCTTTTTAATAGAAAGAGGGTGATAAACGAGCACACAGTCCACTGGAAAGTCTACATCTATCCTTTTTCCAATAAAAAATCCAAATGCAGATGTGTTGTCACACCTGAGGACAAAGATGGAATGCCTCGTTTCCAGTAGAAAGGGTCTCCGGTTCTCTACACTCACCATACGAAACACAGCAGCATTAAGCTGCTATTTTACGATAGTATTCTGTAAGAGCACGGTCTTGCTCCTGTCGAGCCGACCCATCCGTGCTACAACCATAAAACAGCTGCAGCTTTTTCTTGATCCCGACGACGAGATCACTTCCATGAATAGGTCGATCCCGTCCCCCCCCCCCCTCAATACGAGAGGGAACCCGTTTAGTAAACACTAACACACACACACACACACTCAGACACTACTCTGGCACAGAACACTAGGGCACACCGCGTTCGTCGGCGAACGCGAGGTCACAGACACACCCGTACACGAGGTTCAACACCCGTGATACGGGGCGTTTCTAACTGTTGCGACCCGTAAACAAAATTGCGATAGTGATTCAAGCTGAGGTTCGTACCTCCTTCTGAGGGGCCCTTGAATCACATCGAGCCCCCAGCTTGAGGAGCCTCACTCCGAAAGTAGGGGTCGGGGTGTCTCGGGACTGCAGTCGGCGAAGCGGCGCTTCGCGCCGCCTCGCCACCGGCAGAATCGTTGCACTCAATAGCTCGTAGGTCCTCGCTTACGAGCCTAAATTCGATGAAGCTGTAAAGGCCGCAGGGCCAACAGCATACACTTTCAGAAAAAATAGCTGCAGCTTTACTCTACCACGTAGCTTCCATCTACTTCCTATATGTTTATAACACATCTCGCTTATACTATTATTGGCTTAAGAAAATTATCCTTATTTCTCTTCATGGTTATGAGACAAGGATAAGATAAATTAAAAACGGAACAAGACAATATTTTCACGGAATATCTCTTATATTTCTGGCAAGAAATGCGACCAAACAGGCGCCAGAGATTCACGCTGTTAGTATAATGACCTCTCCGCATATCACAGCTTAGATGGTATAAATCTTGCTATAAATAAAAGTATCATATGAAATAAATTACGCGAAAAATTATTTTGTATTCAATACTTGTTTGCTCATGCCTGAAAGGATTATAAACGAATGAGAAAGCAATGGAAATTGGAAGAAAACGGCTCAGCGTAAAGAGTAGTTACATATAAAAAATATTTTTAATTAAATTTGAAAGATATATTTTAATCACATTATTAAGAGTGATGTCGATATTACACTCTTTACATCACTTGAACTGGGTTAGATCTATTGATGTGACGTCATATTGGTTTAAGATGGGATGCGTTGCCAGTCTTTTAAAAAAAAGAGTAGGCTCTTTTCTTGAATGTCCCTAAATCGTATCGGTCCGGTAAAATCTCTGGTGGTAGTCGAATCCACAAGGAAGTTGTGCGAGGAAGAAAACTTCTTCTAAATCGCACAGTGGTGGACCGCCAGTCATCCAGATGGTATGGATGGTATCGCGAGTTTTGTCGTTATGTGCGATGGTGAAATTGAGCGGTATTAAATAGATCAAAGTAAAGTAAAATAAAATAAAATAAGTACATCATATGCTCGAATATCACCTAAATAGTTAAAAACTTCATCCCCTATTTTTACACCATAAAAGAGTGAAAATATTCTCTGAATTTATATGGGACTAACCCTAAAGTATAACCTAACCTATAATAACTTACGCGATAAGATTATTCGTAGATTACAAATAAGGAGCTTCAAAGGTGCGAGACATTTGTCAGTACGACCGACAGTCCACCTGCCAAATATATCGATTTGGGAAAATCAATCCTACAGTTAGAGATGCATATGTCCATGGCACTAGCAGAAGCAGTATATAATGGGGTGGAGAAGAACAAGATTTTTATTTGAGTACTACACGGAATTAGGCAAGTTGACATTCTACAATCGTTAACGTTAATAGAAAACTATAAAAATGAATCGGAATGACATATCTTGACACTTGCCCTGTCCCGTGAATTATATATGAACATTTCGATTGTTTAACTCTTGTGACTGTACTAGTCATGTGATTTATCGTCTTTTCATTTACACTTAACTAATATATAAAAATTAATATTTGTTTGTTCGTATTTTATGTGCTGCCATACCGTAAAACTGTCAACTTATTGCTTGCACTTGCGCGAAGGTACAATTAACTTACAGTCGGTGGCGCGCGTATCGCACCGACAAATTATCATTCTTAATTAAACAATATAACTCTTTCAAATTTAAACGATATTTTCATAATTATTTCTTCTGCGACTGCAACGCACCGGGTATCAGCTAGTAGTTTTTTTTTATTATTGTGACACGATTGTTGAATGTCAACTTGGCTAACTCCCCTGAAGTGATATCAGAAGACCAAGTGATGATACGTAGAGAAGTAAAGACTGCTATCAATCAGATCGAATGTCGGTAAATAATCAATAAGGAAAATACTAATAATATATGAAAAATTTAACAATATGTTAAGTTCACTGCTGATCATGGGGGATATTTGCCATAGTTGCCAAGCTTGGAAAGCGGGTTGACAACCGCAGTTTTTTATTTTTAGTCGTTTATTAGGAATACGCTGCAGCCTATCTGGTGGTTTGTTTCCCTCTGTCGCCTCTTACGACACCCACGGGATGATATGGGGTAGTGGATATTCTTACACCGCCACTACACGGTATAATTTTTTAATATTAATCCTGCAAGATTATAAGAAAAATGTCATTTAGTCATGTGCATAAGAAAATTTATGGTCCTTGTACTATATACATTAAATGTACTTTAATGTGAGTGGCGGCGTTTAAGGGAAATATCAGAAAATCTTATGACCTCAGACAGATAGCGGTATCTTCATCACGTTTACGCCAGGCGCAAAATATCCAGATCAGCAAATGAGAACAGAGTCAAAGGTGCGAGATGCATGGTTCTGCGATCGTAAATTCACCTGACAAGCACAATGTTTCAGACAAATCCTTTCTACACTGGGGGATTCCCATGTCTTCATGACATTCACGGGTTGATAAAAAAGAAAGAAGAATGTGTCTTTCAAAATTAATAAATACAATTTCTGTCTTAAATTCTTAAACCCCTAAAATAGCAAACACAACTGAGGTAGATTTATAAAATTTTGCATGCTAGAACGTGCCATCGTTTAATCTGTCTCATTAATTTCATACATGGCATCGCGAAACCCCGAAACATTCTTAATGCGGCCCAAACCACTAGCAACGTTGCGCGCGGCTGCAGCTAGCGTGCAATTTACATAATTCCGCTTCTAGGCGGTTACATCGCGACTGTTTGCGGTGATATTCAAATGTTTGCACTTATACGTCTTAGCTTTGCATATAATTATTGTGTATTTCTTCTAGGTGGAAGTTTGAAAGCGCATTATGTACCCCAAATTGCATTTATTTAGCAATACCTATTTTAAGTCATGCATTTTTAGTTCAGGTTACCATAGACATAATGTGATAAGCTGCAATTTAAGCTTTCTTTTAACTGTGGTGATCATTTTACCTACGGTCACTATTTCATATTCGATATTTATAAATTACATCATAAATTATTTACGTTGTAAAGCCTCGCTACAGAGTATTACAGAGCCACAACATTGATGGATTAGCTTAACCAGGAAGACTCTATGCCGCTCTAACACCAGCGGAAAACCTTCTCACTAATAAGGAGGCATTCCATCTTAGTCTTCGGAGACTAAGAACGCATCTACCTTTTGATTCTTTGAACTAAATTTTGATGTGAATGTCTGGGACGCAGTGCTATCTTATTTATCTATATTATATACTAGCTACTATCAAGTAGACTCTATGTGCTCATTTGTCAACCCTACTACAATTTACATCACTTTATTTTATTTTTATATTATGAAAAACCTTCAATTTAAAAATCTTAAATTAATAACATACTGATCACAGGAAGCCAAAAATAGATCCTTCCTAATAGAAATTTAAACTATAATGTTTCGTCATTTATAGGACATAAGACAAATTTGAACATTAGTCATCAGTTAAAGTCACAATGTGCAATATGCATAGATTTAAGGCCAGCTTAGACAAAATATCGTATTTAGGCACAATTTTGCCGCTCGAGTACTGATACTTCTTTAAATAGTAGTACCTGGATGACCGAGCTTTACTCGGTATTTTTTTTTGTAAATCGTGTTTTTTGGAAATTATATTTAGATACGAATTACATACTTATGAAATATGAATAATATTTTTTTATCCTACCTATCGTATTCTTTTTTGGAAAAATATACTTAGATACGAATTAGATGTGTTGATAAAGAGCTCCCAATAATAGTTTTTCTCTCAGAAGATGGAACTTGAAAAAAAAGGGAAAAAAATAATCGGACTGGAGACATCTGGACTCGAACCGGGGTCTTCTGGTTTAGGGACCGCCCGAACAAATCAAAATAATGTTCTTGCATAAATTGTTGGAACTATTACTCATCCGCCATATGAAAGTGTGTACCAAAACTAGTAGATATATCTAACATAAATATACCTACTAGTTTTGGCACGATCCTGACACATCTCTCTCGCCTCCTCCACATCCATATACCTACGCATACACGCTCGTCGGTTAAGGGTACTCTTAATTTGGCCCATTTTCAATATACCCTCAATTTGGTCGATAAATTGTAGAATAATGAATTAGTTCCTAAGTTCATCATAGGCGTTCTCTGTGATATTTGTGATAGCAGATCAGTGCAATCAACACTACCAGAAGAACAATATAGCAATATACAATGAGTGCTATGAAATTTTTGACATTGTATAATTTGAAAAAAAAAAAAACAATGGCTGCAAGTTCACGACGCTTAACAGAGTGCTGTTTACATAAGGATAGGTAGTCGTCAGATAGGTAGCGGTAACATTGATATCTTATGATATTATGATGAATTGAATGCTCTCAATTTATTCTACTACATTGAGTTCTATGTACTACGTACTAGAGAAGCTATGCCAAACTATAAATGTGCACTACTCTGTTTTCGCGCATGCGCGGGAGATAGTAGATTTTAGTCTATGATTGTAGATAGCGTGGCATATAAATGAAGAAATTTATCTTTTCTATTGTAATATTATTACCTATTTATTCACTTGAACAACAAATAATTTTACTTATTTGACTACTGAATTATTAATTACGTTCAGGTTTAAACTTTAATTTGAAATCTCGCATTATTAGCGTAGCACCACACTCTATGAATATTGAAGCCACAGTAAATGACACTAAAGGTGTACGTACGGATTGCAGTACAGTTCATTTGAACATAGTGAATGTTCGGAATGCCAAATCTAGTACGTAGTACATATATATCGATGATTCTACTACTATTACTACTTTTATCATCTGACATTTAAATTGTTTCAAAATTGTAAAATGCATCTTTGCTTTTTTGTTCTAATAAATACAAAAGATTATGGGTCAATATTTATTTATTTATTTATTAACTTTATAGAGCCATGGTAGCTCAGGGGCCAAGCGCTCACTGTAAATATCACAGTACGCGAGCAAACCGGGTTTCTATCCCCGCCGGCAACAATGAAATTGTTAATTGCAATTTTAAGTGCTAATTTACCACATGCTCGGCGGCGAAGGAAAACATCGTGAGGAAACCTGCATGTCTGAGAAATAAGAAAAAAATATTTCGAAGACATGGGAAGTTCACCAACATGCATTGGGGCAGCGCGGCGGACATTTCCTTGCCCTAAAACCCTCTCGAAAATGAGAGGAGGCCTGTTCCCAGCAGTGGGACGTATATAGGCTGTAAGTTTTATTTTTTATTGCAACTTAATGCTTATTGGAATTCTCTATCAGTCAACCCTGGATGTGGTGACAATTAGTGGCACGTGCAAATTATTATTTTAAATTTCATAAGAAAATAATAATATCTACTAATTTTGATACCCAATATAATATGATATTAGATTATCTAAAATAAATATTTCGATCGATCGAATTTCAATCAATAAAATGCTAATCTCCTAACGCTTTAGTGAATGAGTAATTTAGCGGGGCTGGGCCCAAGTGCGTAGTTCCGCACACACAAAGCGGTTGACACTCAGCACTTCAGTGTAAAGTACTTTAGACACGCTCGTCTTTTGCCTGCGTCACGGTAGAACTACGTGACATTTTGTACATTACAGTGCAACAAAATTGTAAAGCGATCAAACTATGAAGGTCCTGATTTAGTAATTATATAGGGCGTGCGGTTCTATCATGGTACTTTGTTCTAAAGGACATCAAAAGATTATGTGCGCATGCTTAGTAGTTCTAGTTAAAAGATTTCTATTTCTTCTTCTTCTTCTTCAAAAGTTCCTAGCTGGAGAGGCCTTTCTCGTTATAGGCAGGATTTTACTTAATCGTAATGCTTGGCAGGCGGTTTCAAGGTCGCCTTTTATTTCTTGAACCTCGTCTCGAACCTTTGAAGTTGCTCCTTGTCGCTGGTCTGAGTATAGCGTAAACGAGATGGTTGTACTACCATCTATCGGAAGTCACCACCTCCACCGATTATTCTAGCAATTCCTATAGACGCCTCTTAGGATACCCACGTGACGAAATGGGATGATGGATCCCCATAAGCCGCCACAACATGGAGTATGGGATGCGAAATGTTAGCTTTTGATATTTCTCACTTCCCCGAAAGGGGTCAAAAAATTAAACGTTTAATAAAATAAATAAAACTATATATTTTAGGTACGATATATATATCATCTCCTTTCTTTGCAGCTATCAAGTGTTCTGAACAAAAAAAAAAGAAAGTAATTTTAATATCATTCAATCGAAATAACTGTCAATTGTTAAAAAATTTCTTTCTGTCTGTCGGTCCGGACTATAATCTTCGGAATGGATGAACCGATTGTGATAAAACTTCACAAACATATAGAGAGTAATGCCAGGAGTGATATATTTTATCTAAAAAGTTGCGAGTATTTTTGTGAAATTAAAAAAGAAACGCCTCATAAAAATATTTCACCCAGGCGAAGCCGACGCGGGTCGGTAGTATTTTAGTATAAACACATATAGCAGTTTACTATTTGAAGTAAAGAAATTAAAAAAAAAACCAATCTCCCTCATAAATACCAAAATGAATAAAAAAGTAATTTATAAATCTCTTGTAAATCTTAATAGCTTTATTACACAATTACAAAGTAATTTTCCACGACGAAACGATAGCAGACTATACTTAATCAAACAAGATTGTTTAACTATAATACAATAAAAAATCCGAGTAAAGTAATTCTGTGTGGATTCTGACATAGAAAATATCTCCAGGGAACGCTGTCGTTAGATAGAAACATAATAAAACCTGTCGCATACTATCTAACGATTGTAATAAAAAGTATGTTTTAAAGGCAGGTAAATGGACGAGTTCGCACACCGCCCGGATTTCCCCAAGGACCTAAATTTTAGAGCTAGATGTTGATGCCGCTGGGAGAGACAGACTAAACCTGGGGATTGTGTTTGCGTTTCATTAAAATTTTACGACGAATCTGAGATTTCTCAAACCAAGCCTTTTTAATCACTGTAAAACCTAATACAAACGGAAAGAGATGTCTCTCTTGATATAAATAAAATTAAGAATTTAAATTTATTTTGAATAATAATTCACGTGCTAGAGCCACGTTGCAGCTATATTATGGTTCTAGCACGAATGGGTAGACCACGGAGTAGGACCACGCTCTCAGAGAATACCAGCGTAAAATAGCAGCTTAATGCTGCAATGTTTCGTATGGTGAGAATTCCATCTTAGTTCTCAGGGGTGACAAAGCATCCGCAGTTCATCTACATTAATCGAGGATGAATATAGATGTCTATGGGCCACAGCATCTACTTACCATCAGGTGGACTGTATGCTCCTTTGTCACCCTTCTTCTATATAAAAAAAAACATAATAATGAAGAAGAATGACAATTATAAAATTAAACTAATGCTGATTTTCTCCATCGATCAGGACTTTATTTTTTAAATTATAAGTAAAAAAATCGACAGGATATACCATAATTCACAATTGGCTGCAACGAGTGATGGAAAAATCCAAAATGGCTGACATAAAACACCCCGCTTAGCGTCCACAAAGAGTCCATTATGTTACATCCGATACCAAAAATTGATCACTTTCACTCGTGCGTACACGGGCAGTTATGTTTGGAAGTGTTAGGACCTTTTGACCGAAGGAAGAACCGAGGGAAGGTGTTTACGAAGCTGTTTAACAAAATGCATGGCAACTAGATAAAATTAGAACTTAAGCCCACAAAATAATTGACTTTACGTCTGGCGTTAACAATATACATAAGATTTTTCTGGAATTTCCCATAATCACCTTTTACGACACCCAAGTAAGTAAATTTGATAATCTACTTAAAATCAATTTTTTTTTATAAATAGCTAGCTTTTACAGAAATAGCCCAAAGAATAAGTAGGCTGAAATGGCAATGGGCCGGCCATATAGCTCTCGAGTAGTCTCGTACCGGTAAGCAAAGTGTAGGACACTAGAAGGAATGACGACTCAGCACCATGCTTTGTGGAGTTCCTTGTCCGAGGCCTATGCTCCAGCAGTGGACTTGTGAAAGGCTGTAATAATGAAGGTAAATAGTAGGCTAAGAAACATTGAGTTTTACAAAATATTGCAATAGATTTAACATTTATTCTCGGATTTAGTTTGTATTCTTGCTCGTAAAGTTGCATTTAAACCTGCATTTGATCTTGTCGCAAAACCTTCCATATTGGCTTCACTATAACGAGTGATCCCTTCTGCGTTTCGTACACTTCTAGCAATATGTGTTGTTGCATGCGTTATGCGCAGTTGATAATTTCCGATTGTTTTCGAATATCAAAGTTGCTGTCGTGTCGAGATAGGCCAAAAGGATATTAAAACATTCTAATTGGAGTTTTGGTGAGAATTTGACCGCCGGCGGAATGTCGCTCGTGTTTTTTCGTTAAAATAATGGTTTTAAGTGGATTCTGATACATGGGTTGTCTTCGCATGTGAACTATTAGTGGAAACGACGAAACAAGTGGTCTGATATTTATATAAACCTCAAGTTATTTCGTCCGCTTAGGCGCCTTAAGAACTAGAGATTCTGTTGTAATCGACTATCCATTTTGTTAAGTTACCGTCAAAATATTCCAAGAACTTCTCAATATGACGCATCAGCATATTATGAAGAAGTTTGTGAAACGACAGATTATAAAAGATAATTTCTTATTACGTGACACTGGCAAAAGTGTAAACGTACAAGACCATAACTAAAAAACAAACATTCTAAACAAAATGACACGATGACATTCCGTAACCTTTAATTAATTAACCCAAGTTCCGAGTTTAAGCACCTTAAATCCAACTCAACACAATCCACCTCGGATGTAAGAGCAACGTGAACTGGGATGATTAATGTGCCTGGCGAGGACATAAAATCTTTTTTCGCGTAATATTTATAATGAAACTTTTCACAATGGCGACGATAAAGAATCCGGAGAGCCTTTAATACAATCTAATGGGTGGGTAAAAAGATTCATGTTCTGTTTATGATAACGATGACTTTGAGTAGACGTAAACGAGCTTCAATGCTTTCACCACTCGATATTGATAAATTAGAAATGTTATACGAAAAAACAGTTGCTATTTTTCTCACGTCACTGAAAAGGTCGTGTAATGACAAAGAATTTGTCGTTACGCTTTTGTTAAGCGGTTTTTATCAGGAAACTTGTTGGTATTACAAGCTGTAGACGGTCTATTAGTTAGAAGTTTTATACGCTATAGAAATCCAAATATATTTTTAGCGTCATAGAGCCACGCTGCAGCTATATTATAGTTCCAGCACGAATGGGTCCTATGATAGTAGCATAATTACTGCTGAATAGGAGGCAATTTTTTTTATAGAATAAGGGCGACAAACGAGCACACAGTCCACCTGGTGGTACGTGGTTGCTGTGCCCCATAGATATCTACATCTATCCTCGATAACGAATAAGAATGTAGATGCGTTGTCATCCGTGAGGACTAAGATGGAATGCCTCGTTTCCAGTAAAAAGGGTCTCCGGTTCTCTACACTCACCATACGAAACATAGCGGCGTTCAGCTGGTATTCTGTGAGAGCGTAGTCCTTCCCCGGCCGAGCCGACCCATTCGTGCTACAACTATACCACTAATATAGCTGCAGCATGGCTCCACCACGTCATAAATATGGCGAGTGACGAGAAACTGAGACCCTTTTGCTAGTAACGAGTAATTTCATCATTGTTCCCAGAGATAATAACCGTTGCGTTGTTGCCAATTTCGCCCATTTTGATTCCTAGTCAATAACAGACGTCTATGGGGCCACAACATCTATTTACCATCAGGTGGAATGATGTGTGCTTGGTGTCACAATACAATACATACATCAGAGGTTACTAAATTAAGAAAAGCAAGCCTTTTTGAGTAAAACAAAATTTAAGCTTTTTTCCAATTATTTTTATCTATACTAATAAATAAAATTGAAGTGTCTATTTGTAATGTCAAAACAACTTTTTTTTTAATCAAATTACAGGCTAATTAGTAGGTTCATACTTTGAAAACAAAGCTTATTAGCTAATAATTAGTAAAAAGATAAATATCAACAATGATTTATAAATTCCGAATCCCTAATACCTAACCCGACGTAGAAAGTCGGAAAAAGAGTTGTACACCCTGTTTACAGTGGAAGTACATAAAATATACATAAAGAGCTTTAAAAAAGAGCTTTCTTACTTTGTAATTATTAACACATGCTACAATTTCTCAATTCACACGGGGTGGACTGGACACTACACAGACATAAGGAATTTAATCCGTTTCTTGAGCATTTAGTTGAATTTTATAACAATAATAAATAAATTAACAAAATAAATAAGGGTTCCTTAGACCATAGCGTAACCCTAAAACGCAGCTCATGATCACACATTTTCCAACTATGATTTTTTTTAAACATAGCATTTACACGCTCAGAACACTTACTACGTTATCTGTTGCATTCTATTTGTTTCCACTGGAGAGGCTTTTGCTGTAACCGCATTTCTCGTTTAAAAAACAATGACGTTTGGCACGGCGCGGCGCGACAGTTGAATGTGTTTTTTAAATTTCGCGTTTGACTTTTTACCGCCCGGCGAGCGATTTGTTCGTATAGCTTTAGGTTATCTTCTATGACTGTAGCGGAGCTCAAAATAAAGGTAATACTATCTTTTGCTGATATATACTAGAAATGTGTATCGATTTAAAAAAAATAGTTTTATGTGAAAACCGATTATACACCGGTTGTTTAAAAAACCGGTACTTCATATCACTAGTGTAAACTATGGTAGTCTGCATAAAATACTCCCTCGCTCTAATGAACACGCCAAGCTTTTGAAAATGTTAGGCTGTGTTTCCACCTGCAAGAACACTCGCGGAAGCCTTGTATGAATTTCTTGCAATACTGTTTACATATCGTATGAGTTCTTGCAATTTTTTTCTGCAATAAATATCTCGCGAGAAGCTCACGAATCATACTGTCGCAACTTATCGCAGAGCTATTTACACACAACAGCTATAGATGTCGCGAAAGCTATGACATTTTAGTTTAGAGTGCTGTTGCAGGTGGAAACGCTATTACATATATGAAATCGAGTCGAAATAGGCGCGTTTATATAATTTATATTATTATATAAACGCGCCTATTATTTGCCATTTCCCATAAACCTTTATATTTTACCATTTATAAAACTTTAAATTTTTATAGTATAATAATGACAACACTCACTTTCCTTTCATTGCGAACATGATCATCGATATGGGACGCGAAATAATCGGCCCGTAATATGGGTGTGGCTATTGCATTCTATAAAGACAGAGATGAAATCATCAATTATGAATTACTCTGAATTCCATTTTAAATCGCGTGTACTTTCTGCGAGATATACGAAACTAAACCAATAAGCAGCAAGATCTGTCGCGAGTCGACGTAAACATGTTTAGACTTGTAATCTATTGCACTCGCAACTACTCGCAGGAAACGCTTGACAAACTGTCGCAAGTGCGCTTGCTACGTAGTTTACACCTGAAATCCACTGTCTGACACACTGTCGGACACTTCTTGCAGAAGTTTTCGTGCAGTTTTTTTTACGTGGTAGAGCCATGCTGCAGCTACATTGTGGTTGCAGCACGAATGTCGGCTCGACCGGGGTATGACAACGCTCTCACAGAATACCAGTGTAAAATAGCAGTTTAATGCTATTGTGTTTCGTATGCTGAGTGTAGAGAACCGGAGACCCTTTTTACTGTAAACGAGGCATTCCATCTCAGTCCTAAAGAGTGACAACGCATCTGTATTTAGATTCTTAATTGAGGATAAATGTAGATGTCTGTGTGCTCATTTCTTAATTCTATAAAAAAAGGTGGAAACGCGGCCTTACTCTAATATGTCGACGCTCGACGCCGAGGAGTGCCATAAAAAAAAGAAGAGATATGACATAGGGTTTTCTTTCTCTAACGCAAGTCCTGATTTTGAATTCCAGTAGGAGCCTACATATGTCCAAAACAAATAGTTTTAATTTCGGTTTTGCTTGTATTGTGATTGTCTCTGACATTGCAATCTTGAGTACTTCTGATCTTTCATGATTCGAAAACATTCTTAGCCGTGGATTGACCACGTGGCTAAGAATGTTAATGTATATAAATGATGAAACTGTATATTAATATATACAGTTTCATCATTTATCAGCACCTGGCAGTAGGCCTTTCCCAAGGCGCACGATCTTCACGAATCCAGTTACTATCGGCAAACATGCGCACAACGTCGATCCATCTAACCAGCGGGCGTTCCACACTACTTTTATCTAAGTGCATTTCATATGTGTATATACGTATTTGTAAGTGTGTCTAGGAAGCTGTCCACTCTGACTGTCGAAACAAAACATCAAACAACCATTCGCTCCAAGTGGGGACAGCACTTAGTGCGACCTATCGCGTTACAAGCGGACTGACGTCTCATATATTGATAGACTATTTTGTTTTTGTTTTATTGAAACATTTA
Organism: Parnassius orleans; assembly: GCA_029286625.1. NCBI lineage: Eukaryota > Metazoa > Arthropoda > Insecta > Lepidoptera > Papilionidae > Parnassius > Parnassius orleans. The sequence goes on along the minus strand of JAGSMP010000096.1, from coordinate 1,598,546 downwards.
CGTTGTATGTTTTACGTATTAGTGAAGCGTTTCTTTGTTGACTTACCACGCATTCGAACCAAACGGTTTGCTACATCGTACGTCATGCGTACAGCAAAGGATTTATATAAGTTGTCAGCATCTGTCTTTCCATTTGATTACAATGTGGGTGTCTTCAATCATTCATCATCATCATCGTTACAGCATTTCACAAATCCACTGCTGAACATAGGCCTCCCCCAAGGAATGCCACAAAGCACGGTCCTGAACCACCTGCATCCATCGACTTCCTGCATGTGTTACCAGGTCGTCACTCCATCTAGTGGGGGAACGCCCTAGTGGTACGAGGCTGCCACTCGAGAACCTTTTTTCCTTTTTTAATAGGTGTCTTCAAGGCAAGAGTTAATAGGATACACCATCTTAGGCTACATCACTACTTACCACCAGGTAGGATTGTAGTTAAGCGCTGGCTTAGAATAGTTAAAAAAAAACGTTTGACCATTAAAGTGCTATTAACTGATGGCAAAAATTGCCAATATTATACATGTCATATCTTTGTCACAATCTTATCACAATATTATCTCCTCTACATGATATGCTTGCGGATACAACCCATAGATGTGTCAGACAAATATAAGAGGATACATTATGATTGTAGTGCGACTGGGATGGCTCGACCGGGGAAGGACGTCACGCTCTCAAAGAATATCAGCGTAAAATATCAGCTTAATGCTTCTGTTTCGTATGGTGAGTGTAGAGAAGCTGAGAATCTTTTTACTGGAAACGAGGCAATCCATTTTAGTCCTCAGGGGTGGCAACGCGTCTGCATTTTAATTTTTAATCTAGGATAGATGTAGATGTCTAAGGGCCACAACATCAACTTACTCGTACCATTGGGTGGGTTGTGTAATCGTTTGTCACCCTTATTCTTTAAAAAAAACTCATAATGCCATTAAATATAGAAAAACTTGTTTCTTTATAAGTTCAACAAAACGATGATAGATGTAGGTCTCTATACGCCACATTATTGACGTACTACCAAGAGAACTGTGCGCTCCATTACTTCTAAAAACCACCGGCTGATTTTCCATATATTTTTAAACATAACCCCCATTTAGTTTTTCTCCTGTATTGCGGAGGCACGCTCAAAAGCATTACAAAATACAAGAAAAGTTAATAAAATATATTTGAATGGCTCTTTGCATTCTACCTTGTGGAATGAAAAGGTCTGTTAATTGAAATTGGACGTAGTTACGCAAAAAAGATACAACCCACAAAAAGCTTGTTTTGGGATACATATTGAAATTAGAACCTTGGATACGTACATTGTAATTATTACCCGAGTGTCGTCCAATTGTTGTACCTATTAGATATGCAAAATTACAAGTATGCACGGCTAATTGTTTTATTTTTTAATTTAGAGAGGTCGAAAGTAACTCGAATTGATTCGTGTTATACACCTTTCCGGTGCGTCACCGATTTCTCAGTTTTCTTCACCGAACCAGGCTGACCTTGTGTCTAGATTAGATACAGTTTTATTACAATAAAACGAATTAATTTATTTCGAACATTTGTCAATAAAAATAAAAATTGACATTTGGTGTAACGAACACATCTGGCTAGTAACTAAGCTTAGACCAAAGTAACAATTGATGCAACCCGTTGTGACTCGATTTTATAAAGATACAGTGGTAGTAGTTTTATGTAAGTCTCATCAAAGTCTAACAGTGGAATATGATTCTACAACTAAAGCAGTGCGATATATCCCACGGGAAAATTTAAATTTCCATTAACTTTGAAAAAAAAAAATCACGTAGCATCAATTACCTGTATCAATTTGCATCATTTAAATAACATCCGACGTCCATAATCTCCCGGTATTAACTCAGCTTCCTAGTACATTCGCTATCATATAACAGAGTAAAATTTAATTGAAAAACCCGGCACTGCAGTGAATATTATCACTAAGTGATTAAAAAACGGACAAGTGCGAGTAAGATTCGTATTATGTACAAACTTACTCGTAATTCTGTATAGATCTCTTTTACGTGATAGAGCCACGCTGCAGATGCGTACTGGAAACGAGGCATCCCATCTTAGTCAACAGGGTGACAAAGCATCTCAATTTTGATACTTAATCGAGGATAAATTTAGATGTCTAGGTGCCACGGTATCCACTTACCATCAGGTGGAGTGTGTGCTCGTTTGTCACGCTTATTCTATAAAAAATAGTTCATTCATCCCGGGAATTTAGGTATGATAAGCACCGAACATTGTTCAACGAAAAATTAAGTCGGCTCGACGGACAAACTTAATTTTGCAGAACAAAAAAATGTTCTCCCACACTTCAGTCTACCTTGCGGTTCGCGCTCGACGGCTCGATGGTCCAACTTGTTCGACCAACTCCCAAATATAAGTTTGTAATCGTGAAAAATATGTTTAATGTGAACAAAACTTTACTTAGTGGCGCGTTCTTAAAATTTTTTACACATTTTTGACTTGTTTATTTCTTCTACTTTTAAAAATATCCGTAGTTTGGATTATCCATTTCTTATCTAAATAATACTAAATATAACTTATATTCCAGAAAGAAACATTAATCTTTACACTTTTAAAAAAAATAACCCCTTGCCTGAGATAAGTCAAATATTTCACCTCATTCCAAAATGGTGGTGACGGCAGAAAAAGTTGAGGAAGTCCTCATTCTTTTTGAGGAACGAAATCCTATAAAAGAGTTTGTTGGAGAGGATTAGAACTAAATTAGATTCAAATTTGTAAGAGGGGAATAACTCCACATCGAGATTCAATAGTTGCATGAAATAAAAAAAAACTCGCAATCAAAAGACAAAAACAAGTTTCGAGATTATAAAACCTATCAAAATTAAGAAAAACTACTATGATGATGATGAGAGATGGAGTAATGACCTAGTAAGTTATTCAGGAAGTCGAAGGCAAGTGGCTCGTGTTTGGTGACAATTTTTGTGTGAGCCCTTTGTTCCAAAGTTATGTAAGCATTGGACCTATAGTCCATAACGAACATGGAACTGCTGACCAATGCCGCATGTAATCTTTTTAAGAATGCGCTAACTGGCATGCATAACTTGAAAGATGTTTATAGTAAGGTGAAAAGTAAAGTTACAACCTTTATACGTCCCACTGCTGGGCCTAGGCCTCTTCTCATTTCTGAGTGGGACTAAGGGCAAGGAAGTGTCTGCCGCGCTGCATATGATTACAGTGTCAAAGGCTTTAGATAAATCCGTACTTAAAATGAAACTTGTACCGAAATAGGTTGTACCTCCGTTTGATTTATATCCGAGACCCCTGTTTCGAAAGACAGCTCCTACAGACAGTCCGTCATTAAACTGTCAAATGGAACGCTGTGCTGAGGCCGAATGCCAATTAAATATAAACGCCGAGTATTGATTGTATCGTTGAAAGGTACGAAGCATGAACAGAAATTACCAATTTAAAACATTTTGTTATGCTTAGCTATTAAAGAACTTTATAAAACCTGATTTTCTTTAATTTCTTTTAATCATCTTTTAAAACTTCAACGGCAAGAAAGATTTTCTCAAGGAAGTAAAAGTAAATTAGCCCGAGCTTCATTTCCTAACAGAACGTTCTTGTGAAAATTAACAAGATTTTCTTGTTAATAAGACAGAGATCTGAGATTGTGAGTGCAGGTAAAAATAATTTTAATTTAATGGCGATTAGAATAACTTTCTAAAACTGATAAAATTATGTGCGTTAACAATATCCCGATGAATATAATTAACAGACTTGTTACAGATAAAGAAGACTTACGAATTAGGCGAAAGGAACCAACCCACAGCTATATTAGTAGTATAGTTGTAGTACGAATGGGTCGGCTCGACAGGACCACGCTCTCACAGAATACCAGCGTAAAATAGCAGCTTAATGCTGCTGTGTGTCGTATGGTGAATGTAGAGAACCGGAGACCCTTTTTACTGGAAAAGAGGCATCCCATGTTAGTCCTCACGGGTGACAACGCATCTGCATTTTGATTCTTGATTGAAGATAGATGTAGATGTCTATGGGTCACAGCAACCACTTACCATCAGGTGGACTGTGTGCTCGTTTGTCACCCTATCCTATAAAAAAAACTACTTTTGAGATATTGACGTTTTATGTTTGGAACGGTAAGGTAATTTTGCTTCTCATACATTGCGAATATTTTACCTATTATAAGCCAGTGATTGACTGCTATCTGTCCTAATAGTTAATGATTGACTTGAGAAGACTTAGCAAGAAGCCTTGCTTTGAAATACTAACATTTTACATTTGGCTTGTTTTTACTTTATAAAAGTATAGACTTCAAAAAATATACGCACCCATTAACATAAACTTCAAAAGTATAATTAAAACCCTGGTGCTGAAATTTCCATTTACGGATTTCAGTGGAATTTTAAATGGTTTTTTTTTCACAATTTCTTGATAAATATAATCTCAAAACAGCATTAAAATTTTAAATGTTCCGTATGATCATAACATCTTCTCCTATTCACTAAACCTTTACATTTCCCACTGGTGGTCAAAAGGCTCTGTTTATTCCTCAAAATAATCAAGTCCATCAAAAAGCCTTTGTATTGTAGAAATTAATATTGTTAGGCGACAAGACCTTAATGGTTACGGTTACGGACTGCGTAACTCAAAAGTGCTGAGTTCGAATCAATCATCTGACGATTGTCGTGAACCACACTTACTTAAATCGGTTAACGGGAACATTAATAGTTTAGTAAAACCAAAAATCCTAAGAAGATCGAGATCTAAAGTTGTCTGTCCAAGGTCCCCTCCAATTAGCATTCCCTAATTCTATAGCTATTAAATAACCTCCTAGACTCTGAACAACTTCATACTTGAATTCTGAAAACACACAAGGACTTGAAGTGGAGTTGTGATAGACTAACACTGTACAATCTTCCAGAAGTATTTTGTAGAATTCATACTAGTGCTACTAGTGACTTTTACGGACCGAATATGACTTTACCTTCAATAAAAGGGTCTACACCTTCCTCAAATACAGCCGGCAACGCACCTGCTATTCCTTCACTTCACCATCAGTTAAGCAGATACTCATTTACACGTATAAAAACTATGAATATGAAACACTTAAACTGAATTCCTTTTTAACGATCCTAAAATACTTTAGAAACTTAGAATTTAGTTGACAGTTCACATTCATACAGTCTGCACAAAGGAAATATAAAAATATCCACTCACCTTTGCGAATTCGATTTTGAGAGTGCAGCATCCGGAGTATATGTCACATCCGTGTAGGGCTTCTTTAGCTCGTGTCGCAGAGTCGATACTTTCAAACTTGTAGCCATAGAGTTAAGGTTCAAATTGCAATGATAAAAAACACACAATACAAAATCAAGAAGGTTCGTGACAGCGTTTTCATTGGCGATACAAAAGTTTTATTGGAAAAATATCAATTTATAAGCAATGAAGAATGTGGACATGCAATTTTGAAACTTATTCCAAAAGATATTTCGTAGATATTGAATTGCAATGACTTTTTTGACTGATAATTCTAAAAACATAGAAGTACTATTGAACTTACTAAGTTTTATATACATTTTCTTTGCTTTTCAGCTGTTTATACTAACAAAATTTATAGATCTGGTTTATTAGTTAGGATGAAATTTGATGCAAGTTTGATTAAATTGAATCAGGTAAGTACGTCCCCTGGGTGCAGTAAAAGACAACTATGGAAAATGCTAGAAAGATCTCACGGCTTTCGATAGATGGCAGCAGAAACTCGTTTATGCTAATTAGAATTAACGAGACCAGCAACGGGGAGCAGAGTCCAAGGTGCAACACATGTTGTATTGCGATTGCCAATTCAAACGTGGAGATTACGGTAAATAAGGGAGCCAAACAAAAAGTAGTATGTTCAGCAGTTTTACTGGATGGTGGGACTCCATTACTGTCTACGAGTTTTTCTGGATAAGCACCAATCTCTTACCTTTTTCTGCAGTGGCTTGCACTGCTATGTTCCGGTCCAAAGGGTCTCTATATCCATGGCCAATATAATTACAGGTTGTGAGGCATTCCGTCTTGATCCTCAGAGGTGACAACACATCTGTAGCCTTCACAGTTTGAAGGTGGCTGCAGATGTCAATGGACTGCAGTAACCATTTACCATTAGATAGACTGTATGTTCGATTGTTATTTCAGTTTAATAGAAAAAGCAAGAAAAGATTCATTTAGTCTATGACCGATTCCAAGCGAAACGATACTCTATCGGCACATATGACATTTTGGCATAATTAAGCTGCTTTTTTACTCACATAACATGTATACAAATGCAATATTTATAACAAAAATGAAGAAACTTGTAACTCATATAATCTCTCAATCTCTCCGCGTTATAGTGCCAAGAACACAGGCTGCATTTTCTAATTGAATGGCTACCCTTTGGGTGAGAATTTACCAACACTTTTGTGACCAGCGGCGACGACCAGTCGCGTAAACACTACAGTTCCTTTAGAAAATTAACCGCGCATAAACCTCTCGGACCGGTAACGCGGGAGGATATCCGGGCGGCGTTTAGTCCATACAAACGGGCCAATTAGAGCGGGATTAATGACTAGAGCAAATATTTTTTACGATTTTATCCAATATCTATCACTACGATATTTCAATGTTTTTTCTTTTTTTTATTAATTACATATTACTAGCTGCTGCCCGCGACTTCATCCGCGTGGAATTTATTAATTTTTTATGAATTTATTGATCGGTTGAATTTCATGGGTTTTGATATTTTTGCGCGGAGCCCTTATTGTTTTTCTAAAATAAAAGCAGGCTTAGTTACTCCTTATAACATCAGCTATCTGCCAGTGAAAGTTCCGTCAAAATCGGTCCAGCCATTTCGGAAATTAGCCGGAATAAACAGACAGACAGACAGACCTACTAGTCTCTCTGGGTTGTCTAGCTCGGTCGTTAGAGCACTGCGCGACAGCAATAGATCTGTTAAAAACCTATTCTTCAAATGTTTTGCCGCTCGGATATCCTGTTAGATATAGATAATTTATCTATGTGTTTATAAATCTCTTATATACTTAAATACATAATATAGTGCACACCACATCATGTAACTAATGATTATAGACTGAATTACTGTTCTACTTAAACTTAAAAAAAATCGCATTCAAAATTTTAGTGTGATAAAATTAAAAATTTTGTACAACCGACTTCAATATAAATAAAATGAGAATACCATTAATTGACTTCGACTAAGTCAATTAAATGCGCATTATTAAGGATAACTCAAAAACTACCATTAGATCTTGATTAAATTTATATGGGACTACATGAGAAGCACCAGCTTTCAAATAAAAATAGAATCATTAAAATCGGTTCACCTAGAAAAAAGTTCTGTCACGACAGCCAGTCTCAACGGAGACTAGCCATCTGCGCTGGACAGGATTATAGCGCCAGAGTGTATGCGCAAGCACAGGTGCACTCACTCTCTATTACTCCCCCACTCTCATAGTCCGATGGGCCAGTTATTCGACACGACCGGAAAGAAATCAGGCGCAGGATCAACGGCTTAACGTACTTTCCGAGTCACGGAGGTAAAACACCGCCAACACCCACACTCCGGGATGCTACAGAGAATTTCTACACAGGAAAAACTCGATAACCGATTTTGTTAGCTCGACCCGGGGTTCGAACCGGGGACCTCATAATCAGCAGTCGCGCTTACGACCACTAAACCAGCGAAGCAGTCAAACGGTTTGTGTTAATATTACATGTGTCATTGTGAAGATGATTGGATGTATGTTACTCAGTCACTTATCTTACTGTATTTCAGGAAACAAACAGTGATACTTTGCTTAACTACTTAAAACTATGGAAATATAATAAGATTTGGGTTATCACAAGAGATTATATTTACCAAAAGAAAATAAAACTGAATACTGGTAAATCAATGTGACGACGTCTGTGTTTCCACGGGAGCAGAATCGCATGCATAAGCTAGTATTTGAATGATAATAAAAAAGAGGTTCTTCGTCTGTGTACCTCTTCAGGCGTGGTTTCATTTTCCGGATCGCTGGCTCCTTTGACGACGTTTTATACAATATATTTATAAAAGATAATCTGAAGATTAACATTGTCATTTTGTTTTTTAATAAAAATGCTGGTATTGTAAAAACAATCATTAAAAATATAAGACGACGTTGAATAATCGTAGAGTCTTGTTGTCATTTAGATGGGACCATAGCGGAAGATAATTTTCGATAACTACCGCAAATCGATTAACTATATAATATCAGAGATATTAAATAACGTACAAAAAATTATAAAACTTAAAATAGGAAAGACCAATAAAAATTATAGTACGGGTGACAAGCGAGCACACTTGATGGTAAGTGGATACTGTGGTCCTTAGACATCTAGTATATCTATCCTTGATTAAGAACCCAAATGCAGATGCGTTGTCACCCCCTAACGACTAAGATGGAATACCTCTTTTCCAGTAAAAAGGGTCTCCGGTTCTCTTCACTCACCATACGAAACGCAGCATTGAGCTACTACTTTACGCTGGTATTCTGTGAGAGCGTGGTCCTACCCTGGTCGAGCCGACCCATTCGCGCTACAACCATAATATAGCTGCAGCATGACTCTACCACGTTAAAAATTCCAAGATAAATTTCCAGATGATTAATAAGTTCTGAAGCCGATGCTAATACATAGTCAATGAAAGCCCTTTTAAAGTTTAATTTTTAACCCTTTTCTGACTAAGCAATAACACATCCTCATGGTAGAACTAGAATGTCTTCTAAATAGTTAAATTAAAATTTCTATTCCCTATGTTTCCACTCTTAGGGGTGGATTTTTTTTTTCAAATTACAAGGATACCAGACATGTGATATACAGTCTGTTAAATAAAAAAAAATCATTAAAATCGGTCATTACTAAGCGGTCAGCCACCGCAAAATCTACTTCACCTGAGGATGCCTTGTTTAGAGGCGAAATACGTGACGTATAATCGACGGTGTGTCTTTCGTATCTTAATGTAGTGGTGTTGAGAGTAGTGGTGGAATATTGCACGCAATTGACATAATTTTATTTTATTACGGGGATCTTAGCTAATTAATTTTTAACATCTTTGACATTAAAATCGGTTCACATTTGACGAAGATATCGCGTAATATACGTGCAAAATATACTTTTTTGGAAACCGCAGTTTTTTTTTTCATTTTAAGTTTTATAAAAATCAGGAATATTTAATTTCATTTACCACTAGAGCTTGGTTCTTTTCCGGTTGAGCCGACCCATGCTTGGTGCAGTCATAATACACAACATGGCTATGCCACGTATATAATAAATAAACATACACGAAAGCCGTTGGTCCTGCAACTGATCCCATCGGACTGTGAGAGTGAGGGAATAGAGAGTGCACTTGAGCTAGCGCCTGCTCTCGGGCACTATAATTTAGTCTGCGTTGAGACCGACCCCCGCGCCGCGCCGTGACCGAAATTTTATTATTAATAAATAAATATGTAGTTATCTCATGAAGCTTAATTACACGATATAGTACTATATCTAAAGAATTTCTATATGTAATATGTACTTTTTATTCACAAATACTCCCGCACATACATTTGCAAATTGAACGTATTATACGTAAAGGTGATCTGTGATTTTACGATAACAATAGCATCGCTTTAGTGCCCTCACGAGCCAAAACATCGCGACTAAATTGCGCAGGGGGTCGTAAAGATTGACTATTATGCGCTCAGTTGGGGTTGTAACGGGAAATTTTTATTTTTACACGGCAAGTTCGAACATCTCAATAGGTATGATTCCAGGTGTTAGTAGTTTGTAGGCTTCTGAAATGATAACGGGCATTGGATGTCGGTGTAGCATAATGATCATAAAAATTCAGCTGTATACAATATCATTTCGGTATCAACACTTGCTATAAAAATAAAAGTTTTTTTAATCTTTGCACAAGGATTTTCTTTTAATTTTACATGCATAAATTGCACGTGGACAAACATCCAATAATTTAAATACTTGTGAGTAAATGAGTAAAGCCACCCAGGAGTGGGACGTATATAGGCAGTAGCTATATACGTCCCACTCCTGGGTGGCATCCTCTCAATTTTGAGAGGGTTTTAGGACAAGGAAATATACACCGCACTGTCCCAATAAATGTTGGCGGACTTCACATGTCTTCGATATTTTTTTTTAATATTTCAGACATGCAGGTTTCCTCTCTTTTTCCTTTGTTTTTTCACCATCGAGCATGTGGTAAATCAGCACTTAAAACTGCAATTAACAATTTCATTGGTGCCGGTGGGGATTCAAATTAACAGCGAGCGCTTAACCTCTAAGCTCGTACCACGGCTCACGGTACGTATGATAAATAAGTGTAAGTTTGGAGGCTTTCCTATTTCTTTTACGTTTCCTAAGCAATCAAATATTTGTTTTACTGTTTTGTATTCCCAGTTGATTATTCTAGTAGACAAGGGTCATTGGCAACACCCGTAGTAATGTTATTTTTATCAAGAATTTCCAGGGAATGTCAAGAATTACTCGTAAAGGTCAGTTGACACCGGTGAGGATGACATCTGTCTGAGAATACGACATAACACAGGGTAAAGCTATTAACGTCCGCTATGCGCAGTCCTTCTATGGTTAAACCAATTTATTTATGTGCCAAAGCTACGACGAATTTTCAATGTTTTCAAGAAATATTGGAATGGTCCTGAATTTTATCCCTATAACGTAGAAATTCGGTGTAAAAATATCCACTATCCCATATCATACCGTGGCTATCGTAAGAGAAAAAAATCAGGAAGACGACTAAAAATAAAAAATAAAAACTGCGGTTGCCAACTAGCTTGCCAAGAGTGGGAATTATGGCAATTATCCCTCCCTATGAGGCAATCTATGGGAGAGGCCTATGTTCAGCAGTGGACTATATGCTGTTATAGATGGATGTATAGAAGATAATCTACCAGAAGCACATGACTCACTGAGAGATGAAATTATTTAACTATAGCAAATATCCCCCCTGTGAGGCAATCTATAGGGGACGCCTATGTTCAGCAGTGGATTTTAATAGGCGGTAACGGTAAAATCGAAATCATCTTTTAATTACAATGTTATAAAAATATCAAAGTTTTTACGACAGTCCAACACTAAGTTATTTACCTAATTTCACAGACGTTATACTAATTTCTGTGGAAAGTTTCAGAAAATTTAAATAAAAGCTCTCAAAGGAACAAAAATAGAAAAATAATTAAAAGGGAGGCGACGTTCAAGCCGGTTATTATTTAGGTTGATGATTAAAAATTATTTACTCTTGCTTACTTCATACCAAAACGTCTTTGATCAATTTCTTCCCAAGTTCTGTGCGTTTTATCGGCTTCTTTCGCGGTTTATATTTGAGTAATGAATAAACGTTAACATAGTTTCAAGTCAGTTACAAGTTTTTAAGTTGACGGCATCGCGGTGCAATGGTTAAGCGTTTAGTCGCGTCGCTGCAGGGCCGCGTGTTCGAATAACGCACGGAACAAGTGTTCGTAGTGCAATGGTTAAGTGTTTAGTCACGTCGCTGCTGGGCCGCGGGTTCGAATCTCGCACGGAACAAATGTTTGTATGTACCGGGTCTGAATGTGTGTCCTTGTGCAATTTGTGTATGTTAACCGCCTAAACGATATAGGAGTAGGTGTAGTACAGGAGTAGTGGTGGAAGAGAATTCATCACAATATTTCGTCCCGTGGGTGTCGTGAGAGGCAACTATAGAAATGTCTAAAAGCTTATAGCTTCCGATATATGGCGATATCGTATCATATCATCTCGTTTACACCAGGCGTAAAATATCCAGACTGGCGACGGGGAGTAGCGTCAAAAGTCATCTGGCAATGGATTTTTTCTGGCTTTTAAAACGTGGTGCAGCTGTATTATGGTTGTAGCACGAATGGGTCGGCTCGACCGGGGAAGGACCACGCTCTCACAGAATACCAGCGTGAAATAGCAGCTTAATGCTGCTGTGTTTCGTATGGTGAGTGAAAAGAACCGGAGACCCTTTTAATGGAAAAGAGGCATACCGTCTTAGTCCTCAGGGGTGACAAGGCATCTGCAATTCTTAATTGAGAATAAATGTAGATGTCTATGGGCCACAGCATCCACTTACCATCAGGACTGTGTGCTCGTTTGTCACTCGTACTCTATAAAAACACAAATTCACCCTACAACGTGAGAGGCCCATGTCCAGAAGAAGATTTCATGGGCTGATAAAGAAAAAGAATGATGATCAACATATGTATTGCCGTGGGTATGCCGTTATCTAAACTCGATAACTCATGTATGTATGTAATGAAATGCAGTAATAAATTCAAATTAATGTCGACGTACTGCTGCGAGCTTCGTCTTTAGATAAATTGCTGTCCCGTAAATCGTGGGTTTTTGAATCAATTGCGAAGTATTTAATTAGAGCAATGCGAATTGCTTGTGCTTGATTCACCTATTATTCTCGAATTTTGCACAGCACACGTAAAGTTACACTTGGAACTGATATTAAATTTTAAATTATAAAGATATGTTAATCAAATCAAATCATTATCATTTAATCAAAAATCACAATATTAATTTATATATTTCTTCATATTTCTACATTTTCACCTGATTCTGAACTATGTTCAAAATTTTAAATCTAGCTCATCGGGAAGTTAGTTAAAAATCTATACAAATAAATAAAATTGAAGTGTCTGTTTGTAATTTTAAAGTAACAGCTTTTTACTAAATGCATATGAAAGTATATACGGTACTAATAACAAAAAAAAACAATTCTTAACATTTTTGTCTGTCTGACTGTTTGTTCCGGCTAATCTCCGAAACGGCTGGACCGATTTTGACGGGACTTTCACTGGCAGATAGCTGATGTTATAAGGAGTAACTTAGGATATTTTATTTAGAAAAAGAATCAGAGTTTCGCGCAAAAAAAACCCTTAAAATCGTAGTAAATTCCACGCGGGCGAAGTCGCGAGGGAAATTTGACCCGAACATACATACATACACTAAAGCGAGTTATTAAAAACGCGGTGAAGAGGAAACAAACAAATTAAAAAAAAATGTCATCCGAATTTGAGCTATGTTCAAAATTTCAAGTCTCTAGCTCATCGGGAAGTTAGTTTAAAATCAATTACTAAATTCATATACATAGAACATACACGAAAGCGGGTTATTAAAAAGTGGTGAAGAGGAAACAAACAAAATTTAAAAAAAATGTCATCCGAATTTGAGCTACGTTCAAAATTTCAAGTCTCTAGCTCATCGGGAAGTTAGTTTAAAATCAATTACTAAATTCGACCCGAACAGACATAAGACATATACATAGAACATACACGAAAGCGGGTTATTAAAAACGTGGTAAAAAGGAAAACAGCCCTTAGCTCTGTGTTTTGGCCCATTCTCCTGCGCTCATCATCACTAGCGTTCACCCTTACACTTTCTTACGGGTCAACATATCCTCTGCAATCTGGTTGCCTTGTTCTATTTTTGTTTTGTTTATTGATGTACAATAAACTTTAATTAATTCATTTATTTAATTCACAAAAACATTCGATTATAACGTACAATCGAACGTAACAGTAGCCTAATGGCAGGGTACGGTACTCGTACATGAATTCAAAGGTCGTGGGTTCGAATCCGTCATTTGAATACTGTCGTGATTCACTGCTAACACAAGCATTTTAAGCTTACCAGGGGTGGTTAGCATTGCTAGTATATTTTTAATTATTAAAAAAAACACGTTTAGAAAATACTATGTGTGTTTTCGGAATATTTTTTTCATCAATAAATCTCTTTATATCCGATTCCTGCAATCCGCGTCAATCTCTAGCAGACGGGCGTTCAAACAATATTCCCTCACACATTGTTTTCGCAGTATCTGGTTTTCGCGCGTCACGGGTCGACGCTCGTCCGACCTTGCATCGAACATTTTTAGGTGACCGCATTTACACAGCACTGTAACAATTATCTTAAATCTATATAGGGCTGTAATTAATGATGAAAAAAAAGTAGTTTGTACAACCTGTGTTTTATTGCATAATTTTACTTTGAAAAAGATGTCCCGCTGGTCTTGTCTTGCTGGTTCTTCCCAGGACAGAGGTTTTTAAGGTGGTAAAAGTAAAGAATTGACTTCCAATAAGAATTACTTGTAAGATTACATTCTATATAGACATATAGAATGAAAATTATTCTATTATATTCTTACGTTACGCGTCGGTCTGACACGCACTCGTATATCCTAGTCGATCCACATGCGAGCAGTAACTCATCGACCGTTCCTTTAAAGCAACAAACATAAGACACTTCTTCATAGAAAGTTTAGAATAGTCTGTTTGTTTGAACGTAGTGTGTGCTTTTACGTGTCCATAGCGCTACGCGTTACGTTAAAATTGACAGCTGTTAATGGACACACGTTTAAACTTAACAGCGGGATTTGCGCAAGAAACGTAAATGTTTATACACAATCTCGTTGGTCAGTGTTTTTTTTTAAATATAGAATAAGGGTCACAAACAAGCACATCATCCACTTGATGGTTTATGGATGCTATGGCCTATAGATGATTAAGATTCAAAATGCAGATGCGTTGTCACTCCTGAGCACTAAAACGGAATGCCTCGTTCCCAGTAAAAAGGGTCTCCGGTTCTCTACACTCACCATACGAAACACAGCAGCATTATTCTGTTGTTTCACGCTGGTATTCTGTAGGAACGTGTGATCCGTGCACTAGTGCCAATAATAATAATGCAAGTATTGATCTATTTATTATACTAGTACTCTAAATCTTAAGACACTTTTCATCTAAACATATAAATAAAATTGTAGTGTCTGTCTATAATATTGAAATAACTGGCTCCTATTACGCTCAGGGGGCTATTTACATTAAGACTTAAATGACCATTTTAAAATTGTTGTCTATCTGTCTGTCTGTCTGACCGGGCTAATCTTCAGGAGGGCTGTACTGATCGTGATTAAACTTTACGAGCAGATAGAGAGCAATGCGAGGTGGGATTTATCAAAGAAAAAATAGGCTAGGTTTTTTTTTTGAAAAAAGAACGAAAAATTGATGACATAAATGGTCTTCTAAATAACGCCACATTAATCTCATCCGGACAAAGACAGGGCAGATCGCTAGTTATAAATATAATAATATAAAATCGCAACACAACATTACTAATGTTACATTAAAGTCCCAAGGCGAATGAATAAATGAATAGTCCCACATGCGCCAGTCGACGTTATTTACTCAGGTCATAAGTAACCCTTTCATTATTTCAATAAACAACTCTGAAGTTAACTACCGCAGCGCACGAGAAATGAGCCCTATGGTGATTTTATGGGCATGTAAAAATCTCACGGAATGTTTCTATTGCTTCGGAGTAACGTTCGACGATACCATAAACAACAGCTATTACTTTTCTACCAGTGATTGAACTTGTTCTATAAATTAAAATTCATTATTTTTCATTTATAACTTAGTACAAGCAAGTTAGTATATTAAGTTAGTTCGTCGTAAACAGTTGCAACACGATTGGGTCGGCTCGACTGGGGAAGAACTACGCTCTCGCAGAATACCAGCGTTGCATAGCTTAATCACATGTAATGCCACTGTGTTTCGTATGGTGAGTATAGGGAACTAGAGAACCATTTTAATGGAAACGAGGCATCATCATCATCATCTTAGTCCTGAGGGGTAACAATGCAGATGAATTAGAATTTTTAATAGATGTAGATGTCTATGGGTTATATCATCCACTTACCATCAGGTGAACTGTGTACTTGTTCGTCACCTTTATTCTATAAAAAAATAGAAGTTTTTTTGACGGCACCAGGAAGAGCTATTGAAAGACAACAGGTGGGTATTCCCTTTTATGATTTAGTTGTTTACTGATAAATAGATATTAGATATACTTTTTTTGGGTGGCAAAATATCCTGCAAACTTTTCACCACTGCACTGGAAAACGTTTTCTAGCTACTGGACTGGCAGGTATACGGAAACAACATCATTGGCGAGTACATCACTCACCTTCGATTTGCAGACGATATAACCATTCTGGCAGAATCGCTAAAGGATCTCGGCACAATGCTCCTCAATAACTGTTATCTCAATGACTCTTAAGATAAATACGGACAAGATAAAGGTCATACTTTTACACATGTGTAAAAGTCACACTTATGCCGGTAGCCGTTGGGAGCACTACGCCCGAAGTTGTCGACAAGTATGTATACCTTAGACAAATAGTCTGACTAGGTAAGTCCAACTTCGACCGAGAGGTCAATTGACGGTATCAACTCAGTTGAGCACCGTTCGAGAGATTACGTCACATCTACCTTCACGTATACCTTAAACCTTGAAAAAGAGTGTACAAATAGTGTGTGTTGCCAGTGATGAAATATGGATCTGAGACTGAAGTATATGTCTTTACATAGAACATACGAAGTAAATCAGTACTATAGCAGTACATTGACCACATTTTACCAACACAGAAACGTGGTTATTTATATAATTTAGTTTTCACTATATTAATGGTATGCACTCAATGCTACAAACACAGAGGCGGGGTACGAGTGACCGCGGTAGCGTTTTAGTTTTTATTTGAATTATCTATTAAAGTCAGCCTGTAATAAAAATGTCCTCCAGACCGAGTTGAGGCTTTCTTGATAGAAAAACTCAATTACTGATTTTAGCCTGACCTGGGATTCGAACCCAGGACCTCGTGATCAGCAACCGGGTTTACGAGGAAAGACAGCCTGTATTTCATCGCTAGAGTAGGCTGTAGGTGCTAGATATGCGACCGCTACATTGGCTCGCAATACTAAACTGGGTAGTGGGGATAGACAAATCGTATCATATAGTTTTAGTCGCCTTCGAAAAAATAGAGGAGGTTTACATTTCGACTGTATGTTTCCTTTTATGTATGTCAAGCGACTTCTTCGTATTGTGTGATGTAGTTTTGTTTTGTGAATTGTGAATCGATTTTGATGATTTTATAAATTTGGAGACAAAAATTCTACCACAAAGGGCGGTAAAATAGAGGTGAAGTTTTTAATGTAACTATTTAAACGAAATTGAGATTGTAATATTCCTAAGTCCACATAAAAGTGTAAAAAATAACTTCTAATAAAAAGTAAAAGCGGGCTACAAAAAACTAAAAATAATAAAATATTGTTTTTGAACAAGAAAACAATTCTATGGGGATTGGATGGGATTGGATGATGGGTATGAGATGGGGGGCACACAATTTTAAGTTTTCTTTAATAAATGTTATTGAAGGATATATAGAAAATGAACACACCGTGCGATTTCGCTAAACGGCGTGATTTCAAAGAAACTTATGCTTTCATTGTTTACCACAGGCTGATCATGATGGTGATGATGTGTGTGTCTATAGTAGTTCTGTTTACTTAATGGTCAACACTAAACATTGAACCCGCTTATCGCCATTCGCTAACATACACGCCCCGTCTTACGAAGCCGTTGAAAAATATGTATACACCTTTAGTTTTACGTTCCGGCCTATATTCAGCAAGAGGTTTGAAAACTAACAGCTCCAATATCTAGGATGCTGAAGAATAAGTGTAGAGAAAATATACAGGGTTATTTTTCAAAGAGTAGCCAAATTTTAAACTTAAGTTCAAATATATAAATAATGGCATACCGTTATTGCAGCTTTTGAAAATAAGAGTAAATAAGCTTCTACTTTTATTTGAAATTATCCCAAAGTCAATGTGATTTATGGGCCACAATGTTTTTGCCTATCGATCGACCCTTACGAATGTGTGCGTGCGCAGTAAAGTCAGTTAAAATAATGCATTAGCACGCATTTTGAATTAAAAAGATAAGAAGGAGAGAATGTTTGAGATTTTTTTAAATTAATTTTTCTTCACCATTGGCCTATATTTCTTATTACGAACCTTCTCTGCATATTTGGCCAGTTATTGCAAAATAACCATGTATAGCAGTATATTTAAGTCTATGAGAAAATCCAAATAGAGAAAAATTCTTACCACATAGAATATAAGTTATATATGTATGTTATATAATAATAAATCACTACCTGCCTACATAAAATACTTTAACTTCGACTTTGGTATTACTAACTATTAATTCCATAATGCTAAGTCAAATGTCTTTGTATTTAACCAATTTATAAATGCTTTTTACAATTTTTCTATAAAATACAATATTGTGTATGTATGTTCATTTTTCAAACAAAAAATGTTTTAACATTTTGCTTGCCTGCCTACAGATTAAAAATGATATTAAAATTATCATATATTTAAAGTAATTCAGTCTATAATCATCAATTAATGCACTAAATTGAAATGAGTCTCCAATTCAAAATATTGCAAAGGAAAAAATGACAACTCTTACCTGATATTATTTAAGCTAATCTAAATATGTAAAATGAAATAAATCTATTGAAAAGGATATTCAACCATCGCCTGTACGCCATTTTTCTTAAAGACGACAATCCTCTGCACCTGTCCGTGTGGCGTGCTGATTGTGTGAATTACGTCCTGCAACAATAAGAAATGTCACAATTAGGAAGGAATAAATTAAGGTCATAATTTGTAGTGGTGTTACGGAATCCAGAGATATTATACCCTCCGATAGATGGCGGTATAACAATTTTTCAATAGAATAAGGGTGACAAACAGCACACAGTCCACCTGATGGTAAGTGGATGCTGTGGCCCATAAATATCTAAATCTATCCTTGATTAAGAATCAAAATGCAAATGCGTTGTCATCCCTGAGGACTAAGATGAAATGCCTCGATACGAAAAACAGTAAAAACAGTAGCATTGAGCTGGTATTTCACGCTGGTATTCTGTGAGAGCGTGGCCTTCCCCGGTCGAGCCGACTATCCCCGTTCGTGCTACAACCATGATATACCTGCAGCATGGCTCTATCACTTATAATTAATAAGTTATATGCTCCAAATACCAAGACCATTGACGGGGAGCACCGTTTTCCACAACTTCTGGTAGGCACTGCGATCGCCCATACGCCTGCCAGACGTGGCGATTCCTTGTCTAGCTGGTGGTGTTTCACCTCCGTGCCTTGGAAAGCGCGTAAAGCCGTTAGTAATGCGCCCGATTTCTCTTCGGTCGTGTTGGATTGCCTTCCCATAGGACTAGAGAATGCGGGAATAGAGAGTGCAACTGTGCTCGCGCACACACTCATACCTTATAATCTGGTCCTGCGCAGATGCCTACTGTGACCGAAATTCGGTCTGGGGGACATTATATTATAGCAGTGAATTGTTATAGACAGACAAAGAAGGAGAAAACATATTTTGCGCGTCTATCTTAAGAAGAGATTCATTATAAATTTAATTAAGGGTATGGCAGAAATCATGATGATATATTTAAAAAATAATCAACAATTTTGATCCGGCTAAGGCAAAAATTAGGCAATAATTTAAAACTTAATTAAATAATTGGGAAAATTTAAAAGAAAATCAAATAACTCATCGCCCTTTGTTGAAATCTTTAGCAACAAAGATTTCATTAATGAATTTCAATCAGGATCAAACGAGGGAAAATTGAAAACTTTTGATACGATAGCTTAATTGGTTAATTGCTTCAGTTCATTGTAATCGTGTTAATACACAGACGGACGGAACAGTATGCCGTAAATTTATCGCATTTTTCTTATTATAACAAAGTTAATCAATCTAAGAATAAATATATTATAGAAATAAGAATTTCTAATTTATAAAATCCCCGAAATTTAAATAGTTTAATTAAATTTAATAATGATGGACACGATTAAAGGAGAAGGAATTGCATCATGTCGGCTTGTAGACAGTAATGAACACTAACAAATTGTGTTGTGCGCAAATGTTGATTGCAATTGGGATTTAAACCCAAATCACTCGATTTGACGCGACGTATTTTGCGAGAGATATAATGGCACGCATTATTAATTTCGCTTCCTCGATGAACTTCAACAAGTTTTTTTACGTGGTAGGGCCACGCTATAGCTATGTTATGGTTGTAGCACGAATGGGTCGGCTCGACCGGGGTAGAACCACGCTCTCAAAGAATTCCAGCGTAAAATAGCAGCTTAATGCAGTTGTTTTTCGTATGGTGAGTGTAGAGATCCGGAGACCCTTTTTTACTAGAAATGAGGCATTCAATCTTAGTCCTCAGGGGTGACAATGCATTTGCATTCTAATCCTTAATCGAGGAAAAATATATATGTCTATGGACCACAGCATCCACTTACCATCAGGTGGGCTGTGTGCTCGATTGTCACCCTTATTCTATAAAAAAGAAAAATGACGACCCTTATTCTATAGAAGAAAACATGACGAGGACCATCCCGAAGTTCACGAACTGGACATGGACACAAACTTAAGACTTTTTGGAAAGTTGATATTTTACGTCAGCAAATTCTATGATTAACGCGATATTTTTATTACAAAATATAACCGAACGGACTTACATTACACCTGTTGGTAAGTTATGCTACTGCAGTTAAGGACACTTGCGGCCAACTTCAAACAAAGAAGGCTACAGATACGTTGTCACCTCTGAGGACTAAGATAGACTGCCTCATAGTCTGTAATTATACTGGTTCTCTATATACCCAACAATCCATAATACAGTAGTCTACGAGTATTTGTCGGCAGAAATATGTAAGAGGATGGTACGGAACCAGACGGACTGTTAGGCAGAAAAGGAGTCCTAACAAAGAGTGAAACCTTAAAATTAGTTTTATACATTACTAGCTGGTACCCGGTGCGTTTTTTTATTATTTATAGGATAAAGGTGACAAGCGAGCACACAGTCCACCTGATGGTAAGTGATTACTGTGGCCCATAGATGTCTACATCTATCCTCTTTTGCGAATCAAAATGCAGATGCGTTGTCACCCGTGTGAACTAAGATGGAATGCCTCGTTTCCAGTAAAAAGGGTCTCCGTTACGTTGCTGCCGCAGAAGAAATAATTGTAGAAATATTGTTTTAAATTTGGAAGAGTTACATTGCTTAATTAGGAATGATAATACATTCATTGAAATTGAACGATATGTAACTTTCAAATAAATATGTTAGTACGAGACGCGCCACCTACTGTAAGTTAATTGTATTGCTTGCTTATAACCTTCGCGCTAGTGCAAGGAATTTGTTGACAAAATTTTGCCGCAATCTGATGAACGAAATGGCAGCGCATAGAATACAAACAAACAAACATTAATTTTATATATTAGATGTACTATGCACGTAAGTAATATAGTAGTTCGTTTCTTCATACTAATAGTGTTCGAGACTACAAATTTGATATTTAACTTTCATTTTATATAAATCATAGATAAACTTAAACTAAGTCTTAATAAAGGAGGAGCTTAAACGCAACAAAATTAAAATATAAAACAAACGCTTAATATTATTTTAAAGGAAACTTATTTCACACAAAGCGTACTGTTTGAACAATAAAAACCAACTTAAAATTTTATAAAACAATTCAATAACAGCCCGTATAACTTATTGATTATTGAATACCACTTTGGAACTAATCTAGTCTTGACAATAGCCCTTAAAACTGAAAGTGGTCACTTACGAAGTTCAGAGGTGAACGAACGCAGCCACACAAACGTTAAATTTTATAGTTGGATTTCATCTTACGTACACTAATTAAAGTTTGCACTTTGTGGAACACAAGGAGGAGGTGCAGTTTGCCATAATTGAACGAGAGGTGGGACAGAGTTTAATGTAATTTTAAACTCGTATATTTTAAACTTTATTATACCGTTACAGCCTATTAAACTCCACTGCTGAACACACCCCCCCCATATATTGCCTCATAGGGGGGATATTTGCCATAGTTGCTAAGCTTGGCAAGAGGTTGGCAAACGCAGTTTTTTTATTTCAGTCGTTATAAGGACTACGTTGCCCATCTCCTGATTTGTTTCCCTCTGTCGCCTCTTACGACACCCACGGGATGATATGGGGTAGTGGATATTCTTACACCGCCACAACACGGTAAAAAATATACGCATCTTTCTGCGTGTGTTCGAAAACCATCCACCACCATTTAAAGTAGAGTAATGAAATAAATCTAAATTTATACTTTAAGATAACGTGCTAATATTAATCAGTATGGATTACTCCCCACCCGACGTACGCATCAAAAGCGGTCCAATTGGACTTACCCTCAATTAAGAAACAAATTATAAATGCGTTGTCACCCCTGAGGACTAAGATTAACCTTAAAAAGTGTCTCCAGTTTTCTCCACTCGTCATATGAAATACAGCAGTATTATGCTACTAGTAAACGCTGGTGTTGCGCGTGGTCCTTCTCCGTTGGAGTCGACCCATTCGTGCTAACTGGGATCCGATACAAAGCAGGGTAGTTTTACCTCAAGCAAAAGGTGTATTAGGTACATTTTTCAGGTGAACTGTGGCTATCGTTAGTGTTAGTGGTAGTAAACGCGATTACTAATCATGAGGTCCCAGGTTCAAATCCGGGGTCGGGCCAAATTTAACTATTAGGTTTTACTGTCATGAAATTCTCAGTAACAGTCTCAGCAGTCAGGAAATAGGCGGTGTTTTACCACTGTGCCTCGGAAAGCACGTAAAGCTGTTGGTCCTGCGCTGGATCTCTCTCCGATCGTGTCGGATTACTGTCCCATCGGACTTTAAGAGTGAGGGAATAGAGAGTACACCTGTGCTTGCGCATATACTCGGGCACTATAAACCCATCCCGCGCAGATGGCTAGTCTCCGTGACCGGTGTCCGCTACGGGTCGCCGTGATCGAATAATTAATTAATTAATTTAATATATACAAACATGGGTATATTCATGAGCAACAAAGCATTCCTTCCATGTCTTCAGGAGTGACCAAGCATCTGCCATTTGATTCTGAATAGAGAATATGTATGTGTCTTTGGATCACACAATTCACTTACCTTCAGGTAGACTGTGCGCTCATTTGTCGACGTTACTTGTAAAAAAATGAATTATGTTCTCGGATCATGTGTTACACAGATTCTGAGGCATTCCATCTTAATCCTTGGGGGTCACAACTCATCTAGTATTTGAAACCGGTATATATTAAACTTTATAATAACGTTACAGCCTATAAAAGTCCACTGCTGAACATGGGACTCCCCATAGATTGCCTCATAGAGGGGATATTTGCCATAGTTGATAGCGCAAGCGGAATGGCAACCGCATTTTTTTATTTTTAGTCGTTATAAGAAAGATACTTTTGTCCGTCTCCTGATTTTTTTCCATCTGTCGTCTTTTATGATACCTTTAAGTTGGTTTCAGATGTCCATGGTACGCTTTAGGCGGACTACTAGTTCGTTTGTTACGTAAATGAATAAAAAATCTCAAAGCCTAATCCTAAACCAACTATAAACATTAGTACTATATGTTTATAGTTAAAAAAAAACCATTCATGAATCTTATTTAGTCGACTGCAATTTGAATAGATTTAATTTTACGAATAGTATAAGAGAGGAATAGACTTCTATGAAACGAAAATTATGTTCACTTTAAACTATTTCATTTGTCAAGTGGAATTATCTCGTCACTTCTAACGAAATTTAAATTAAGTATTTCCACGAGAATTCCAGCTCACTCAGATGACCAATTTTCATTCAGTGTGTCGACGTTTTTTCGCTTTAGAAAAAAGCATATGCGGCTATTCAGAATCGCATATTCAAATGGAAGGCATTTAGTGTTAAGCTCAGAGAATTAATGTAGTCGGGGCCGAATTAAACGGCAAAAACATATGGCTATCCAACAGTAGTTCAATCATAAGTCAAGGCATATTGTAATCAATCATATAGGACTGACACTTGTACTTATTTACTTATAACTTTTATTAGTTTACTAAATAAACCGACCCGTTTTCATATCATCAGGGTATACTCGGTATAAGCAACAAGTTTTTATTACTTTTATACGTGGTAGAGCCACGCTGCAGCTTTAATATGGTTGTAGCGTGAATGGGTCGGCTCACAGAATACCAGTGTATAATAGCAGATTAACGCTGCTGTGTTCCGTATGGTGAGTGTAGAGAACCGGAGACCCTTTTCACTGGAAACGAGGCATTCTATCTTAGTCCTCACGGGTAACAACGCATCTGCATTTTGATTCGTAATCGAGAATAGATGTAGATGTCTATGGGCCACAGCAACCACATACCATCAGGTGGACTGTGTGTTCGTTTGTCACCCTTATCCTATAAAAAAAAAAAAACTAATGTGCGTCCACTTTTCCTTGGTCAGCAGTGTACAAGAGGAGTGAGCGAGGCAATATCGAACAAACCACTTGTTGGAATTGGTTCCTCCGATCCCCGCGCCGCCAATAACATTAGCATTCCGAGTTGGTAAGTTTTTTAATAAAATTTTATTTTACCCGCCCACGATACGTTGTGTTGGCAATGCTTCTATATTTTGCTTCAGATGTTTTTTAGATGTGTTTGTATTAAATTTATATGATGTAGCAAAAAGGCCTGTACTTTGGGACTTTAAATCTTAGCATAAAATTGGGTTTTTAAATTGTAGATAATCAGATTCTGGTCTGGATATTGTTATTGGTTTTCTTAGACTAAATTTTAAACTTTTTCGAACCATTCTTTATAGAATAAGCGTGACGAACGAGCACTAAGACCACCTGATGGATAAGTGGATGCCGTGGTCCATAGACATCTACATCTATCCTCGATTAGGAATAAAAATTCAGATGCGTTGTCACCTTTGCGGACTAAGATGGAATGCCTCGTTACTAGTAACAAGAGTCTTCGGTTCTCTACACTCACCATAGGAAACATATTAGTATTAAGCTGCTATTTTACGCTGGTATTCTGTTAAAGCGTGGTCCTTCACCGATCGAGCCGATCCATTCGTTCTACAACCATAATACAGCTGCTGATATATTAGGATATTAACATTATATAGGATAAGATACTTGTCATAATTGCCACGCTTGGGAATCGGGTTGGTAACGGCAGTTATTTTGATTTTAATAAGCTATTATCATAAATGTGGGAATATAATATAAGTAAACTGAACCAGGAGGTGGGCATCAGCACCTCCTGGTTCAGTTTCCTTTTTTCCCCTCTTACGGCACCCACGGGATGATATGGGATAGTGGAATAGTCTTACATCGCCACTACATGGTTGTGTAGTCACGGCTTCACTGTGATATGAAGTTTAAAAAAGATTATACGTCATTTTTACGTTTATTTTTATTAGACAAATCGTTAGCGTTAATCGCCACCAATATCAGAGTAGTACTCCGTTGTGACAATTTGTTCTTTTAAATAAATATTCAAAAGCTGAAGATAGTTCGGGTTAACAATGACATCGGGACGTCAAAAAGCACCCCTCCTCCCAACCGTAACAACAGTTGCTGTAAAAACCATGAATTAAAATAAGTAAAGTTAAACGCGATAAAATCCGTAAAAGGATATTTGTCCAAATATTTAATTAATGTTGCGTTGCGTGTTTTAGAGATAAAAACATTTCGAAGGCATGTAAAATACGTCAATAACGTATTGGGACAGCGCTGCGGACACTTCCTGCCCTAAAAACCCTCTCAGTAACAAGAGGAGGCCTGAACCCAGCAACGGGACGTATACAGACTGTAACTTTAACGTTTTACCTTTCATTTTATATTTATGATGTCAAAAAATGTTTTATTTTTCTTTCAGTTATATTAGATTCACTCGACAATGCCACGCCGATTTCCTGTTCAATAAACCAATTCAAAATCATATTTCGCTTCACAGAGACAGTCCTGACAATCCTCGCCGGCACCAGCACGATACTGCCCGTAAATTGAATCTTAAACTCTCATCCCAAGTGTTGCCTGTTTTCAAAAGATGCGATATTTTTCCAATTTTCTCAGACAATTGTGTTGTCTGAGAAAATTCGAGTGCATCCAGTTCGCCAGCCTCGTGAAATGCAGATAGAAACGGTTTTGTATGTGAAATACACACCTGTTGCTCGGTACACTAATGCTGGAATATAAATTAGGTGAGATATGGAGGAATTAGTTTAAAGCTCGTGCACAGCGAGGCTATGAGAATGTACGGACGCTGAATAGCAAAGCAGTTTAATGTTTATATTATAAAATATATACGTCACCTACGGGGACATTTTTACCTCTTTGTATGCCTTTATGACAGACTATGTCATTACCGAATGCATGTTCGCAAAGAACTACAAAAAGTATATAAATTATTCGTAGCATGAGTTTGTCCAATATTTAATTAGCTCCTTCAACTCATCAACCTGCACGCAGCCCACTGCTGGCACACATATGCCCCTCCCAAATAGTAAACAATAGAATATTTTTTATTCAATATAGATTATTAAATACGGAAAATACCTCTGTCCTAGGAAGAACCAGCAAGAAACCCAGCGGGACTTTTTTTTAAACATATTTCACTTTACAATAATTTTGTTTGTACAATTTTTAAATGAATTTTAATAGAACCAGCATGGTGACGATCACCTCATTCCTAGGGGTTATTTTCATTTATGTATTCTTTGATATTATGATAACCCTTTTTAAATACAAAGTAGGAATTTACCATTATCATAACCAGGATATCATAGCCGGGATTGGCAGCGGTCTGGGTATCTTATATCGGTTATGAATACGAGGTGGTTATAACGTCATGTGTCAGAGGCCAAATTTCTTCGGGATATTTTCCTTACGACACCGTCGAGACGAGAATGAAAGGAATTCTTTTACAACGCAACGCCCGTCGAATTAAAAGCATCAATAAAATATTGCTCACATTTTACTATTGTCTTAATCACAATGCAAAAAGATTCAATTTTTGAACCGAGTCACACAATTATGTTCCTTTTGCAGTTTCCGAGAAAACCTATTTTGAAGCTACTTAAAATCGCTTTGCGTGCGAAACCAGTTCATTATTTTACAGTTTTCAGAACCTGACCCGTTTGTTGAGAACTAGAAATTTAATTACCTGTTATTATTGCCTGGAAAACAGTTATGTTAGACGACATTTATAACCAGAAGGTTTTACGAGGCAACAAATTGTAGTGTGTGGAATATTTGAATATAAACAAATGAAATGTAATGAATTATATTAATTCCCTAGACGTAAGAAAATAAAATTTTATTTGTCAAATGTATTTTTTTTTAATTTAGTAGATTCGAAATAAGGTTCCTTTGACCGGAGAAGAACGAAGAAATATCCTTCTTTTGTTATTTTATAAAGTAGCAATCGCCTAATTTAAAACTGCACGCGCCTTCCTTGTTTTTTTACCACATTTTTATTAAGTTACTTTCTTGTTTGTCTGTCTGTCTGTCGTTCCGAGTGAAATCTTCCAACTCAAATTTCGAGCACTTCCCGATGAGCTAGAGACTTGAAATTTTGAATATAGCTCAGAATCGGATGACAATGAAGGAATATGAAGAAACACGTGGTATATTAATTTATTTTAGTACAAAATAAATAAATAAAAACACTTGTTTGGTAGATTTAGTTAAATTATCATTAAATCTATATCTGCTTTCTATTACGTATTAGTAGATTTGAGCATACTATAATTTTTTTAAACTAAAATTTTGGCATAATAAAAGTGATATAATTTACCACAAATACATGCAGATTTAAATCCGACAATCTCTACCTAAATGTTACAATAGCATAGTATATACAAAATGGCTGTTTTATATGGCCCACTGCCAAGGAGTGGCTCAATCTTCTACTTCTTAAAATTACCGAATGCTCTAGTCGAGGACGTGCTCTTACATTATATAACGGCTGATATCACGACTTCATTCCCACTAAGTGGTGCTTCAAAAAACGGAGTTCATTTATATTGTGAGAGTTCTTTAGAAATGAAGACGCTTCCTATAGTGTTAACATAATATCTGGAGAATAAAGTATATGAGTAAGTTTTATAAAATAATAGGGAAAGGTAGAGGTAAAGAGAAGGCGGATCGTTAGTTTTTATTACAAAGCTAATAAGAGCCATACTGCAAGTTCATTGCAAGGCAATAATAACACCAAGTCATCCCACTAGACTAGTCAGTTAGCGCTGCGCTCGCATTAGAGTTTATAACTTAGCCTAAGTGACTAACTTAAAACGACTAGGTTCACCATCTTAAAACTCGTTTTCCGAACATAAATACTTGTGAGTTAATTAGGACATAAAAGTATTAAAAATTCTTCTTAGGATGTAAATGTTCTACGTATTCACTCTGCCTAATCCACTTCCACCACACTTGGTTCGGAAACGTCTGTCACAATTATAGGATCCCCTAGAATAATTGTGACAAACAGACAACGTATGTCTAAATCACAATTCAAATTTCTGATTCGTACGATCCATACTTCTTAATTTAATCATTACATAAACATTAAATTGGTTACTTAACTCTCCTCCATTTTTACGCTAGACAATTTTAAAACTATTATAAGCTAATTCTTGAATCCCACCAGATAATATTTAACCAGTATTATATAAATGGCGTTTAAAAATCATTTTTGAAACGAAATATATCCGTGAAAATCCACACGTATGGGGATCCTATTCAGGCTGCTATTAATTCCCCACGAAGCTTCTTCTTCGTCGCACCGTTGGCTTACCATATAAGCAGCATCCCTCTCCCACTCAAACGTTACCGTCGACAAATTGATGAGAGGTCCTAATGAGGTTCGCATGATCGAACTTTATCGCTCACGTCGTAGCTACTGCATGTACACAGTGCAACCTGATTATGTGAAATAATTTGCATAATTTGCTATGTGGGGACAGCATAAGACAATAAATCATCCCAATTCATTGGGTTGGTGTCGTAGAAGGCGGCTATGTGAAACGCTCGTGGTCTCCAATAGATCGCAGGATACCATGCCCTATACACCAAGCAAAATAATCAGAGCGGCGACGAGGGGCAGTATCAAAGGTGTCAGATATCTGAAACTGCTGTTTATGTGATAGAGCCACGCTGCAGCTATATTATTGCTTCAGCACGAATTAGTCGGCTCGTCCGGGGAAGGACCTCCATCTCACAGAATACCAGGTTGAAATAGCAGCTTAATGCTGCTGTGTTTCGTGCGGTGGGTGTAGAGAACCGGCTACCCATTTTACTGGTAATGAGGCGTTACATCTTGATCCTCAGGGGTGACAACAATTCTGCATTTTAATTTTTAATCGGGGAGGAATGTAAGTGCCTTTGGACCACAGCATGCACTTATTATTAGGTGGACTGTGTGCACCATATCTGGGGGTACGGCAGTGCCCCCTCCAAGTCGAGCAAAAATGCGGCACGGCCGTACTAGCCTTTTCTCGAAGCAGTTAAGGCCATTTTCGAACACCTATAACTTCGTTGTGGATAAAACTAGAAGCCTGAATTTTACAGTAACCAAGCAGGCATTGTATAAACTCGGTATATTTCAAATTTTATTCAATTTGAACCAGTGGTTTAAGAATTATAACTAGTCTAAGTTTCTTAATTTTGTCACTCACTCACTGACTGACCGATCATCAAAACTCTAAGGCACTTCTAGCAGACGTAGAAGCTTCAAATTTGCAATACAATTAGTGTTTAGTATATAAATCAAGGAAAAACTAAAATATTTTCCAATTTCGGTCCAGTTTTGTAGATACACGAACTGCATAAACAACTTTGTAATCATATATAAATATATAGGATTACAAAGTTACATTTACAGTGAATGAATCATTGCACCTGTATATGTATAATATAATGGAATAATAGGTGTAGATAGGAGTAGAGTGGCCTTCAAGAAAATCCGTTGTTGGTATTCAAGAAATAGAAGGTACCGGAAAGGAAAAAGTAGGACTATCTACAAAAAGAAATGAGATGCCATCAAAAACATAACTTGTAAAAAAAACCAAGTCTCGCAACTCAGTTCTTCTACCGTAAAAAGTTGTGAGATCCATGTAACACCAAGTCGGTTAATTTATTCAGTCCCTACTTAAGGGTCGTTCTGTCTTAAGTTATTACGTAATTAGCTAACCTCACAACGTCTTATAGTGACCATATAAATATTAAAAATCTTTTATGTTTCAAATAAATAGACTGACTTGGCAATCGCACTAAACAACCTTATTTAATATAATATGTATTACTTGAGAGATACATTGAGTTTTCATGCGCCATTGGCCCATAGATATACGAGTACATGCCCATGCACGTAAACACCTTCCTCTTAGTCAGAATTAAAAGTCCACTGCTGGACTTGGGTCTCTTGATTTGCCGTGATGATCACGCTTGGCAGGCGGATTGACGATCACATCTCGTACTTTTGATGCTGCTGCCCGCTGCCGGTCTGTATAGTTATTATTCTCGAATAATAATAATTCAGAGTCGTAGTAGCACAGGGTAAATTTCACAGTACGCAAGCAACCCGGGTTTGATTCCCCGCCGGCACCAATGAAATTGTTAATTGCAATTTTAAGTGCTGATTTACCATCTCCTCGACGGAGAAAGAAATATGCATGTCTAAGAAATAAGAAAAAAATATTTCGAAGACATGTGAAGTTCGCCAACACGCACTGGGGCAGCGCGGCGGACATTTCCTTACCCGAAAACCCTCATGGAAATGAGAGGAGGCCTGTACCCAGTAGTGGGACGTATATAGGCTGTAACTTTAAAAATAAAAAAATTGCGCAGTAAAAATATTTCAAGGACATGCAAAGTTATCAACGCTGCAAGAGTGCAAAATTGCGAATGTTACTCTATCTTTCTCCCACTGTTCTGAATCAAATGCCCTCTTGTTACTTTATTCTATGTTAAAATTGCTCGATTAATTTAATGTGAAAATGGTTAAAAATAAATACTCCAGTGCTGTAATTTTCCTCAGGTACCCGAGAGCCGCGGGAAGCCACAAGTTTACCGATAGCATTTCAATTGATTCGTCCTCGCAAGTTTTTCGAAGCAACAACACCCAACTATTTCGCAAGTGGGACCTTTTTGCACCAATAGCCCGTTACTTAACTTTTTTCATTTGAAAAGTTCAGCTTGTATTGATCTAACTTATGTTGAAAGTTGCACGATAATAAACAAAAAGCTTTTGGAATTTTCCAATGATAAAATGTTAATGACCAATGGATTTGTTGGGTTGTATCAAATAATTTTGGTATTGCAAAGCTTAAAATTCAAATTTACGTTAACTGGATTTAACCCTCAGCTTCACAAATATTACATAACTGTATTTTGTACGTGGTACAGCCACGCCGCAGCTATATTATGGTTGTAGCACGAATGGGTCGGCTCGATCGGGGTAGGTCGCTCTCACAGAATACTAGCGTAAAATAGCAGCGGTTCTGTGTTTCGTATGGTGAGTGTAGAGAACCGGAGACCCTTTTTACTGCAAACGAGGCATTCCATCCCAGTTCTCAGGGGTGACAACGCATTTGCATTTTTATTTCTTAATTGAGGATAAATGTAGATGTTTATGGGCCACAGCATCCACTTACCATCAAGTGAACTGTGTGCTCGTTTGTCACCCTTATTCTATAAATAGATTAAAAAAAATACTTTAATGCAACTTGTAATGTAATTATTATAATATTTACACTTCAATTATATCGGAATTATGCAATTACATTGTATTTTTATTTAATTCACAATCATGTTACTGAATTGTGGCTGATTTTTCAATCGTCAGTTGAAAGCTGATATATTTAAATTATGCAATTATATTGTATTTATTTAATTAACAATTATGTAAACGATTATAAATCAATTAGTTTAATTTTTTTTATCGTCAGATAAAAGCTATCTATTAAATAAGTTATAACCTGACTGAATATAAAAGTAAAACAATTATAGAACTACTTTCGTCATATTTACTACTGTAATTTTAAATTTCTTTATGTTGTTCTTATGTTCTTACCAGTAAACGTGGTGTAGATGATCTCCACCATAAAGACGTAGTCTTTAGTGGATGCATTGTTTCAGCAATGGAGTAGGCTACAGTCATGGTATGATGAAACTTAGTTCATTGTCAAAACCCTCATTGCCAGTTCAACGAACCCTCCGTGCCCCCGTTTCATGAACGGAGGTAAACGTGTCCATTATTTACAAGCGTCTATGTGGTTAAGGCGCTCAAGTGGGGAACATCACGTTAGTTTCAATTATTCAAAGAATAATTTCAGTTTCGTCCCACCGTATCGACCGCGGCCGCAAATTAGGGCGAGCTTTAAAACGATGAAAGTTAATTAAACGTAAAGTCACGCGCTGAATTAGTGATGTGTAATCGACCCAGGGTATCGATTTAATGTGTTGATTTAATACGTTTAACAGCCTACATATTTTTGGAGCGAAGTTCCTTATACGGTATCCTTATAAGTATCCTAGACGGTACGAATTTGGCGGATAGGCGAGAAAAAGTGTGAGATTTTTACGTCACGACCCCTTCTGACGTAGTATAGACGGCTTTGGCGGTTATAAGGAAGCGAGATGGAATAATATCCATCTCACTTTTTCTTATCTTGCCATGAAAGAAATATTATTTTACTTTAAATGGCGCTTCATTTTAATAGACGCTAGTAATTCATTTATTTGTATTTTTTGTATTTGTTAATCAATAATATAATATGTTTATCAATAATAATACAACACTACGAAAGGAACTTCGTTCCAACCGAGTGTTCCACGACACACACGCATGTTTTTTTTTAAAACGTTGTTTTTGTCTACTTGCGAGTATGTATTGCAGTGGCTATTTACCATCAATGCCGTCCCATCAGTAAGTGGCTTTATAAAACTGAAGAAATAAATGAACTTAAAATCCACTTGATGGTAAGTGGCTAAGTTTTAAGTTGGCTATAAGTGCATGGATACTTACGGCCAACTTAAAACAAAGAAGGCTACATTCATTGCCACATAAGATGTAATGCTTACTGTAATAATACACACTGGCTCTTTATATCCTTCAGACTCTAGTCCGCAAGGAAGTGCAGGCACTAAAAATAGGTAAGAAGGTAGTGTCTACCCAAACGGATTACTACTAGGCAAGAAAGAAGTCCTATCACCTAGATTAATATATCAAAAAAGCATGTTTTTGAGGGTATGCGTAAAAAAGTTCAAAATTTCTCTAACGATCGTAGAATGTCATCTTGGCTAACACCGCAGAAATGCTAACTGAGTTCATCTCGACCTACGGGCATATATTAAAGTAGCTTTTCTATCACCATCTTGTTTACGTCAGATATAAATTATCTAGGACTTGTTGTCCTGTACGGAGCGAGAAAGGTGCGAGGCATTTATTACGCTAAGAAAATGCGATTTACCATCTAGGGCTTCACTAACGATTACATAATAGGGATTGTAGTTAAGCAGTAAATTGTAATAAGTAACAAATCTAGTACTGCGGTCGCTAATCCTATCTTTTAAGCTATCCTTGTCTTTTAAACGTGGCGATAATGTAAATCCTTTATACAATGGGAATACTATAACAATGCACCTGTATATCTATTTATAATACATTAAGGGTTACAAACAAGCACACAGTCCACCTGATGGTAAGTGGATGCTGTGGCCCATAGAAATCTACATCTGTCCTCGATTAATAATCAAAATGCAGATGCGTTGTCACCCCTGAGGACTAAGATGGAATGCCTCGTTTCCAGTAAAAAGGTTCCCTACACTCACCATAAGAAAAACAGTAGCATTGAGTTGCTATTTTACGCGGGTATCCCTGTATGAGCGTGGTCCTTCCCCGGTCGAGCGGACCCATTCGTGCTAAAACTATAATATAGCAGCAGCGTGGCTCTACCACGTAAATACATATACATAAAATTGACTAGTCTGTCTGTTATATTGAAATAACAGGATTTTATTTATCTTAGGTAATTATTTGCATGCCATCAAAACATGAATAATCATTTTTAAATTTTTGTCTGTCCATCTGTCTTTTCGGGCAAATCTCTGGAATGGCTGAACCGATTGTAATGAAACTTGATTAACAGATATAAAGAATTGCCAGAAGTGATCTAGGCTATATTTTATACGAAAAACTTGGCGATACTATGTGAAATAAATGATAGATAGATAACGCTACAATAGTATATCATACCCAGGCGAAACGGTCCAATAAATGCAATCATATAATACAGCTGTTGTGTGGTTAGTGTGCAGTACTTTAAAAAAAATGTGATCAGTTCACACGCGGTAGAAGTGAAACCTTCAGAGAACGAGACCGAGATAGAAACACTGTATACTGTATTCTATCTCATTCTCTCGCAGGCTAAATCCTATAGATGCATATGTTTGTCTCTTTTAGTGTCGCTTTTTCGTTTCAACCTGTTTCAAATCACAACGGTTCTAAAGAAGTTACGAAGGCACTCGTAAATAATATATCAAATCAACGCCAAACATATTTCCCATTACCGTGGCGATACCGTCGAAGTTTATTCCAATATAAATACAATTTACCGAGGACCGAAAGAAAGTGCGCATTCATAAACTAAACAATTTATTGGCGACAAAGCGGTATAGCGGGAGCGTTATTGTCGGAAATAGGCTGCAGATGGCGCTGTACGTTAAGTAGAGCGGAAGCGGTAATGGCAACGGACATGTAAAATGGAAATTATTTTTGTATGACACAAAACATGGGAACATATTGCAAATAAATAAATCGTGGTTCATTAGGGGCAGAAGTGTAATTTGGACTGCACATAACGAGCACACAGTCCACCTGATGGTAAGTGGAAGCTGTGGCCCATAGACATCTCTACATTTACCCTCGACTAAGAATCAAAATGCAGATGCGTTATCACCCTTGAGGACTAAGATAGAATGCCTCGTTTCCAGTAAGAAGGATCTCCGGATCTCTACACTCACTATACGAAACACAGCAGCATTAAGCTGCTAATTTACGCTGGTACGGCCACGGCTGCCAGATATATGATAGATTGATAGCTGCAGCACGAATAGATCTGCTCGATCGGTGAAATACCGCTCGCACAGAATACCAGCCTGAAATAGCAGCAATGTGTCCCCATAGTATAATATTTTATTTATATTTTATTATATTATTATTACAGTAGAGGAAATACCTATGTTCTGTCATCGGTCTATAATTGATAAAATTAAATCCAAACATACTATATCGCTGCAAGACTTTAAAATACTAAACGCATTGTGTGTAGATCGGACCAAAAGAATACATTATGTACATAATTAATACTGAGGGTAGTCCAACAGATCGTTTGACATAGTTCAGCACAGGTGATTTCTGGATCTCAACAACAGCGCCACCCGGGTTCAATTGTGAATCTAAGCAAACCATCCAGGAACCCACTCAAACACACAAAAAAAATCATCCAAATCGGTACAGCCGTTTAGAAAGAGTTAAGTGATAAACACACGTGCAGAAGAATTACCTATATATATATAAAGATGTCATCGTCACGTGTTTGTCAAATGCCTGAAATATTAAATGGAAAATTCTAGTTCAAAATATTTCGATATCTATTGGCATTTTACGACATCTTTCCTTATATTTCTCCCTGAATAGATTCAAATTAAATCCCGGCACGAATCGCAGGCAGCGTCCATCCTTAGGGAATACTCGGTGAGCCAACCGCTGGGACGAAGCTTTCCGTGAGACATCTTCACACAAATGTAAGTTTTGAAACTAGTCCAACAAACCATCGTTTAGATATATTTTATGGCCCAAAATATACTAAACATTAAATGCATAATAAAAACGTGGAGTAGAGGTGATGTTTGAGTCGGGTTACCAGGGCCTAGAATTGAAGATCTGGTGGCAGATGGTAAAAATCGTGATTTCTGAAAAAAGTCCGGTCATTAACCGTCAAATCGGCAATAGGACACAATAGGTTGTAATTATGCTTTATTTCCTAATCAAATATACATTTATTTCAACTAATATTTATGGCCACTAACAACAACTTAATTTTTTTTTATAGAATAAGGGTGATAAATGAGCACTCAGTCCACCTGATGGTAAGGGGATACAGGCCCATACACATCTACATTGCGTTTGCATTGCATCGACAGATGCGTTGTCAACCCTGATGGAATGCCTCGTTTCCAGTAAAAAGGGTCTCCGGTTCTCTACACTCGCCATAGGAAACACAGCAGCATTAAGCTGCTATTTCACGCTGATATCCTATGAGAGCGTGGTCCTTCCCCGCTCGATACGACCAATCCGTGCTACAACCATAATAGCTGCAGCGTGACTGTACCACGTATAAAAATGTTTGAAGTTTTATTCACTTGCTCACACTGACGTCAGCGTGAAGAAAAATCCTATCTGTATTGAATTACGGGCGGAGGCCTTAACTCTTAAATTCCAGTCAAGACTGGTTTTATCCGGTTTGATGGTAGCCCATGTCGAGAAACAATTATACCGAATTCCGAAGTATTAATATCCTCTACGGAAGCGTGTGGGTGTCACATGTCACCAAACAATGGACGCGAAGGTGGTCAATTTACCACGGCACTGTGTCTCGTATTGTTAGAAGTCGGTTGCGTAATGGGTCGGCATACAATTTCCTCCGCTCGAGGGTGTGATTGTAAACGTGGGTTTTGCTGGGTATTGTAATATAATACTTTCGCAGATGGGCACTATTCTGCGAACTTACTAGAAGCACGCTGGACAACATCATAATCACCCAGTATTGGGCATAAGCCTCTTCAAAATCAATCGTTCTAGAATTTACCGTTATTTTCACGTTTAAAGATGGATGAATGATCGTGATATCGAATTACGTTCTTTAAGTCTTAGAGACTAAGCCTCGTCAAGTAATACATTTAAAAATAATTAAAAATTAAAAATTTTGTACAACCGACTTCAATATAAATTATTAAGAATAACTCAAAAACTATTGGTCAGACCTTGATTAAATTTATATGGGACCACATGAGAACCACCAGCTTTCAAATAAAAAAAGAATCATCGAAATCGATTCACCCAGAAAAAAGTTATGAGGGAACACACATAAAAAAAAACATACAGTCGAATTGAGTACCTCCTCCCGTTTGAAGTCGGTAGAAAATAGAAGTGGTCAAAAACAGAGATCGTTCTGGACTAAAAAAGAAGAATAAAGAAAGGTTGTAAATTAGTGTTAGTAGTAGTGGTGTTGGGTTTTGTGGCGTTGGGTTACTCTTTAATATAATGAATTTCCACAAGTATCGCCTGATTCTGTTTAATTAAATTTTAACATAAACTTATTCGCTTAACACCGATTGAAATTCATTCAATTTCACCCAAACCCGCAATACTGTGGAAATAAACAGAAACGTCGCTCGTGCAAACTATTACCGGATGGCTTCCGGAGCCGTTTCCAGCGTGTTGAGGTCACAAAGCGCTATGAAGTCTACTAAAGGAAATATATAAGTTAAAATTTGTATGTGTATGTGAACTGACATTTAAGAGAATCAATAGCAAATGAGAAAGCTAAGTATTGTTTATTACAAGTATATCTTATAATTTAATTCAAAGACTCTTCTCATTATCAAAGGATTCAACTCATAAATAACTTATTTGTTGTAATGAGCACCCTCACCGAAACGATTGAACCTGTCATAATTAAATCATCATCATCATCATCATCATTACAACTGTTTACAAGTCCACTGCTGAACATAGGCCTCCCCCAAGGAATGTCACAAATCACAGTTCTGAGCCACATGCATCCATCGACTTCCTGCATACCTTACCAGGTCGTCACTCTACCCTACACTTCGCCTACCGGTACGAGGTTTCTACTCGAGAAACTTTCTTTCTCATCAGTTGTTGGTTTTTCTAGCTATATGGCTGGCCCATTGCCACTTCAGCTTACTAATCCGTTGGGCTATACCTGTTACTCTGGTTCTATTGCGGATATTCTCATTTCTAAGTTTATCACATAGCCCTCCCCATAGCTCGCTGAGCGACCTTGAGAATCCTCATACGGCCAGCAGTGAACATATTTAAATATGGTCAGACATTTTATGAAAATTAGATTCGCCTCCGGAGCGTTTTTCCAAATTCAACCTCCTAAGGGTAAAATATATAAAAGTTAGGTATTAATGTTGTTCTTAGAACTTAGCAAAATTACTTTCATATTAGAATACAGCACTGTTGCTTGGCGGCAGAAACAAATGGGTTTCTCGCACACTAATATTTTTTGAGGCTCTCAACTAACACGGTCCTGAGCAAAATTTTAACGCTCATTTTGACCCAAATTGAAATCCCAATCACCTTATATAAATAAAAATTCTGCACCATCCGTGGAGTACCGGAGGTACCAATTGACCCATCTTAAACTCGAGGGTCATTACAGATCTGAGGGCAAGCACAGTTTATTGCGGA
This sequence comes from Parnassius orleans, assembly GCA_029286625.1. Taxonomy (NCBI): domain Eukaryota; kingdom Metazoa; phylum Arthropoda; class Insecta; order Lepidoptera; family Papilionidae; genus Parnassius; species Parnassius orleans. Next base: position 1,560,209 of record JAGSMP010000096.1, on the reverse strand, counting down.
AGTTAAAAATAAGATACTGTTGATACGCACCTAATAACTATATCTTTTAATTTCACAGCGCAGTTAGTTCCGTACAAAGGGAATATTTGAACAGGTGGTAATTAGAAAAGATTTATTTCTAACTACCAAACTATAATATAGTACCTATATTAGAATGACAAGTGAGCTGACAGTCTGTCTGATGGTGATTACTGTAGGCCGTGGACACTTCATTCAAATTGAAATAAAGTGGGAAATGTGTTTTAACCCTACTACTAACTACATCTACTGGACTGTGGTGGTAAGTGGATGCTGTGCCCATAGACGTCCTTATTTATTCTCGATTAAGAATCAAAATGCAGATGCGTTGTCACCCCTGAGGACTAAGATGTCTGCGGTTCTCTACACTCACCATACGAAACGCACCAGAATTGAGCTGCAATTTTACGCTGGTATTCACATGCTGTAACTATACTGGCTTGATATACCCTACAAACGGAAGCTATTCTGTGATTCACTGCTGCTTTGCGGATCATACGTACTCACATGGTCTAGCCAGATATGGTAGAACCCCATTGCTGTGCTATTTAATAAACTAAGTGGATGTTTGATAAGGGTCTTTCTAAACGATCACGACCACAATGGCAGCTTCTAGATATTATCCACTGTTCAGGCTATCCAACTGCTCAGGTCCTATTATAGTGCCACAAGTAAACGACCTCAATGGCGTACGTGGTAGAGCCACGCTGCAGCTATATTATCGACCGGGATAGGACCGCGTTCCCACTGAATACCAGCATAAAATAGTAGCTAAATGCTGCTGTGTTTCGTATGGTGAGTGTAGAGAACCGGCGAAATGGAAATGAGGCATTCCATCTTAGTCCTCAGGGGTGACAACGCATCTGCATTTGATTATTTAATCGAGAATAAATGTAGATGTCTATGGGCCACAGCATCTACTTACCATCAGGTGAACTGTGTGCTCCTATGTCACCCATATTCTATAAAAAAGGGGCACCCATTTTTTACTTATTAACCCAGTATACTTGAATACTATCCTACCTGGTGGTAAGCGGTGATGAAGCTCTAGACGGTAAATCACTCTTGCTTTGAGGATATTGCAAAGGGACGGAAAGACAGACGTCAGTCATCCTATCCTAACTGTACCCGATGTTACACCTCTATTATAAGACCAGAGGAGACCTATTCTACAGGAAACGAGGCATTCCATCTTAGTCGTAAGGTGTGACAACGCATCTGCATTTTGATTCATAATGAGGATAAATGTAGATTTGTATGGGCCACTGTATTGTCACCCTGATTCTATAAAAAAAAATCATGAACTGTAAGAGAGATGGAAATACACACACATCACAGCATAACCAGAGTTTTGCACAAGTTAGTTCCATCTAAGATCGATACCGGATATCATCGTTATAGCCAGTTACTGTTGTTTATGGTGGTCAGGATATTTTATTGCGCGTGTACGTCCTTATTTAATACAAATAATTTAACAATAAAAGGGGATAGAAATTGCAATTACACCCTATTAAAGAAAACGTTTCCCCCCTCTAAGATTTTCTCCTATATCATAGAGGTGGTTTACATACAAACATTTCACAAGGACAAACATTCAGAGTAGGAACAATTATTTGTAGGCCAAACAAATACTTGTTCCCTGCGAGATTTGAATCACTGCGCTACGAAGCCGTCATTACAAATCTTGGAGAAAAATCTCTATATAGTAAGGGTGAGAAGAATTTACGATTAAGTTGCAAATAGCTTGAACTTGTTATTATTTCCCGCACATGTTTTAGTCGATATAATAGTAATCCTTGTTTTTTTTTAATATAGGATAAGGGCGACATACGAGCACACAGTCCACCTGATGGTAACTGGTTGCTGCGGCCCACAGACATATACATCTATCCTCGATTACGAACCAAAATGCAGATGCGTTGTCACCCGTGAGAACTAAGACGGAATGCCTCGTTTCCAGTAAAAAGGGTCTCCGGTTCTCTACACTCACCATACGAAACAAAGCAGCGTTAAGCTGCTATTTTACGTTGGTATTCTGTGAGAGCGTGGTCCTTTCCCGGTCGATCCAACCCATTCGTGCTACAACTATACTATTAATATAGCTGCAGCATGGCTCTACCACGTAAAAACGTCCTTATCTTGTCGTAAAGACCATTTCCAAATCATCGTTGTAAACGCGATCGTAATTCTGTTACTGGAAGATTCTTATATAATAAAGAACGTGTCATAAGACCTTTAAAACAAAACAAAATAATAAAATACATAAAAAGTAATAGAGGTTCTATTATTATATATATTTTTCTATCAAAATTCGTCGACAATTTTGAATGTCCAACTTTAGACGTAATAAAAAAAGGTTGTGGACGGTTCATTAAGCCTTATTCTCGTCCATTTTCAACACTGTCATTGACCCTTATCATTTTCTAGACGATAGCTATTAACATTCAAAGAACGTGTAAACGTTGGTTTTTTATGTCTTTTCTCTGTGGAAATTAAGGGACATTATTTAAAAATTGTATAGATATTTTAATCACAAATCAAAACCGAAGATCAAAGTAGATATTTTTTTAAATATTTATGCTAATTACAACAACAACCGATGGAGAAGAAAGGTTCTCAAGTGACAGCCTCGTACCGCAAGGCGAAGTGTAGGGCGGCTCCCCACTAGATGGAGTTACGTCACGCTAATACATTTTATGCCCTGAAATACTGATAGAAAACTAATTTAGCTTCAATACATTATATGCCGTAAAATTTGTTTATAGCATTAATATCTATCTTTAATAGGTACTACAGTATTATACGTGGTAGAGTCATGATGCAGCTATATTATGGATGCGGCACAAATGGTTCGGCAAGAGATGGGTTGAACCATACTCACAGAATACCAGCGTAAATGCGTCCAAAAGATCTTTAAACAAGTATAAATTCCTCACAGTGGTTCACAGTAACCTAATGGCAGAGTACAGACCGCAAATTCAAAAGGTCATCGGTTCGAATCCACCGTTCCACTACTATAGTGAACCACTCCTAACACAAGCATTGTAAGCTTACCAGAAGTGGTTATAGGTAATATTAGTAATGTTGTATTACAATATGTTGCATTGCTAGTATTTAAATTTTTTATTTTGATTTTGACTTTAACTCACAGCTTAACCGTACAGCATCTTGTCGCCTTGCATCTTATTTAGAAAACAATATATGGAAAGTACAAAATAAAAAAGCAAACGTTATGAAAACGAACAAACCACAAACGGAACACAAAACCTTGACACCTTCGACCACAGCCAACAGGATGCGGCATACACAGAGTTTACTGCATTTTGTTGTTAACAACTGCGTACAGTTTGCTTCCCGTGTTCCGCTCTATGTTCCAGTGTTAACTTTTCTAGGTTATAGTGGCTTGTCGAGTTACACTGGTAATTTCTAGTGACTCTCGGAGTATTCACACAAAAGTATTAAAAAGTTGTGTGTTCGCCGCGTAGTGGCGGCGGAAAATAATTCACTACCCCATATCATCTTGTGGATGGATATCTAAGTAAAAGTATCTCATCTCAAAAGTAAAGGTATCTCATCTCACAGATTACCAGTACAGTGTTCCACCATTTTTAATTAGGCATTTCATCTTAGTCCTCAGGGGTCTGCATTTTGATTCGTCATCGAGGATAGATGTAGATGTCTATGGGCCACAGCAACCACTTATCATCAGGTGGACTGTATGCCCGTTTGTCACCCTTATCGTATTAAAAAAAAGGTAACATAGGAAACTTGAAAATGGAGATGGGCAGCAGCATCTTCCTTATAGCAAGTTAAAAAAAAATCCGAATATCAATGCGCCTCATCTATCTGCATCGTCAAGCACTGCATCTATCTACCTATAGCAACAACAGTGAAGATACTGTTAGTGAAGATACTGTTGCTAGGTGCCAGAATTAGGTAAGAGGGCGAGGGGGGGAAACATTGCGAGGAGACCAGCACGCTTAATAATATGTTAGTAGAGATATGCTAAGATAATACATTTTATTAACTTTCAAATTAAAGCACTTAGTACACCTGGATGGTAAGTGGCTACTACAGCCAATTGACACCAAGAAGGTTGCATATACGTTGTCACTACTGAGTAATAAGATGTAATGCCTCACACCTGTAATTACTCTGGGTCTCTATGTACCTTTCAGACCGGAACACAGCAGTGTAGGTGCGGCAGGTGATACCCAGATGCACATCTGGGCACAAAAGGTGTCCAACCATGCAGTAAATTTATTTATTTATATACTTTATTGTGTAAAGGTACAAACGGCAGACTTAATTACCATATGGCATTTTCTACCAGGCAACCGGAAAATTAGTGGGAGAAATCTGTAGGTACTGCAGTGCGCTAGGGTGAAAAACCTAAAATTGATAAAATTCACACACACATACATACACACGCATGTAGATCATACTTATTTAAATATATATAAGGATATAATATATTATATATTTATTTTTATGAATTTATACATAATTATATATTAATCATTCCGTTCCGCCCCTTATGCATTTTCTTGCGCTGTATTATTTTTTAGTTTCGAATTAAGTTTCTTTATTTTCAGAGTAATTACTTAGCTAATACTCCTACTACTAAACGACACTAAACTAAAAACTGACACAATAAAAAATCATATTAATATACCACAGTCTAAGTAAATAGGATTTACTGGACTATGCCAATGCATAGAGATTATAAATAGAGTTATAAAAATCAATTGCTGTCTGTGGGGTGGATCGCTAGGTACTGTATAAAAATATCAATGTGAATAGTTCCTTATAAGCCAGGTGTTTAATCTAGGTCGTGGCGATGCTTATAAAGGATAATCTGAGCAATCCACTTTTATTTCCGACGACGGACTTAAATCCACCTTTCGCTTCTTTGAATGTTTAATTCCAGATTTCGTAAAGGTACGGTAATTGAGCAAAGGTGCCTTAAGGGCAGTCTTTTTTATAAAATGGTCGGATTTCAGTCGCCTGTCTTATTCGAAGATCTCACCTTAGAAGGGGATCGATATAAGAAAAAAAAAATGTATTACAGTAAGACTGCGATGCAAATATTGTATTTTTAACGTGGTAGAGCCATGCTGCAGCTATATTATGGTTGTAGCACAAATGAGTCGGCTCGACCGAGGTAGGATCACGCTCTCACAGAATACCAGCGTAAAATAGCAGCTTAATGCTGCTATGTTTCGTATGGTAAGTGTAGAGAACCGGAGACCCTTTTTACTGGGAACGAGGCATTCCATCTTAGTCCTCACAGGCGACAACGCCATCTGCATTTTGATTCGTAATCGAGGATAGATGTAAATGTCTATGGGCCACAGCAAACACTGACCATCAGGTGGACAGTGTGATCGTTTGACACCATTATCCTATAAAAAATAATAATAATAAGAAACTGTGGTTGCCAAACCGCTTGCTAAGCGTGGCAACTATTACACATATCCCCTTATGAGACAATCTATGGGGAAGCCCTAAGTTCAGTGGACTTTCGATAGACTGATAAACTGGGTTTATTTAAACCTGGGTTTCTTGCTGATTCTACCCAGGACAGAGGTCTTTTCCGAATCAGAGGTAAAAGTAAAAAATTACTTTCAATAAGCATTACATTTAATCTATATTGAATAAAATGATTCTATTCTATTCTATTATAATCTAATATTCCTGATGAACCAAGAACCGATGGAGAAAAAGGGTTCTCTGGTAACTTCGTATTAATAAGTGTAGGAGGGTGCACTAATATATGAAGTGACGACCTGGTAAGACATGCAGTCGATCTATGTAGGTGACGAAATTCTTTGGAGAAAGCCTATGTTCAGCAGTGGATTTGCGAAAGGATGTAATGGTGATGGTGGTGATGAAAATGATGATGTAAACTGCGCAGTGCAGAAATAGTTTACTAGCGTGATGATGAATACGGAGCCCGTATACTCTCGTTCTGTCATTCACCATTATCATCATTACAGCCTGTCAAAAGTCTACCTCTGATCATAAACCTTCCCCATAGATTGCCTATTACAGAAAGGAAATACGCCATATTTTGAGCTGTTATAAGTAGCGGCACGAAAGTCTAGCGGTGACCATAATTGTGCATAAGTCGAGCTGATTGGCTCGTGCAATCGTTCGCACGCGCGATTGGCTCTCCAGTCGCATTCGTGCAATTCAATTCGTGGGCGTCCCCTAGACTTACGTGCCGCGACTTGTATCAGGAAGTTTCTACTGCCCGTTTCTTCTTTATTTCCTTTTGTTTTGACTATAACCATGAGACAATTTGAGGAAGTCGATTCTCGTATATCGCCACCACATGGCAACGTTCGGCTAGATGTCAAAAAGGCTTTATTAAGCTCATAAAAGTGCAATCGGCCATTGTGATAGTAATTATCGTTCGAGAAGGAAAATTTTCTTCAAGTGCTATTAGTAGCGTTAGCATGTAATACAATGCGCAAATAATAAATTAATTACGGAACAATAGCAGTTCCACTGTAAAGTACGTCTTTATTACACTCATACGTTTTCTTAATTATCCTTTGGATATTATGTTTTTGTGCTTACTCCCTTTGTGGTAAAAGGATTCTAGGTTACAATCGGATACAAAAGCCAAGTTTCGCTTTTGTTTAAGGTAGTAATTAGCTAGTAGGTTTAGATTAATTATATTTCCGTGCTAGGAATCTTATCCGACTCGGGGTGTCTGGTTGGGTCAATACCTTTTACCTAAAAAGCAAACCATTATTGTGTTCCTGTTCCGCTTGAATATTCTGTAAAATAACAAAATTTTGAGCTTAAATGTATAATAACTATAGGAATAACCAGCGACGGGGAGTATCGTCAAAGGTCTTTGACATCTGATAAAGAAATCGTGCATACGTTTGCCAAGTCGAATATTGCAAATCTTTCGTACAAGGTTCCAACAGTGTACTGCTATGGCCTGATGAACAAGAACCATTTTAACAAGTTTTTGTCTCTATGATTGAAAATATGAAACAAAATAAACATAAACATATATAAGCTCTCACGCCCGTCACGCAGAAGGGTAGGCAGAGACTACAGATTTTCACTTGGTACGATCCTGACACAGCACTTTCGTTTCCTTCACGTCCATATAACAACGCATACATGCTCGTCGGTAAGGGTATCTTCAATATATCGCCAATTCATTCGATATACTCACTTCTGCAACATAAATTTGCTTTGTCACTCTTAAACTTAGACTTTTATTTGATGAGATCCGGACACATCTCTTTCGCTTCTTTTATGCTCATGTATCTATCTACCCGTCGATTATAGGTACGCTTAACTTACCACTTATTTCTGCAGCTTAAATTTACTTTGTCACTCTTCCCTCATTCATTCTATCTACGTGTCCAAGCCACGAAAGCTTTCTTTTATTAACCCTAGTCAAAACATATTTTTTTTTTATAAGATAGGGTGACAAACGAGCACACAGTCCACCTGATGGTAAGTGGTTGCTGTGACCCATAGACATCTACATCTATCCTCAATAAAGAATCAAAATGCAGATGCGTTGACACGGGAGTACGAAGATGGAATGCCTCTTTTCCAGTAAAAGGGTCTCCGGTTCTCTACACTCACCATACGAAACACAGCAGTGTTAGCTGCTACTTTACGCTGGTATTCTGTGAGAGCGTGGTCCTTCCCGGTCGAGCCGACCCCATTCGTGCTACAACTATACTACTAATATAGCTGCAGCATGGCTCTACCACGTATAAAACATCTTGCAAACCACACTTTTTTCTTATCACACAATTTCTCATAGAATCATTTAGAGTTCTCTCTAATATACTTCTTAATGACCGCATTTCTACAGTAATAATGTTACTGTCAAGCTTCTGCTACACCCAATTTACACAACCATAGAAAAAATTATATTTATGTGTACACCACTCATATATTGATTGATTTTTAACTTGCAAAATCGCCCACTGGAATGATGTTCTCTACAGAAATAGACGATTTATACTGAACACGTCTAGACGGTTTATTTATAACGGGATCGAAAAGGCATCGTATTCTATATCATATTCTCGTAACATACGGGTAGTATTGCAAAAACAAAATTATTTAATTTACAAAATTATTTTCCAGAAAACAACAAGACTCAAATCGGTATTTGGCAAGACATCTACCACAAAAGGTTTTGTTTAAAGGTTGTTTTGTAAGCAAGCAGTCCACCTGATGGAAAGTGGTTGCTGTGGCCCATAGACGACTACATCTATCCTCAATTAAGAATCAAAATGCAGATGCTTTGTCACTCCTCAGGACTAAGATGAAATGTGATTCCAGTGACAAAAATATCCTGTTATCTACATTCACCATACGAAACACAGCAGTATTAAGTTGCTTTTTTACGCTGGTATTCTGTGAGAGCAAGGTTCTTCTCCGGTCGAACCGACCTATTCGTGCTACAACAATAATATACCTGCAACGTGGCTCGACCACGTATGAATATTAATGAATTTGTAAGGCCCTTTACCTTGAACTGGCCGCTGGGTAAAAAGTTTACTTAAAATTAGTAGTATTTAATATTAATTGATAGGGCAATTTGATAAAATCTCAATGAAAAAACAATATATGTGAAATATATCTCTGCATTAGGATTCTACTTCGATCACCTATTATTTCCTCACGTTAAAAAAAGTAAGTCAGTGTAAGTGAGCAAGTGACACCTAAAACCAGGATTCGAATCAAATCACGTATCTTCATCAACATACGCCCGATGTTCGTCAAAGGCATTCCGGTCGTTTCACACAAAAATTGTACAAAGGGATCACATATTATTTAACTTTCAACGACCGTAGCTATTTATAACAACATTTCATTTAGACGCGTTTCTGTGTTTGGTTTTCGTAATGAAGTGGGGCTAAATAAATGAAATAAAAAATACAATAAATCATATGCCATTAATAATGCCAGCTACAATGAAAGCCTCTTTTTCTGCCTTGCAGTCCTCAATAGGTACCAACCACTTATATATTAAAATAGCAATATCAAGCAATATTGTGTTCTAGTATCAAGGGTATAGAGTACCAGTACAATTACAGGCTTTGAGACATTTCGTCTTAATTTTTAGAGGTGAGTACGAACTAGCTATTCTTGTTTGTACTTTTTTATAGAATAAGGGTGACAAACAGAAACAGAAACAGAAATTTATTATATTATATATATATAGTAATATAGTTTATATATTATATTATATTATATTATATTATATAAACTATATACCCCTGAGGAGTTAGATGGAATGCCTCGTTTCCCGTATCAGCACAGTAAACCATATTCGTTTTCATTCGTTATATATATATATATAACATTCAACAGTTTCCAGTTCTGCCTACTGCGTAGTTTAAAAAGGCCCATATCGACTAGGGAATTAACAAATAAATAATGGAGGTTTCTTACTATAAGCCCTCATCCCTTTATGTATTTTTAGCCGATTCCAAAAATTGGAGGATATTAACAATTCAACTGTTTTCTCGTTCGTATATTACGCGATATCTTCGTCAATTTCAAACCGATTTTTATGAATCTTTTTTTATTAAATAGGTTATATTCAGGAGTGGTCCATAAACATTTTGAAAAAATGACATTGAGATTGTGATATTCCCTAGTTCACTCAAAAGGGTAAGAAAAGTGTTTAATAAATTAGTTTTGTTTAGTTTTTTGAAGGCTTTTACTTTTAATTAAAAGTACTTTTTTTTTAAAAAAAAGTAAGAATTCGAAATACGACTTTATTATAAAATAGCCTTCTAGTTCTACCTTATCACGCACAATTGATCAGTTTTAAATCCGATTATACGTATATCTGTATATCGCTGGATCCTTGAAACGCGACACGCTTGCTATTTTTGTCACGTCACCAGTTTTGCTAGGGTTGTCAGCGTCTCCTTTCATGTTTTAGAGGATTTAATAAAATTCAATAAAATTCTGTTATGCTATCAGTAGTAACATAATTTGTCTCTAACATCTCACGTCACCTCAACGCGATTTTTAAACTATTTCACCTCAACTAGCAGAAGGAATGTTGAATACGCAAGATATTAACTTGTCCTCTATTAAAGATTTTAAATTAGTGGACAAGATCAATTTTTGAGTGTGAAATAGAAGACGTCTGGTAACCCTACCGCTTAGTATGTTCGACATTGTCGTGCTAACTGACATCTATACACACGTGTTATTTCTTGAAACACGCAAGAATAGGAATTATTATTTTTATATCAAAGTGGGTTGAAGATCGCAAAAGATTGGACGCGATTGCAGTGTTAATGAGGAATTGCTTATTTATATGTACATGACAAAAAATTAAAACTATAGCCTTAGCTACCGCGTATAAAATCTAGTAATCTAGGCGGGTAAGAATACCCACTACCCCTTATCTTCCCGTAGGTGTCGTAAGAGGCGACAGAGGGAAACTGAGGCAGAAGATGGGCAGCAGCATCTTTGTGATAACAGCAAAAAGCAATAAAAAAATTGCGATTGATAACCCGCTCGTCAAGCGTGTCAACTATAGCAATATACCCCCCATGAGCAACGACACTAACAAACGGCCCCCAGTGGTAACGGCAGGGCAGGGGGTGCTAAGAATCTCCGGTGGAGGTTGTGCCACCTACGACGACTCGACCTGGCAACTTATAACGCACGCACCCTGAGGACTGACGGGAAGATCCTGGAGCTGGAAGAAGAGATAGACAAGTTACGCTGGCATATTATAGGATTATCCGAGATCCGAAGAGAGGGGGAGGACACGGTAATCCTCGAATCCGGCAACTTGTTCTATCACCGGGAGGGCGACCATCTGTCCCAAGGAGGCAAGGTCCAAAAATGTCAAAAGGTGTCGGATTTATCGTCCACAAGTCTCTCGTTAACAACGTTGTAAAGATTGGGAGTGTGTCGACGAGGGTTGCGTACCTTATACTCAGAATCACCAAACGGTATTCGCTGAAGGTCATACAGGTTTACGCACCAACCTCGGCACACCCCGATGAGGAGGTGGAGGAAATGTATGAGGATATCTCTAGAGCCATGCATTCCTCAAAACCCACTATACGGTGTTAATGGGAGACTTCAACGCAAAACTAGGCACAAGAGAGAGCGGTGAACTGAAAGTAGGGAAATTCGGAATAGGGCAACGGAACCCAAGGGGCCAACATCTGGCCGACTTCATGGAGAAAGAGGGACTCTTTATGATAAACTCTTTCTTCCAGAAGCGGCCACACGGGAAGTGGACCTGGTCAAGCCCCGACGGTTCGACAAAAAATGAGATTGACTTCATTAAGACGACTAGACGGCAACTGTTCAGTGATGTCTCAGTGATCGCGAGGGTGAAAACTGGTAGCGTTCACCGAATGGTTAGAAGCACACTGAACCTAAACGTTAAGTTGGAGAGGTGTCGTCTAATGAAGTCAACGCTCCGTCCCCCTCGTGCTCTAATCCAAAGTCCCGAAACCTTTTAGCTCGAGTTACAAAACCGTTTTCAGTGCCTAGAAGATTGCAATTCAGTGGACGATATGAATGACAAGCTCGTGCAAACTGTCCATGCGGTCGGAGCTAAGTTTTGCAAGACCCGCCGCAGAAGAACACAAAAACTTTCCGATCACACTCTTAATCTCATGGCTGTTAGATGGAAAATGAAGCTGCAGTCTTCAGTAGATTTGATAGCATACAGGCAACTGAACAGACAGATCTCCAAATGCATGCGGCGCGACTTACGCAACTTTAATACTGCTCGTATTGAAGAAGCGATCAAGCGGAACCAGAACTCCAAAGTCTTTGCCAGAGATCTGTCTGCCAGAAAGAGCCAACTGTGGAAGTTGAAGACCGAAAGTGGCAGCATCGTTTCCGGGACACCTGAGATTTTGAGTGAGATTGAAAGGTTCTATGGGCAGCTGTACACATCATCGTTGGAGCCACACGCAAGTGTGAGTAACGATCCAAGAGCAAGTCTTATCCGACACTATTCCGATGATATCCCGGACGTCAGTCTGAGAGAGATTAGAATGGCTCTCCAGCACCTTAGAAACGGCAAGTCGGGGACTTGCCGTTTCTAAGGTGCTGGACTTGTCGGCGAGGATGGAATTACAGTGGAGCTTCTGAAAGCGGGTGAAAAACCGGTACTCAAAGTCCTTCAGAAGCTCTTTAATTCCGTCCTCCATGGTGGCACTACTCCGGAGGCGTGGAGCAGAAGTGCGGTGGTCTTCAAGAAAGGCGACAACGCTTAAAGAACTACAGACCGATTTCACTTCTGAGCCGCGTCTACGTGCTGTTTTCGAGAGTCATTACGAATCGTCTCGCATGCAGACTCGAGGACTTCCAGCCTCCGGAACAAGCCGGTTTCTGAAAAGGTTTTAGCACCATAGACCACATACATACCCTTCGGCAAATTGTACAGACGACCGAAGAGTACAATCTGCCATTTTATCTTGCGTATGTGGACTATGAGAAAGCCTTTGATTCCGATGAAATTTGGGCGGTGCTGCAGTCCCTTCAGCGGTGCCAAGTGGACTGTCGGTATATCGAAGTGCTGAAGTGTTTGCACAGTAGGGCTACGATGGCTATCCAAGTACAAAACCAGAGTACGAAACCTATCCAACTGCAGAGAGGTGTAAGACAGGGTGACGTAATATCCCCGAAACTCTTCACCGCTGCGTTGGAAGACGTTTTCAAGCTACTGGACTGGAAAGGATACGGTATTAACGTCAATGGCGAGTACATAACTCACCTTCGATTTGCCGCCGATATAGTCCTTATGGCAGAATCGCTGGAGGACCTAAGCTCTATGCTCAATGACCTCAATAGTGTCTCCCAACGGATAGGTCTTAAGATGAACATGGACAAAACAAAAATCATGTTTAACGTCCATATCACACCTATGCCGGTAGTTGTTGGGAGCACTAAGCTCGAAGTTGTTGACAAATATGTTTAACATATAGTCCTACTAGGTAAGTCCAACTTCGACCGAGAGGCCAATCGACGGATTCAACTCGGCTGGGCAGCGTTCGGGAAATTACGACACATCTTCTCGTCAGACATACCTCAAAACTAGATTGTACAATCAGTGCGTGTTGCCAGTGATAACCTATGGATGTGAGACGTGGTCCTTCACTGCTGGCCGTATGAGGAAGCTCAAAGTCGCCCAGCGAGCTATGGAGAGGGCTATGCTCGGCGTTTCTCTGCGTGATAGACTTAAAAACGAGGATATCCGCAGTAGAACTAGAGTAACCAACATAGCCCAAAGAATAAGTAAGCTGAAGTGGCAATGGGCCGGCCATATAGCTCGAAGAACCGACAACCGATGGGGAAAAAAGGTTCTCGAGTGGCAGACTCGTACCGGTTGGCGAAGTGTAGGGCGTCCACCCACTAGATGGAGTGGAGCGACCTAGTAAGACATGCAGGAAGTCAATGGATGCAGGTGGCTCGGGACCGTGCTTTGTTGCGTTCCTTGGGGTTGGCCTATGTTCAGCAGTGGACTTGTGAAGGGCTGTAATGATGATGATGATGATGAGAGCGGGCCGGCATGTTCTCAGAATATCAGCGTAAAATAGCAGCTTAATGCTGCTGTTTTGCATGGTGAGTCTAGAGAGCCGGAGACCCTTTTTACTGGAAGCTAGACATTCCATCTTAGTGATCGTGGGTGATTTGGATTTTGATTCTCAATCAAGGATAAATGTAGATGTCTATGGGCCACAGTATCCGCTTACCATCGGGTGAATTGTGTGCTCGTTTGTCACCCTATTTCTATAACAAATTTATTTCTATAAAAAAAATGTAAGTGGTTTTAGAAAGTGTGAGAGATGTGGTTTTGATAAGCTAGTATTTATATGCACTCCACCTTTGTTCTTAAAAGTAACAATGCATCTGTAGTTTGAAGTCTATTGCAGACATCTATGCGTTACTGCAGCCACTTACCATCAGGGTGACTGTAAACTCAGCTTGTCACATTAATATTTTACACAAATAAATGAAGTCGTTATTGTTAATGTTAAAGCAATAGGAAGATGAGGAAGTATTAATAATTGAAATTAAACATTTAACAAAAAGTAAGACCGACTTTAAAAAAATAAGAAAAATAAAATAATTTCCACACAATAATACTCGTAGTTACGGAAGTCGGTGTTAAAATATATTATACCGCAGAATAAAATATGCTAGCCTCGAGGGTAATCTTCTTTAAATTTAAAAATAAATCTCACTCCTAAGACAACAAGACTTTAGACAACGGTATAGTTGTTACTTGAACTTGCGATATTGCTTAGTCTATATAAAATATTCAATACAATTATTACTTTGTACATATTAACCAAAGGAATTACCACATTTTATGAGTTCTTTATCAAAGTTTTAAAGCGTCCAAAGTCCATCTTTCAAAACCAATAAGTGACTTTCGACGTTTTAGACAAGAGGAATTACTCCGTCACGAGTCGGACGCTTTTAATCCGCCTTCCAGCCGTTTTAATCCCGCAACTTGACGCGATGAGCCAGTTCTCTTTTGATCCGAAAGTGAACGGTGGTTTTTTGAAGTAAAACTGAAGTACGGATCTTTACTCAACATTAAAGCGAGAAGAATTTATTTTGAGCTTACTGCCAATCGTTCAACACGTGCAGTTTGTGGGCGAATACGCAGAGGGCCTACAGTGACCTGCGTGTTCAGTACAACAGTGTGGGCAGTGTTGTGGAAACCTCGATTGAGCGAATGTTTGCGGATGCTCCTGTGGATGAGTTCTACGTGATCATGCGCATACATGCCGCGTCCATGATGAGCAGGCTAAGGAGCATCACCACTATCTCCTCAGCACATTGGCTGATAAGCTTGATAGGCGAAGCCTGACCAGGTGTTTGTTTTACGAGGGCTTGAAAGTTGAGCTAGTTTTGTAAACTAACGTAGGACAATGCCTTTTCTTACTAACACAATTACTACAGTTATTTGGTAATTTTTTGTTTTGTATATGTATAGGTTTAATTTATTGCATATGGGATAGGCCTGAAATAAAAACCTTATTATATTATTATTATAACTCCACATACATGTCCTCTATATTATTAAGTAAGCAAAGTCATAGAAGGAAATAACGATTTAATGTTAATTAACTTAATTAATAATGAAAATATAACGTCAGGATCAGTTTAAATTAACTAAGAAAAAAAGCACATAAATAAAAGATGTGTATATCAACTATCTGTCTAAGCGTCCATTAACCATTAACGATCACTAGATTTTTTTAGGTAGTTTAAATTCTTACGTATAGTTTGGATTATTTTGTACTGTAGCATAAAATTTAGTCTTGGTACACGAGTGGCAGAGTTTAATAGCTTTTTCTATTTCCGTTTTCTAAAAGATATATATAATAAATATATAATTATATAACTATAGAAAAATCCCCCCTACGAGGCAATCTATGGGGGAGGCCTATGTTCAGCAGTGGACTTAAATAGGCTATAATGGTAACGGGAATAAATTGCCATGTAAAACGAAGATCAGTCTCAATTAAAGTTAATATCAAATTGTTCCGTAATAAAAGCGAGTTTGCTTATGTCATCTGTAAAATTCTTTTTAACAATGAATGAATACTTCAGTATTAATAAAAAATCAAAAATTTTGCCTCAAACCAAAAACATCTAGCATTTTAATTGAAAACGTTACCCGATTTCATTTTTCAAAATAATTTTTCATAACAGAAATTACGACGTAAAAGTATTTTTGTGAAAACTTGAAACGGTTAGTTGTAAGCGTTGCCCGGATGCAAAATTCATCGCTCTGCATAGTTTATATTGAGAAAAGCAACTTTAATTAGGAGAACAAAAAGCAGGCGGGTACTGTACGTACTTGCGAACGAAGAAGTACGAACATGTACAGACAGAACGTACTATATAATGATAGGCTAAGCGTTTAACCTAGCGTGGTGGCGGTGTAAGAATATCAAATTGAAACAGGAAATTGGCAACAGTATCTTCCTGATAACAACTCAATATTATAAGAAACTGTGTTTGCCACCCCGCCTGCCAAGCGTGGTAACTTTGGCAAAATCTTCTCTATGAAGCATACATACATACATAATACATAAACACTCACGCCTGTCACCCAGAGGGGTAGGCAGAGACTACGGACTTCCACTTGGCACGATCCTGGCACACCTCTCTCGCCTCCTTTACATCCATATATCTACGCATACACGCTCGTCGGTTAAGGGTACTCCTAATCTGGCCCATTTCCAATATATCGCCAATTTGGTCGATAAACCTTCGTCTAGGGCGTCCCTTTCCGACTCTGCCGTTCACTTCTGCAGCATAAATTTGCTTTGTCACTCTTTCTTCGTTCATTCTTTCTACATGCACCTTTATACGCTGTAATGAAGATGATGAATTATGAATATATGAGAAACTGACAAATTATTTAAAGTTATGTAAATTTAATATACAATATTGAAAAAATCGCAATTCTTCGAACTATTTGCCTCGTGGCTGCCATTTCATCATCATCGCCTTTCCCAAGGCCAACCACTCAGCCCGATTGACGCATCCAATTGTAGCCAGCCTCATAGCGTTTCATTTTCCTCTGTCGCTTCTCACAACACCCAATAGATGATATGGGGTAGTGGATATTCTTACATCGCCACTAAAGATTTCGACGAGAGTTGATAAAAAAACAGGGTTCCCAAACTCGTTATAATTGTGACCCGCTAATTATTTGGGCACCGCATTAGCCCGCCCGCCCGACCTCGCGCTTGACAGCAGCTGGAAGTCTCGTACCACAAAACTCTGTGCTAGAGGCGATAAGCGACGTCCGTCACACAGATTGCGATACATAAGCGACAGTCGCTATTGCGATACATTTTCATAATACGAGTCACCAACTCTCGCCGAACAGAGTTTACACGGTTAAATATGTCCCCAATCTCGGTTAATTACACAACTAAACGCATGATTTATTCACTCGTGAAACCGAAGAGTAAGCTAACGAAATTTTCCACTGTTTTACTAACCGCAGCTTCCCTTTAGTATCCCCAAATTAATATTGACCGCGTGCTAATACATTGCATCTGCGTTGCGGTTGATCGTGATCTTGCTAACATAATAAAACTAGAGACCCACCCCGGCTACGCCTGGGTCTTGAGATCTATTGATGTGGCGTCATTTAGATTCTTCAGATAATCATCTGAACAACAATAAATGATTTTCAAGATATTCGGATAAAATATTTTTAGCTAAGATCACTCCTGCAATTGCTAAGCTAAATGGTTCAGCAATTCCGAAGATTAGCCCGGACTGAGAGACAAAAATTTTACAAATGTTTATTCTTTGTATTGGTATGCAAATAATCCCCTGAGCTCGATTAAAGGTAGTTATTTCGACATTACAGACTGACATTCCAATCTTATTTATACATAATGGTGTAAATATAACCATTAAGTGAACCCATATAAATATAACCCATTCGCGTGTATTGAACACACTTATTTCGAAAGGATTGTATCTCATATTTTTGCCGCAATATGTAGGTACCGAAAGGAAAATATCGTAAGGTCCATTCACATGTATTGAAGCAAAGCAGCGGCCTAATTGCTTCCATAACGATTGTGAAATTCAGCAGCTGGTATTAATCAATTATTATTTAATAGTGTATAATTGTACCGTGTAGTGGCAGTGTAAGAATATCGTCAGCAGCTGGTATTAATCAATTATTATTTAATAGTACCGTGTACCGTATAGTGGCAGTGTAAGAATATCGTCAGCAGCTGGTATTAATCAATTATTATTTAATAGTGTATAATTGTACCGTGTAGTGGCAGTGTAAGAATATCGTCAGCTGGTATTAATCAATTATTATTTAATAGTGTATAATTGTACCGTGTAGTGTTAGTGTAAGAATATCGTCAGCAGCTGGTATTAATCAATTATTATTTAATAGTACCGTGTACCGTATAGTGGCAGTGTAAGAATATCGTCAGCAGCTGGTATTAATCAATTATTATTTAATAGTGAATAATTGTACCGTGTAGTGGCAGTGTAAGAATATCGTCAGCAGCTGGTATTAATCAATTATTATTTAATAGTGTATAATTGTACCGTGTAGTGTTAGTGTAAGAATATCGTCAGCAGCTGGTATTAATCAATTATTATTTAATAGTGTATAATTGTACCGTGTAGTGGCAGTGTAAGAATATCGTCAGCAGCTGGTATTAATCAATTATTATTTAATAGTACCGTGTACCGTATAGTGGCAGTGTAAGAATATCGTCAGCAGCTGGTATTAATCAATTATTATTTAATAGTGTATAATTGTACCGTGTAGTGGCAGTGTAAGAATATCGTCAGCAGCTGGTATTAATCAATTATTATTTAATAGTGTATAATTGTACCGTGTAGTGGCAGTGTAAGAATATCGTCAGCAGCTGGTATTAATCAATTATTATTTAATAGTACCGTGTACCGTGTAGTGGCAGTGTAAGAATATCGTCAGCAGCTGGTATTAATCAATTATTATTTAATAGTACCGTGTACCGTGTAGTGGCAGTGTAAGAATATCGTCAGCAGCTGGTATTAATCAATTATTATTTAATAGTGTATAATTGTACCGTGTAGTGGCAGTGTAAGAATATCGTCAGCAGCTGGTATTAATCAATTATTATTTAATAGTGTATAATTGTACCGTGTAGTGGCATTGTAAGAATATCTACTACTATCTACTAACCCATATCATCATGTGAGTTTTTGAAATTGAAAAATAATAAAAACTGCGGTTGCCACACCATTAAATTATGGCAAAATCCCCCTGAAAGATGCCCCCCTATGAGGCAATCTATGGGGAAGGCCTTAGTTTAACAGTGGTTCAACCTTTATATGCTGTAATGGATGATGCATGGATGGAATGGTGTATCATTTTAGATGTAAATTTGTCATAACAATCAAACTATTCGCACTGGTAAAGATCACAACAACGTTCCGCCGTCACACTTTTTACGGTTTTAATTATTATTCAAAAATAGAACCACTAGAAAAAAAAAAAAAAAACAAAATAAACATTCGAACTGGGGAAAAGATAAACAATAAAGAGCAAGTTTTATTTTAGTGTGATGTTAATTTTAAAACTTACGGGAGCCATCTCTAAGAATCAAAATGGGAATTTTCGCTTCTTTTGAAATCAGATTTGAGTGTCAAACACCTGTGCTACAATGACTCGTAACAACAACATTAAAACATATGGCGTAAAATCAAGCCTTTGCAATGGCTACATAACAATTTAAACTTTAAACACAATCAGGGCACCGTCCGTAAGACGCGGCCGGTCGGAGGTACCCACGTTTCAGAAACACTAAGGATAAATTCTTAATGCCATATACGCTACCTTTCCTAACATCGCAATCTCGAAATAAATGTTTCCATATTTAGCCGTGGAAATGAATTTTCAAGTTGCACGCTAGCGAAGACTTTTGGCCTTCGCTATGCATGCATAACAGTTTATTTTCGGCTCGGGAAGTGATTTTAACTTCATTCATGTTTAAGCAGCACAGTGTTTTGTATTCGTTTACTTAAAATACTAGACGTGCAGTAGCGGCGTAATATAATCCATCATCTCAGTCATCTCGTGTATGTCAACAAGTGGTAAAATTAAACATTTTGTACAACCGACTTCAATCATCAATGTAGTCGAAGTCAATTAAATACGCATTATTAAGGATAACTCAAAAACTACTGGTCAAATCTTGATCAAATTTATATGGGACCACACGACAAGCACCAGCTTATAAATAAAAAAAGAATCATCATAATCGGTTCACCTAGAAAAAAGTTCTAGAGTAACACACATAAAAAAAAAACAGTAGAATTGAGAACCTCCTCCTTTTTTTGAAGTCGGTTGAAAAAGCAGTTATGTAGAATGCCAGAAAAATCCAGAAGAGCAGCGCAGCAGCAGGAGCAGTTTGGAACTGCAATCATCAATCCGCCTGTCAAGCTGATGATTAAGATGATTAAGGCAAGTCCTCCTAACAACGGGACAGGCCCACATCCAGCAGTGGACTGTTACGGGCTGAAAATTATGATAATGGTGATGATTCTTTTACGCGGTAGAGCCACGCTGCAGCTGTGTTATGATTGTAGCACGAATGGGTCGGCTCGACCGGGGTAGGAACACACTCTCACGGAATACCAGCGTAAAATAGCAGCTTAATGCTGCTGTGTTTCGTATGGTGAATGTAGAGAACCGGAGACTCTTTTTACTGGAAACGAAGCATTCCATATAGTCCTCAGGGGTGACAACGCATCTGCATTTTGATTATTAATCGAAGATAAATGGAGATCTCTATGGGCCACACCATCCACTTACCATCAAGTGGACTGTGTGCTCGTTAGTCACCTTCATTATGTTAAAAAACTTAAAACACACAAGTGTTATACAATATATGGTCTTTTGTATATATATTGTATGTTTAACGGCAGGAAGCTGACGGATGTTTTTTTTAAATCATACAATTTTAGCGTGGAATTCCCTCAATGATTATTATATTTATATTTCCGACGTTTTTAGTGCTGTGCTGAATCCATGATCATGAGGGCGGTGATGGTATGTAACTGATGTCATATTTAACCCGGGGTACCATCAGTTTTAATTATTATAATCCTATTACCACTTCATTTCAAATACGAACAAGTCAATATGCTCAATAATAAATAAGTAAAACTATAGTAAGTAAGCTCACTTAAAGATTTTTAAACACTGATAGTGGAGATTTTGTAAGTGTTGCTAGAAACCAATATCATATAACACGACCAACGGGCGGAAAATTCTTCACGGAAGAAAATATTCTAATTTATTAGACATGCCTTCAATAAATCAGCTTTTAAAATCGTTCATTTTCAATTTTCAATTTCACAATTCGAATTGTTCACGTACTTCAAGGAAATTTAAAAGAAGCGTCTAAGCCACTTAAGCACACTTTTACATGTAGGGGATTTTTACCTAGAATTTATTTGCCAATTTTAATGCGATAAAAAACAACAGTCCGACAAAAATAAAAAAATGTTTTTTTGGGAATTCTGTTAAAAAAGCTCTACTATAGAATAGATTAACATATTAAGGCACAACAACAGTGTGCAAAAATAAATTGCTTGCAATTTCAAAAATATTAATTTATATTCGACATTTGTTTATAAACGAAAGTTTAACATGACATTTTGGAAAATAATAATATAAGAGTTTAAACAAAAACTTAAACAACGCATTGATCATGAGCTGTGATGATCTTGATAATTATTTTATCTTATCCTGGTGATCCTGATCAGGATACTAGGATAAAGTTATTAAATTATTGTATTGTCATCGGTCCTTGATACGAATGCAAATTTTCAAGTCTATCGGCCGTCTATAAGTTGGTGAAAATTACATTAAAAGATTAATAAAAGCGTGTTAAAAATCAAAGACTATAATTTCTTGCTGGTTCTTCTTTAAGGTCTTGATTTCCTAATCGGTGTAGATTTTGACGATCATAAGATCTCTTTACTCAAGACTAAATGGAATAAAAAGTTTTGACATTGACTTACACTTTGAAAAAAAAACATATGGGAAGAAATAAGAGTCTTTTAAATCCAAAGTACAGCGGTCTCTTTATAATTCAAACGATTTAAATTTGTATTCTCGAAACAGATTCATAATAATTTAACGGAAACTGAATCCTGATTTATTTATTCACTTCGGGCCATAAGCGTAAAATAACAAAGTTAACCACCGTTCCACAAACCGTTGCCTCCTCCATACCGGCTAGTTGTCCACGGTCCATTAATAATTAAGCCGGGCAACGATACTCTACGGTTTTACTTGCGGTCAACCGCTAACCCTCCAAATGGTCTTAAAATTAAAGTTAAATATGATAGGATTTTAACAATTACTTGTTAGAGTTAAAACTTTGTAAACACGCTATTTTAAGGTCAACGACACTTTAAAACAATTGTTGAAATAGATTAATATTGAGGTAAATGAATAAGATATTGTATTTTTTCTTGCAATTGCTGTCACTTGGAGACACTCCGTTATCATCGATTATATCGTGGTAGAGCCACGCTGCAGCTATATTATGGTTGTACCATGGAATGGATCGGCTTGACATGTGGGTCGGACGACGAAAAGACCACGCTCTCACAGAATATCAGCGTGAAATAGCAGCTTAATGCTGCTGTGTTTCGTATGGTAAGCGTAGAGAACCGGAGACTCTTTTTCCTGGAAACGAGGCATTCAATCTCAGTCCTCAGGGGTAACAACGCATCTGCGTTTTGATTCTTAATCGATGGTAGATGTAGATGTCTCTGGGCCACAGCATCCACTTACCACCCACTGGACTGTGTGCTCGTAGAGCTACGTTCTTAAAATTTGCACACATCTAATAACTGGGGAACATAGTTTTTTCCTTCATAACTTTCTAATTTTTTAAAAACACAGCCCTAGAAATTTCTAGTACATAATTAATCTGCACCCAGATAAATACCCAGACCCTGAACAATTACTTGTCAGACATATCAGTAGTTATAATTTTAACTTGCGATTGTTGTCACTTGGTGAAACTTCATACTCATTTTTGTGATTTGGTTAAGCACTTGTACCTAATCAAGTGTAGAAGTCCTTATCCTGAGCACAAATATATGAGTAGTTATTGGTGCAGAAAAAAAAGCCGCGGCGAGCTTAGCCAGTGCGCTATCGAGTCGTCTAATTCATAAATGACTGGATTTATACGAATTCTAAAATAAATATTTTCAAATAAACCATTGCAGTTATAATACTTGTTGGAGTCAATTATCCCATTGATGTTTCTTTTCAATCTTCAATTTAACGTACCTGAAACAAAAAAAAAGAAATTAAAAATTAGCTGCAAGAAAAATTAATCAAAAAACGCAAGCCATAAATATTCGAAGGAAAATTCGGATACTTATGTGATTAGACTGGAAAACAGTTTTTAATCCTTTTTTATAATGTAAGAGTGAGAAACGGGACAAAAGTCCACTTGCAACTAACATTAGATACGGCATTTTCACTCGACTGCCGCAGAAAGAGGGTAATGTTTTTCAATTGTATGTATGTATGTGTGTCTGTCTGTCTTTTTCCTGTCTGTCTGTCTGTCTTCCTTTCGTCCTCTCCTTGTAGCCTAAACGGCTTGATGGATTTTAACAAATGGTGCGTACATGTGGATGTGACATATTATGTTGTAAATTCTGATATATAACAATTAAAATGTTTGTTTTTTCGTATTTTTTTCAATTTTCATTTCATATTTTGTCAACTTATTGCTTGCATTTGCGCGAAGTTATGGGCATAGTACAATTAACTTACATTAAACTTACTATTCTATACTATTCAATTTCAATAAAGGTATTATCATTCCTAATTAAACAATATAACCTCTTCCAAATTTAAAACAATATTTCCACAATTATTTCTTCTGCGGCAGCAATGCGCCGGGTACCAGCTAGTATACTATAATTTTTACACAATCGGGTGTTTTTAATCACGTTTTAACCATTGAGCATTTAAACATTTGCATTTCTGAAGAATACGGAATCTCACAGTCCGTTAAACTGACTCTAACACCTTTCAAAAGAGAGCGCAGTAGTAACAGAAACAGAAACATTTTTATTCAATATAGATTATAAATAATACTTATTGAAAGTCACTCTTTTGTCTAATTACCACTGGTTCGAAAAAAAAACCTCTGTCCTGGGAAGAACGAGCAAGAAACCCAGCGGGACTTTTTTTTTTTAAATAACAGCTTACAATCATGTATGTTACACAATTAACCACACAAAACAAATTAGAAACAGCCTGGCAGCGAACACCTCATCTCAGTCGATGCTGTTTCGTGAAAGAAATAGATTAATTATGGTAAGCATCGCTATCGCTATATACATCCAGCATTTATTAGGATTCGAACACAGGATCCACAGTTAAACATTTAGGTAAACTAACCAGTGCTGAGGTCATCAATGTTTTTAAATAAAGAGTAGCTTTAGGCAATTACTTCACACCGTAACAGCTACTGGGAAAATAACTAATGTGAAGCGATCATTACGTACATTAAGTTCAAAATGAAGCGTTCAAATTAGAGGTCGGAAGCAGAGAACGCGTTGGAACGATTTATTAACCTACTTTAGAAAAGATCAGCGTTTCTTTCATAGGTGTATAAAAACTGAAAAAACATACTATTAAATTTTTTTATATGTTTAGTGAACTGGAAAATTTAAACATACTATTTTCCACTTCAATAAACTAAATATAATTTGGTAATCATCGGATCTGAAAAATTCTAAACTTATAAAATTGATTTAATAAAATCGACTGATATCTTACTTAACACGTACAATATGTACAATATGAACATAGTATATTATATACGGGGGTTGAGTGTAATTGCAGTCGCAGTTTGCTGTTAACTTTGAGAATTATTTCATAACTAGCGATCAGCCCCGGCTTCGCACGGGTGATTTCTGGATCTCGTCAACAGCGCCACCTACCGGGTCCAAATGTGAATCTCAACCGTTCTCGAAAACTTAATCACACGTTTTATACGTGGTAGAGCCACGCTTCAGCAATATTAGTTGTAGTACGAATGCGTCGGATCGACTGGGGAAGGACAAAGCTTAAGGAATAGCAGCTTAAGCCTGCTGTGTTTATGGTGTGGAGTGTAGAGAAACGGAGACCCTTTTTACAGGAAACAAGGCATTCCATCTTAGTCCTCAGGGGTGACAACGCATCTCTCTCTCTCTCTCTCTGCATTTTAATTCTTAATCTATACTAATATTATAAAGAGGTAAAGTTTGTAAGTTTGTGAGTTTGTTTGTAGGAAGTAATCTCTGGAACTACTGAACCGATTTTAAAAATTCTTTCACCAGTAGAAAGCTACATTATTCCTGAGTGACATAGGCTATATTTAATTGTGATTAATAATATTTTTTAATGTGAAATAACAATATTTGTCAATCAATTCCGAAAATAACTCCTAAACACTCAGTACTAAGAACCACACAAGATAATTTCATCACAAGTAAAAATGTTTGACGCCCAACAAAGAGGGCACGGGTCAGCTGGTCTAGGATAAATGTAGATGACAGCATCCACTTACCATCAAGTGGACTGTGTGCTCGTTTGGCACCCTTATTCTATAAAAAAAACCTCACAGATTTCATAAAAAATCAAAAAATCGGTCCAGCCGTTTAGGAGGAGTTTAGTTACATACACACGGACAGAAAAATTATATAATAAATAATATTATGCAAGTATTATACATATTAACCTTTCTCTGAATCATTCTGTCTATTGATGAATCAAAATCCGTTGCGTAGTTTAAAAGATCTAAGCGTACAGACGGCGGCAAGCGACTTTATTTTATACTATGTAGAGATACAAGAAGCTAAAGTTCCTTTGCTATAATAACGGACTAAATGTTGAATAATTATTTATTCGTTTTTTTGTACCAAGATGAAGATGAAGAAGAGACAACACACTCATAAAATTAACTAAGAATATCCACTACCCCATATCGTCCCATGGGTGTCGTAAGAGGCAACAGAGGAAACAAACCAGGAGATGGACAGTAGCGTCTTCCTCATAACAACTACCAAATAGAAAACTGCTGTTGCCAACCTACCTGCCAAGCAATGGCAAATATCCACCCAATGAGACAATCTATGGGGGAGGAATATGTTTAGCAGCGGCCTTTTGCAGGCGACAACAGAACGGTAACACACAAAAAATATACAAAACAGGACATCCAGTTAAACTAGTTTTAGGGATTTATAGCGTTTAATTTTTAACCCACTTCAAAAAAGGAGGAATCTTTTATTAACCGACTTCAGAAAAGGAGGAGATTCTCAATTCGTCGGAATCTTTTTTATGTATGTTCACCGATTACTTGAAGACGTCTGAACCGATTTGAAAAATTCTTCTTTTTGTTTCAAATACTTTCCATTTAAATTTCATGAAAGCGGTCAAGCGGTTTTTAAAAAACCAACAATAAATTATATTTATATTGAAGTCGGTTGTATAAAATTTTTAATTCGACCACTTGTAACTTATTTTCGACGTTCCGAGCGCTTTGCAGCACCCACCAGTCTTAGTTAACCCGGGCTACCTTCGACTTTTAAACTACACCGAATGTGCTTATCTTGAAGTCTTACAGTGGTATGCCTGGGTTTAGATTTTAGAATACCAAGAAAAATAAAAATAAAATTAAACTCGATAAAATCAGTACAATTAATTTAGAAGATTACACTGTTAGATTAGCAGTATAAGAAGCAAAATTATTATGTACAAAATTAAGCTAACACCTGTGTACGCATATACCAATGGCTTTGTTTAAATATAATTTACACAAAAGATTACATTAAATCTTTTTAATTTAGGGCAGTAAGCAGAGATTTCCATGATAGAGCACCAAAATACTGAGCTAAAAACGAGGCATCAATCTTTTTTACAATGGCGGCCCTAAGAAGCAAATAACATTACCGTGAAAGAGCGCCTACTAGAATAAAAATATATTTTATTCCAGTCGCTAACTACTCTCGAATTTTAATCCACCAACTAAAGGGAAATGAAACTCTGCTAAAATTATTAAAGTGGTATTATTTCATCTTTATATCTGTTGCTTTCGGCTCAAATAATTTTTGCAAGTCGTGATACTAACCACGAATTTCCACGTTAGTTAGTAATGCTCTCTGAATGTACTCGTAGCATTATTTCATAATTACTTAAGGGATTTTTTTAAATTATTGTATGTAATTTGTTTGAATCTTGGAGAGGGATTGTGTTTAGGTCGATCTTTCACTGTAAAGAAAAATAAATGCGACTTTCAATACTACGTTTTACGTGGTAGAGCCATGCTGCAGCTATATTAATAGTATAGTTGTAGCTCGAATGTGTCGGCTCGACTGGGGAAGGACCGCGCTCTCACAGAATACCAGCGTAAAATAACAGCTTAATGCTGCTTGTTTTTACTGGAAAAGAGGCATTCTATCTTAGTCTTCGCGGCTGATAACGCATCTGCATTGAAATTCGCAAACGAAGATGTAGATGTCTATGGGCCACAGCAACACTTACCATCAGGTGGACTGTGTGCTCGTTTGTCACCCTTATTCTATAAAAAAAAAAACTACTAAGGTTAGTATATGATCGTTACCGTTAAGCTATGTCTACACGAGTGCGCTTTCAATTTCGCTTTCATGTTCACTTTGCGTTTCAACTTTCAGTTCGTCTTGCATCAAGCGCTGTGCCAATAAGACGCATGCAGCTTGTCGTCTATACTCGTGCGCTTGTCGCATGCAACTCGTCTATACCTCACGCGCCTCCGTTAGGCAAACCACGAAGATTCGTAATTATCTTCTGTTCCGGAACCACTCCTTTTCATCGTAACTTTTTGATATTCCTTTGAGAAGTATGACCTTAAACTCTTTATCTTGTTTGTAATCGTTTTTACATCATAATTATATTTTTGGCTCAGATAAATCAACGCGTCGTATCTTTATATTTTATTTGTGTAATCTTTGTGCTTGTGGTGCCACAATACTTGATATGTTCGATAATCATCGATAAATTCTAATGTTTAAACTTTGTCTTCCGCAATTTTGTTTACTAAAATGCACGAAATGTTGCATGCGAACCCACCGGTGACGGATCAGCTTTCGCTAGAGGCATGCGCTGTTGTCGAACTAGTTTTAGCGAGTATAGTTACAGGATGGGTATTCCATCTTTATCCTCGGAAGTGACAAAGCATTCTGTAGCCTTCTTTGTTTGAAATTGGCTGCAGGTATCCATGGGCTGCAGTAGCTACCACCATCAAGTGGACTGTAAGTTCGCTTGTCACTTTAATTTTATAAAATAAATAATAATCTATACATAAAAATAAAATTAAAGCGTCTGTCTGTAATATCAAAATAACTGCTCTTTATTGAGCTGAGGGGGTTATTTGCATTCTATTAAGACATGCATAACTAATTTTTTTTAAAATAGTCTGTCCATCTGTCTGTCTGTCCGGTCTAATCTTCGGAATGGCTGAACCGATTGTAATAAAACCTCACAAACAGATGGAGTGCATTACCAGGAATGATGTGGGCTATATTTTATCCGAACCATTGCAGATTTTTTTTGAGAAATCGAAAAATATACATAAAAACTAAATGATCTTTCATAATTATCTTCCATCGAAATAACGCTACATTAACAGGCCAAGCCGGGGTGGGTTGCTAGTGAATAATAAAATATTTAGTTAAAATTTTCATAATATAAAATATCTCATGAATATTTATTTAAATCAAAGTGTATTCAAAATAGAATTTATCCGTTTATCAACTCACAACGAACAGACAAAATAATCTCTGTTTTGACAACTCTTAAAACCAGACAGTTTATAAAATTTTTATTCCAATGCTTGTATGAAATAATAACATATGTTAGATAGGATCTACGAGTAAATTTAATTTTAATTTTTTTATAAACTTTGTTCATTACAGCCAAAGAGATTTAAATATATATGTATACTATATAGCGGACATAGGGAACATTTGCATACAAAAACTTTGAGCTCGCGCGTGTGTGACACCCTCTAGCTAAACATAGCGAAATAGATATAGAATGAGCGAGATGGAAAAAATTCATCTCCCTCGCACTTTTTCTTATCTTGCCATGAAAGAATTATTATTTTAAATGACACTTCATTTTAATAGACGCTAGTAATTCACTTATTTATATTTGTTAATCAATAATATAATACGTTTATCAATAATAATACGAAAGGCACTTCGTTCCAACCGAGTGTTCCACGACACTCACGCATGTTTTTTTATTTAAAAGCTGGTGCTTCTCATGCATATAAAGATCTGGCCAGTAGTTTTTGAGTTATCCTTAATAATGTGTATTTTATTGACTTCGACTACATTGATGACGTTCTCATTTTATTTATATTGAAGTCGGTTGTACAGCATTTTTAATTTTACCACCTGTTGCCGTCAGTAATAGCAGTAAGGCATAAGTAATAGTTACTTATTTCGTTCCAACCGAGTGTTCCACGACACTCACGCATGTTTTTATTTTTATTTTAAGTTGTTATTAGGAATACGTTGATGTCCCAACGAGGTATTTCATAGATGACAATGAGCCACAGTATTCACTACCCATCAGGTGGACTGTGTGATCGTTTGTTACGCTTACTTCTATAAAACGTTTTCTGGACCAATGACCCATAGTCTGTTAACTAGAGATAAATTTTACGCCTTAAGTCAGTCGCTAGCACTTCATCTATCAATCAGCAGGGTAAATTGTCTACAAATAACATTAGCAGAAAGTTGGCATATTTCTCTTTAAGCCCCAGGCTAAAAGAGTCAAGATATTTTTTAAATAAGCCTTTTGAAATTGAAATTCTCTCTCAGCGAACGCTTGGAGTAAACTTGAAGCGGCCAGTTGAGCATTGTTCAGTTCAAATGCAAATTGATCGCTTTGCATATTAATTTAAATTGAGAAAACTTCATTTAATTAAGAAAACAGGAAGTTATTTATGTAATTACAAACGCTCAAGTTTCTTGTACGATATACGACGCTAGTTATTAGTTCATGTTTAAGCAATCTTAACTAAACGAATGATGCTTTTATCCGCGGTAGATGCTGCAGCTATATTATGGATGCGGCACGAATGTGATAGCTTGAACAAAGAAGGGCCACACTCTCACAGTATATCAGTTTAAAATATCAGCTTAATGCTGCTGTGTTTTGTATCTCACCATACAAAACACCTATATCTTAGTCTTCAGGAGTAAACAACGTAACTTTATTTTGATTCTTAATTGAGAATATATGTAGATGTCTACGGACCACAGCGTCCACTTACCATCGGTAGACTGTGAATTCGTTTGTCTCCCTTATACTATAAAAAACCCTGTAGCACAAACTGCCGACCCATAATACAACTACAGGATGTCTCTACCACTTACATTTATATTTTTGAATAAAGTAAACATATAAATCATTACTGTTGCACATCATGGTAACGTAGTTCAGATATTCCATTCAAAAAGCCTCTTCAGGATATAAGATCTCTTTGATTGGCGCGTGGTTCTAACGTGGGTCGAAAAGCTCGCAAATCTTCGACAGTAAAGATATACTTCGTTTTTGTGGGTTTTAAAGTTTTCAATTTAAGTTATTTATCGTTTGAACAGCGCCGATTATCAGTTATACCGCCATGTATCGGATGCTATGAGAACTTTTTAGCATTTCCCAAAAGCCGCCTCTTACGACACCTAAGGAAAAAAGGTGATGAATTCTCTTACGCCGCCATCACAAATGTTACTACATATATATTTTATCTCTTGGTAATGGACTTGTACTGTTGTACTTTAGACACTCAAGTATATTAGCAAATTATCTTTTAAAATAATTTTTAAACATTTTTCACAATATGTTGATGCGCCATATTGTGAAGATTAGTAGTACAGTCGATGACGATAGTATCTCTAGGCGCCTAAGCAGACAGCTTGAGGTTTATGTCACCATCTGAGAACTTGTTTCATCGTTTCCACTAATAGTTTATATGCATTTAATACACAAAATCACACCGCTTTTAGGAGTCAAAATCTATTTCAAATTATTACATAAAAAATAATACAGAAGCATCGATCCGCCGCCGACCAAGTTCTCGCCAAAACTCCCTACATATAATTTAATAGAATTTTTTAAACTATCGACTAGAAGATTTTCACTATGACAAACTATTTTCTGGCGTAAACAGTATTAAATCAACACCGCATCACTGGCCATCTAAAAATACTGACCGGAAGCGATCACATCGGGTCCTTAATTAAGTGTAAAAATAGAGTTCCGAAGTAGATTAAGCGCCGCACTAAACCAGACTGAGGGTAGTTGATTAACTCGTTGCAGATTAATCTTATCAGGGATTAGCTTGTCTATCACGGACGAGTAAGTCAATCTAAATCAAGAGAGTTGTAACTGTAACAGAAAGGTTTCTGTACGTCGCAACGTTTGAAAATCGACGATGAAGAAAGACAGTGTATATTGGTTGTGAAATGTTGGTTCAGTGTCCTTGTTTCTCCTAAAATATTATTATGAGAGCATTATTCTACTAAACCTCTGAATTTTTAAAGAAGCTAATTTTTTTAACTACATATTATATGTCAGTGTTTGATTACTATCCCCTGGTGGTATTTTAATATTTTTTAATAGGATAAGGGTGACAAACGAGCACACAGTCCACCTGATGGTAAGTAGTTGCTGTGGCCTATAGATATCTACAACTATCCTATATACGAATCAAAATGCAGAAGAGTTGTCACCCGTTAGGACTAAGATGGAATGCCTCGTTTCCAGTAATAACGGTATTCGGTTCACTACACTCACCATACGAAACACAGCAGCGTTAAGCTGCTATTTTACGCTGCTATGGTATGTGTATACCATATACACATACCATAGTGTATGGTATGTATTTTACGTGGTAGAGCCATGCTGCAGCTATATTAATAGTATAGTTGTAGCACGAATGGGTCGGCTCCGGGGAAGGACCACGCTCTCACAGAATACCAGTGTAAAATAGCAGCTTAATGCTGCTGTGTTTCGTATGGTGAGTGTATAGAATCGGAGACCCTTTTTACTGGAAAAGAGGCATTCTATCTTAGTCCTCACGGCTGACAACGCATCTGCATTTAAATTCGCAAACGAAGATATCAGGTGTACTGTGTGCTCGTTTGTCACCCTTATTCTATAAAAAAAAATGTGGCGATGTAGCCAAAGATGGCATAAAGCGCCGACTTTGCTTAACAAAAGCCTTCACTCTTGCCTTGAAGACCCCCACATTGCAATCGGACGGAAAGACAGATACTGCCAAATTATTCCACTCCATACTATTTAAAATTTGAAAATATAATGGCAACATGACAAAATTTGACGGCTCCGTGGCGCAGTGGCTTAGCAATGAGTTGCTGCGCTGGGGGGCGCGGGTTCGAATCCCGCACGGAACAAGTATTTGTATGGCCTACAAATGGTTGTTCCGCGTCTGGATGTTTGTCCTTGTGCAATTTATGTTTGTAAACTGCCTCTACGATACAGGAGAAAGTCCTAGTGTGGAGGTAACGTTTTCTAAAACCAAAAGAGGAAAAAGAGAAAACAGTAAATCAGGGTAAATCTATCATAATCCATATTTATCACTATCTCCCTTTAACAGACTGCTATTCAATACTGATGAGACATGTCATCAAATATAAGACGATACTTAAGACATTATTATTATCATCAGTCTGGATAGTTTTAGGTTGATTTATTACGTGATATATAAGTTGGTTATGTCGCCAACCTTTGCTATGTTTTATATTATCCGGCTAGTGGCATTTTATAACAGTGTAGTGGCGGTGTGAAAATATCCACTACCCCATATCAAGCCCCATATCGTAAGAGATGATTAATAAATGATAAACCTGGAGATGGGCAGCAGCATCTTACTGATAAAAGGTAAATAAAATAAACTGCGGTTGCCAAACATGGCAATTATGTCAAACATCTCCCCTTTGAGGCAGTCCATGGCGTTTTTTTTATTATTAAACTAGGCTCACTCTTGACCTCCATCTGGCCCGAGGGCAATGATGAGGTCCACGATGGAGCGAGTTTGCCCAGGAGAAATCTGTTAACACGCACCTTGAAGAGGTTAAGGTTATATGCACTCGGAAAAACAGACGCCGGCAGCATTCCACTCCTTGGCTGTGCGCATTATGAAAGATGACTAATAGCGCTTAGTGCGAATATTCGGAATCAACGGAATCAACCAAGTGTGGATGGTAACCTGCAGTACGTCTGGTATTCCGATAGGAGAATGGAGATGGCGGTATGAGCTTATGAGGCTCATGGGCACACTCTCTCGGCGGATGCCTATGTTCAACAGTTAATTATTGATAGGTTGCATTGATATGGTAATTGATCTTATATTTCCATCAGTCTACTTTTACGAATTACCAAAATATAAACAATACTTATAAATGAAAATCCAAAATTTATTTAAAGAAAAAATATCGTTACTTCACAATATGGGTCCTTAAAAAAAAGGTTTCAAATGATCTTATATAATTTATAAGCGCCTGCTATCAGAAGAACACGAATATTTGAATTTTTGTTACAAAAAATTTAACTGCGCTAGACTCATTTCATCTTTCAAGCCGTAGTTTGGGTTCCGACAATGGCGCTACTTACAACTGTAAAATTCATAACCGCCAGTACTGTGGATTTGCATCGCCCCCCTACGTAACGTTCCATGACCCTACGTGATTTTAAATTCAAATCGAAATATGCCTTCTCGATTGTGGATAGCTCCCGCTTTTGATGTCGCATGTCGGTGCATTGATGATGCAGCGAATTGTGCTGATTATAATATCTTTTCTTCTTAACAATGATGACGTTCCGTTTTTGAAAAATCCTACAGTTACTGGCTGCTTTGATTTGGGTAATTAAAAAAATATGTTCAACGTCGATGCTAAATTTAAACCTTTATCCAAACCTGTTCTTTTAATTTTTAAACTGTTCCTATTACGAAATGAAATAATAACCTCAACACAAATATTTGGAAATACTAGATGCTAGGATTCCTTTTCTGTCTTGGAGTTCGCATGAGTAGGAACCACCTTCTTACCTATTTCTGCCGCCCAATAGCAGAGCTTGTATTGTTGTGTTCCGGTCTGAGCGGCATAGAGAGTGTACAATTAAAGACAGTAAGGCATTCCATCTTAGTTTTCGGGGTGACAGCGCATCTGTAGATTTTTGTACGTAGTTGGCTACAGGTCACCATAGACTGCAGTAGACACTTGCAAGCAGGTGGACTGTAAGTTCGTTGGTCACGGATAATCAGCCAAGCTGATTTGATACGAATAAATTTTGAAAATTTGATATAGCGAGCTAATTAGATTAGTTCAAACTAATATGACATTCTAACGTTAAACTCCTCAGTTCCCCCGTGACCCTCAGGTTCTAAAAGAAACACTCGAAATGATAGGAATGTAAAAACAATTATCAAGCTTTGATTAAATTTCCAAAGGTAAAAAGCAATGCTTAACGAAGTTAAATTGTGATTTTAATACAACCTTTGGCCTCCGACATGTTCATTAATTAAATACTTATCTGGGGGATTGGTGGGTACTCTAATTTATTACGCGCTTATCAACTTGTTTCGCTTTTATAAGGGTCTTTCTGTGCAATAAAAATATATTAAATTGATACAAGAATATTACAGTTAAAATTAAAATTGGACAGCGGAGCGCTAATACTGACCACAACGGTAACTTAAAATATACAATGGAAAGTTATCAACAATTCAGGACATTATACAGTGTGTCCGGTCAGGGACTAGCGATATTCTAGGTACTTATATTAGAACTATTTTAATACACAAATACACTACACACTGAGGTCTAATCCTCTTCCCCTCTTTACTTATTTATTTTTATTTATTTATTAGGAAGCTAACATGATATTGTACAAAGAAATAATGTTTACAATTTTTATTGATTAATCTAAAGTTTAGCACATATCATACTTAAAGGCTAACTTAACATGTTAAAGTAAAATAATAAGTAACGCACATTAATGTTGAAAAACGAAGAAAGGATAACAAAATAACGAAATAATTAATGCATGAAAAAAAAAGAAAAAATTTTTGCTACAATAACTCATGAGGTGCTTAATTTTGTTAGAAAAATGTTTTTAATTTTATTTTTAAAAGTGGTATAAGAATCGTTGAATATGTCAAGATCGACTAATTTAGAAATTACATTATAAGTTTTTAAGGTTCTATTAATTGGAGCTGATAATCCGACATTTGTTCTACAATACCTAGTTTTGAATAAACTATGATTTCTTATTCTAGAATTAGGTCTAGGAACAACATATGATTTTTTACCTAATAGATTATTTGAGCTAATTTTATTGCTAACGATTTTGTGTAACAAGCACAAGTGCTCTTCGATCATTTAATGAAATCATATTATAATTATCTAGTCTTTCAATGTAAGTTAATTGCCTGTGTATTTTGTTATTATCGAAATAAAGGTACATAAGGAATTTATTTTGCACTCGTTTTAACCTATTTATATGTGTTTGATAATATGGATTCCATACAGAAGAACAGTATTCAAGATTACTGAGAATAAAAGAGTTAAAAAGAATTACTTTGTTTTTTTTTTTTAAGTTTTAGTTACCCTTTTAATCAATCCTAAGAATTTCAATGAATTTTTATAACTGGATCTATATGCGTAGTGAAACTTAATTTACAATCAATTAAAATACATAAATCACGAATAACATTTGTCTTTTTTATGACAATATCATTAATATTATAGTCATTATAAATCGGATGGATTTTTTATTAAAAGATATTTGGTAACATTTTTCATGATTAAGGATTACATTATTAAGCTCGCACCAGGAGACTAGCCTATTAATATCATTTTGTAGTAAGTTTCCATCATTAACGGTTTTTATTTCTTTATAAAATTTTAAATCATCTGCAAAGAGAAGTACATCACTGTTCAGGAAACAATTTACTACATCATTTATAAAAATGTTGAATAGGGTTGGCCCCAAGTGTGAGCCCTGTGGCACACCTGAATATGCTATAAATGCCTCAGATTGAAATCCATTTATTACAACCTTTAGCTTTCTGTTGTGTAGGTAAGAAAACACCCATTTTAAAAAGGAGCTGTGGAATCCATAACATTCAAGCTTTTTTATTAGTATGGAATGATTCACGACGTCAAACGCTTTTGAGAAGTCTGTATAAATTGCGTCATCTTGAAGGTTATTGTCCACAGACACACATAAATTATCAATATATTCACAAAGTTTTGAAGATTTGACGTAGTGGACCTCCCTCTCAAAAATCCATGCTGCCTATCAGTTAGTATTGATTTCATGTGCCAATTTATAATTGGACAGATGATAGCCTCAAACGCCTTTGGGAACACGGATAGTATTGATATGGGCCTATATTTTGTTATATCCGTCCTATCTCCGCTTTTAAAATTTGGCACAACTCTGGCCTCCTTCCAAGCGCTTGGAAAAAATCCCTCTTTCAAGGAAGCATTATATATGATGCTTAAAGGGCGCGCCAGGGCTGTTGCACATTTCCTAGCAAAGAAAGGCGGTATATTGTAGGGACCACCGCCTTTATTGCTGTCAAGTTTTTTAAGCTTTGATTCTACTTCCTCTACACTTATATGTATATTAGATAAAGTTTGATTAATACCAACGCACTCAATGTTAGGAATTTCATTTTCTTTGCCTACAGGATAATCGGAGTATATACTTAGGAAATGTATATACTCCATGTAATAAACATATGTCTGTACCATTGGAAAATTTTGTGCATTTAATGTCATATAAGAAGGATATTCACTTTTGTTATTTCTAATCTCTTTTAAATATGAATAAAAATATTTTGGATTACTAATTATATTTTCTCTACATTTTTAATGTGATTTTTGTACCATGAGTGTATTAAGGTTTCTCATCTTTTACGCAGTAATTATATAAGTTTCTGTATTTATTTTTTTCTTTTTATTTTTTTATTAAGTCTTTTGAAAATCAATGCGGGTATTTACTATTTCCTCTCTTATATTTCCTAATATGCCGACCCATAATCTCGTGGGGCTTACAATAAAAGACTTTTAGCATTTCATCAAAATCACCACATGTAATAAAAATTTCATTCCAAGATATTTTTTCAATCTCCTCGATAATAAAATTGTAATCGGCATTATAAAAATTCATTCTTTCATTTATGTTTGTTCCTAGCTGTGAAACTGGAGTACAAATTATACTGATTTCTAGGGGTGGGTGATGTCTGTCTATAGGACTCAAGGGATACGGCTTTCTTTCACTTCGTTAATTATAAATGCACTTTTATTATTACTTAATATTAGGTCAAGAGTTTTGTTAAAAGGATTTCGGACTTGATTAAACTGGTAAAGACGATTTTCGGCTATGAAATCTATAAAGTATTCGTTCATCTTGCCACTATTACTAACAGGAATAAGATATTTTTGACTAGTTTGTTCAGTCCACATTATATTGGATAAATTAAAATCTCTTATTAATATTGTATTGGTTTGCTCAACTGATACACGGGAAAAATTATCACAAAAGCTTTTAAGACACTCATAACTTAATGGTGATGGAAAGTAAACACCGCAAATCGATAGAGTAAAATTTGGTCTACCTGCTTTAAAATCAATGTTAATCCACATATCCTCGTAGTCGCTTTCCCATTTCATAACTCTATAACTTTTAAGCTTCTTTGTAACTGCAATAAGTACGCCACCACTGTCATACTTGGTACGCAAAATAGAAGTTTCTCTGTCAAGTCGAAAAACCACGTATCGTTTATCTATAATTTCGTTATTTAATATACTTTCACATAGCCATGTTTCAGTTAACACAATAATGTCAAATTCCGAATTTAAAATAGCACTATATACCTCATGAGTTTTGGTTTTAAGACCTCTAATTTTTTGATAAAAGACACTAATACAGTTCATCGACTAAACGAAAGTGTAACTGAGTTAAACAATATATTATGTGTATTAAATTCCTAAACAAAAAATAATAATAATAATAAATGGTATGGTTTTAAGAAATTTCGTTAAGGAACTCTAAGTTCTTAACAAGTATTACATCACTAGACGGCGCTTTTCTTAAGTAGATGTTACTATTCCGCGACCAGACGAATTGATATGATTTCTCTTTGGCAAATCGTCAAGCAGCTGCGTATAATGCCTTGGCTTCCGGGGTAAGATGTTCACACACGAAGACGGGCATTTTTTCACCTGCTATTCCCAAATGTGAAGAGTTCAGTTTATCAGACGGATGGGTTTTATTGTAATTTATTACATTAGATAAGAATTTATCTCTCAATAGGGGTGTTGCAAACTTCGCTAAAACCGTTCGTGGACGATTGTTCTCCTTATTCTACTTCGCAATCCGGGTGCATTTAAAAATATGACCTTCTTCCACATAGCTACCTATAGTTTTTCCTATTTGTTGTAAAGTGTTGACTAAGTTTTCACCACGGTATTCTGGTATGCTATGAAATTCTAAATTATTTACTCTTGTTTCTTTTTCCATAATAGTCAATCTGGAATTTATTTTTATTTGATTATGGCGAAGCTTAGTATTTTCATTTTTAAAAGACGATATTTCCTGAATAGCCTCTTCTATTTTTTTTTTGTTGCTTATCGTACATAGACTGTAATATATCCATTTTATTTTTAATTTCCTGTATACCACTTCCTTCCAGCCTAATAGCTTTGAGGTCTGGGCTCACTGAATTCTCTAATATATTACTTATTTCGTCTTGTATCAAGGATATTATGGTATGATTTACAGGTGTCTGCGTTTGTGTGGGAGAAGAATACATTTCATCATTTTTTGTAATTGGAGAGGCCATAAGGCCTTCAGCTTGGCAAACTGAGCATTTAAATAAATTTACACTTAGGGATGTCTTCTTAAATGACGTACTGGTAAAACCAACGCATTGATAGTGAAACAAGGCCGGACAGGCTGTGCATTTAATCTTATCTTTTTGAAGTAGGGTCGTATTACACGAATTGCAAGACATGTTACTTGTATATAAAAGTTTCAATTATATAACTTTCAATGTTGAAAATTAATCGGATATAATTTGTTCAATATAAATTTAATAGTGGGTATATTCGCTTACTTCTCTGCCCATCCAACGCGCTTTGCAATATACAGCTGCTATGGTCGCGCAAAACTGGTCTTAAGCGCCGTGCATTTGAAGGCGCTTACGCGTTCATGTCAACACAGCTAAACAACACTTATTAAATTCTTGGAGAAAAGATTTTCGCACAATATCTATAATTGTTATGATTTATAACTTCACTATTTTAATGCACTAAATAGTTAAAATCCATGGCTTAACTTTAAACACTTCCTTTTAGCTAATTTAACTCTTATTTTCCGACAACTTTTTTTAAATTAAGACGGAGCTAACAAACTGATACGAGATACATTAAGATAGGATGAAAGCCGCAGGTTATCACGTGAAATAAATTATGAAATAATGTGGCTCTTTGTGGCAGCCATTTTTTTTTCTCTTGAGACATTCTCTACGTGTGTACAAAAAAATCATAACTTTTAAAATTTTGGTCTTCACACACAAAGGATTCACATACTCGTAATTAAAAAAAAAAACATTTTAGATCAAAAAAAATTCAAAAATTTATGCAAATCGGCAAATTATTGTAAATTACTGCAAAAACAACCCCGATTACCCTTTTTATTTTTTTACTAGATCGACAGACTTTGAGCTAAGCTACAATAAAACATTAAGTTTACAGCTGTATGCCTATTACTTTAAGAATTATTGTTGTTTGAACATTGCGTATGCGCAAGCACAAAGGGCCTTTGTCGAAACCCTAAAGAGGAAAACATTAAAAACACTAAACTTTCTTATTAGTTTTTATTTAATTGTTTTACAAAATTGACTTACAATTAGAATATTTAAAGTAGTTGCTCAATGTGGTCACCTACAGCTTGTAGGCAAGCAAAGCTCTATGTGACACCTGAGTTGATGAGCGCCTAATCATTTGTAAATCAGATCTTATTTTTTCGGCGACTGACATTATTTTCCTGATAAGTTCACTGGTGTTTGAATCTGTGGCGTACACCCTTTGTTTCATATGACCCCACAAAAAATAATCCAAGGGGATCAAATCGGGTGAGCGAGGTGGCCACGCTACTAGACTTCCGCGACCGATCCATGGCGATGTGCGCAGATGCACCATCAAGCTGGACCCACATACGTTGACGGTATGACAAAGGCTCCATGAGGCTATCAGCAAACCGTAACTCTAGAAACTCCAGAAATCTAGCGCCATTTAATGTAGGAGGCAATTCTAACAGCCCTATCAAACGATCGTTGATTATGCCTTGCCATACATTCACCGAAAATTCGTGTTGAAACGAACTTGGGCGCACCGCTTGTGGATTTACAGAAGCACCAGAGATGATCATTTCTGTGATTTGTAATGCCAGCTCTTGTGAATTTTGCTTCGTCAGTCCACGAACAAAATACAGATCTTGTAGCAAAATCTGTTCCGAGAATGTCTTGGACCCATCGAAAATGAAAAATTCAAGTTCAAATTGAATTGAATTTGAACTTATAAAATACTACTACTTCACTTTGTGACGTCGGGATGCTATGGGACCATAGCAGCACCCATAGCCAAAGCTCTTGAAACTGCGGGAGTTAAAAAAAAAAGTTGAGTCAAACGGAATAAAATCAGTAAAATTAATTTTAATCAATGTGTTATGTTCGCGTAAATATAAGAAATAATTTAAAAAATTGTGCTCCTGAAAGAGCAAGTCGTGTTCAATAGTAAACGAGCCGCCATTAACAAAAACAAAGCCTTACTGCGCTCAACCGAGGATGTAGCCTTAGTATCAGATGAACAGCGGAAGATGAACAAATAACTGTAATTGACTAATGCTCAAATACTCAAACGCTGCTCAATTGTAAGATGGCGATAAGACTCGTGCTGTCTCTATCACTTTAAGTCAAAATGACTGTGACACCACGAAACTTAACATCTTAAAATTGAGTGGCGTTTGAGTATTTGGCCATATAATACATTTATTATCATTTGCCACAAAAAAATACGATGTTTAAATTTAAATTGACAGCTTAATAATTAGTTGTGACATAACGGAACTCAGTCGTAACGCGAAACCCATTACTCTTGCTATTCTGCGACAGCCTTTGCGCATTAACCATACAGGATCTTAAACAAGCGATGAAACACACGTATCTTAAAAGAAAACAAGTCTGTACACATTATTTATTCTGATGGTGTTTTTACCTGTAATATTAAATCAAGAAATACATTTCCGGCTCTTTTCACGTACTGTACGCACACCTTTACAATGTATTATTCGTGTTTGCAATCTAGCAACGCGGGCTGCGGATTAGAGAGAGGGGGCCACTCAATTATTAACAGGTAATCTACGGATTCTGCGTACTTGATACAGTAACGAGGAAAAAAAATTGCTGCAGAATCCTAACAAAATGTACTCAATTCGTGCAGTGGTGCGATTTTAATGTATTTATTTATTTATTTACGTCAGGCAACACAGGCCCATACATACACAAACAGATACAATTATAACTTATATACTTTTGGCCGTGGAATGAAAAGGGGGGATCTGATCTCCCGCCGGGCAAGGTGATCGGCCCAGGGAGCGGCCAACGCTCCGAGTGGTAGTTCTGATTTTTTTTTTTTCTGAAAGTGTACGCTTTTGGCCCTGCGGCCTTTACAGCTTCATCGAATTTAGGCTCGTAAGCGAGGACCTACGAGCTATTGAGTGCAACGATTCTGCCGGCGGCGAGGCGGCGCGAAGCGCCGCGTCGCCGACTGCAGTCCCGTGACACCCCGACCCCTGCTTT
Source organism: Parnassius orleans (assembly GCA_029286625.1). Taxonomy (NCBI): domain Eukaryota; kingdom Metazoa; phylum Arthropoda; class Insecta; order Lepidoptera; family Papilionidae; genus Parnassius; species Parnassius orleans. The sequence continues at coordinate 1,518,675 of JAGSMP010000096.1, read as the reverse complement.
CGGAGTGAGGCTCCTCAAGCTAGGGGGGGGGGGGGGGGCTCGATGTGATTCAAGGGCCCCTCAGAAGGAGGTACGACCCTCGGCTTGAATCACTATCGCAATTTTGTTTACGGGTCGCAATAGTTAGAAACGCCCCGTATTACGGGTATAGAACCTCGTGTACGGGGTGTGTCTGTGACCTCGCGCTCGCCGGCGAGCGCGGTGTGCCCTAGTGTTCTGTGCTAGAGTAGTGTCTGAGTGTGTGTGAGTGTTATTATTCACTAAACTAATTCCCCCTCATATTGAGGAGGGGGTGGTAGTTCTGAGCTATTATATATTATGTTATACTGCTTTACTTCGGAACTTTGATAGCGCGATTTAGGCTTCGATGTATTTAGCTTGTGGCGCGACAACAGCGCCGCCACATACTAAAACATAATTATAACGTATTTAGTATATACTAATACTATATACAACATTTTGGTTCAGATAAAGTAAACTATAGTTATACCATTGAATGAAACTATTTTTACGGATTTTATCACATTTATATTACTTATTGTTAATTCCTAACATTTCGGATGCTTTGCAACACCCTTGGTTTTTATTATATAGGAGAGGGGGCAAACGAGCATGCGGCTCACCTGATGGTAAGTGACTACCGCCGCCCATGAACAACTGCAACACCAGGGGAACCAGAGGAATTGCAGATGCGTTGCCGGCCTTTTAAAAAAGAAAACCTTCAAGGAAAGGCTCTTTTCTTTAAGGTCCTTAAGTCGTATCGGTCCGGAAAAATCGCTGGTGGTAAACTATTCCACAAAGAAGTTGTGCGAGGAAGAAAACATCTTCTAAATCGCACAGTGGTGGACTGAGGTAATTGACGTCCCTATGTCAAAGTTAACCCGGAGAACCTTCTGCTTTTTGATTATCACTTTTGGTCCGATCTATGCGGAATGATTCAATTTATTGCAAAATGATGTGTCCGTAAAAATTGTTTAATTCAATGTGTAGTGATCCCGTTAATATACCGTTACCGTTGCCGTGACAGCCTGTTAAAGTCCACTGCCGACCAAAGGCCTTCCCCATAGATTGCCTCGTAGGTGGGGTATTTGCCATAGTTGCATAGTTTGAAGCGGGTTGGCAACCGCAGTTGCAACAGCAGTTATTAGGAAGACGCTGCTGCCCATCTCCTGATTTGTTTCCCCTCTATCGCCTCTTATAACACCCACGGAATAATATAGTGTTCCCGTCAATATAAGAAATCTTTATATAGTTTTACCAATTACATTAACCAATACATAAGCTATTGTAATACCAGCGACCGAGAATCCATCACTATCAAAAGTCATTGTCGAAAGAATATCCACATACATCCTGAGTGTGTCGTCAGCGGCGACAATGGATAAATCCAAGATTTTTATGGCCTCTGAAAAATAACTGTATCTTAGTGGCCAGCTTCCGCAGAGTCTACTTCACCTGAGGATGCCTCGTGTAGAGGCGAAACACGTGTCGTATTATCGAGAGTGGTGTGTCGTTCCTAGTGTGCTGGTTTTTAGGAGTGGTGGTGCTGGCAGGAGGTCCCCTTCAAACTGGGCAGGACACATCATATTCTTTCTTTAAGCGTAATTAAGCGAATGAAGTTATAACAACTTCATTATAATGAATTTTTTTTTATATAGAATAAGGGTGACAAACGAGCACACAGTCCACCTGATGGTAAGTGGTTGCTGTGGCCCATAGACATCTATATCTATCTTCGTTTGCAAATTTAAATGCAGATGCGTTGTAAGCCGGGAGGACTAAGATAGAATGCCTATTTTCCAGTAAAAAGGGTCTCCGGTTCTCTACACTCACCATACGAAACACAGCAGTATTAAGCTGCCATTTTACGCTAGTATTCCGTGAGAGCGTGGTCCTTCCCCGGTCGAGCCGAACCATTCGTGCTACAACTATACTACTAATATAGCTGCAGCATGGCTCTACCACGTAAAATTTCCGCAAAGTAACGACTGATCCTATTAATTATCTATACATCTATACAAATAAATAAAAGTTTAAGTGTCTGTTTGTAATGTCAAAATAACAGCTTTTTACTAAATGCATATGAAAGTATATACGGTACTTATAACAAAACCACCACATTTAAAATTTTTGTCTGTCTGTCTTTCTGTCTGTCTGTTTGTTCCGGCTAATCTCCGAAACGGCTGGACCGATTTTGACGGGACTTTCACTGGCAGATAGCTGATGTTCTAAAGAGTAACTTAGGATTATTTTATTAGATATATAGGTTCCGGGCAAAAAATTAAAACCCATGAAATCGAATCGTAATAAATTACACGCGGGCAAAGTCGCGGGGAACAGCTAGTCCTAAATATCTGAATAACCATCTCGTATTGACCAGATGTAAAATACCAAAACCAGCGTGGAGATTCCACTTTAGGATGAAAAAATACGTGACGCGTGGAACTGCTATCAATAATTCTTTTCCCAACGTAGGAAAGGCTAAAAAGGTAGAAAAAGCTAAATGCCAAATTCTTTCGACTTCGGTAATTATCAGTGGATATGAAAATGTATTGTATATTATATGTATGATTAAGGTTTTCGTCGTCAATTACATTAAAATATTATAACTCTATATTTAATAATTGTATCGATTTGAGCAATAAATTTCGTTGTTTTTACTTCGACAGACAAATAAATAATTCCTTTCACAAAACACAAAACAATCGTAAAAAGTAATGAAACATCAGAGGGAAAATACAATATTGCCGAGTTATTTCCGGCAAGAACAGAGTACTGTAATATATGTACGTCGAGACGTCGATCACTCCGCTTGGAATTTAATGTTGGACATAATATATACAATATTAACATTCCTTTCACAGTAAACGTACAGCATGCAGAGGCAATTCTCACCAAGAGTGGAGCATTGGAATAAAATTGAAAGGCGCTGTCATATTATGCATCAATATTATTATAATCTACATTATGTTTTATTATATGAAGTAATAAAACACAACCATCTTATAGATGTGGTACTTCACTTTGTAGTGTCGGTATTAGAGAGAATGCCTCGTTTCCAGTAAAAAGGTCGCCGGTTATTTACACACACCATGCGAAACACAGCAGCGTAATGCTGCTATTTTACGCCAGTATTCTGTGAGAGCGTGGTCGTTCCCCGGTCGAGAGGACCCATTCGTGCTACAACCACGATATAGCTGTCGCATAGCGGGGAATAAAGTTTTAAGAACTAATCTTTTAACCACTTAGTATCACATTTTCCATTATTTCTGTTTCCCATCCTTTTTAAAAGTGTTTTGCTTATTTAGGTAAATTACGAATTCTCTATTTTATTTTTATAAATCTGAGGTATTAAACGAACTTACAGTCCACCTAATTGTAAATTATTTTACTGAAGTCCATGTAACCCCTGAGGACTAATATGGAATGCTTGTTATAATACTGTATAGTAATGTTTTTTGTATAGTGGCAAAATAATAAAAAAATAATGTAGTGATAAAAATTCCATAGTAAAATAAAAGGTAAGCTTAATGCAGAAATGCTTTTGCCCAACCACTCATTTTTATACTGAACTACGTAGGATGTAAATCAGACAATTCCACGTAGATTAATCGCTACGAGAGGCGACGCGACGGTAGCTACAAGTGTACTCTTGCTTCTTGCGGAGTAGGTTGCTTTGAACAATCGCGGAGTACTCGGAATCGGTTCTAAACGAAACGAGGACTGTTGGATAATAATGATTGCCTTTTATGTTTCCCATTGGCGTGTAGTGAAGACGTAGGAGAATCCATGATCCTATATTATCCCGTGAGTGTTGTAAGAGGCGACAGAGGGGAATGAAAGAGGATATGGGCAGCAGCCACTTCCTGATAACGGGTATGTATATATGGGAATATAATAAATGATAACGGGAGTTATCTAATACGTTGTCTTATATGTTGTCCAATGTTAAAAAAAATTTTTAATGAAAATCACAGAATACCAGCCTAAAATAGCAGCTTACTGCTGCTGTGTTTCGTATGGTAAGTGTAAAAAACCGGAGACACTTTTACTGGAGACGAGGCATTTCATCTAAGTCCTCAGGGGTGACAACGCATCTGCATTTTGATTCTTAATCGAGGATAAATGTAGATGTCTCTGGGCTACAGCAACCATTTCCCATCAGGTGGACTGTGCGCTTGATTGTCACACTTATTCTATAATTTCTTTTCATTCATGCCATTTCATTTTTATTCGCTAACTTTGTTGAAATCTAAATGATAGTCTTTGTAGAACATTGCGTCATATGTTGTGTGATGTTTCAATACTAATAAAAAAAGCTATAGCATACCGCGCAATGTACATCAAAAAGATTTTATAATGATGTCAATAGGCCTGCTGGTCGTCAACTAATAAAAACGGATTATACAAAAACATGCTAACCATTTAGTAGCGGTGTAAGAATGTCCACTACCCCATGTCATCCATGGGTATCGCAAGAGGAGACAGAGGGAAAATGAACCAGGAGATGGGAATCAGCATCTTGCCTAACGTGGCAACTATGGTAAATGTCCTCCTTATGAAGCAATTTACGGGGGAGGCCTATGTTCAGCAGTGGACTTTTAATAGGCTGTAATGGTATACAAAAATATGCTATTATCCACATCCTTTTAGTTTATCTCTTCCTTAAGTACCAACTCACTACACTTCGTACAACACATATCGAAGTTAATTTGGGTCATAATTTGAACATAGGCCTCCCCCATAAAAGCGGTTTTTTACCATAGTTGACACGCTTGGAAGGCGCTGGCAACCGCAGTATTTATTATTTGGGATTGTTATCAGGAAAATTCTGATGCCTAACTCCTGTTTCAGTTTCCTTGTGTCGCCTCTCACGACACCCAGGGGACAAATGGGGTTGTACCTAGATATACTTACACCGCTAAATACGGTGGTCCAATACATTGATCAAGAAAGAAAAAAAGTAAATTATTATTATTATAAGCGATACTAGCCTAATGGCAGGGTGCGGACCGCGAACTTAAAAGGTCGTGGGTTCGAATCCACCATTCGACTACTGTCGTGAACCACTTTTAACATAAGCATTTTAACCGTACCAGGCGTGGTAAAAGGGAATATTAGTAATGTTAACAGCATTGCTAGCATTTAAAAAATATAATTCGCGTTAACTAAAGCTAAGAAGGTCTACAGTTGAGAGCATTCAGCGGGCCGTGAGTAACTATCTACATTTACCCAGCCGTACAATCGCATAAATCTAATCCTTCGGGCACCGGTAAAAAGCCATTGTTAGCTAAAAATAAGTCCAGTCGATCCGCTTGACGCGTGCACCCGGAAGAGGTGTGCGGCTGATCGATCTTTGGCATCGTCCCTGCCAACCGAATATTTGTCTCGTGCGGATTGGAATAATGTACAAGATATGGCGAACGATTACAAGCAAGTACTGTCACATTATACATAGTAAACAATTTGAAATGTTATAGAATCTTATGGTTTACATCTGCAGGGCTACATGTCTACATTCTACAATCGTTGACGCTAATCGAAAACTATAAAAGTGAATGAATTCAACCAAGTAAGTCACTGAATGTCATGTGATTTTACGTTGATATGGGCCATTCCCAGTCATTTTTATAGTTTTCCACTAGCGTTCTGTCTAATGGTCTAATTGTGCGCTTTGTACTATATTATAAAATGTACGCACCATAACCTACTGTCACAGACATTACGATTTAGATTTTCAAATTCAGATATTTTATTATATACAATATTAAAAACTATAATAAAAAAACTAAAACTAGTAATTTAATTATCGTACTAATTACCGTACGTACTAACAGTCCTACTCCACGCGGTATCGTGCCAAGAACGCTGGCTGCGTTTCCCGCTGAATGGCTATACTTATCCTTTGAGCGAGAAAAGAGCCAGCCCTCTTATCACCAGCAGCAACGACCAGCCGCGGATGGAGTTCCTTTAAGAACTTCACCGCACGTGGACCCCACGGACCGATAGTCTCTACAGCAAATGGCACAAATATGTAGTCTCTCAGAGACTCATATTTGCGCCACTTACTCAGTTCAGCTGCCTCTGATGCCGCCCCGGAATATTTATTATAGATTCACGCCGCTAGTTTAATGGCGCCGTTTAGTAAATAGGCTAGGCTGTTAACTGAAAGGCTAATAAAGCTAGTTGGCTGCGACACACACATATACATACAAATTATGATACACTTCACTTAAACGTTATAGCAACCTGTGTTTTAAAAGAAATCTAGCAATAAAAGAATCACGTAGGAATACAGAGAACATAATCACTTTTGATTATAAGCGATAACTAGATACAGACAATAACCATGAGTTGAGAGGAATATATTGGAAAAAGAAGATAAAATTAAATTCCTGTAGTTGTGTGAAGGACTACTTACAAATATTGAAAGTCTCGAGGTTTTCAGCTTTACTTTAGTCATAATTTGTGACAGACTCTTAACAAACGAAATAGACGGAAAAAATATTATCTCATCATCATCATCATTAAAACCCTTCACAAGTCCACTGCAACTGCAAACTGAACATAGGCCTCCTCCAATGAATGCCACAAAGGATGGTCCTGTGGCGTCCATCGATTTCCTGCATCTAAACTTCCCGCAAGGTAAACTCAAGGTCGCTCAGCAAAACGGTCCTGAGCCACCTGCATCCATCGACTTCATTATTATCATTCCTTTTATTCATCATGCTTTCATATGCTGCGAGAATTGTTTTAAAATAAACGATATAGTAATCGTAAATTAAAAGGTATTCCATACAAATTTACTCTGAAACTATATTACGAAATAATCGCATTAGGCGAGTCTTAGAAGACGGTACTTTAATTATAAATTGGAAACTGTCCGCCTCCCTAAATATAATTGGGACAGAGCTTTTTAGCATTAATGAAACGTCAAATATTAAATTCACATTTTGGCAAATAGTTTTTGTTAAAGAAACGAATTACTAGCAATACTATTAGATTAAAGATTAATACTTATAATAATGTCCTCCAGACGAAACTTTGGTCACCAGGTGGCCAGTCTCAACGGAGCAAAGGAGGTGGCCAGTCTCAACGGAGACTGGCCAACGCCTTTGCTTTTTAATCGACTTCAAAAAAGGAGGTTCTCAATTCGACTGTATTTTTTAATGTGTGTTACCTCAGAACTTTTTTCTAGGTGAACCTATTTTGAAATTCTTTTTTTATTTAAAAGCTGGTGCTCCCATATGACTTGTTTTTGAGTTATCCTTAATAATGCGTATTTAATTGACTTGACTACATTGATGACGTTCTCATTTTATTTATATTGAAGTCGGTTGTACAAATTTTTTATATTTTTCGACTTGTTGGTTGATTTTATCTATGGGCTAAGGTAGTCACTTAGCATCAGGTGATCACTGATTTCGTTTTATACTTCAATTTTATAAATAAAAAAAAACATCAGGCTACTCCCGCGTTCAAAATGATTCTCCGCTTCATTGATATTTCGTATACTGTATAAACATAATGTAAGTGCATTTATTGTATTTGTCTTCGCTTACCGTAACCGTTTCAAAAGTCCATTGCTGAACATAGCCCTCCCCCATAGATTACCTGGTAGTTTAGCCGTAGTCGCTACGCTTGGAGGGCGGGTTTGCAACCGGTTTTTTTAAATTTTTTTTATTTAGGAACACGCTGCTGCCAATCTCCTGGTTTTCTTCCCTCTATCGCCTATTACACCTACGGGATTATTATGGGCTAGTGGATATTTTTACATCGCCACTACACCGGTTGGTCTTCGCTTATTCGCGGTTAATGTCGTGTATTTGCAGCGTAGGCGAACCTGCTACCTTATATCATTTCGTGGGTGTCGTAAGATGCTACGAGGGAAACTGAAGCCATGAGATGGGCAGCAACGTCTTCTTGATAACAATTCAAAATTATAAAGAAAATGTCGGTTGCCAATATCCCCCCTATGGGGCAATTTATGGGGGACGCCTATGTTCAACAGTGGACTTTTGATAACGAATTAATGAAAACAAAGCTCTAGAAAACATAACTAATCCAGATGCCCTTGCAGAAATCTGCGTCGCTACGTCTCATAACTTGCAACACAGCACGGACGTCTGGTTAGTGTCGCTGCAAAAATAGAGCCACATCACTTTAATTGTGCGGCTATTTCGGTCCTTCGAGCCAGATCGATACCCTGTAATCGAGCACTCGATAAATTAACTCGCTGTAGTCAGGCACGCTTCGTTCTGCTCCTGTTTCATCTCGACATCGTTCATCTATTTCTGACATCAATAGGTCTCGACTCATTGTGAACGCCTGAGGTTAAAATCAAAAGCCGAACGTCAAAGAATCGACACATTGCACATTCGTGCGTCAATGAACTATTATGTCGGTTTTGTCTTTAATAGTTGCGAGTGCTTTGATGATCGGCCGCCTAAATATCATGGAGACGCTAATAACAGAGCGGAAAAATACGGTTATAAATAAATCAATACTCATTCTCTGTTCTACAGAAAAGTAGGGCATGTTATTCGACCGAGCATGAAGTGATATGACATTTGAAAGTTTCTATCACATTTCTATCCATTCGAATTATACATATTCTTCTGACGTCTGTCAGTGAAATAAGAAAATGAAAATATCTTCAAGAAAGAAATACATTTTTCCATCAACCTGTTAAATAACATTATAACGATCTTACTCTTGAAAAATATCAAAATCAAAATAACAATGGCGAGGAATGTAGACAAGCGTTCCACGTTTTGATGAATTTCCCGCAATAGTACTTACAATAACAAAACAATATTATTATCAAAATAATCCTACGAATGTGCCAATGCAAAATACCAGGCTGCTACTAAGAATTTCTTAGCAGAAAAACCCAATAATTGATTTTGGCCCGAATCGAGATTCGAACCCGGGACCTCATGATAAGCAATCTCGTTAACGAGAACTAGACAACGGGACAATCATCTAAAATATAATAGTTTCGTCGCAAATCATCGAAATAAAAGTGAAGAATTTACATAAATTTGAATGAAGCATTAGACATATAAATGATATCAAATTAAAACTGTCGTGGGACGTGGATCCGCCATTACAGATTTTCGCTACAAAAAGCAACTTTCAAGCATTATTTCACATTAAATACAACAGTGCCGACGTTTCTAATCCCATATTAATGAAAGCATTTCTCGTTTGATTAATGGAGACTACTTAGAGTTGTTTACAAGAAAAAATGATTAAAGACATTTAGTCATTTGTTAGACAGAGTATGTCAGATGGTTCACTCCAAATGAGAGTTAATCAAATAGTTTTAGTAAAATAAAATTTTTGAGATGAATTTATTATTTTATTATGATGATGATGATGACGGAAAATCGTGGATAAAAGAAGAGATATGTATTAGAAAGTAATATTAAAAAGCAATTATGACAAATGAATTCCGAAGATATATGAAGCGCCCGTAGCCTAATGGTAGTGTGCGGACTGCAAACTCAAAGAACAACTCTTAACACAAGCATATTTAAGTTAACTTAGAGTGGTTATCGGAAGTATTAGTAACGTTTATACGGGTACATTTAATAAAACTGAAAGAATTGTATTCATTTGTTTTTTTTAAATAAAGTTGATGACAAGTGTAAAAACAAGTTTTAAAGAGATATTTCTTTACTGAAAAGAAATAATGGAATGTTAAGATATTCTAATAGACAAAATCATTTTGTTAATATTCGGGATACGAACGAGCTAACATTAATACGTGTGGGAGTTACATTTCATCATGCATTAAATAGATTCAGCACGGATGGGTCGGCTCGATCGGGGTATTACGACGCACACACTAAATACCACCGAAAAACAACAGAATAAAACAGCTGTGTTTCGTATTATGAGTGTAGAGAGCCGGAGACCCTTTTTACTGGTAAAGAGACATTCCATCTTTCATCGACAATGCCTTATAGATGTCTATAGGCCGCAGCATCCACTTATCATCAAGTGAACTGTGTGCTCGTTCGTCACCTTCATTCTAAAACAAACCCAAATAGATCGGCTTAATCGAGGATGGACTACGCTCTCACAAAAATAACAGCGCTTTATAGCAGCATTATGCTCATGACAATCAGGAAGACATTTAATGTTTTGGACTAAGTCGGACAAAATAAAGGTACAACCGACATACATTGCACAGCTGGACACAGACCCCTCAATTCACATAAGGTTATGGACCAGGAAAGAGTCGAAGTCCGCTACTTCATGTGCACTGTGCGCCTAAACAATATAAATTCCACATACACAAGCACATAATGAATCAAGAAGTAGCACTTAGTTGCACTACATTGCCCATAAGAACGTAATAAATTAATAGTTAGCACTTATTTGAGCCATGTTGCAGCGCAAGCCTGTAGAACGAATGAATAGGCTGGACAGTGGAAAGACCACGCTCACACAGTTATCTCTGCTGTGTTTTAGATGATGACTGGCGAGAACTGGACACCTTTTACTGGTAACGAGTTTTTCTAATTACGTCCTGAGGGGTGAAAACGCATCTGCACTTTGTTTCTTAATCGAGGTTGGATGCAGGTGTTTATAGGCCCACGCATGCACTTGAATCTGGAATGCGTCGGATTGTAATTTATGTAAAACACAATATAACATTGGACCGTACTGATTGCTAAGCGGCAGAAAATAGCAAAAATAAAATTCTTCTGGTAAATTCTTTAGGTTCACCATGTAGTGGCGGTGTAAGAATATCCACTACCTCAAATAGCCCCTACGGGTGTCGAAAGAGGCGGCAGACGGAAACTGAAACAGGAAATTGGCAGCAAGATCTTCCTGATAACAAATCTAAAATTATAAAAACTGTGGTCATCAACTTGCCTACCAAACGTGACAACTATAGCAAAATTCCCCCTATGAGGCAATCTATGGGGAAGGCCTATGTTCGGTGAGGAACTTTTATAGGCTGTATTGGCTGTAACGGATCGATGGACGTATGAATGGAAATTCTTAGGTAATATAAGTAAAATATCAATCTAGTAAAAGCACACTGAATAGTAGCGATGTTAGAGAAACCACTACCCCATATAATTCCGTGGGGGTCGTAAGAGGCGACAAAGGGAAATGAAGCAACAGCATCTTCCTGACAACGACTCAAAATAATAAAAAACAGCGGCTCACTCACAGGCAGTAACTATGGAAAATCTCTCCTCTGCAGGGCTAGCATGGGCTGGAGACAATTTTATCCCCGGGGAAAGGAGAAATTGTTTCCCCTCGCTTAGTTTTATCCACCCTTCGAGCATGGGCACACCGGTGGATATAACATCTACAGTAGATAAAATGGGAGATAGACTTAGACTTAGATAGATTTTTTGTATGAATTTTATATTAAACCCACGTCCAATAAACTAGGATAAAATTGTCCCTTTTAAATGTCAAAAAGCATAATTTTTTATCTTTCATTTGGCTCCATGCTACGGACGCCGGATATGTGTTTACTCGTTATGTCAAATGGGGATATACTTCTCCTCGTTGCCGTGCTTTGGCATAAGGATAAGACAATTTTATCTCTTGTCAGTGGATATAATCGGGGGATAAAGTTTTTTTCACCAGCCCATGCTAGCCTGACTGATGTAATCTATGGGAGTACACCATGTTAAGCTGTGGACTCTTGGATAGGCTGTAATGATGATTGCTATCACATAATTACGCATAGAAACATACAATATTCACATCTGTAGTGAGTAAGAATTCTTCGTGAAAATATATAGTAATTGCGAACGATAAAACCTCACGTAAAATTTCGCTGCTTTGATTTACTCTGTGGGCAATGCGTAGGCGTACAGTATGAATGAGCCATCGCTTTACAGCGATACGAGACACTTGCTGTTTGTATTCCAGCGTAATTCCATTCATGACGGCGCTCCGTTTTTTACGAGCAGCTTTCGGATCGACATCTTTGCTGTAGAGATAACGCCTATCAGACGTAGGCAGCTATGATAGTGCGCCGGGAAGTTTCCATTGTAAATGTTTTACTTTAATTGCTTCGATGTTTTGAATTAAACTAATTTTGACGGCTCCATCCCGAGTCTCGATGTTTGTCCTTGTGCAATTTATGTTTGTAATCTACCTCCACGATACAGGAGAAAATCCTAGTGTATTCCTAGTAAATTTTAATTCCCGACATTTCGAGTGCAAATAAAAACATGAAAAGGTGGACAATGAGTAAATTTGAAAAGAACCATCATTACATGATTCTGAAGATAGTGAAAAATAATTAGGAAATTTTGTTGTCGTTCTTTCTATGAAAACACAATTTTTATACCACATACCAACAAACGGAGACGATAAAAAATGTTTCATTGGACTTTTTACAGTGATACGTATTTGTAAAGCTCAAATAAAAGCATCAGTTTTATTCATTAGTGTATCCTCTTCGTATTAATGTGCTTTGCTTCACGTATTAGTGCGGTTTTAAAATAATATATCGAGCGGGTTAGACTTGTCGACAGTAAAGCTCCACCTCTCTCGCTTCGGCTTCGATGTGTGCAATATGTTATTCGCATGAATAGAGAAAATAGTTTATTGGCGTAACTATATGTCATTATTATGCTTCTTTTTGTTTCGAATGAATATTCTGGTTTATTTTATATATACTAACAAGGAATGGGAAGACTGTCTGACGGCTGCGGGGCGCAGTAGCTTAGCATTCAATTGCGACGCTGAGAGCCGTGGGTTCGCATCGCGGACGAGACAATTATTTGTATGACCTACTAATAATTGTTTCAGTTCTGAAGCTTGTCCTTATGAAATTTATGTATGTAAACTGCCTCTACGATACAGGAGAAAATCTTAGTGCGGATATCGTTACCGTTACAGCCTAACATAATATGTCCACTGCTTAACATAGGCCTCCCGCATAGATTGCCTCATAGGGGATTATTTGCTATAGCTACCACGTTTGCCTGCCAGGCGGGATGGTAACCGCAGTTTTTTTTACGCTGCTGCTCATATCCTGATTTATTTTCTTCCGTCGCCTCTTACGACGCTCACGGATATTCCCACGGGATGATGTGGAAGTACATATTTTTCCACGGTGTAGCGTAACGTTTTTATAATTGAAAAAATATAGAAAGAAAAAAGTTTTTAAGCTAAATCTGTAGTCGTATTCACGACTTATATTACTTAAGCATCTAGAAGTAAAGCACAGGTGAACGCACCGATATTCAAATATTTGTAGGAATCGGAGTCGCGGTTTGAACAGCTGTTGTCGCTCGGTGAAGTAGATTCAGACGCCACTTACCGTATAAAATACAGGTGGCGCTGAAGTACTCAAGTTAAGAGCGCTGAGCGGGCGATGAAATATTAACCCATAGAAATATAAAAAAACAGAAGTGGCAGACACGCCGTCTGTGTCCGCGCGCTATGATAAAAATGCTTAAGTTCTATGCAAATGGCCGTCCCCGCGAATTAGTGCGCTTTCGACCGTCATCGGGAAACATTATCAGAATGCCGGCCGAGTTGTTCGGTGGTTTCTTGTAAAAACCGAAGCCAAAATAAAAACTTTATAAATCATGGAATCACTTACCATATTATGTATTTTACTATATTTATCTCTTTAAATAAAAAAAAATATATTTCTTTTCTTTGTTACATCTATACGTATGAAACTTATAAAACAAATATTTTTCATCATATTATTTTTTTAAACTGTGGTGACAAACGAGCTTACAGTCCACCTAATGGTAAGCTTTTTTTTATAGGATAGGGCGACAAACGAGCACACAGTCCACCTGATGGTAAGTGGTTGCTGTGACCCATAGACATCTTCATCTTTCCTTAATATAGAATCAAAATGCAGATGCGTTGTCACCCGTTAGGACTAAGCTGGAATGCCTCTTATTCAGTAAAAAGGGTCTCCGGTTATCTACACTCACCATACGAAACACAGCAGCGTCAAGCTGCTATTATACGCTGGTATTCTGTGAGAGCGTGGTCCTTCCCCTTCGGCCGACCCATTCGTGCTACAACTATACTATTAATATAGCTGCAGCATGGCTCTACCACGTATAAAAAGCAACTGCAGGTCATGGCCACCTGCAGCCAACTTCAAGAGAAGGCATTGTCATCTCTGAGGATGACGATGAAATGCCTCACACCCTGCGATTATACCGGCTTTCTATACCCTACAGCACTGCTATTTGGTGGTAGAAATAGGTAAGAAGGTAGTACCTGACCAGCTAACCTTTGATACTACGGTGAGAGCTATGGGTAGAGCCGCAACAAAAAAATATTTATCAACTTATTTTAACATATTATTTAAAATGTATTATAAATATAAATATAAGTTTACACATGTTTACACTCACTATATATACTCACTCACATACATATGTACACACATATATTTTTATATATTTATATATAAACGAATACAGAGAAATGTACTAGTTTTCAAAACCGCTTCAGATCACGCAAAACGCAGATCGTAATCACCCTGAAGAATAACTGAATAATAGGAAATATATCACTGTCTGTAAATACTCTCTATATATTGGCTCTAACATCTTTAAAATTGGAACACAGCAGAAGGCGAACTGGTGCTTAACGACAGGAATAGGTCTAGATATCAAACATCAGATTTTTTTATTCGTAAGGAATTAATTGGAATAGTTTTTGCTTCATAGTAAAGTTAAAGTTATATACGTTCCACTGCCGGCACAGACAGGCCTCCTCATTTCTGAGAGGGTTTTAGGACAAGGAAATGTCTACACATGTCTTCGAAATATATTTTTTTATTTCTCAGACATGCATATTTCCTCACGATGTTTTCCTTCACTGGGCAAAGACCTCCTTTCGTTTTTGAGAGGCTTACAGAGCAATTAGTCCGTCGCGCTGCTTTAATGCGTATTTTAAGACTACAATACTTCACATCTTCACAAGTACATGTTAGTCATGCAGATTACCTCACGATGTTTTCATTGATCGAACACGTCGAAAAATCAGCAATTAAAATTGCAATAAACCACTTCATTTGTGCCCGAGAGGATCGACATCGACAACATTTCACCTACCCTATATTTTGTCCTCCACATCCTCCCGTGGAGTCGTAAGAAGCGATGGGCAGCCGCATCTTTCTGAAAACAACTCAAAATAATAAAAAGCTGCGGTTGCAAACCCGCCTGCTAAGCGTGGCAACTATGGCAAAATCCTCCCTGTGATGCAATCTAGTCAATAGTAATAGGGAGAGTCCTATGTTCAACAGTGGACTTTTGTAGGCGTGTTTAATATGCTGTGTGGATTGATTTTGCCTCTGAGCTACCACGGCTTAAAAGCAAAACATAGACTTGATAAAGTATCTCAAGCGCATTGTAATGTTGTGTGAATGAATAAGTAAGGTAAGTCAGTTCAGAACGAAGTGAACTTACGTTTGGACAGCTGGATTGACACAGCGACTTATTGCGGTTTGTTATAGAAAAGCTAAATGTACATTGGTGCAAGTCATAAAGTGCAAGCGTTTATTACTGTAAAATATCAAATTACATATAGGCAATCGATCATCTCAAACAGTAAATGCAACACACGTGTTACTGATATAATTATTTTAGTATTTATAAAAGTAACAAAATTAGCGGACGTGCCCTAAAGTTTTTTTTACAAGATTACCCTTTCAATAATGAGAAAAGAACGTATGTATGCTGTTGCTTTTACTTTACTAAAAAAGGAAGTAAGCCGTCGACACATTTACACAAGCACTGGACAGGTTCCAAAACTAGCGAGGAAACCAGTATCTAACCGTTTTGTTACTAGAACCAGAACTGAAGCCGAAGCCCAAAATCGCTAGGTTTCTCTATTTACCGGTACACAAGCGAATTAAAATCTAAATTGTATGATTTTATGCAGTGATGGCCACAAAATGATAATCTCGGTACAAAAGACATCATGCAATGATACATTTCTTTAACCATTTATTTATTTATTTTATTAAAAGAAAAGGAGCTACCTCGAGCGAGGCCTGGGGAGCGGTCAACGTTCAGTGCGGTTCATACGGAGCTATTTATATACTAAATTTCAATACCGTTTTCATCCTTCGGTTGGTATTCGGTTGGCTTATGTTCTTGAGCGTTTAAACTAACGCCACGAAGGCTTTCCCTTTTTCACTTTAACCTGAAAAAATTTAAATCGATACCTTAACTAGAACCAGAGTAGCAATCGTACCAAAAAGTGGAACCTTGAAATGATATGTGCAACCCAAATGAATAAACGTAACCAAATTTGAAACCAATTTTGAATCCCTGCACTAAAAGAATATAGTCTAGACTTTATTTCTACTGAAAATCTATTTCATGCATACATACATACATATATATGATATATTTATTCTATCGCGGACAGTTCATCACTTGGGCCACATGTTACACCTTAAGAACGCGGCAACCGCACACCGACACAGCCTGAGAATGCTATTGTGAGATCCGCGCAAGGAATTTTCCAGAGCATTTGGCCTCCGACGTATTCATGTATACGATACGCAAATCTGTGTTTTTATTGGGCGAGCCGTTTCTAGGACGAGAGATATCCGATAGAGTGAACCAAGCTTATTTGCAACGGGAGCGAAACGGAATTTAGTCGATTGGAATGCTATCGTCTTTGAAGTAGAAATTCAAGAGAAGTTTAGTTCACGTATGCCCACTTAAAATCTTTATTGAAATGTATAAAATACGATTTGATAAAGAGAGTAACACGATAAATTATGTTACCTTAAATTTTTTTATAGGATAAGGGTGACAAGCGTGCACACAGTCGACCTGATGGTAAGTGGTTGCTGTGACCCATAGACATCTACATCTATCCTCGTTTGCGAATCAAAATGCAGATGCATTGTCAGCCGTGAGGACTAAAATGGAATGCCTCCCATCCAGTAAAAAGGTTCTCCGGTTCTCTACACTCAACATACAAAACACAGCAGCATTGAGCTGCCATTTTACGCTGGTATTCTGTGAGAGCGTGGTCCTAACCCGGACGAGCCGACCCATTCGTGCTACGACCATAATTTAGCTGCAGCATGGCTACCACGTACAAAGCTATTGACTATCAGAGAATGCCGGTAGGCATTAAGTCCGCCAATTGATACCTTAGTTATAAGGTGTTACAATAAAAAATTAAATAAATTAAAAATATTTATGCAATATAAAAGCTTTTACAAGGCAACTTTTTCTGTTAAGGAGGATTGGTAACATCTTGTATCTATATCTCCTCCTAAGCAGCAGTGAAATCATGCTTTCCCGTCTGAATGATACACAATATAAGGTTTATTTTGTCAATACGTTGATTCATAGCTATGCTAGGATCCGGTAGGTATCGTTTAAGTCAAACTTTAAAAAAATTCTATCTTTATGGATTAAAATGACTCATATATACGTAATATAATATGTTGGTTTAGTGTCATTTAAGGAAATTCACAAATTCTGAACTCGATAGTGGCGCTACAATTATATTTACATTGTGAAAGTTCCGAAGTGAATCCGGAGTGCAACTTACCGCTCCATATACTGGAAAGAACAGAAAACGTCCACCACTTGTTAGTTTAATATAAAAGAAAGCATCTGCAATAACTGAAAAAGTTGGTTATTCCAATACAATCGAACGAAAGTCCAGCTCTTTCACACTATAGTAGTAGTTACGGATATTGGGGCCATTTCGCCATACCGAGGGAATCCTCAGACAAGGGAATCACGTGCCGGATTATTTTTATTACACCTGCATCGAGAGGATATTTATAGTAATGGACTTTATTGCAAACAACCAACCATTTCAAACTATGAAGGAACTTCATTTAAGATTCAAATGGCTACTTCAGATATTCAATACTATAGTTCATTATTACTACTACTACGTAATAATGAAGTATAGTAAATTATTACGTACTAGTATACGTAGTAGTATATTACGTACTATGCTTTTACGTGGTAGAGCCACGCTGTAGGTATGTTTATTATGGTTGTAGCACGAATGGATCGGCTCGATCGGGGCAGGACCACGCTCTCACAGAATATCAGCGTAAAATAGCAGCTCGATGCTACCGTGTTTCGTATGGTGAGAGTAGAGAACCGGAGACCCTTTTTTACTGGAAACGAGGCATTCCATCTTAGTCCTCAGAGGTGACAACGCATCTGCATTTCGATTCTTGATCGGGGATAAATGTAGAGGTCTATGGACCACAGCACCCGCATATATAACATTAGGTGGAATGTGTGCTCGTTTGTCACTCTTATTGTATTAAAAAATCAGAAGTATTTTAAGTGAATTGACCGAAGACAGGTGATAAATTTGAGGAATAACATACTTTTTTTTTTGTTATCCTATTAAAAAAACTAACCCCTATGTTCGCATTCTCAATGTGTAGAATTCGCGTAAATCTAAGAAATCATTAAAAAAACCAGGAGATGGGCAGCAGCGTCTTCCTAATAACCATTAAATAATTTAAAAAAATGGGGTTGCCAAAACGCCTACCAAGCGTGGCAACTATAGCAAATATTCCCCATGTGGAGCAATCTAAGCACTCCTATGTTCAGCAGTGGACTTTTATAGGCTGTGATGGATGGATGGATGAAACTCGATGTTAAATTCGTTTAGTAAATATAAGAAATCACGATATAATAGCGCTTTGATTTGTTTGAAGTTGTTTTTATCGTCTGCGTATTTTACTGAGATCATTTTCATCACATGAAAGAATAAACACTAAATTATATTTTTTTTACATAAGTACATTAATTTTAACCCAAAACCTGGTTGGATCCTTTCTGTGTGATAAGCTACTAACAAAACTATAACAAATAATTTCAATCCGTAAAACCAGCCTCATCTACATGACATCTTCGCAAGAACATCTAAGGTGAGCATTACACACGTATAATGAAACGGAAATAACTCGCCCGCCATTGCTCAACTAGTTCGCATTGTGGACTCTAACGACATATTCAGCCGGCTGAATCGACCATCTCCAATTGATTGATGACCATTTACGATCGAAGTCGGACACATCGAAAGGTACAGGGCGCCGTGTGAGGATATTATCAATGTGAAATTGACGTAACTTGACATCAATGGTGATTATTGGATATGAAATATTATTTT
The DNA here is from genome assembly GCA_029286625.1 of Parnassius orleans. Lineage (NCBI taxonomy): Eukaryota > Metazoa > Arthropoda > Insecta > Lepidoptera > Papilionidae > Parnassius > Parnassius orleans. Next base: position 1,499,529 of record JAGSMP010000096.1, on the reverse strand, counting down.
AAAATATTCTTAACAATGTTACGTTAACGTAAATGCCACCTAGGCTGGTGCTGCAAAATGCCACCTAGCACCTTTGCACTCAATGGAAAGGCGTTCTAAGAGGCTTATTGGTGACCCGAATCTAGTTAAAACCATTTTTACCAGCCTCGAACACAGGCGCAAAGTAACCAGCCTTTCGGTTTTCTACAGGATGCATTCCGGAGAATCGGCGCAGGAATTGCATAACTTAATTCCTCCCTCTCCCTTCCAACATCGGATAACCAGACGAATAGAATAGAATAGAATAATTTTTTTATTCAATATTGATTACAAGTAATTCTTATTGAAAGTCATTTTTTTACTTCACCACTGGTTCGAAAAAATACTCTGTCCTGGGAAGAACGAGCAAGAAACCAAGCGGGACTTTTAAAAAAAAAATTACAATATAAATGATTTGAAACTATTTACAAAATTTATTTTAGAAACAGCATGGAAGCGACGTTCGGCCAGTGTCCACCCTTTCGTTGTCGACTTGCCACGCATTCGGTTTGCTACATAGTTCGTCATGCGTACAGCAAATGAGTGTAATAAGTTGCCAGCAACTGTCTTTCCATCAGATTACAATGTGGGTGTCTTCAAGGCAAGAATGACTTTTGTTAAGTCAGTGAGCTAAATCACACCTTAACATCAAGTGGGATTGTATTTACGCTCTGGCTTAGGAATAGTAAAAAAAAACTAAGACAATCCGGCGTTATTTAGCAGAAATCCATTATATTAAAGATATGAGTATTATTAGATCAACGTGAAAATAAAACGGTTTGTCTTAACTAGTTACTAGTTACTAGCGCCTCCCTCCCTCAAGGAGAGCTAATATATCTCCGGTCACCAGATGTCGCTAGTTGACTAAGGTGAAGTTTTTTTGTTACACAAATGCATTTAATTGAGAAGTTAGTTTTAAATATATCTTTATATGTTTCTGGAATATTATATTAATACACAAAATAATGCCTCAGTGGTTTTTGGTCTTTTTTTGCTAATTTTTAACTCTTTTTTAATTTTTCTACTTTTAGGAATATCCTTTGTTTAGTTTATTCGTTCTAATTTTATTAATATAAAATATAACTAATAGTACAGAAAGAAACATTAACCGTTATATTTTCCTAACAAACTAACTTCCCTGCTATGAAATCTGTGCAACCGATAGCGCGCAATTTATACATTGCGTGTGTCATAATCGCAACAGCGACAAAGCTCTTTGTTAGTGAATAAAAACACCACTACACTACACTACGAAAGACACACCACCGTCGTTAACACAAGTGCTTCACCTCTAAACGAAGCAACATCGACAGATTTCCACAAATTTACGACTATACTTCTAGTGAGTAATTGCTACTACACTAGGAATTAGGTCTTAGATGGAATCCTCACAGGCTGTAATTAAACTGGGTAACACAGGCTGTAATTAAACGAAGAATCGTTTTAAATAGTAACACAGCTATTACTTATGCCTTACTGCTATTACTGACGGCAACAAGTGGTAAAATTAAAAATGTTGTACGGCCGACTTCAATATAAATAAAAAGAGAACATCATCAAGTAGTCGAAGTCAATTAAATACGCATTATTAAGGATAACTCAAAAGCTACTGGCCAAATCTTTATATGCATGAGAAGCACCAGCTTTTAAATAAAAAAAACATGCGTGAGTGTTGTGGAACACTCGGTTGGAACGAAGTTCCTTTCGTAGTATATTATTATTGATAAATGTATTATATTATTGATATACAACAAATACAAATAAATGAAATACTAGCGTCTATTAAAACGAAGCGTCATTTAAAATAAAATAATATTTCTTTCATGGCAAGATGAGAAAAAGTGAGTTCCTTTTTCTTTTCAGATGAGTTCCTTTGCCGAAACAAGCCACCTGGTGAGTATAAATTTATTTTAAACAACAAAAGAAAATAATTTCTAATTATAAACTTCAGTGCAAATGTAGACTTAGGTCAAACGTCACGAGCCGCTATAAATTATAAGTGGGCATTACGCGTAAGTTCCTTAATGAGTACTCTAAAACAATCTGTTGCCTTCGGGCTTTAGTGGAATGTGCAAATTAAAGTTAGATACAGTTTTGAGTCAACCGTGATGGCTAAGGGACTGGGCGCAAGCACTCCATTTCATATTATGCGAGCTGCCCAATTTTAGTATGTACCACTAAAACTTAATTTTAATATTTGAATACTGAAAGACTCTATACCGAGGAAACCTTGTCTAAGAAATGAGAATAATCGATAACATCGATTTTTCGCACTGGACAGAAGAGAAGTTTTTTATAGAATAAGGGTGAAAAACGAGCACACAGTCTCTCTGATGATAACTGAATGCTGTGGCTCATAGACATCTACATTTGTACTCAATTAAGAATCAAAATGCAGATGCGTTGTCACCCCTGAGGACTAAAATGGAATGCCTCGTTTCCAGTAAAAAGGGTCTCCGGTTCTCTGCACTCACCATACGAAAAGCAGCAGCATTAAGCTGCTATTTTACGCTGGTATTCTGTAAGTTTAAAAACCTGTTAAACATTTTCCAAAATTTTTACAATACAGCTTCTCAACAGCTCTTCCACAGATAACCTCAGACGGAGGATATTTGTCACAGTTACCTTCCTTTCTATTATAATACGTCAGTTTTTTAATTATATTGAATTGTTATCGAGCGATATGGATAATACCAGATCCTACCCAGGCGAAGCCAAGGCGATTCGTTAGTTGTATAATATGCTGGTATGTCAAAGAAGGCGTAACCTTTAATATTTGTCATCTGTCTCACTCTCCAAATAACGGTGATCAATAAGTATGAAAGGGAGAGTATTCTACCAATAATACCAAAGTGGAAACGCCAAAGTAATAATTACAATTAAATTTCATTGATGTCCTAACTAATAATTAATTTTGGTTTGCGGTTGCTAATTAAATCAATATGGAATAATTCTATTAAACCGTGTCAGCTAAATATACTCGATGTGTGGCAAACTGGTATAGAAGAAATCATCACTTCATCTGATCCCATGGATGGATAACTTTTTACCATCGTTAAAGCCAATAGAAAACTATAAAAATAAATGGGATAACATATCTCAACGACTTAATGACAAAAAATATGTCATTTCCATTTAGGCACTTGACTTAACGTAGAAATTAAACGTAGCTAACGCGGCAGAAGATCTCGTGGCTTTTGATAGGTGAAATTAATTAAAATGAAAACTCTGTTATCATAAAGTGGCGGGGTAAAAATATCCACTACCCCATATCGTCCCGTGGGTGTCGTAAAACGCAATAGAGGGAAACAAACAAGGCATACTGTTCATAGTAGGGTTTTCTAATAACAACAAATAAAAAATAAAAAACTATGGATTCCAAACCGCCTGCTAAGTGTGGCAACTATGGCGAATATCCTCCCTTGGCGAGGCCTTCGTACAGCTGTGGACTTCTGATAGGCTCTCCTGATAGGACCACGTTCGCAAAGAATACCAGCGTGAAATAGCAGCTTAATGCTGCTGTGTTTCGTATGCTTTGTGACGAGAACTGCATACCCTTTTAAATAGTAACGAGGAATTTCATCTTAGTTATCAGAGGTGACAACGCATCTGCATTTTGACTCTTAGTCAAGGATAGGTGTCTATGGGTCACAAGCATCCACTTACCATCGAGTGGAATGTGTGCTCGTTTGTCAACGAGCTTATTCTACATAATATATGTAATATAACTTTTTCTATAAAGAAATGATCTACCACAGCTCCTGTTATACAAAAAATAATAAAGCTGCAGTAACCACTTGAAGACACCCGTCATCAACACGTGACACTTGATATAGAATCCAATTAGAAACCCAATGAAAAAATATAATCCCACTCGGGATTATATTAAACCAATTGTCGAAGATAAATCGCTTTTAATCCAGGAGATAAATTAATGTGATCGCAGCAGTAATGAGATTCCGGATGACTTCGAAGAAGATAAACTTACGCGGGAGGAGAGAGGTGTGGGAATATTTCTTTATAACATTGGGTGGATAGGTCGGCGTTTTAAGTGAGGTGCTAAGCTCCAACAAAATTTATTGAACTGATTATTCGAATACGTCTTGTAATGTGACTAATGAAAAAAATTCAACGAATTCACGAGTTATATAAATTTCCTTCTATTGAATTTTAAAATTTGTTTTTTTCTCCTCGTATCCAGTAGAATTGTAATAAAAAATAGTCTCGTATTTTTCCTGACACAGCATCTGAAACTTCCCGTCATAAGTGGCAGGGTTGGTCCGTCTACTGACAACACCTTGTCACCTACTTCTGTTTCTAAGCAACAGTGCACCTACTACTTCGCTCCAGTTTGAAGGGTAAGAGAGCAAGTAAAACAGACAGCTCGGCATTCTATCTTAGTCCTCTTCGGTGACAAGTGGTAAAATAGAAAATTTCATTATAAATAAATAAAACTTCAATATAAATAAAATATTTATATACATTTCAATTAGGCGGTGTCTTATTGGCATAAAGAAAATTCAACGCCACACATCGTAAGGGACAAAATAAATAAATAGATGTCGTCCTGCACGGTTAGCATGGCTGGGGACAAAAATTTATCCCTGATTATATCCACTGACAAGAGATAAAATTATCTTGTCCTTATGCCAAAGCACGGCAACGGGGAGAAGTATATCCCGTTTGACATAACGAGTAGACATATATCCCCTGTCCGTAGCATGGAGCCAAATGAAAGATAAAAATTAAGCTTTTTGACATTTGAAAGCGAGAATTTTATCCTAGTTCATTGACGTGGGCTGAAGTTTATATTCATACAAAAATCTATCTAAGTCTATCTCCCATTTTATCTACTGTGGATATTATATCCACCGGTATGCCCATGCTCGAAAGGTGGATAAAACTAAGCGAGGGGATAAACATTTTCTCCTTTCCCCGGGGATAAAATTATCTCTTGCCCATGCTAGCCCTGTTGTGGGTAAAAGGCGAAAATGGGAAATGCCAGAATATTCGTACGCCAACAGACGACATTTACCACCTGGTTTATGCCAAGAGGACTAAATAGGCTGACGAAGAGGAGGAAATTTGGCTTAGCCTCAATTTTTCAAGCTTAGTAAATTCATCTGCGAAGGTCACAACTACGAACGAACGAACTCGTAACACCGTATTAGAAATCAAGTAGAACTACAATTTGTGATTACTCTACATAGTATAAAACAAAGTCGCTTCCCGCCGTCTGTACGCTTAGATCTTTTAAACTACGCAACGGATTTTGATGCGGTTTTCATCAATAGACAGAATGTTTATATGTATAATACATGCATAATATTATATATTATATAATCCTTCTGTCCATGTGTATGTGACTGAACTCCTCCTAAACGGCTGGACCGATTTTGATGAAATTTTGTGTGTGATTAAGTTGATTAGAGAATGGTTTAGAATCGCAATTGAACCCGGTAGGTGGCGTTGTTGTCGAGATCCAGAAATCAACCGTGCGAAGCCGGGACGAATCGCTAGAATATTATAAAACTGAAACGGCAATCGAACTAACAGTCCACGTGATGGTAAGTGGCTACTGTAGTAAGTGGACAACTACAACAAACATCAAACAAGAAAGGTACTGATGTGTTGTTTGTTGCCTTAAGATGGAATGGCTCACATTGTAATTATACTGGGTCTCTTTACCCTTCAGACCGGAACACAACAGTGTACGCACGAGAAGGAGGCAACCACCCAGTCGGATTTCTAGACACAAAGGGAGTCCTACCGCCTAGTATAGTATATTTTTTTATAGGATAAGGATGACAAGTGGACATACAGTCCACCTGATGGTAAGTGGTTGCTGTGGCCCATAGACATCTACATCTATCCTCGTTTGCGAATCAAAATACAGATGCGTTGTCAGCCGTGAGGAATAAGATGGAATGGCTCTTTTCTTTTACTGAAAAGAGGCATTCCATCTTAGTCCTCACGGGTGACAACGCATCTGCATTTTGATTCTTATTGAAGATAGATGTAGATGTCATGAGTCAAAGCAACCACTTACCATCAGGTGGACTGTGCTCGTTTGTCAACCTATCCTATAAAAAAAAAAAAAAGGGTCTCCGGTTCTCTACACTCACCATACGAAACACAGCAGCATTAAACTGCTATTTTACGCTAGTATTGTGTGAGAGCGTGGTCCTTCTTCGGTCGACCGCGGTTCGAGCCGACCCATTTGTGCTACAACTATACAATTAATATAGCTGCAGCATGGCTCTACCACGTTTAATAAAAGCACTTTATAAAATAAATAAAAAAATAAAAACAAAGCGTTATATAAAATAACAATCCTATTTATTTAAGTGAACGAGTAAAAGCGCGCTGACAGCGTCACGTCATACGAGATGTGTCAAATCACGTAATGTATGGAAAACGTGCTTAGATAAGTTAAAAAAAAATACTGCGATATCTTTATAAATAACTTATCCAAGTGTGTTATCATGAAAGACTTATTCAAGAATATGGGACGGATAAAATAATTCATGAAGCGTATTAAACGAGAATTGTTGAACGAAAAGATGGATGGTGATTGAGAACGGCTAAGTCTAACCTAATACTCTGTTAGCTACGATTGAGAGATGTGTGCTTTTGTATTATAAAGTAAATGCCTTTATGTGTCTTACAACTGGGCACACGCTTACTCTCATTTCTGTGAGGGCAGGACGACTGCGCTACTCGATTACATGTAGGCGGACTTCACATGTTGAGTTTTAAAATTTGTAAGATTTACAATTTTTCCACATCCCCAAGCACGTGGTACAGCATTGAATTAAAGTAATTTAATGGATTTTATCGCGTTTTATTTAATTTATTTTAACTTGTTTTAATTCCCGACATTTAGGGTGATTTCAGCACCCATGGTCACTATACATGGATGGCTGAGGTGTTTGACGTCCCGATCTCATGTCATGTTTGACGTCATGATGTTTTAATACGGGCTACCTTCAGCTTTTGAATATTAATTTTTGGTCCGATCTACGTAAAACAAACTTACAGTATCTTGAAGTCTTGCAGTGGTATATTGGGTATGGATGTAATTTAACTAATTATAAGATCCAAAGCAGATGGTAGCACCCACCCGTCTTCTCTGTTGAAATTTTGATATAATTATTTGGATTTTAATTTCAATATCCGCACAAATCATTGTTAACAGGAATCTGTGTTCTTTCACGAAGATTTGTCAGAACAGATCTGATGTAATGGCGGGGACGATCTTAAACATGTTCACAGACTGCATACTTCCCGCAGCATCGGTGCTTCACCTCTATAATGTTCTTTTACACGAGTTTATATCGATATTTTTGTTTGTTCTATGTAAGAGAGAACACAATTAAAATCAAGCTTGTAGATTTCAGAGGGATATTTATACTTAACGGATGATAAAAACTCACTTAGGCGACTTGTAGTAGGTAGGTTTTTGTGGAAGCTCATTTAAAGATGTAGCCAATCTTGTCTATGACTTCCGTGATATAATATGGTGGTAATATTATGGCAGTAGTAGTTTTATTCAATGTATAGTATTAGAGAATTATTTTATTGAGATTAGAGAATACCCTCATTACGACAGTTGTTATTGCATTGTGTGTGGTTACGCCATTTTAATAACGATAATAAAATTTAACGTCTGATTTTCGTTGACGTAAAAGTGCTGATGGTATGTCTGTCCTTTGATAGAAGTGACTTTGTTTCGGATATAAAGTTATACGATCGTTAGTATTATTTACGCGACCATGCTCTTAAGTTAAGGAAAGTTAACGATAGGATTTCAACGGTTACATCTTTCGTTGTAAAATTTTATTTGTCAACGATCATGTTGATACACAATAAAATAATGTGATAGCTAGTAATTTAGATTATCTGATTGTCTTGAATCATGAGAACGCACAGCCGTGGTAGCTCAGATGGTTAGCGCTCACTATAAATTTAACAGTACGCGGACAACCGGGTTCGATCCCCGCCGGCACCAATGAAATTGTTAATTGCAATTTTAAGTGCTGATTTGCTACGTGCTTGGCGGTTAAGGAAAACATCGTGAGAAACCTGCATATCTAAGTAATAAGAAAAAAAATCGCAGACATGTGAAGTTCGCCAACACGCATTGGGGCAGCGTGGCGGACATTTACTTGCCCTAAAACCCCTCAGAAATGAGTGGCCTGTGCTCTGCAGTGGGACGTATATAGGCTGTAACTTTAACTTTTAAGTTTTATGAGAACGCACTTACATCACCTACAGGTTGCTTAAACTAAATAAATTTTTGCCTAGAATGAAGCAGAGCGAGGAGCATAAGCGAAAATCAATGCAATTGGCACAAGAAAAAGTACAACACCCTTTGCTTAAGCCGCGTGTTGCGACCAGCCGCTGTACAAAACTGTTTTGGAACAACCTAACATATTACTAGATTTATGCATACGTCTGCTTGGGTAGGCACTCCCTTATCTATTACTGTAACCAAATAGCAGTGTCTGCATAGCTGTGTTCCAGTCTAAAGGGAAGGGTCGAGAGCCAGTATAAAGAGGCATTAAATGTTAGTTCTCAGGGATGGAAAAGCATCTCATCCTTCATTCAAAAAAATCTTTATTGAAGTTGACTGCAGGTGTCCATGGACTGCAGTAGCTACTTACCATAAAGCGAACTGTGATTTCGTTTGTCACTTAAATTTTATACATAAAAAAGCTCCATATTTAGACTATGTTTAGCCTCTAGCAATCATTATCTATTCGAAAAAGCGAAAAAAGTGCTTAGGGAGAAAACTGCGATTGACAATCAGATCAAAAGCGCGAATTCTTGCTATTTTCAGTAAAAATAATAAAATATTTTCGCAACGACATGGACATGATATTTTAATAAAAGAGCCTTGGTCGCTTATGGACTAAGCACTCGCTGTAAAATTCACAGTAAAGAAATTACAATTCACAATTTTATGTGCTGATTTACCACTTTCTCGGCGGTGAAGGAAAACATCTTGGGAAGGTGCATGTCTGTAATTAAAATTTTAAAAAATATTTCGAAGCCATTCGAAGTCGTATGGTAGACATGGTAGACAACACGGGTATTAGAGCAGCGCGGCGGACTATTCCTCGCCCTAAAACTCTCAGAGATGAGAGGAGGCCTGTGCCCAGCATTGCGACATGTATAGGCTATAACTAACTTTTGAACATGTCAATATACCGATCTAGATCACGTGTAAGGGTCGAAGAAAGAATATATTTAGAAAGAAAATAACTTTGAGTGTAATATTACAGTTGGTGGCCTCCATTCCGCGAACTTATAAGCGCTCTGACCTTTGACATTCTACCACACAGCGTAGCATTGGATAACATTTGCATAGTTATTATCGTAATTTGTAATACAACTTAAGTTAATGCTACTTTAATAACATTGTTCAAAACAAGTATAAAAGTTAACAAACTTTTATACTTGTATAAAAGTTTTCCATTATTAAAAATTTATTCATATTAATTCTGGTTCAAGATACGTAGACACAAATGATTAATAAGAACTTTATTCGTGAGGGAACACATGGCGCTAGCGATCCAATTACAATGGGGAAACGGAGTCGAAACGAGGTCGGGCAAATCGACTTAATATATTATAAAATTTAATTTAAAAGCAAAACTTTCAGATACATTATATTGTCCAGCAGAATGTTATATAGTTAACCAAATGGGCTGTTTGAAATTGGAGGATAAGAATGTGAAAATATGAGAAAATGAAGAGGTGCCCACTAACGTTTTCTGTAATTGAACCAAGAGATGGGCAGCATCATCATCATCATTACAGCCCTTCACAAGTCCACTGCTGAACATAGGCCTCCCCCAAGGAACGCCACAAAGCACGGTTCCGAGCCACCTGCAGTCATCTACTTCCTGCATGTCTTACCAGGTCGTCACTCGATCTAGTGGGGCCGCCGTACACTTCGCCGACCGGTACAGAGCTGCCACTCGAGAACCTTTCTTCCCCAATCGGTTATCGGTTCTTCGAGCTATATGACCGGCCCATTGCCACTTCAGCTTAATAATCCGTTGGGCTATGTCAGTTACTCTGGTTCTACTGCGGATATCCTCATTTATAAGTTTATCACGCAGAGAAACCGCGAACATAGCCCTCTCCATAGCTCGCTGAGCGACCTTGAGCTTCCTCATACAGCCAGCGGTGAAGGACCACGTCTCATATTCATATGTCATCACTGGCAACACGCACTGTTTGTACAATCACGTTTTCAAGTTTTGAGGTATAAAACTCGCTTGACCTCCTTAAGAGGCAATCTATGAGGGAGGCTTATGTTCAGCAGTGTACTTTTGATAGGCTATAATGGTAATGGTACCAAATGGCAAATATATCAAGTATGCCCCTTAGAGGCAAACTATAGGAGAAGCCTACGTTAAGAAGTTGGATTTTGATATATCGTTACCGTTACCGTTGCAGCCTACTAAAGTCCACAGTTGAATATAGGGCTACCCATAAATTGCCTCATAGGGGAAATATTTGCCATAGCTGCCACGCTTGGCGGGTTGGCAACCGCAGTTTTTTTAGGCGTTATTAGAAGGACGCTGCTGCCCATCTCCTGATTTGTTTCCTCTGTCGCCTCTTAATACGACACCCACGGGATGATATGGGGTTGTGGATATTCTTACATCGAAACTACACGGTAAACGATTCTGATATGCTGAAATATAAATCAATGAAAATAAATGAATTAAAGAGAAAATACAAAGTTAAAAAAAAGTTTAAAAGAGTAATATATGTAGCTAAATAAAAATGCTTTTTTTATTCAGTCGCGTTCCACTGAGACATATTGAAACATACTAGACTAGACCATCACGCACGGGCAATAACTGTGAATTCGACCGCGGTCATTGTAAATAATTAATGTCGTAGCCGGGATTTCAATTTACTGTTGTGGTAAAACTGGTATATTAAAATATATGTAGAAATTTGATTTTGAAAGTATACTTTTTTCTGTTGTCTTTAAAATTATAGAATGGAGTAGTAAAGAATAACCTATCCTAGAATTTTTATTGCATACTCTACTTATCATTGTAATGGCCTCTGTGTGGACGTAAATATAATTAACATAAAGCTTTATATAGGGAACATACCCTCCCACCCTCACGCGAGATTCACGCATTACCGGGAGTACATAAACTAATGTAGTATATTTAATGTGGCCTCAAATAATATAAAATAAAATATACTTTAAATGAAAAGTAAAACCTGAATTTAAAAAATCAAATAGAACTCAGCATAGTTCCCTAAAGTCGGTACTAAGACAGTATAACATAGCTTTAAAGCACCGACTTCAGAAGTCCGTTTTGCCTTTTTTTTTTAAATATTATTTTTTCCATTTTGTGTGGTCTAAAGAATATCACAATATCAAGGATGCAACGAGAATTTCATCTAAATAGATATATTGAAATTTCATCTTTTATTTTTGTTTTAAGAATTTTTTCTTCAAATTTCTTTGGGACCACCCTTGAACTATTGATGAAATAAAATATATTCAATAAAAACGAAATCATTAATTCTTAATTTTAAAATGTTCATAAACAAACAAGTTATGCCTGAACCTACAATAACATATTTGAAGAGATACAGACTCTGCCTCTCACTTCTGCAACATTAGTTTGATTCGTCACTCTTTCCTCATTCATTATTTTTAAATGACTAAAGCTCTTCTTTTTCTTCTGCCATACCCAAAAAAAGAACTTACCAGATGTGGTTAGCTGACAGAGGTGAACTATGGTTACATTGTCATCATCATTTATCAAATTAAAATAATAATGAAAATATAAAATGAAATTCATCTACTTTTATGAATATCCCTGGTTTAGTTAATCATTTTCTAATATAATTAACACAAAATGACGACTCCGTGGCGCAGTGGCTTAGCAATGAGTTACGGCGCTAAGGGCCGCGCGTTCGAATCTCGCACGAAACAAGTATTTGTATGGCCTACAAATAATTGTTCCAGGTCTGGATGTTTGTCCTTGTGAAATTTATGTTTGTAAACTGGCCCCACGATATAGGGGAAAATCCTAGTGTGGAGGTTACGTTTCTCTTAGAAAAAAAAAATATGCAGAAAGAAACATTAATCTTTACACTTATTACTACACTTTAATAACAATTTGTTTATAGGATAATTTAACTTTCCTGTCTTAAGATCTAAACATATATTTACCCACATTCTTAAGTGGCGCCGCTCTGGTGGCAAAAAAAGGCATACGTGTTTATTTTGACACATTCTAGACTCCCCACAATTCTCTGCCATGTTTAACAAAAATACAAGATTATACGTGCCGGACAAACGTATCCCATTATTAAATATGTATTGCTTATTCATCAAGTTGACTTAAATTTCAACGCCACCGGCCTGGCCTATATTAAAACAAGTATTTACATGAAGCGACTCGCCCTTCTAAAAAGTATTAATTGTTTGTTTTTTTACATGAAATAAAAACAACGTTATATTCACAGGCGAGAAGGAAACGTTATGCTAGTATGTGTTTTAAGCTTATTAATTATTCCGTTAGGCTCGCCACAGACATTCGGAATTCCATATAAAATCAAGGACCTATCACACACGTACAGTAGTTTTCCGTTCGAAATTTTTCGGGCTAAACGGGATTTCGAATGTATGTGGCCGACCCGTTCGGAATTCCGTATGTATGTGGCCGGCCTTACAGTATATCAAAATTCTACGGCTGAACACGGCCTTCCTCATAGATTGTCTCACCGTTATCGTTACCATTACAGCCTAAAGTCCACTACTGAACATAGGCCTCCACCATAGATTGCCTCATAGGGGGAATATGCCATAGTTGCCACGCGTGGCAAGCGGTTTGGCAATCACAGTTTTTATTTTTAGTCGTTATCAAGAAGACGCTGCTGCCCATCTCATGATTTGTTTCCCTCTGTCGCCTCTTACGACACCCCCGGGATGATATGGGGTAGTGGATATTCTTACACCGCCACTACACGGTAAGATAGATTGCCTCAAACTGGAGGATATTTGCAATAGTTGCCACGCTTGGCAGGCGAAGTGGCCACAGCAGTTTTTTTCTAGTTACTATTAAGAAGACGCAGCTGCATATTTCCTGGTTCATTTTCGTTCATTGGCAGTGGATATTCTTACATTGCCACACTGTAAAGCTTATTAATAAGAAGTTTTATTTTTATTGCTGGTAATAAGCGTAACAGCTGGTAGGGAAAATGGTAACAAAATAGGTCGCGACGACCTGGTAATTTTGCGCATGCGTCAATCGTCAGATACGGGCTCGTTGGAGAGTCTTGAATTGCGTTTGCGTAAACACACCTTGGATCTTAGACGTAATCTCTATTTACATAGAATAGAATTGAATAAAAAATATTCAATATAGATTAATGATATCATATTTAAAGATATAATATTTAAACAATACTAATAAAAGATAATAATATTGACAAATAAGTCTTAATAATAACCGTTTATACTTTTACCATTGGTTCCCATTAAATCTAAGGTTCATTAAGGTTCGTTGAGTTTCTAACTAATCAGTTAGAAACCCAACGAACCTTTTTTTAAAGTAACGTTATAGATTAAAAAAAACACTGGCTGTAGGTACAATTACTGAGAAAATTCAATTCTCATTTAAGAAACAGCTTGGAAGCGATCATCTCATTCCCAGAGGTTATTAGTGTGTATGTATCCATGTATTCATTTTTACGCTATCCATCATTGTCCGACATTGGCCTTTATTCAATAAAAAAAAAAACTTACTTTTTTCTTAATCAGAATAGCCCTCTGCTCGACGCGGGCCTCTCCTATTATTGGAAGGGACAGCAGGCTTGGCAGGCTAAATTTTATTACTACCATTTGTTTACTTATTTATATTTATTAAACATTGTTTGTAATATTAGAATAATATTGAAGAAATAACATATTTTACAAATGTACTATTTACAGAGTAATGGCGGTGTAAGAATAACCACTACGCCATATCATCCCGTGGGTTCGTAAGAGGCGATAGAGAAAAACAAACCAGGAGAAGGGCACCAGCGTCTTCTGATAACAACTATAAAATAAAGAAAAGGTCTATGTTCAGCAGTGGACTTTTATGGGCTGTATTGGATGAAATGGATGTATTACATACGCACATAAAATGTATATTTTTTTTTTTAATCCAGTGTTCATTTTTTCTCTTACAATTAGCTATTTCATTCTATCTCTGTATATACCCAAGGTAGACTGACAGAGAATACCTCAGGCATACAATTGCAGTACCATATGTCTTTGACGTTGCTCCCATCACCATTCAGGGTATTTATACTTGGCCATGAGGTTTTGTCAAGTCTTTTCCATAAACACCATACGTCACACAAAGAAAGAAAAATGGTGGTTTATTGAAGCAATTAATTAAGCATAAAAATATTTCAGTGTGGTTTTTGCAGTTGTTTTTGTCACACACATATCTAATATATAAAAATTTATATTTGTTTGTTCGTATTTTATGCGCTTTTGACGTTGAAGTTTTACCGCAATCTGATGAACGGTGCCATACCGTATATTGCGGTAAAACTTCAACGTCAACTTAATGCTTGCATTTCCACTTAACTAGTTGGGTTGCAAACAACTTACAGTAGGTGGCGAGCGTATCATACCAACAAATTTATTTTAAAAGTCATATATCATTCAATTTCAATGAATGTACTATAATTCCTAATTAAACAATATATTCATTAATAATTTAAAACGATATTTCCACAATTATTAGGCAACGCGCCGGATACCAGCAAGTCCACTATAAAAAGTTATTAAACATTAGATATGAGAAAAACCTACGATTTCAGCAAGTCATATCATCGTAATAAAAACTAACCACACGACGGGAAATAGCCCTTTAACGCTATATTATGTTACAAAAATTGCACAGTTATAAAAATCAGCTAGCCGGCGCGATGATTGCAAAAAAAAAGCTATTTCACGGCGCAGTGTTTATAATAACGACAGAAGATAAAACAGAAGCGGTCTATTCTTTTACATAATACATATAATAATATAAACAGGCGTAAGCCTGTTACCCATAGGGTCAGGCAGAGACTACGGACTTTCTTTTTGGCACGATCCCGACACACCTCTCACGCCTCTTTCAGGTCCATATACGTACGCGAACATGTTCGTCTGTTTAAATACGTAATGTTATCGACTAAATATGCGATATAATGAAAATGGGCCAAATTAGAAGTGGGTACTACTCTACTCTGGGGATAAAATTCGTTTGTGTTTTTTACATCAAATATAATAATATTGGTTCCTGCCCAAGTAGTCGACGATTGTCGAATGGTGTGATCACATGCCCGCATTGCGCGGGAATATTTGTAAATAAGATCGGCTACGTTAGCCATGCATGAGCACACCAACGACAGGATCGGCCTTGAAGAGGTCGCCGTGGCCGAAATCGGTGGAGGATTATTATATATATATAGTCGACAATTATTTGGCCCATTTTCAATACATAGCTAATTCAGTCGACAAAAAAGTGAGAGCGTGATCATGCCCGGTCGAGCCGACCCATTCGTGCTACAACCATAATATAGCTGCAGCGTGGCTACCACGTATTAAAATGTCAGAGTCTTAGTGTTCAGTTTTGTTGAATTTGGTACGGAACTCAATCTTTTATCTAGAATAAAAATACACTGAATAAAATAAAATAGAATGCTCGTTTTCCGATACACATTAAAAAGTTCACAACCTCAGTTGAATGCCGTTAAATAAAAATGGAGCTAGTGCAATGCAGTTCGTCGACCACTCTGAGTTTACTCGATGTTCGTCCAATGTGAACAAAATTAGTTGCAGTAAAGTCCGCTATAAAAATGCTAAGAGCAAATTTCCATCGGGGGTTGTACCGATGCTCAGGCTATATGAATAGCAAACAATCTAGGAGGGAAAATTCTAAGAAGGTTTTAAATCAGGGATTGAAAAAGATCGAAAAATACTGAAAAGTATTGAGCGGTTCTGATACTGAAATCAGAACTGAAACCAAACCTTAACGAAAACTTTAAGGCACATTTATTTTACTGATAAACGAGAGAAACAAGTTCTAGCTTTTCAATTTTATGGAGTGACTATCACAATATCTTTTTCGGTAAAAAAGACATGTAGTTATGCATTTTTTGTTCTATGTTATGACACAGAATAAATAATAGTACTACGTACAGAAGTTGCACTCCTTTGATGTTAACTGCTTGCCGACGTTTTAATAGCCTACATAGTTATTATTAATCAGATAAATCGCGCACGCAAGCTAAATAAAACTTTATCGCTGTGCGCGAGTATCCGTATTACTTTGCATCTTTTCCCTCCCTGTGTCACGACGGACTTTCCGTGGTTACTAAGGGCTGTTAATAAAGAGTAAAAAAATACATTGTGAAATGGTAAGTTACTTAAGTAAAGTACCTATACTGACTA
This sequence comes from Parnassius orleans, assembly GCA_029286625.1. Classification (NCBI taxonomy): domain Eukaryota; kingdom Metazoa; phylum Arthropoda; class Insecta; order Lepidoptera; family Papilionidae; genus Parnassius; species Parnassius orleans. The sequence continues at coordinate 1,483,022 of JAGSMP010000096.1, read as the reverse complement.
TCATCGACCATATTTCCGCTACTATGTGAGTTCTGTGATACCCAACGCATGCAACTTGCAAGGCCATTCGTCGGGAATCGCGATGCTTGGTTCGTATAGGTAGATAGCGTAAACAACAAATAAACCCGAAATACGATTCCTAACAGAAATATGATCGTAATCTACTTAGTTAAAAATCTTGTAAACAAAGTTATAATTTCAGTATTTTGTGCTATTATAACTTAAAATATTTTAATTACAAAGATAAGTATAGGTATGTAAGTAGGTACTTGGCTAGTGAAGTAAATTTCAACTAAGTTTTGTAATAAAGTACTTAGGTATTACTTCTGTAGTTAAAATATTACTTAATTCCTTTTTCGCTTTAAGTACCTATCTAACAAAAAAATGAAATAAATTCACCTTTCATTATCCTTCGTTAACTTCAAAAATGATATATCTGAATCCTTAAGATGAATGAGACATCTGAATCCTTATTTAATTGCTCATTAAGCATCCATCCCCGCAACAATTATAGTAGTAACGACGTTTAATTTATCAAATAGATAGGTAATATACATATATATTATTCTTAAATTACATTAAAACTTTTTCAACTATTTTATCCTACAATTAAATATACTAAACACTAAACAAAAACTATTTCGACGAGTATTTCAACAAGTATTTACAAAAAACTATTTACGTAAACAGCGTTAAAAAAAACTAACATTCAATCGCCTAGAACGCGCTAGCCCCGACTGGGATCCACCCCTGGGGCGCCTCGCGATTGTAGGTAATTATTTCACGCAGGTAGCAAGAGTGACAAAGGCCTGGTTATGATATAAGTAATTATATAAAAACGGAAAGGGTTTTGAACATCTGTTTTTAAACGCAGAAACGATGTCAGAGCAGAGCACAGGTATAAGTGTACTACTATATACTACCTATAAAATTAAGGTAGTCGTAATAAAGAACGCTACCGGTGTTTCTCTAACGACCTTAGTCAGACCTTATTCCGACGGCGCGGCGCAGTCTTTTATATACATACTAGCGATCCGCTCCGGCTTCGCACGGGTGATTTCTGAATCCCGACAACAGCGCCACCTACCGCGTCCAATTGTGAATCTAAACCATCCTGGGACCCATTCAAACACACATAAAAGATTTCATCAAAATCGGTCGAACCATGTCTGAGTTTTAGCGACTAACGAACAGCAATTGATTTTTATATGGTAAGTGGCTACTGCAGCCCTTGAACACCCTCAACCAATTTCAAACAAAGAAGGTTAGATGCATGGTCACCTCTGAGGACTAAGATGTAATGCCTCACAGTTTGTAAATATACTTGCTCTCTTTGCCCTTCAGATAGGAACACAGCTTGACGGCACAAATATTAAGTAAAATTACCCATTGTGTAGATCGGCCTTGACTGTGTTACGTTCGTTTATTTTAGTTGTGTCAGACGCGCATCAACCGCGCGTGAATAAATCGTCGTGTGTAAAGACTTAAAGATCGAAAGCTAGAGTAATATCCTTTAAATCGCAATATAATAGTGGGTACAAAGGTACTTTGTAAAATTAACAGGAAGTGTTATCTGTCACGACTCACGACCCTAGTCAATCTTGCGACCCCTATTGGTGATGGATACTTTAAGCCTGGCGGCGTTAGAGGATCCATCTCTCCGAATAAGATTGACGATACTGATAATAAATTTTCAAATTATTTCGTTGGCGCTTTTAGAAGAAACATTGTTTTCCTGTGCAATAGGCATAAAAGAAGGACCGATATGGTTAGATTTCTGGTATTCCCCTCTTACACCAAGCCGTGTAGTGGTGCTGTAAGCATATCAACTACCCCAAATCGTGGTCCCCATATGGGTGTCCTAAGACACGACAAAGGGAAACTAAAACAGGAGAACAGCAGCATGTTAATAACAACTCAAAGTAATAAAAAAACTGCGGTTGCCAACCAACCTGCCAGACGTGACAACTATGGCAGAATCACTCATATAAGGCAATCTACTGGAAAGGCCTAGGTTCAACAGTGGACTTCTATACGCTGTTATGGATGGATGACCTCTTACGTCACCTACGGAGCGTAAAAATGAAGTGATGGATCTTTTATGTCTCAATTACTCGCCAAATTATTATTTTAAAGTAATTGAATTTATTATGATTTGCAATGAATTCACTGATCCTGGAAAAAAATCTGCTGCATCTCTCTCCTCCACAAGGAGCGTCATCCAATTGCTTGCTATGGATGCAGGGCGAGCTAGCATAATCCGCGTCCGATCCCTAGTCTCTGTAAGACTAAGATGACCATAGTTTAGGGGATAAATATGACAAGGGTATAAAAATATTCAACCTCTATTACAAAATTTTAAATAGATTGAGTTTTATTTTTAACCGACTTCAAAAAAGGAGGAGGTACTGAATTCGAATGTATTTTTTTATGTGTGTTACCTCAGAACATTATTCTAGGTGAACCGATTTTGATATATTTTTTTTATTTGAAAGCTGGTCTCATGTCGTCCTATAAAAATTTGATCAAGATTCTGACCACTAGTTTTTGAGTTATCCTTCATAATGTGTATTCAATTGAATATTATTGATGATGTTCTCATTTTATTTATATTGAATTCGGTTGTACAAAATTTTTAATTTTACCACTTTTGAATATCTTATCTTTTGAAGTGGGGTTACAATTATATTAAAGTCAGTGTTTATAACAAGCAAGTTAGTTTCCAGTTATGGGAATATTGTGACCGTCATTGTATCAACGACCTTTCACTTTTAATTGTGAATGAAATTGATAAAAACCTTATATTTTTCCACGCAAAAAAATCAAATTTATTTCTCAACCGACAAAATTGTAGTTTCTGTATTTGTAGTGCCTATTTAATAGTAGTACCTGTTTACTGTGAATATAGACACTAATGAGAAGATCATAATATACGAACTCAAACTACACTTGAAGGTAATCAATTGTATGTAGGTGGTATCAATTTGCATGTACGCAATTACTCACCATTTCAAACATGCTAACATTAATAAGGCCAGAAATTAATTTTCATCCTTGAGGACTATAATGAAATATCTCAAGGCCAAGAGTTACATTGGCTTCCTTACATAAGAAAACGCATAAAAGATCTTGAGGTCTTTAATAGGGAGCACTTAAATCATTTAGTATTTATAATAGATATAACATTCTAACGGGCAATAAATACAGGCGATAAAAATGCAAAGTTTGGTACGGACAATTCCATTCTGTCCGACAACTGTGGCCAATATGCCAAATCCTCCATACTATGGGGGATGCCTATGTAAATCATTACTGGTAACAGACTTATGAGATTGGGTGACTTAAAACAAATATCTTAACAAAAATCGGTTTCGAAATAAAATGCTTGGTCACCCTAGTGTCGGAAAGTTACAAAGTCGGATAGACCAGTAAAGTCGAGTATACACGGCCATTCGTTTTAATTTGGCCACTCCGCTCGAGAACCGGGATTTGTTGCTAATATTGGCGACGCCGGAGCTAAGAAAAGAGCTGTTTACAAAAATGTATAAAACCTTTGGGTCAATAAAATGCTACGTCTTCACATGTGAAGATAAAAATATAGAAATTTTAATAAATGTTTTGTGGTACTGATTAAGATTAGTAGCGGGTGTCGTAAGAGGCGACAGAGGGAAACAAACTAGTAAGTAGATGGGCTGCAGTGCAGCGTCTTCCTAACACCCAATAAAAAACTGCGGTCGCCAACCTACCTGCCAAGCATGGCAACTATGGTATGCCCTGACCCTCCCAAGAGACAATCTTGTGCTAGGCTGTAATGGTAAGGTGTAATAAGGTGATTGTTATAAGGCGTACACAAGTGCGTCTAAGGCCCAATTTCACCAAAACTTTTATAATAAGAAAATAAAGAAAATATCGGCTCTTCAGATTTTAATCTATGCGTAACTATAAGTACTACTACAAGGTAAATTTATTCCCAGTTACAATATGAAATACATAGACATTGAATCATTTTTATATAAATTATGAGTAAATTTCTTTGGAGAAATGAAATGGTTAACAAAAAAAAGCAAATAAAATACGTAGAAATATCAAACCTCGGTGATATATTTCAGAACAATTTAAGGTTATTCAATGATTGCATGGTATTGATAATAACACATTTTTAACTTTGTATTCGCATGGACTACGATAATACAAAAATTTGTTGACAAATTTTATTTTTATAATGTTTTGTCAATGTATTTTTTGTTTATTAAAATAAAACTCAATAAATAAATAATATTGAAATTTGAGTAAAATCTTAATGATTTCTAATCCAATATAACTCAGTATAGATGTTGGGGATGGGGAAAATTAAAATAGTTTATCATTCGCAACTTTGTTTTAACTGTGAATTAACTCTAATTCTATTTTGGTGAAATCGGGCCTAAATGTGCTACGAGTAGGTACTCCGAGAATAATAAAGTAAGACACAGAAACTTCTTCATCACCGCAATAATAACATTGTAAGTCTTATTTTTCCTAACATTATCGAGTAGGTAGGCTCATTATCTTTTTTATCTAGACCTTTCTTAATGAACCCTTCGAATCCTGGGCAATATATAGGCTTTTGTAAGAATATGACGTGACTCATGTATGTATATAATATGTTGACGTGGTAGAGCCGCGCTGCATCTACATTACATCACGAAAGGGTCAACAAGATAGGGGAAGGACCACGCTCTCACAGGATACCAGCGTAAAATAGCAGCTTAATGCTGCTGTGTTTCGTATGGTAAGCGGAGACCCTTTTTTGGTAGTAACGCATCTAAATTTTAACTCTTAATCAAGGATAGATGTGTCTACGGTTCACAGCATCCACTTATTATCAAGGACTGCGTGCTCGTTTGTCACCCTTTTTCTTTTAAAAACATGAAATATGACGAATATCTTATAAGATCACGCGATTCGGCGGGCTGCTGAGCACAGAATTGATAAACTTGTACTAGTCCATAAACAGTCCGAACGATAAGTGTTGGCATAGTTTGATGGATTTCCACCATTCGTCAGTCGCCGTAACGTCACCAGTAAACCAACAGAATGCAGTAAAAATTGGATTCCATTTCACTCACCCTTACTCGATTAAAAAACTCACACATAATGTGTTATTATGTAAAGAATCGAGAAGTTTAATAACATCGAGATAAGATATAAAGTGGGCGCAACTTGGTCCCGCGATAATGGCTTGATGCAAATTTAATTACAAACTCGAAAGATAGGGGGAAACTCTCCTTTAGTTTATACAATAATAACAGTTTGTGTTAGTCGTAACTTTACGAGTGAGCTGGAGTGCTCTTTGTCTCCACTGATGACGATGATTATGTTATCTGTTGTCGGTTTCAAATGAAAGCGGACGTTTTCCGAATATACGAATTTCCGAGATACGAAGTTGGCTAACACGTAAGGTTACCAATATTATAACAATGTAAGTAAAATAAATCTTCTTCGTTATCATCGGCCTGTAATAGTCGAATGCTGGACTTTGACCTCTGACATAATAGAGAAAATTTCGTAGATAATCGAAGACATTTTAAGGGTTCCGTACCTGAAGGGTAACCAACGGGACCCTATTATTAGGTCCTTACATTTGAAATTGGCGTTTTGTACGGGAGGAATATAAACTCAAATTTTTTTTTCTAAAATTTATATTTAATTAATCAAATTATGCACCGTTGTTATCTATGCACTTTTGCCATCTCATAGGTAGTTCATTGATCCCTTTACTAAAAAAAACATGGGGGCGAGAATCAATAAACTCTTTGAAGGCGGTTTGGACTGCCTTTTTTTTTCCTTGTAAGAAGTTGTCCAAATTCCGGAAAAAATGGTAATCTGTTGGAGCAAGGTCCGCGGAGTACGGTGGATGTCGCAGACATTCCAATTGTAGCTCATCTAACTTAGTGGTTGTTTGTTGTGCAGTGTGTGGTCTTGCGTTGTCGTGAAGCAGCAGTGGCCTAGAGCGATTGACCAATATCGGTTGTTTAGCAGCTAGTTCTTCTTTCGTGGTTAGCAGTTGCTGACAATAGATACCTGCCGTAATCTGTTTGGCCAGATTTTAGAAAGCTGTAGTGAACGACAGAGGAGTCACAGACAAGGTTGGCTACATCTTGAAGCGAGCTTCCATTAAAACATACTTCAAGCCGCCGAAGAAGATTAGTCAATTTTACCATCCATCAAGTGTCATATCCCTCTACAAGATGCAAGAGTGTACAAGCTGGATTGTGAATGTGGTCTCTCTTACATAGGACAAACAAAAAGATCTATAAAAATCCGCGTAAAAAAACATATAGCTGACTTGAAGCACCGACGTATCGGGAAGTCTGCAGTTTGTGAACATGTTCAAGATCGTCCCCGCCATTATATTAGATTTGATAGACCACAAATCCTCGCAAAAGAACACCGATTCCTACCAAGGATGATTCGCGAGGCTATTGAAATAAAAAACATCCTAATTTCAATAGAGAAAATGGATGGGTGCTGCCATCTGGTTGGGATCCTATAATTAATAAAATTAAATTCAAACCCAAGTATACCACTGCTAGACTTCAAGATACTGTAAGCTCATTCTGCGTAGATCGAACCAAAAATTAATATTAAAAAACTGAAGGTAGCCGGGCTAACTATGACATTGGGACGTCAAACACCTCAGTCCCCCCCGTGACCATGGGTGCTGTAAAGCACCCGAAACGTCGGAAATTAAAAATTAAAATTAAACGGGATATAATCCGTAAAAATTCGTTTCATTTTGTAGTCGCGTAAATATAAGAAAACGATATTTCATGTTTTCCATTGTGCGGTAATAAGCGACGCCAAAGAATAAAATAATGAGGAAAAAACAAATGAATGACTGTTTTCGAAACTCAAATGTACCAGCTAAATGAATTTATAAATTTGAATTTGGAATTCTTAACCAAAGAGGAGATATTTCAGATCAAAGTGGCCAGTACGACAAAACGCTAATTTCATATGTAAGGACTTAATAATAAGCCTCCGCTGTCCGTCCGTCCGTCCGTCCGTCCGTCTGTCAGCGGGCTGTACCTCATGATCCGTAATAGGTCTTAATGCGCGAGTCCGGCTCGCACTTGGCCGGTTTATTATTGGTATCGGAGCATTCGAATTAGATATTCCTCAGGGATGACGACGCACCTGCATTTGCTTTACAGAATTTCTTGACAGATAAACTCCATAAAATTACCTTTTTTGGCCCGACCTGGGATTCTAACTCAGGACCTCATGATCAGCAGTAACGTTTACGACCACTAGACCAACGAGACAGTCCTTCAAAATACAAAAATTTGAATTTTTTTTATTTAGCATTTCATTTAAATATCCTAGTTATTTGTGAGTGCTATAACTAATCGTCTATTATGTGGAAATCTGGTGGTATTGTCGAAAAAATACAACAAAAAGAAAAAATTTACTATCGATTAAAAATTCTTAACCTAATTCACTGAAATAAAGAGTCACTCACCCCGTTGCCCGCTTATCTATGTATGTAGTTAAGTTTTTAAGAATTCTTCTTAGTAATATATTAAAACTTACCTGAAACAGAAAAAAGTATTTTATATAAAACTGTACTATACTGAATATATAAATTGTTATTAAAAAAACAACTGTTAAAAAAGTTTACTAAAAGGAGAAATTTTTTATACCTAAGAAGAATCTGACGACACCCCAAATGATAAAATATATCAAGCCGTTTAGGTTACAGAGCATGTCAAAGAATATACATTCATACATACATACCCTCCATAAAACATAGACTCGAAAAACATTACCGTCCTTCTGGGACAATCAAGTAAAAATGTATAGTTTGCTCCATTCCGTCGCAAATTAAATAAATTTATTTTCTATATCGGCCTGTAAGGCTCTACGTTTGGACAAGGGACACTTTCATTGTTTGAAGGATTTGCCTTGGCTGTCAAGTGTGACAGTTAAAGCAAATTTTATACGTGGTAGAGCCTCGTTACAGTTATACTATCGTTTGTTATTATTTATCGGGAAGGACCACGCTCTCGCAGAATACGTCTAAGATGAAATGAGGCATTTCATCTTAGTCCTCAAGGGTAACAACGCATCTGCATTTTGATTGTTAATTGAAGATAGATGTTGATATCTATGGGCCAAAGCGTTCACTAACCATCAGGTGGACTTTGTACTTTCAATAAGAATAACATCTTTGTTATTTATCATTTCAAAGTTGAACACAAAAGCATATTAAGTAAAATAGCATCTGTAAACCACAAAGGTTTGTAAATAATGCTATCACCTACATCGATATTTCCATAAGGTTTGATAATGAAAAATAGAATATACGTTAACATTACATTGTGTTGCAAATAGTTTAACAATCTAGATATATAATAATCAGATAATTTGTACTTGTAATCCATATTGCATAAAAATAATTCTATTCCATTCTATGTAATCCATATTGCAAAAAATAATTCTATTCCATTCTATAATTTATATACAATGCTGGACAAATAATGTAAACAAAAATAGAAACAAAGGAGACGTAACAGCTGTGTGCCGAAGGCTTTCATCTGCTCAGTCGCGTAATGCTATTAACAGCAGACACAGTTCACACCCTAAATAATTCACTACAGCTAGCGAAATATACGTCACATGTTCAAACATAAGCAGGGGAAACAATATTTGGGACAGAAAACACTAGTAGACGATTACTAAAGCAAACGATAAAAATGCATACAGAGACAAAACTACGTTGCAAGTTCAAATATATTCCATAATGATTTCTTACATTTACAAGTACACTACACATTGAATAAAACTATTTTTACTGATTTATTCGCATTTAATTTTACTCGCGGGGTGACTGAAGTGATTGACGTCCCGATAATAAAGTTAACCCGGAGTACCTCCCAGCTTTTTAATTTTTTTTTTATAAGATAAGGGTGACAAGCGAGCACACAGTCCACCTGATGGTAAGTGGTTGCTGTGGCCCATAGACATCTACATCTATCCTCGATTAAGAATCAAAACGTACACATAAACAACATAGGCATCCCCTAAGGAATGCCACAAAGCACGGTCCTGAGCCACCTGCATCCATCCACTTCCCGCATGTCTTACCAGGTCGTCACTCGATCTAGTGGGGGGGACGCCCTACACTTCGTCCGCCGGTACGAGGCCGCCACTCGAGAACCTTTTTTCCCCATTGGTTGTCTAGCTCTACTTAGCTTTTTACGTGGTAGAGCCATGCTGCAGCTATATTAGTAGTATAGTTGTAGTACGAATGGGTCAGCTCGACCGGGGAAGGACCACGCTCTCACAGAATACCAGCGTAAAATAGCAGCTTAACACTGCTGTGTTTCGTATGGTGAGTGTAGAGAACCGGAGACCTTTTACTGGAAAAGAGGCATTCCATCTTAGTCCTCACGGGTGACAACGCATCTGCATTTTGATTCTTTATTGAAGATAGATGTAGATGTCTATGGGTCACAGCAACCACTTACCATCAGGTGGACTGTGTGCTCGTTTGTCACCCTATCCTAAAAAAAAAATATAGCCGGCCCATTGCCACTTCAGCTTACTAATCCGTTGGGCTATGTCGGTCACTCTGGTTCTACTGCGGATATCCTCATTTCTAAGTCTATCGCGCAGAGAAACCCCGAGCATAGCCCTCTCCATAGCTCGCTGAGCGACCTTAAGCTTCCTCATACGGGCAGCGGTGAAGGACCACGTCTCAATTCCATAGGTCAGAACATAGCATTGCCATTTGACGTCAGAAATTGGCAAGAGGGTGGTAACAACTCAGATAGACTTCAAATAGGGTGAACAGGAGACCCTTTTTACTTCTTCTTTAAAACGAGGTACATAGATAAATAATAAATAGCACTTTATTGCACACAAAAAGTCAAATATTAACAAGTGTGGTAAACCATCTTATTTCTCAGGTGACAACACATCTGCATTCTTTGATTCTTTGTCGAGGGCAAAAATTCTATTCATTTTCCAATTTTTTATAGCTGTCTTTTGCAAATGAATAGAAATTTAAGGCTCTCATTCTTCATGTTCAGCATGTAATTGGCAACAGCTAGACATCTGCTTTACTTGCTGTTGACATTTTTTGCTGTTGTCATACATAAAATAAAAACACCTCCACCAAATATGAAATCGGGGAACATACAATGACGAGATTAAAACACCAGTGAATTCAATTATAGGAGAATCGGTCAAACTCAATATGTAGTCCGTGCTAGTGAATAAAATTTAAATTTCAACATTCGGCCGATTACAAATTTCAAAATACAGCAAGCGTGTGAAATGCATTTTGTTGCCGAGAGATGATAAATATAAAACTGACAGTGAATACTTAATACCACCTTTGTCGGCGATTTTGTTCACAATTTATTTATTTAAGTTCGGATACCCCCACCGTAGTATTTTCTCCCGTATTGTAAAGACGTCAAACATAAATAATGCATTACTAAAAGTAGTAGTACTAGGTATTAGTAGTGGATCTAGTGTATCTATGTGTGTCGGTGTATCCTTAATATTATTCTGTCTGAAGGCGATCATGAGGCCAAACCAAGTGACACGTCAAGGCCTGCTATTATTAATGTGAACTCCGATTATATTTATTGATTTATGTATGAAATTCCAATTCGATATATTATAGCGGGCACTAACTTATTCATCATTTGTATGCAGTATGCAGTTTAATTATGTTTACTTATGAGGATATCCGCAGTAGAACCAGAGTGACCGACATAGCCCAGCGGATTAGTAAGCTGAAGTGGCAAGGGGCCGGCCATATAGCTCGAAGAACCGACAACCGATGGTGAAAAAAGGTTCTCGAGTGGCAGCCTCGTACTGGTAGGCGAAGTGTAGGGCGACCCCCACTAGATGGAGTGACGACCTGGTGAGATATACAGGAAGTCGATGGATGCAGGTGGCTCGGGACCGTGCTTTGTGGCATTCATTGGGAGAGGCCTATGTTCAGCAGTGGACTTGTGAGGGGCTGTAATGATGATGATGATGATGATGCAGTTTAACATTAGTTTAAAGTGTCAGGGTGAAAAAATTTGTTTATGACTTAAATTCAAGTGGTACAGCCTTAATCGAGGATGGATGTAGATGTCTATGGGCCACATCATCCACTTACCATCAGGTGGACTGTGTGCTTGTTTGTCAACCTTATGTTATAAAAAAAATCTAGCATCGGTGTTCAGTTGTCTGATGTCAATGTTCGCATGTTAAAATTATAGGAAACTGTAGTGTTATGTACATTATTTTCTTATAGAAATAAGTGTCACAAACAAGCAAAGGGTCTACTTGATGGTAAGTGAAGACTGTGGACCATAAACCTAATAAAGTCCACTGATGAACACAGGCCTACCTCATAAAGGGGATATTTGTCATAGTTGCCACGCTTTGCAAGCGGGTTGGTAACCGCAGTTTATTTTTTATTTTTAGTCGTTATTAGAAAGACGCTGCTGCCCATCTCCTGATTTGTTTCCCTCTCTGTCGCCTCTTACGACACCCACGGGATTATATGGGGTAGTGGATGTTCTTAAGCCGCCACTACACGGTACGGTCCTCGATTATCCGTGAGGAATAAAAATGCCTCGTCATCAGTAAAAAATCTGATATGCGGTTCCCTACTCTTACCATACGAAACAAGGCAGTATTGAGGTGCTACTTTACGCTAGTATTCTGTAAGAGCGTGATCCTTCTCTGCAACCATTATAAGTAGCTACAGCGTGGCTCTACCGTATCTGTGCCCTTAGTAGCTCTTACGGCATAACATCGGAGGTACACGCAGATTAGTATTCAATGACCATAATACAAAAGCATGTTCAACAGCACCGTACGCAAGAACCACAAATTTGTGACGATGGACCAAATATTGGCTCCAACTGGAATCCAAGATCACCCACGACCAGAGGATTATCTTGACCACGCGGTCGTTAGTATGCCATAAAATCGGTCACGTATTAAGCGAATCGCGTAGGTACAGTTGCACGGATGTACGCACAAACCCACAAACAGACTTGCATTCTGGCTCAGGAATCTAGGTCATCGGTAACGCAAGTAAGAACTAATGCAAGTCTACGTCCGACGGATTGAGAAGCGATCGTAACGCGCCGAGGCATTCAATTAAAGTATCACGTTATTCAAAGCATTAATGCTTGTCTGTACATCATACAATATTCGCTTTTAACTGTACCGATGGTTTGCTTTTCTCGTTGGTTAATACCTTGACTTTTAATAGAAATTTATGTATTAACTATATTTCGTGTTGTTGCAAGATCACATTATAATGGAATCCCGTCGTTCATCTTTTCATCGCCCCATCTCATATCTTCAATATTGTCCGTTATTTAATGAAAATGCAAGGTACACATGCCATCCGCTAGATGGCGATATAACTAAAATGTTTTTTTATTCAATATATCAATATTTACTGCTGAACGTTAGCCTAAGATTGGGAGGATTTTGCCATAGTTGCCACGTTTGACATTATTTTTAGTTGTTATCAGGAAGATACTGTTGCCTATCTGCTGTTTTAGTTTTCCACTTTTGCTTCTCACGACACCCACGGGATGATATGAGATAGTGGTGTCTCTTACGCCGCTAGTACACGGCACACAGAAATGTTTATCATATTCAAACAGATCCGAAATGGTACTGAGTCAAGTGGACTCTATGCAGACCGCAAAGCAAATTAAAAAAACATGTTACCTACAAAAATCAACAACTATTAGAGTAATTAACGCTTATCGGTAACTAGCGCCAGATAACTAAGTAAATGGTCAATAACTGATCATTAACACCAGTGTTAACGATCCGCACGAGCGTTTTGGGTTACTGTAATACGATTGCTTTTATATCGAAATATCCGGTAACTAAATCTATTTTAATATGTATTTAAAAAAATGTGTTGACCGGATTTATTAATATATTATATTACGCTATAGCTTAATTTTGATAGTAAGTTTCTTTATGTAAGTAAGGACACTCGAGCACCCTCACTGTTCTTGCATTAGGTGAACTTGTGTATAAAATAGCTGATGACCTTGAAACAGCTGAACCGATTTAGATAAAACATGTCTAAGAACCACCGCTAGAAAAGCAACTTTTAAATAAAAAAGAACCGCACTCAAATCGGTTCACTCGTTTAAGAGCAGCCAGGTGCCACAGACAGACACACCGACGACAGACACATAGCGGTCAAAGTTAAACTTACTCTTATAACACCCTTATAACACCGATGATAATATTCATTTTAGTTAAATTTGAGATCGATTTTCACTTTTTCAAGTTAAATTATATTTTTAGCCGTGTGAAGTAGCTCTTAGGCTCGCGAGTTGAAGAGATAGTTATGACGTTTGTAATGACTAAAACTACGGATAGGACCAATTGACACGTGGTTTGTCGGTTAATATTGCGTTTAATTTAACTTATTTTACTTAATTTTAATAAATAATACCTCAAGTTACTGTGAGCTTGTTCTGCGTAGATCGGACCAAAAATATTCAAAAGTTGAAGATAGCCCGGGTTGACTATTACATCGCGACGTCAAACCTCTCAGTCCGTCCGCAACCATGGGTGCTGTAAAGCACGCGAAACGCCGGGAATTAAAAATATGTAAAATAAGTTTAGTGGCGCTGACGCGAATTCTGCTGCAAATCAGTAGATGGACAGCAGCGTCTTCCAAATAACGACTAAAATATAAAACGGCGGTTGCCAACCCGCTTGCCAAGTGTAGCAACTATGGCAAATATCCCCCTATTGAGTAATATGGCAGAGGCCTATGTTCAGCAGTGGACTTTAATAGGCTGTAACGATACGGTACGATTATTGTTTCATATAATCAAATATTATAGTATACTAGCGATACGCCCCGGCTTCGCACGGGTGATTTCTGGATCTCGACAACAGCGCTACCTACCGGGTCCAATTATGAATTGTTTAGATCATCCCGGGACCCACTCAAACACACACAAAAAATTCATCAAAATCGATCCAGCCGTTTTGGAGTTTTAGCGAGACTAAAGGAGCTATAGATTAAAAGTTTTAATTTTTTATTTTTAACGTTCCCGCACTGTTTGTCACAAAACCTTTGGGGGTGGAATTTCATAAAATAATTTTTCACATGCCAAAAAATATTCTGACCAAGTTTTATATACCTATAGGAGCCATAGTTTGAAATTGTGAATTTTTTTAATCACGATATCTCTAGAAATATACGGCCTATATTTCTGGTTCCATCTCTTCTCTTTATATATATATAAGTCCCGCTGGGTTTTTGCTGATTCATTCCAGGACAGGTTTTTTTGCGAACCAATGGTAAAAGCATTTATATAACTTTCAATAAGTATTACTTGTCATCTCATCAGTCATAATACGAGGGTGGATTGAAAAGTACTCAGCCTAACACAGATCCATTCAATTGTAAAATCAAATCTACCCACATTATTTAGTTCAGTTCAGACTAGTTCATTGTGTGAAGTTCGAAACGTGTGCGATAATTAGTTGTGATTTTATAAATTTATTAACAAAGTAATCGGACATAATTTCCGCGAATGGAGCAAATCGAGCAGCGTGCCGTCATTAAGTACCTCCATAAGAAGGGCTATCATCAAAAGCCATCTATGATAACATGGTCAGTACATTAGCGACTGTGCTCTGTCATATTCATCCGTCAAAAATGGATAGCAGAATTTAAGCGTGGTAGAGAGAGTGTGAAAGATGAACCCCGCTCTGAAGGCCTTCGACGTCAACTACTGACGAAAATATTAAAAAAGTACTTGATTTAATAATGGGAGACCGCAGATTAAAAATTAGAGAGATAGCCGAGATTATAGGCATCTCTTATGAACGAACTCAAAACATCATTGTCAACGAGTTGGGTTTCCACAAGGTGTCTGCGAGGTGGGTTCCGCGACTGTTTTCAGTTGAACAAAAAAGGACGCGATTGACTATTTCACGCGACTGTTTGGAGTTATTTGAAGCCGATGCAGATGATTTTTTGAATCGTTTTGTTACTATGGACGAAACATGGGTTCATTACTGTACACGGAAACAAAACAACAATCAAAACAGTGGAGAAGACCTGGTTCACCACCCCTAAAAAGGCTAAGTCGATTTTGTCGGCAAATAAGGTGATGGCTTCAGTATTCTGGGACTCGAAAGATGTGATTATGATTGATTATCTTGAAAGGGTCAGACTATAAACTCTGATTACTACTGCACCTTGCTACGTCGTTTACGAGAGGAAATAAAAGAAAACGTCGAGGAATGCTCAGAAGAAAAGTCCTGTTTCATCAAGATAACGCCCGTGTTCACACGTCAGTACAGTCAATGGCTGAAATTCACAACTGTGGCTTTGAACTGTTACCGCATCCGCCGTATTCACCTGATCTGGCACCATCAGACTTCTTTCTGTTCCCTAACCTAAAAAGCACTTGGGAGGTCAAAGATTTTCGACAAACGACGAGGTCAAAGCATGCAAAGTAGACGCATATTTTGACTCTAAGGAAGAATCATTTTTTCAACGGTCTAAATGCTTGGAAGGAGGTGGCAAAAGTGTATTGAACTTGATGGTGATTATGTAGAAAATAAAATATTACTGATTTAGTATGTGTTTATTTTCTTGGTTAGGCCGAGTACTTTTCAATCCACCTCGTATTGAATAAAAAATGTTCTATTCCTATTCTATTTTATTATATTATATTCTAACCTTTATCGACTTACACGTTTTAAAATCGAATTTCGCGTGTCGCACTTTTAGGCAACAGCGTGATGGGTGCGTCATTTGCAAGCTCACGTAGTTGCTGAAAAATTACGTTTCACAACAAAAAATAAACTAACAAAAGAGCTCGGAGGGCGTCTGAGTAAGGCCAACAAAGTCCCTCCGAGAAGCTCGATAAAAAATGCGCGGCGCGATGCAGGCCTTGGAATTATACTTTTGAAAGTTTTAAAGATGTTAATTAGTTAAGATCAGCGTGCAAAAAAAAAATGTGTCTTACCCAGTTTGAATGGTAACGCTAATAATCTTCCGCTCACCAGATGTCGGTAGTAGTGACTAAGGTGTAGTTTTTTGATACACAACGTAATTAATTGAGAAGTTAGTTTTAGATAAAAGTTTATCAGTTTCTTGAGTATTATATTATTACGCAAAACAATGCCGCAGTGGTTTGCTCTTTAATTTTTGCACATTAACTCTTTTTGTATTTATTTTTACTTTTAAGACTAGAGTTTATTCATTTCTTGTTCTAACTGATGTGACATATAACTAAAATAACAGAAAGAAACAAGTGTAGTGGCGGTTAAGAATATCCACTACCCCGTGTCTTCCCGTGGGTGTCGTAAAAGGTGACAGAGGGAATCTGAGGCAGAAGACGGGCAGCAGCATCTTTCTGATAACAGCAAAAGCAATTAAAAAAAACTGCGGTTGCCAACCCGCTCGCCAAGCGTGGCAACTATGGCAAATATCCCCCCATGATGAGAGTTACGAAGAGGCGGCCCTCAGTCCCCGGTGGCCCCGCTATTCCTGGCTACGGTGGCGACCATGGTAACGGCGGGGCAGGGGGTGCTAAGAATCTCCGGTGGAGGTTCGGTTGCCACCTAAGACGACTCGACCTGGCAACATACAACGCACGCACCCTGAGGACTGACGAGAAGATCCTGGAGCTGGAAGAAGAGATAGACAAGTTACGCTGGCATATTATAGGATTATCCGAGATCCAAAGAGAGGGGGAGGACACGGTAATCCTCGAATCCGGCAACTTGTTCTATCACCGGGAGGGTGACCATCTGTCCCAAGGAGGTGTCGGATTTATCGTCCACAAGTCTCTCGTTAACAACGTTGTAAAGATTGTGAGTGTGTCGACGAGGGTTGCGTACCTTATACTCAGAATCACCAAACAGTATTCGTTGAAGGTCATACAGGTTTACGCATCAACCTCGGCACATCCCGATGAGGAGGTGAAGGAAATGTATGAGGATATCTCTAAAGCCATGCATTCCTCCAAAACCCCTATACGGTGTTAATAGAGACTTCAAAGCAAAACTAGGCACAAGAGAGAACGTTGAGCTGAAAGTAGGGAAATTAGAATAGGCAACGGAACCCAAGGGGTTAGCAGCTGGCCGACTTCATGGAGAAAGAGGGACTCTTTATGATGAACTCTTTCTTCCAGAAGCGGCCCCACAGGAAGTGGACCTGGTCGAGCCCTGACGGTTCGACAAAAATGAGATTGACTTCATTATGACGACTAGACGACAACTGTTCACTGATGTCTCGGTGATCGCGATCGTGAAACTGGTAGCGATCACCGAATGGTTAGAGG
Source organism: Parnassius orleans (assembly GCA_029286625.1). Classification (NCBI taxonomy): domain Eukaryota; kingdom Metazoa; phylum Arthropoda; class Insecta; order Lepidoptera; family Papilionidae; genus Parnassius; species Parnassius orleans. The sequence continues at coordinate 1,465,668 of JAGSMP010000096.1, read as the reverse complement.
CACACTGAACCTAAACGTTAAGTTGGAGAGGTCTCGTCTAATGAAGTCAACGCTCCGTCCTCCGTCCAAAGTCCTTGCCAGAGATCTGTCTGCCAGAAAGAGCCAACTGTCAAAGCAGAAGACGGACTGTGGCTGCATCGTTTCCGGGACACCTGAGATTATGAGTGAGATTGAGAGGTTCTATGGGCAGCTGTACACGTCATCGTTGGAGCCACACGAAAGTGTGAGTAACGATCCAAGAGCGAGTCTTATCCGACACTATTCCGAAGATATCCCGGACGTCAGTCTGAGCGAGATTAGAATGGCTCTCAGCACCTTAAAACGGCAAGGCCCCAGGTGAGGATGGAATTACAGCGGAGCTTCTGAAAGCGGTGGAAAACCGGTACTTGAAGTCCTTCAGAAGCTCTTTAATTCCGTTCTCCATGGCGGCACTACTCCGGAGGCGTGGAGCAGAAGTGCGGTGGTCTTACATACATACATACATAATACATAAACACTCACGCCTGTCACCCAGAGGGTAGGCAGAGACTACGGACTTCCATTTGGCACGATCCTGACATACTTCTCTCGCCTCCTTTATATCCATATATCTACGCATACACGCTCGTCGGTTAAGGGTACTCTAATCTGGCCCATTTTCAATATATCGCCAATTTGGTCGATAAACCTTCGTCTAGGGCGTCCTTCCCGACTCTGCCGTTCACTTCTGCAACATAAATTTGCTTTGTCACTCTTTCCTCGTTCATTCTTTCTACATGACCAAACCACCGAAGCATTCCTTTCTTAATCCTGGTCACAACGTCATCTTGCAAACCACACTTTTCTCTTATCACAGTATTTCACCATATCGTTCAGATTCAACTAGCATACTCCTTAATGACCGCATTTCTACAGCATTTATTCTACTCTCATGCTTCTTCTGCCAGACCCAACTTTCACTACCATACATTAAAGTAGGGACTAACACAGCATTATGAATTGCCAAACGTGCCTTTTTTGACACATTCAGACTCTTCATAATAGCGTGTAGAGCCCCATTCACTCTATTTCCTGCGTTCACTGTCGTTCTATATCCTTATCATATCTACCATCCCTGCTAAATAAACATCCCAAATATACAAACTCATCCACTTGCTCAATCAACTCCCCTTCTATTCTTATTTCACATAACGTTTTACTTTCTTCTCTTTCAAAAACCATCACTTTCGTCTTACTTGCGTTCACTTTCATACCCCTTTCTTTTAATGACCGGTTCATTAAAGTAACCATCATTTGCAACTCGGCCGCCGACGATGCAAATATGACTTGATCATCGGCGTACAAAAGGCATTTGACGGTTAACTCACCCATTCTCAACCCACATTCTTCAACTTTCAAAGTTTGCAAACAACTGTCCATAAATAGGTTAAACAGCCACGGGGAAGCTACACAGCCCTGTCTGACACCTTTTTGGATGCCAAACCAGTCCGAGTAGACCCCGTTGATCCTAATACAAGCACTAGAGTCCCTATAAAGAGACCTTAATGCCTGTATCAAACTAGCACTCAACCCAAATGAGTTCAGTGTTTGCCATAACACATTCCTGTCCACTCTGTCATAAGCCTTTTCCAAGTCCATGAACGCACAAAAAACTTTCTGGTTTTTGGCCAAAAACTTCTCCGCAATCATGCGCATGGAAAAGACTTGGTCCGTACACCCCATCCCCTTTCTAAATCCAGCTTGCACATCCCAAATTTTTCCATCAGTTTCTTCCATAACTCTTTCAATTAACACCTTAGCATACAGTTTACCCACAATGCTAAGCAAGCTAATGCCACAGTAGTTTTTACAGTCCTGCTGTGACCCTTTTCCCTTATATATTGGGACTATAACGGCTTTGCACCAGTCTTCCGGTACCCGCTTCAGTTACCAACATATATTAAACAAGGTATACAGCAGGCCTGCCACCACCCTCTCCAGCCCTTAGCATTTCGAGTGATACTCATCATATCCGGCTGCCTTACCTGCTTTCATGCTTTTCATTGCTTTCATTATTTCATCTACACTTATCTCCTACCTCTCTCCACTTCTTTTCGAATTTCTATTTCACTTAATTCAGACGACTCTTCACTCATAAACACGCTTTCAAAGTATTCCTTCCATCTCCTTAAACTCGACACTTCGTCATTCAGAATACAGCCATTCTGGTCTCGTATAGCATTCATTCTAGGCTGTATTGAATTTCCCCTGGCGGCAGTTCTTACGAGTTTCCAGAACATTTTAATATTTGCCTGGAAGTTATCAGATATCCTTCTATCATTCTTATCCGTTCTTTCTTGCTTTTTCCTTTCAACAACTTCTTTTACTCTCTTATTTATACGTCTAAAGTCTGCCTTTTTTCTTTCAATCTCATCAATCATACCGCTAGAATTACCAGCTTTGGTTGCTAGTAAATCTAGCCATGCTCTCTTCTTTGCTTCAACTTCCATCCGTACCTCATCATCCCACCACAACGTATTATTTTTCCTTTCCTTCGTTCTCTTAGTTACACCACATACTTCGGTGGCTGCATCCACCAAACCTTTCTTGACGTTATACCACACAGTCTCCAAGTCTAAATCATTCATACACAATTCATCCATACCACTTATATTTTCTCTCAGTCTACATTTGAACTTCTCTTTCACACCTTCATCTTGTAACCTCTCTATTCTTATACGCTGTAACGCAGTGGTAGACACAGATGTCCGATGCCGCCAACGCTTGAATAGACCATTAATTCGGCATAAGACCAAAGTAATGATCCGTCCCTACGTTGGACCCCCGGTAAACCCTTGTATCTACCACTGCGCTCCTCATTCTTTCATCCACAATTATAAAATCTATCATGCTTCTATCATCACCTCTTTCCCATGTATACATGTGAATCTTCTTATGACGAAAGAAAGTGTTCGTCACAAAAAGATTCTTTTCCATACATACGGTGAGGAGGTCTTCACCATTCTCATTTATACTTTCATCGCCAAACGTTCCCAATATCCTTTCATAACCAGACCTCTTCACCCCAACCCTTCCATTAAAATCTCCTAACATAATAATATTTTCATTTACCTTACATTTCATCAACACCATCCTTACCATGTCCCAAAACTGCTCTCGGATATAAGTGGGCTTAGACATATCTGGGGCGTATACCCCTAGCACAAACAAATTCTTTAAGCCCACTTTCATTCGTATCCATAGCAGCCTTGGGCTTACACATTCATACTCTTTCACACATTGACCCATTCTTTCTGAAAGGATGACACCGACTCCCTGGCATGCCCGCTCGGTCTCGTCTACCCCAGACCAGTAAGCGGTATACATGCCATGTGCAGTGGCATCCTTTCCCTTCATTCGTCTCATTTACATAACACATCTATTCCTCTATCATTCATCATTTCGCATACTTCATCCATCTTATCATTCATTGCTCCACACACATTCAGCGTAGCCAGACGGGCCTCCGCAATCCACTCCGCCCCTCCGGGAGACAGAACGTGACGGTGGCGAACCTCGTCGCCGGTTTTCCTCCCGGAGATTCTTCGCACCCTGCCCCATTAAAGGCGCCGGGAACTCAGGGCCATTTCTTTTAATTGCTGGCTCATGGTGCGAATTAAGGGTTAGTAGCTTTACGCCGCTACCATACGGCGAGGCCGAGTCTATACTTTCGGCTTTGTCGCTCGTTTAGCACCACCCGGGGACACGTGTAGGGTGGGCCTAGGGTTAGGTGGTCAAAGCCTACGGACGCGAGCGACTCATGCCCCGGTGGTCTTATTCTTCAAGAAAGGCGACAACGCTCAATTGAAAAACTACAGACCGATTTCCCTTCTGAGTCGCGTCTACGTGCCGTTTTCGAGAGTCATTACGAATCGTCTCGCACGTAGACTCGACGACTTCCAGCCTCCTGAACAAGCCGGTTTTCGAAGAGGCTTTAGTACCATGGACCACATACACACCCTTCGGCAAATTGTACAGAAGACAGAAGAGTATAATCTGCCACTTTGCCTTGCGTATGTGGACTATGAGAAAGCCTTTGAATCCGTAGAAATTTGGGCGGTGCTACAGTACCTTCAGCGGTGCCAAGTTGACTGCTGTCGAATCGAAGTGCTGAAGTGTTTGTACAGTAGGGCTACGATGGCTATCCAACTGCAGAGAGGTGTAAGACAGGGTGACGTTATATCCCCGAAACTCTTCACCGCTGCATTGGAAGACGTTTTCAAGCTACTGGACTGGAAAGGATACGGTATTAACATCAATGGCGAGTACATCACTCACCTTCGATTTGCCGACGATATAGTCCTTATGGCAGAATCGCTGGAGGACCTGAGCACTATGCTCAATGACCTCAATAGTGTCTCCCAACGGATAGATCTTAAGATGAACATGGACAAAACAAAGATCATGTTTAATGTCCATGTCACACCTATGCCAGTAGTTGTTGAGCACTAAGCTCGAAGTTGTTGACGAGTATGTTTACCTGGGACAAATAGTCCGACTAGGTAAGTCCAACTTCGACCGAGAGGTCAATCGACGGATTCAACTCGGCTGGGCAGCGTTCGGGAAATTACGACACATCTTCTCGTCAGGTATACCTCAAAACCTGAAAACTAGATTGTACAACCAGTGCGTGTTGCCAGTGATGACTTATGGATCTGAGACGTGGTCCTTCACTGCTGGCCGTATGAGGACGCTCAAGGTCGCTCAACGAGCTATGGAGTTTCTCTGCGTGATAAATTTAGAAATGAGGATATCCGCAGTAGAACCAGAGTAACCGACATAGCCCAACGGATTAGTAAGCTGAAGTGGCAATGGGCCGGCCATATAGCTCGAAGAACCGACAACCGATGGGGAAGAAAGGTTCTCGAGTGGCAGCCTCGTACCGGCAGACGAAGTGTAGGGCGTCCCCCCCACTAGATGGAGTGACGACCTGGTAAGACATGCAGGAAGTCGATGGATACAGGTGGCTCAGGTCCGTGCTTTGTGGCTTTCCTTGGGGGAGGCCTATGTTCAGCAGTGGACTTGTGAAGGGCTGTAATGATGATGATGATGACAGAAACAAACATTAACACTTACATTTTATAACAATTTAAATTCCCCGCTATGAAATCTGTCAAATATTTCAGCGGCGCCGCCCTTGTGGCAGAAAAAGTCGTGGATTGATGAAAGGCGGGGAGGTGCTCTTCAATACAGGTAAAACATCATTTTTATTTTTCACGAGGTTCCTAGCTAATTAATTTTTAATGTCTTCATTGTAATGGATTTCTGCAAAGTAACGCTTGATTCTATTAAGTATTTTGTAAGTTTGTAGACGCTCAGCGTCTCTTTAACGTTAACAGCATCTGGAATTAATTATATAAATAAGAATAATTAAATCCACATAATTTATCAATTATAAGATACGATATAAAATGACAGCCTATGTACTTACTTACTGTTGAGTACAGTCTTCTTTTACTTCTGACTAGCAATTCGCCCCGGCTTCGCACAGGTGATTAATGGATCTTGACCACAGCGTCACCTACCGGCTGCCGGGTCTAATTGTGAATTTAAACCATCCAGGGACCCACTCAAACCCACACAAATAATTTCATCAAAATCAGTCGAGCCATTTTCGAATTTTTGCGAGACTATTCTATTTTTTTTATAGGATAAGGGTGACAAACGAGCACACAGTCCACCTGATAGTAAGTGGTTGCTGTGGCCCATAGCCATCTACATCTATCCTCGATGACGAATCAAAATGCAGATGCGTTGTCACCCGTGAGGACTAAGATGGAATGCCTCGTTTCCAGTAAAAAGAGTCTCCGGTTCTCTACACTCACCATACGAAACACAGCAGCGTTAAGCTGCTATTTTACGCTGGTATTCTGTGAGAGCGTGGTTCTTCCCCGGTCGAGCCGACCCATTCGTGCTATAACTATACCAGTAATATAGCTGCAGAATGGCTCAACCATGATTTGTATATAGGGACTTTTTATACAGAGACCACAGAGTTATATTGCAATGCATGCCGAAATTTGCAGAGGAGGTTCAGAATATGTAATATATGGGAAATGGGAGTGGTGAAAACAAATTAATAAAAAAAAAACTCAAACATTCTGTCCTTTTTATCTTTTAAATTCAGAATGCGTGGTAATGCATTACTTTAACTGATTGTGATTCATAAATATCTAACGACTACTCTTTTAATGCGTACGCACACATCGGCAAAAACGTTGTGAATTATTGAATCGCACACAGAGAAGCGCGCGTATGCGTATAATAGTTGTTGCCCATTAATCAAATTCAATTTGGGATAATTTAAAATAAAAGTGGAAGCCTTATTTACTCGTATTTTCAAAAACTACAATAACGGTACATATCTGTACTTAAATATAAAATTTGGAAACTGTTTGAAAAATAACCCGTATACGTTATATACCAAGTGATTAATCAGGGCACTATTTATAATGCCCGGGCAATATGAATAACGACAAGTCAAATCGGGGTACGTAATCAATACTTATTACTTACTTAAACTTCATTATTGCACGCCTCATAACGCGAAGCGTCATTAGGTAGTGCATTACTCTCAACACGTCAAGGTCAGGCAATCTTGTGGTCTTAAAATGCCTCTACTATAATCATATTGAACTTATACGATAATATGAGTAGCTGTTTATCAAGAAAACACTATAATAAATACATCTTATATTTTCTAAAATATCATTTAATATTGCTACTTTGATAAAAAACGGTTTGAAAAAATTTTTACGTGGACGTCCGGATGTTGGTTTTGTATGTGGTCACGATAACTCCCGAAAAAATTGACGTATCGAGATCGGGTTTCTTTATTAGCTTCAGAATTACATCAACTGGGTCCCTATTTCATATCAACAGCCTAGAACACATCGGTTGCTATTATTTACGATTTTCAAGTTTTATGAATTTTATTGCTATAAGAAATTTAAATGCGCTTTCATTTTTTTCTTTAGCCCTTGATAGACAAAGGACAAATGAATCATACATCCTATATCGATTATACACTTTGTGTAATCGATTTATTTTGATAATTTTTTTTTAACTAAATGAAACGCTCATGAGGCGTGCGATTTTGGATTTTCCAAACTATTTTATCACATTGTCTGATCATGACCTTAAAAGATAGTCTTTATTACTCTGGCCAATAAGTAACGGACTTTATTCATAAGTCCGGTAAATTTAATTGTTTCAATTGTTATCACATTGCCTACTCATATAGGGCATATTTCAAATTGTCTGGGCATTATATTCATAATTGCCTATTAATCACTTGGTCCATAAAATATATAGATAGGGTTATGGAGCAGTTAGCACAACGCGCTTTCCTTGTGCATGTTGACAGACTGCACATGACCTTTTAATATTTAATTTCTCCTACATACAAGTTTCCATTGGTCATGACGTCTCTCTTTACTGCCGAGCACATCGTAAAACAGCAATTACAAATTGCAAGTAATAATTTAATTGCTTAGAAACTAATGTCTTGATTAAGCTAACAACAGCGTGCGCTTAAGCAGCTGCAAACTGTATTTATTTTATGCCTCTGCACTTATATTTGTGAGAGCCTTAAGGCGTTAACTTTATCATTGTGACTTTTAACAAATAAATAATGAGAAGGTAATTTCCTTTTAAGTTATTGTAATGGCGGTGTTATCCACTAACCCATATCATTCCATGGGGTCTTAAGACGCGATACAGGGTAACAAAACACCAGACGGCAGCAGCTTCTTCCTTCTAACAACTAAAAATAAAAAATGTGGTTGCCAATCCGCTTGGTAACAATGACAAATATACCACCTATAAGGCAATCTGAACATAGACCTCCTTTGATTGTATAATAGGAGATATTTGCCACAGTTGTTACGCTTGGCAGGAGGTTGGTAAACGTAGTTTTAATAAATGAAACTAATTTTACGGATTATATAGCGTTTAATTTTACTTTTTAATTCCCGACGTTTCGGTGCTTTACAGCATCCATGGTCACGGGGACTGAGGTGTTGACGTCCCAATGTCATAATTAGCCCGGCTACCTTCAGTTTTAATATTTTTTTTAATTTTGGTTCGATCTACGTAGAATAAGCTTACAGTATCTTGAAGTCTAACAGTGGTATACGTGGGTTTGGATTTAATTTTATTAATTATAGGATCCCAAGCAACTGTAAGCTCATTCTGCGTAGATCGAACCAAAATTAATATTAAAACTGAAGGTAGCCGGGCTAACTATGACATTGGGACGTCAAACACCTCAGTCCGCCCTGTGACCTTGTGTTGTAAAGCACCTGAAACGTCGGGAATTAAAAAGTAAAATTAAACGCGATATAATCCGTAAAAAATAGTTTCATTTAATGTAGTCTTCGCGTAAATATAAGAAAACATTATGTAGTTTTTATTATAATTATTGAGCTGTGAATAGGATACAGCTGCTGCCTATCCCCTATTTCACTTTCCCTCTGTCGCCTTTTACGACACCTAGTAGACTCTGTGCTGCCGCTTCTTGGAAAACGTCGAGATTGTATTTCAATTTATAAATTTAAAAAAAAAACGCAAAGAACTATTTATAATCGTAAAAGAAACAAACGTTTCTTTCATTTATTGGAAACCGTAAGACTTTTCTGGCATATAGTTGCCTCTTGCAACACCCACGGTACTAAATGGGGTAATCTGAATACTAGTAAAATAGCAGCTTAATGCTGCTGTGTTTCGTATGGTGAGTGTAGAGAACCGGAGACCCTTTTACTGGAAAAGAGGCATTCCATTTTAGTCCTCACGGCTGACAACGCATCTGCATTTAAATTCGCAAACGAAGATAGATATAGATGTCTATGGGCCACAGCCACCACTTACCATCAGGTGGACTGTGTGCTCTGTGTGCTCGTTTGTCACCCTTATTCTATTAAAAAATCTATATTAAATTCTGTTACGCCGCCACCCCACAGCGACAAAGTTAAACAAAACTTAAGCAGATTAAAATCACTAAAACCCTCACTATTTATTAGTTTGAAATTTCCCAAATACTTAAACGCAAATTTCACAAAGACCCTATATACCCTAATCCAATCCCTGCGACCACATCCGTATTTCACTTCAGTACCTAAATCACGGCACCCTTTCTCGCCGGGGCGGCGGAAAGCCGATTACCCGGACGCCGATACATCGTCCGGTCAAAAGTGCACGCCCACAAATCCCCGGTTAAGTGCAAATAAATAAAGCCGGTTGCAATTAGACGTCCGAGTGTACCCGGGCGAGAGTAACCGAACCGGTCACTATTCGGAATGTGACAATGATGAAATAGGACGTTGAGGAAAAGTTTTCCTTATTCCTTTGTACGTATTTATTAATAACTCAATTTTTTTATTTGTCCATTTAGAGCGGCGTGGGATACGAGGAACTCTTCGCTCGACGTTAAGGCAACGATTTCCTACGTTAAAAGGCTTTTAGCGCTCCCTCCTCCACTTAATGCATATTTGTCCAGCACGAAGTAAGCGTGTGACATTCGGTGGACAAAAAGCTCGTTACTTTATTTGAAACTTTTTTGCTTATTTTTAGGAAATAAAGTTAAAATCTCAGTTTAGTAAATAAATCTATGTAAAAATGTAGACGATTAGGAATCTAAATACGTGCCTTTCATATTATCGAAAAATATTATAAGGTTATCGCTTAAAAAAATAAGAATTGGAACGTCAAAGTTTTTATCTCGACGATATTTTTTTTTATCTCGATTAATATTAGAGTAAAAAAAATCCATTCCATAAAGAATTTAATTGAGTATTTCATGTAAGCGCATATTTCTTTCCGAGCATATCTCGAGCATCGGAAATAGTGTCTAAAATACGATATTTTTGTCCAACCTGGCCTTTAGTTAAAAATCCTATATCCTATATCATATTGCAAGAGATAATCTACTTATGGAGGTGAGGTTAAAATCGATTGTAAACTTTGTAATGAACAGATAACAAACAAACAGACCGACAATAAATCGAGTTAAAATATTGCATTCTCATACAGTTTTGAGCTATATGGAAAGTTTTTAGTCTGAATCTTATTGGGAAGTTAGATTTAAATTGATTACATAATTTGTGCAAACAAATACATACATATATACATAAAAAAAGAGACAAACAAGCGAGGTCATAAAAGCGTGGTATTAAAAAGTGACATAGCAAGGACTTTGTCTATTTAGTTTTATCTTGAAGAGATTTTTTTTATCCTTAACTATACAAGTTCAAACCGTTCCTTATCCGTATAAAAAGCTTAAGCATAAGTGGCTCAAAGGTTTGGATGAAATCTGGCTCACAAAAGATCAATTCCTTCAGCCCATCCAAAGTTCAGGGGATATCAGCCATAGTTGCCACGCTTGGCAGGCGGATTGGCAACAGTAGTTTTTCTAGTTGTTATTAGGAAGACACTGCCCTCCTGGTTTGTTTCCCTCTGTCGCCTCTCACGACACACACGGGACGATACGAGGTAGTGGATATTCTTACACCGCCACTACACGGTTAAGGTAACACTCGGTTAAGGTAAGGATAATTTTTATCGTAGAAAGTAGGCCTATCCGTTTCCACGCGGGTGAAGCTCCAGGCAGAAGCTAGTGCAATATAAGCACTAAGAAATGTAAATAAGTATAATTGTTCGCGATTGCTCAAACACCCCAAATTTGCGAGATTAAAAAAATATCGTAACTTGGCTTAATTTTCAAGTTTGTAGTTTCAAAGGCTTAATTCTAGGCCACGATCGCTTGAGCACACACCGTTAGGGAATGGGCTTATAAAAAAATTAAATTATCGATGACTCGTTTGCTATCGATAACTTAATTTTTTTAATTATTTATATCAGCAAATATGTAACCTGATTTACAACGATCATTCATAAGTTCACGTTGAGGAGATGCGATATAGTATATGTAGAATATGTAAAACTAAAATGCCGGCTTTCTCAAATCTCATGCGCTTTATTAGGATTAGAATTTTTACTCGGGAGCCTGCACACCATCTACTTGTAACTTTATTATTTTGAAGAAGCGAGTAAACTTGGTTACTGTATTATATTTATATCATTAAAATAACAAACGGCTAACAGTCCAGCTGATGGTTACCAAATAGCTGCAGCACATGAACAACTGCAAGCAGCTTCAAACAAAGCAGGCTAGAACTGTTTTTTCATCTCTAATAACGTAAATGGAATTACTTACACGATGTTATTTTACCGACTCGAGGTGTTTGGCCACAGAATTAGAAATATTAAGAGAAGCAGCCCTACGTAGCACTCACAGTTAATCACAGCAAAGCACTAACCTTTCTCCTTTTTATTATTATATTTATTGTTCAATTACGAAATATTTGAGGACTTAATTATTTTTTACGAAACGAATAAAAATTTAAATCAATTTTTCGATATTCAAAACTATGCATTTGCTACAACACTACATAAATTAGGGACCTCGAAGGTGGAGGTTGTGGAACAAGGCTACGGGGTACGAACCCTCACTTTCGGACCAACTTTTCCGTCGGCCGGTAAACAAACTTTTAGAGCAAACAATGGTAATTTAAATGAAAAAGTTTGGGTTGTTTTCAAACCTATTGCTAAATGATGGAGTTTAATTACAAAGTAATTGGTTTTCGTTAGTAAATTAAACCATTCACTATCGTAATTAACGCTAAACTATTTTCGAAGTCTGTTCGAGAAAGCATTCAGTAGCGGATATTAGCAATACTTTAATGTATATTTAACAAAATTAGTAAAATCAGGCTTTCGATCAAATTCCTAGGATTTTGATCCAATACGAGAATATCACAAAATTAAGACATCGTATCATCATAATACCGAGCAGATACAAGATTTGATCGAAAATATGGCTTTGTTTAGAATTTAGAGAGCTCTTTACCATTATCATCAATATAGCTTATAAACAAGTTCACAGCTGAACATACGCCTCCCCAAGGAATGCCATAAAACATGATGAACTGCTATTATTTTAATTACACTATACAGTTTGATTATAATGATGATGGGTTTGTTTCAACTGTTTTTCCGTGTTTCTCAATAAGGATTTTCGAAGAGTTAAGAAAAGATGAAACAAAATATTAATAACTTTGTTATTCACACTCAACAAAAATATTCGTTCCGTGCGGGATTCGAACTCGCGGTTAGCTAGCATAATGCTTGCTTAGCGTTACCGTGTCATCAATTTATTTGAACAACATTATATAATTTTTTTTTATAGGATAGGGTGACAAACGAGCACACAGTCCATCTGATGGTAAGTGGTTGCTGTGGCCCATAGACATCTACATCTATCTTCAATAAAGAATCAAAATGCAGCTGCGTTGTCACCCGTGAGGACTAAGATGGAATGCCTCTTTTCCAGTAAAAAGGGTCTGCGGTTCTCTACACTCACCATACGAAACACAGCAGTGTTAAGCTGCTACTTTACGCTGGTATTCTGTGAGAACGTGGTCCTTCCCCGGAAATAAAGACAGTAGCTTCAATTTGCCACCAACGTGGAAGAGCCTCGCTTTATGGTTGTAGCACGAATGGCTCGACCGCTGCTTAACGCTGCGGCTTATTGCTGCTGGAACCGGAGACCCATTTAACTGGAAACGAAGTATTTTATCTTAGACCTCATGGGTGACATCGCATCTGCATTTTGATTCTTAATCAAGGATACATGTTGCTATGGGCCACAGCATCCACTTACCATCAGGTGGACTGTGTGTTAGTTTTTCACCCTTATCCTATAAAAAAAAGCTAAAACGCCCGACATTCGTTCATCAACATCGTAAATTATAATACAGTTCCACGAAAATTCCTGCAGCATCACAGTAGGCTCAATACAACAATAAAACCCATTATACAAGAAAACAATCAGAGTAATGAAAACGAGATAAATTACAACCAGTAGTAATTACTTACACAAATGATATCGCCTGCGGAGAGCTCCAAGAGTTCTGAGAACGATTATAATGAAATGTGGTTTCTATCGGGAACAATGTTATCATAAAAATACATATAATGTAAGCTTTCATAATGTACCATATAAGAGTTTCCGCTGTAATTTTCGGAATAATTACATGAAAATTATACCGTAATTTATGTTACAGCCTTTATGCGTCACACAACTTGGCTCAGACCTCCTATCATATCTGAGAGGGTTTTGGGGCATGAGAAAGTCGGCGAACGAAACATACTTTTCCTTACGATGTTTTCTTTCACCGCCGAGTACGTGGTATATCAACACTTAAAATAACAATTAACAATTTCATTGGTGCCGGCGGGGATCGAACCCGAGTTGCTCGCGTACTATAAAATTTACAGCGAGCGCTAACCATCTGAGCTATCACTGCTCTAATTAAACTTTAAAATAAGTAAAATCCGACTTAAGAGAACTAAAAAGAATAAAATAATTTCCACGTGATTTAATAGTTTCACACGTAATGTTAAATTTATAGCGAGCGCTTAGCCTCTGAGTTACGGCTCATCCGTAATTATTTGGACCAATTTATATAAAAATTAAAAACAAGTGGACTTTTTGGGAATGTAGGCCAACAGTATAGAAGTATCTATGCCCTGGCTCTCCCCGTAAGCAGTAAATAAAAATTGCACCTGAAAACGCAACCTACTAATTGCAAACATAAAAATACTTTATGTGGTAGAGCTTCGATCGGGGAGAGAATAAGCTCTCACGGAATACAAGTGTAAAATTGCTACTGTGGTATATACGATGAGGGAGTAGAACCGGCGACCCCTACATTGGTAACTAGGCATTCCATTATATTCCCTTTATGGACGTCTATTGGCCACAGTATCCACTTCCTATCATGTAAACTTTGGGCTCGTTTGTCACCTTTAAAAATTAAAAGAACAGTCATAAATCACTGCAATCATAAAATATTTTTTTCGAATTAAAAGCTTTAGTTGTCTTAAGCTTTATCTGATTTGGAGAGCGGCCGCACATCTGAAATAACAACCGCTAAGTTTTGTAAATGGGCGCCAGTTTCTCCATTTATCCTTTTCGGTTAAACTTGGCTTTTTCGAACTTTCATTAATGAGTGTTTTTCCTCGGAGCCTAACGTATAAAACTTATTTATAGTCCAGAAAGTGTTCCGTGGTGCATACAAAGAAGATGGAAAGTACCTCCGGATCCGGATGAATTACAAACTGTCTAACTACTCTTGTTTACCTGTATGACTGCTCTTTGTATTGCCGGCATCTTAGCTGCCATCGGCTTATTCGCTTACATCATTTCAATAAACATTTTAGTTGATTTAAACCTAGTTTGTATCAGAATACATTAAATGGTTTTAGTTGACTAAATAATCTAGATTGAGTGGTGGGTTCACGTACCTAAACACAGTCTTCCAGAGTATATCACGAAAATCTTTTTGATCATAATCATGATAACCTATTCACAATTTGTTCACACGGCTAAACGTTCTTTATTTTATTTATAAAGCTTTTATTTTTAACATGTATCGAACCAGACTCAAAACCAAGTTCGTAAGTCCTTGACTTTTGGCGAAAGTTTTTTTTAATTTATTTTTATAAAACTGAAGTGACGATCGCACTTACAGTCTACCTGATGGTAAGTGGCTACGTCTATGGACGACTGCAGCCAACTGCACACAAAGAAGGCTGCAGATGCGTTGTCACCTCTGTAAGATGGCATTGCTCACAGCTATAATTATACTGGTTCTTCATACCCTTCACAAAAACATTTAAAAAATACATGAAATGTGAAGTTATAAAGGCGTGGTAACTAGTCAGTGTGGAAGCCGTGTAATCGAAGCGTTGACATTACGACGCAGTGATGGACTGCCTGTCACCGAGTCCGTATGTTCGCCCCTGCAGTGAAGTTCGTAACGTTATGAAAATGCGAACTGATTTATGTGCCACTCGGTTAGTTATTGATTCCGATTGATAGAGTTGGCAGACTGTGTGATTATTGAACATGGCATATTTGATTTATTACACGATTCGACGAGTACTGTTATTGGTGGACGGCTAAGATAAGTTAAGCATCCATGCTGCAGTTATAGTATGGTTGTAGCACGAATGGGTCGGCTCGACCGGGATAGTACCAAACTCTCACAGAATACCAGAGTAAAATAGCAGCTTAACACTGCTGTGTTTCGTATGGTGAGTGTAGAGAACCGGAGACCCTTTTTATTGGAAACGAGGCATTGCATCTTAGTCCTCAGGGGTGCCAACGCATTTACATTTTGATTCTTAATCGAGGATAGATAATTCACGTATCATCAACAGGACTGTGTGCTCGATAGTCACCATTACCCTATAAAAATACAAACGTAAATTATCTAGACTTAAGGCAAACCCTGTCAACAGCAGAGGTCCATATCCAGCTGTGAATTTTTGCAAGCTAACGATAAAATAGCGAAAAACAGAGTTTCGAGATTTTTGGATTAAAATTTTATAAGAAAACTAACTGTTGTTTTATCTTTTCATTGTTTTCTTTCTTTAAGAAAATGTATTTTTGTAACGATAAAAATCTGGTGTATATTTCAATAATTAGCGTCTTTTCTCACTGAAATGTGGGCTCAGAGTGTGATCCAGACCCGGTACAATTCTTTGTAGGCTATACAAATACTTGTTCCGTGCAGGATTCGAACCCGCGGCCTTTATCACCGCAATTCAATGCTAAGACACTGCGCTACCAAGCCGTTTGTTTAGTTATAGATTCTCTCACGCTTTCACCACACAATAATTATACACTGCTTAGCTTATATAAGACGAACTCACAAGCAACATTTCAAGTCAAATAAGCGTCGAAATAAACAAAATTATCCAGTTGTAAGTTACGAGCCACATTAGAGGCCTGTGTGCGCCTATGAATAACTGAAAAACGAAGACTTACGAGCAGGAGGCTCACAGGCACCGCGAAACACAATATATCTTGGCGGCCGCATCGCGCATATTTCACTGTCGAGCGCTCTATGAATGTCTGGCGAATATTTTATTATACGGGTATTATTTGTTTGTTCAACGCTTTCATTATATATGTACATTTATTAAGTCATTTTTTTATTTTTCCAACGCAACAAATTAAAGTTTATAAAGATAAATCTGTCTTGTTTCGCTTCTAAATGAGAACACAGAGGCACCCAGGTAGTAAGTAGGTAGAGCGCAGGTATTTTTTGTTATATTTTTTAGAATACGAGTGACAACCGACGCACACAGTCCACCTGCTTGTAAGTAGGTTCTATGCCAGCTAGCTACATATATATTCAATTAAGAATCAAAATGCCCATTGAGGATCAAAATGGAACACCTCATTTCCAATATTCCCGCCCGCCCTAGACTTCGCTTACCGGTACGAGGTTGGCACTCGAGAATCTTTGTTCCTGATCGGTTATCGGTTTTTTGAGCTACATAGCCACTTCAGCTTACTAATCCGTTGCAATTAACAATATCACATGTGCCTGCGGGATTCGAACTCGAGTGGCTCGCGCAATATAAAATCTCTCACTAACACTGCGTTATCTGTATCGTCTCAAGAATTTTTTGCAATTTGCACCCACAATATCTTCTCCGCTTAGCCTGGAGGTAGACTGGTAGAGAATGCCCTGTTGCATTAAGTCCGCCTTTTTGTAATTGGTGTGCAAATAAAGCATAAATAAATAAATAAAATTTACAAAGAGCGCTTAGCCTTTGAGCTACCATGGCACTTTGACGATGTCACGTATTGAAGTTAAAATGCATAGACGGTTCTGCCAATTTGCCGCGCTCTCTAAACGTAATCAAGTACCAGATGTGTCGTACTGTAACAGCGCGAGCGGCGACATCTGGCGCGTTTAATAATGTAAACGCACCAGTACACTAAGAGAATTTGTTTGATAATGGAACTTGTATACATAACAGGCAATATATTTCAGCGAATATATAGAACCGAAGCAATCTTATGTTTAGTGCCGAGTGGTAACGGCGAAGGAGAATCCATCCATTAACAAAAAGAACACTACACTTTCGTCAAAATACATGCCTACCTACATTACATACGGTTAAGCAGACGTCAATAAATATCAATCACGTAAAAATCTGAACACAACCCGCACCGAGAAAGAATCGCACTGTTAAGTCTAGAGAACCGGAGACCTATTATGCTAGCGAGGTATTCTATCTTAGGCCTCAGCGGTGATAAAGCATCTAAATTTTTATTCTTAATCGAGGATAGATGTAGGTTGTAGGTGTCTATGGACTACAGTATCAGCTCGACTGTCTGCTCGTTTGTCACCCTTATTCTATGGTAAGTATACTAAATATTATTTGTGTTTTACTATGGCTGTACCATAGTAGTCGTATTTTTAATAGCTGCATTTTGATCTTTTATTGAATATAGATATGTATATATGTGACTATACCCATAGCATTCACTTACCATCATGCGGACTGTGTCCTCTATCATCACCTTTATTTTATAAAAATTATCCAGAAGATTTCGTACTCGTCTATAATCATTAAGAACGACATCATCTATTTAATCTTATAGTATAACAACATTATCATATTATGAATAAGAACCAGAAACAAACTACACAAATATTACCAATTTCTCACACACTTCACCGTTTTTCGCGCTTGAACCGTAACGTAATAGCTAGAAGTGCAAAGAAACACATTGAAACTCCCACTAACTCCGTACTTCCGTATATTCACACTTCACTCCGCTAGATTTCTACGAGTATAGAGTAAATAAAAAGTTTAAATAGTCTAGCACAATTCGCAGTATTGCTGAGGTGATTTGAATTTCAACTCGAATTGACTGAGATGGTTTCAAAATTAATGTTCTATAAAATTACATTTCCTATTAATTTAAAGGCGTTGTCATTATACATTAAGCAATTTTTGTATAACTTTCAATTAGAACGAACTAATGGAACATGTAATAGTAAATGGAAGAGTATGCCTAAAGGCATTAAGTAAGCCGATAGTACACTTTATGAGCAATAAAGATTTTAAATAAATAAATAAATACTGCATACTTGCTGCTCGGGTTTGTAATAGACATAGACATGCATTTATTCAGCAGCTTACACTCATACAGTTTTGATACAGAAAATAAAATTATACATAGAAAAAAAACATCAAAGATAAAAGTAAATAAGAAAAACAGACATAAAATTATCCGATTGCATGAGTGATGTGATGCTGAAAGGGCACTGACTCAACATAATGCTATCGCAGAATTGCTGTAGCGTTGGTTTTCAGCAATGCCCATTGAGGTTGGATATTTCTATTTTGGAGAAAGATGTTATCAAAATAATAAAATAAAATAATGGAAATGAAAACGATGGAACTTTATTTATGCTGTAGGTATATATAAATGTATATAATAAATAATATAATGAGTATTTACTATAAAACAATGGAATATTTATATTATGCTATGAAAATAAAATGCAGCTATTTTATCCGCCCTAAAAGTTAAACTGACAAAAGTATTCTTTTACTTTTACCTTGAAAAGGCTGATACGGTGGATTGAAAGTACTCGGCCTAACACAGATCCATTCAATTCTAAAAATCAAATCTACCCACATTATTTAGTTCAGTTCAGACTAGTTCATTGTGTGAAGTTCAGACGTGTGCGATAATTAGTTGTGATTTTATAAATTTATTAACAAAGTAATCGGACATAATTTCCGCGAATGGAGCAAATCGAGCAGCGTGCCGTCATTAAGTACCTCCATAAGAAGGGCTATCATCAAAAGCCATCCATGATGACATGGTCAGTACATTAGGCGATTGTGCTCTGTCATATTCATCCATCAAAAATGGATAGCAGAATTTAAGCGTGGTAGAGAGGTGTGAAGATGAACCCCGCTCTGAAGGCCTTCGACGTCAACTACTGACGAAAATATTAAAAGTACTTGATTTAATAATGGGAGACCGCAGATTAAAATTAGAGATAGCCGAGATTATAGGCATCTCTTATAAATGAACTCAAAACATCATTGTCAACGAGTTGGGTTTCCACAAGGTGTCTGCGAGGTGGGTTCGCGACTGCTTTCAGTTGAACAAAAAGGACGCGATCGACTATTTCACGCGACTGTTTGGGTTATTTGAAGCCGATGCAGATGATTTTTGAATCGTTTTGTTACTATGGACGAAACATGGGTTCATTACTGTACCGGAAACAAAACAACAATCAAAACAGTGGAAGACCTGGTTCACCACCTAAAAGGCTAAGTCGATTTTGTCGGCAAATAAGGTGATAGCTTCAGTATTCTGGGACTCGAAAGGTGTGATTATGATTGATTATCTTGAAAGGGTCAGACTATAAACTCTGATTACTACACCTTACTACGTCGTTTACGAGAGAAATAAAGAAAACGTCGAGGAATGCTCAGAAGAAAAGTCCTGTTTCATCAAGATAACGCCCGTGTTCACACGTCAGTACAGTCAATGGCTGAAATTCACAACTGTGGTTTGAACTGTTACCGCATCCGCCGTATTCACCTGATCTGGCACCATCAGACTTCTTTCTGTTCCTAACCTAAAAACACTTGGGAGGTCAAAGATTTTCGACAAACGACGAGGTCAAAGCAGCTGTAGACGCATATTTTGACTCTAAGGAAGAATCATTTTTTCAACGGTCTAAATGCTTGGAAGGGAGGTGGCAAAAGTGTATTGAACTTGATGGTGATTATGTAGAAAAATAAAATATTACTGATTTAGTATGTGTTTATTTTCTTGGTTAGGCCGAGTACTTTTCAATCCACCCTCGTACTAATACACATGTAAGCTTTAATTTTGTATCATTTTATTTGTAGACCATACCGTGTGGTAGCAGGATAAGAGAATTCACTAGTCTATTTCATCCCGAGGATGTCGTAAAGGCGACAGAGCGAATGGGCAGCAGCACGCTCTTGATAATATCTCAAAATAATAAAAAACTGCGGTAGCATATATTTGCCAAAATGACCAATCCGCCAAGTGGTAACTTTTTGCCAAATATTCCCTTATGAGGCAATCTATGGGAGGCCTAGATTCAGCAGTAGACTTTAGATAGACTGTAATGATATTATAAAACATGCTTTGATTACCTTTGTTGTCTATTGTTTTACACATTGCATTTAGACATTGCCTTAAAATA
Source organism: Parnassius orleans (assembly GCA_029286625.1). NCBI lineage: Eukaryota > Metazoa > Arthropoda > Insecta > Lepidoptera > Papilionidae > Parnassius > Parnassius orleans. The sequence goes on along the minus strand of JAGSMP010000096.1, from coordinate 1,445,521 downwards.
CAACAAGAACGAAATACCTGGGGGCCGTCTTTTCCGTTCCTTCTCAGGGCAGAGGAAACTCTAACGGTGGTAGATAAGAAATATATGTCGTAAATTCTTACTTCGGAAAATAAGGAGTTTTATTTTAGTTTTCATTTCAAGGTGGTTTGGTCATGTAGAAACAATGAACGAAGAAAGAGTGACAAAGCAAATTTATGTTGCAGAAATGAACGGCAGCGTCAGGAAGGACACCCTAGACGAAGGTTTATCGACCAAATTGGCGATATATTGAAATGGGTTAGACTAGGAGTACCCTTAACCGATGAGCGTGTATGCGTAGACATATGGATGTAAAGGAGGCGAGAGAGGTGTGTCAGGATCGTGCCAAATGGAAGTCCGTAGTCTCTGATTACCCCTCTGGGTGACAGGCGTGAGTGTTTATGTATGTATGTAATATATTTAAAAATACAGAAAAAGTATACCCTTGTTACGAGAATGTGAACTGCAGCATAAATCTTACCTGAAACAATAAAATATAAACGTAATATTTAATCAATTTTTTTTTATAAAAAGGCTTATAACACGCATGCAAATATCTTTAGTTTTTAATCAAGTTCAAAAAAAATGGTTATATATTCGACATGTATAGTTTCATAGATGTTCACGGATTCTCAGAAACGGATGAATCGATTTAAATGGTTCTTTTTTATTAAAAAGGATCTAGGGTAATCCCATCCTAATTTGAAAGAGAAATTCCATCCTTGAGGGTGGAAAAATGAAGATTTTAATGTATCCTTTTACATCAAATCAAATCTGTGTATTTCGTGAACATAGGTTATTTAGGTCTCGATACGTATACATTAAAATACAAGGTAGGTTCTCAATGTGTGAAACTAAACAATATCACCTCACCTATTAACTAGTGATATTGCTAAGAATACTTGTAAGGGTAAAATAATAAAACTTTTAACTAAAAGTGCAAGTCGACTTTAAAACTAAAAAAATAAAATAAAATAATAGCTTCTGTAGCCGGTACTAAGACAATTATGTGGAAAATATTCTTTCTTTTATTTTAAATCAGGTTTTTTTTTGTTGTAAGTGTAATGATTAACTTTTGCTTATGGGTGTGTACTGTGTAATGAATGCAAAAAAAATTTTATCCAAAAACGACCGCCTTCATATAAAATTTATTATATTATGTACTAGCGATCCCGCCCGGGCTTCACCTGTTTAGTACATATTAATGTAATTAATGTAACCATCTATATTATACATTTTCCATTTTTTTAACAGTCTAAGATTTTCAGATAAAATATAGCCTAGATCATTCCTGGCGTTGCTCTCTATCTGTTCGAGAGTTCTGATCGAGTTTCATTACAATCGGTCCATCCATTTCTGAGATTAGCCCGGACAGACAAAAATATAGACAGATAGACAGACAATAATAAAAATGGTTGTTTATGTCTTAATAGCAAGCAAACAACCTGCTAAGCTTAATTGAAACCATTTATTTTAATGTTACAGACAGACACTTAAATTTTATTTATATGTTTAGATGTAGTCGCATGTTGTTTAAGATAATATTATCACCTGAGCTACACGTTAGTGTCATTCGTCCATCTAAGCCGGATATTCGGGAAGCGTTGCGGTCGGAGACGTGGCCGCATAAATTTAACTCAATGTGTTCCGCCCTAATAAGGTTGAGTATACATATTCTAAATTCTACGAGTACATTATCTAGATTTGACATAAATAATGAAGAACTGTTTTACATACGAAATGTCAGAACATAATCTATGTGTCAGGTTGTACTGATGAAATTCTGTACAAAAAGTTTGTTTTTTTGGAAAAGGTGATCTGGAGGTGACGATTCTGTGGCAAACAAGGGCAAAATTAATCTATAAAAGGTCTTTGATTCAGTTGTAAATTACGACATGCTGATGAAGATGGCTGTATGGGTTCAATACACTCTCTTTCAAATCGTTATGGCCCTTTAGAAGTCTACTGCTGAACAAAAGCCTCCCACAAGGAATGTCACAAAACACGCATCCATCGACTTTCCTGTATGTCTTACCAGGGCGTCACTCCATAGTAGGGGGTGGCTATACTTTGAAGAATAAAATAGAATCATTTTTATTCAATATAGATTACATGTAATTCTTATAGGAAGCCATTTTTTACTTTTACCACTGGTTCGAAGAAAACCTCTGTCCTGTGAAGAACCAACAAGAAACTCAGCGGGACTTTTAAAAAAAAATATTACAATATATTATTTTATACAATTAATATGAAAATATTTAGAAACAGCATGGTCGCGATAACCTCATTCCCAGAGGTTATTTTACACCATATACTCTTTAGTAGTATACTAACCCTTATTTAACAGTTTTTGCTTACTAAAAATTTTAAACTTTTTGATAGATGAGGCCTGCATATTTTCTTGGACTTATACAAGCACATCTGACATGTGTTAAATATATCGCCTTATAAAGGAATAGTGACTAAGACTGAGAAATGCCGATAAGTCTTTTTAACTGACTCCACAAAAAGGAGGAGGTACTCAATTAGACTGTATTTTTTTATGTGTGTGTTACCTCAGAACTTTTTTCCAGGTGAACCGATTTTGATTATTCTTCTTTTACTTGAAAGCTGGTGCTTCTCATGTGGTCAAATTTCATCAAGATCTGACCAGTTGTTTTTGAGTTATCATTAATAGTGCGTATTTAATTGACTTCGGCTACATTGATGATGTTCTCATTTATATTGAAGTCGGTTGTACAAAATTTTTAATTTTACCACTTGTTACTATTAAGAACAAAATAATATCCATAAAATCACTGGAATTAGATTTATTACAATTAGATTAGACATTATAGCGAAAATCACAATTTGCGCAAATGAATATAATATCTAATGTAAATGCACCTTATGAAATTCACTCTAGCAGCGGATTTCCCTTTACGTCCAGAGATTTAGTGACGTGTTAATGTTTAGACTTGTGAGTTTATCCACAAATTTGGTAACATTATTAGAACAGTAACATATCTAATGTGGTTAACCAGTTTGTGTTTAATATAGTAATTAGTATAGCATAAAGCTTGGCTATTCACAGCATTATTTATGAGCGTTAATTATCCCGTCCATTAATCACGTGATGTTTTTTTAGCATTTGTTAACCCCCCCCCTGGTGATACGTGGTGAGGTTTAAGACTACCTCCCCCCCAAATCACGTGTAGTTTTTAGCACCTACAAAGATTCTTAAAATTTTTAGAATATTATCTTTAAATACAGGTATAAAGTATAATCTAATTTTATTCTGAAATTAAGGACCATGATAAAAGGTTGTTTTTGACTGGTATAAAATAATATTAAAGGAATGGTGTAATCATGCGAAAAACATATTATATTGTACTAGTACATGAACATATTTAATGTACATTGTCCTCGGACCACGGAGTAGCAAAACTTTCTGTCAAGGTCACACTAAACGCCGCTTTTCGGTTTAGAAATCGCGCGTTTGACGAAAAAATAAATACACGTGATATCTTACTACGTGATTTTTGCCAAACCCTCTCCCCCCTTTTGAACCTCACGTGATTAATGAACGGCCCTTACTTAGGTATTAATTATTTCTATACCTGTCTCTTTCTATTGTCATATGGCGAAAAGAGAGAGAGAGAGAGAGACAGAGAGAGATATATCTAAGGAATGATTATAGTTTTTGTGTTATAGCATGGTGCGGGTGACAGCTTACACTTTTGGCGTCTAGAGATGGAACATTGTTAAAACGATTTAAAAAAGCGATTAACGATACACAAAGCAAAGCAAAATTATCGATTAGCTATCGATATAAAAATTAAAACGGAAACATATATTTCTTTATAAACTACAATGTATGTAAAATTAACTTAAAGTTTAATATAAATAATGACATAATAGTTACATAATAGCTGTTCCCGGACCTCGCGCATGGTATTTATTACGATTGATTTCATGGGTTTTAATTTTTGCGCGGAATCCTAATTTTTTTCTAAAATAAAATTAGCCTGTGTTACTCCTTATAACATCATCTATCTGTCAGTGCTAGCTATAAGCCGGAACAAACAGACAGTAAGACAAACATCTTAAAATTGTTTTTGTCTTTTGTTATAAATACCGTATATACTGAAAGGTATATACATATTTATAACAAAAGACGAAGAAGTATGTATTTAGTAAAAGGCTGTTATTTTCATATTACAAACAGATACTTCAATGTATAGATTATACAATGTATTAATTTGAAAATAAAATTATCTTCTATTTCATGTTGATTGCAACATTCATATTAACATTTAAACAAATAAAATGGCTGCCAGCATCTGTAATTTTCAGTACGGCGTAGACTGCACCGGCAGCTTTTCAAGGTACGAGTGCTAGCGTCTTTTGCTATATGTGTATTAGTGTTGCCAGGTCCAATGGGCCAAATATCGGGACGGAAGGTAAAATAATCGAGGATTTGGTTTATAAATCTAATGAAACAATAATAAAAAATAGGTTTTTGTTGCCATTTTGGGTAGCGAGTAGGTACATGTTCAGTTCGTGCGCGCGCTGCGTCCACACTGATGAAATGCTCCTTTCATAAAATGAAACTAATTTTTACTGATTCTATCGCGTTTAATTTAACATTTTAATTCCCGACGTTTCGGGTGGTGTACAGCACCCATGGTCACGGGGGTACTGAGGTGTTTGACGTCCCGATGTCATAGTTAGCCCGGCTACCTTCAGTTTTTGAATATTAAATTTTGGTCCGATCTACGCAGAATGACCTTACAGTATCTTGAAGTCTTGCAGTGGTATACTTGGGTTTGGACTTTTACAACAGTTTGTGAACATGTTCAAGATCGTCCCCGCCATTACATTACATTTGATAGACCGCAAATCCTCGCAAAAGAACACCGATTCCTACCAAGGATGATTCGTGTGGCCATTGAAATTAAAAAAAACATCCTAATTTCAATAGAGAAAATGGATGTGTGCTGCCATCTGCTTGGGATCCTATAACTAATAAAATTAAATCCAAACCCAAGTATACCATTGCAAGACTTCAAGATATTGTAAGCTCATTCTGCGTAGATCGGACCAAAATTTAATATATAAAACTGAAGGTAGCCTAGGCTTACTATGACATCGGGACCGAAATTAAAAATAAGTAAAATACGTTAAATTAAACGCGGTAAAATCCGTAAAATTAGTTTAATTCAAAACCGTACGTTTCACTCGCTGTGTGTAGCGGCAACGCGGCTGCAATTAGCACGCTAGAATTTTAGCAAGTGCATCCGCTATTTGCACCGCGCGGTCAAAGTGAACGTACGCTGTCGCGCGATTAGTGTTTACCGATGAATAGCGTTTACCGAAATTAGCAACTACAAACGATTCATGCTGATTGGAATTCCATAATGATACCATTCGTACATTTATCCATTACAGGTTATATAAGTTCACTGCTAAATAAATACCTCTCCATAGATTACACTATTGGGCGGATTTAGCCATAGTTGCTGTGCTTGGTAGACGGGTTGGCATGTAAAAAAAGAAGAAGTGGTAAATTAGATTCAATCTTGGTGTGGAATCTTGATTTCCAACTTAATCTATTTTGTTGTTATCTTGTATTTACTTCTAACTACTTACTGTGTTCTATGAATGTTTTATAATGAAGTCGTTGCTGAGAAGTATTTTCTTTTTTTAAATCATTTCGAGAGTAATTTCTAACAAACTCATCCTCGCACACTCGGTTGAGTTTCCACACTCACCTTTCCTTGGTATTATTATAAATCCATAAATAAAAAAGATCAACATCAAATAAAGACGCAGAGAGGGTTGCTAAATATTTTACATATAACTGCGGCGCTTATCCTACCGTAATTTCCTAACGGTGAAAACCACTGCTATCACGAGGATCCCATCATAGACACAATGCTCTGCGAACCCACAGAGAGATCTTTTGATGTTGGATCACGGCCGGAGGCTGCTGTCTTATATAGAAAAATGTAAATGACAAGACCACTCTGTCGAATCTAAAAAGCGTATAAGTAAAAAAAGTAGTATCTTTGATATTTACCCTTTTTTATTACTGTTGAAAGCATAATAAGAAAAAAAGAAACGTGCCGAATTTAAATAATAGAAAATTTCGCAACTTTTCGAGCTTTTCTTTCGAACTTTTTTTTTAATTTAAAAGTGGGAGACGAGCCATTAGTCCACATGATGGGACTGCCATTATAATTTTTTATTACTGAGTTTTGAAAATATATTTTGTTCCATGTGTTATTATAATGTACTTCCGTAGATTTCTTTAAATTTCACAATATACAATATATATTAAATAAAAGTGGATATATATTTCACAATATATAATCATTATTTAATAAATTTCGATAAATATATCAAGTTTTTTTTTATTTTAATTTTTATTTAATTCTGTATAAGTCCATAGTCATTTTGTGGCGCAATGGAAACCCGTGGACTTTTTAATACGGGACTACCGAAATAGGCCAAATTTGAGCCGCCAGATTTGTTTTGATTTTATATAATATGTTGCAATCTAACATGCACACATCCCCACGTAAGGTGTGACAAGTGACTAAACTCAGCAGCAGTAGAAAGCCGTTTGGTCTTTTAGCACAAATGTTTCCCGCCGCTAGGAATCGAACTGTACGTTTTAAATATGCCACCCGGCTATTTTCAATTTGCTTGTTCTGAACAACCAAAACAAACATTTGTTATTTTTATAATACTACCCTCACTTATAGTACTGACAAAAGATACACAGCTCAAAGACTCCGACTCCGACAGTAATGCCGCACAGTAACTCGTCCTAATTAGATACTAAGCAATAACGCAGTTAAACGATATCCGTGTCCGGTGTTGACATTAACTCAGTTAGGGGTTTAATTGGACGCCATACATTGTGACGTTTACATCGTTATTATATGGAACCGACATTGCACAGGACCGCTAATTGTTGTTTACTGATTGCATTACATTAATATAACTGCAATGTCGCCCACGTCAATAAAACAAAACAGAATATTAACGGTGGATTCGATTCTCTCGTCCATAAGCAATGCAAGTAATAAAATTAGACTTTTGATTGAGATTAAATAAAAGCCGACTTCATATAACTAAAAAATAAAATCTACATAAAAGCTTCAGAAGTCGTTGCTTAGACAGTATCTATACAAATAAATAAAATTGGTGTGTCTGTTTGTAATGTCAAAATAACAGCTTTTCACTAAATGCATATGAAAGTATATACGGTACTTCTTAAAAACACACAATTTTTAAAATTTTTGTCTGTCTGTCTGTCTGTTTCTCCGAAACGGCTGGACTTTTTTTGGGACGTTCACTGGAAGACAGCTGATGTAATAAGGAGTAACTTAGGCTACTTTTATTTAGGAAAAAGAATTAGGGTTCCGCGCAGAAAAATTAAAAACCTAAATCACACGCGGGCGAAGTCGCGGGGAACAGCTGGTATATATACATAAAAATATTAAAGCTCCAACTTCAGAAGCAATTACGTGAAAATAATTTTCTTCTTTCTATTTCTCAGAAGTTGGCTTTTATTTAGTTATTGTTATCAAGTCTTATTTTTGACCCTTTTGAGTGGACCAATGAACATAACTTTTTATTTTTATAAAATTGAAGTGACAAACGAAATTACAGTTCACCTGATGGTCAATGGACCAGGCAGCCCAGGAGCACCTGCAATTAATCTCAAATATAATTAAAAATTAAAAATTTCGTACAAGCGACTTCAATATAAATTATTAAGGATAACTCAATAACGTGTTTCAATTAAGTAACTAAATCAAATCAAAACAGTAAACCTACTTCATAATATAGCTCGCATGAAAAGAAAATCAAGATATTAATTACCACACTATTTTTCATAAAGGTAGCACCGACATGATAATTTCAGGCTTTTCGAAATTACTGTAAGCATTTTGAAGCATCTAACAGCCGCGTTTGTAATCATGAATAATTCCAGTAAAGTAATAATTTACAGCGTTTAAATCCACCGAAGCATTACCTAGTAGATTGTACCATTGAAAAATTATTCAGAAATTCTTAATTCTAATTAATTATGAAAGGGTATTAAATAAGGGTTGAGTTTGAACACTGCAAAGCAGATTTGCTGTAATACCGCTAAGTTGCTCGTGTCGAAATGAAATTAAACTTTAATGCTTAGTTATAAACATACATTTTTGGGGTTCGATCCGGGATGGTTCACGCTCTCATACGAACTTAAAATAGCAGCATAATATGCTCATAGGACGGATCTTTGTCATAATTGTCACACTTAGTAGGTGGTTTGACCACCGCAGTTCCTTTACCAATAGGGCGATGATATGGCGACATACGCATAAATATTTTGAATTTTTACTCATTTAGTCAAAGACAAAACAGCATAAAACATTGCAAGCTAGTAGAAAGATATTAAAAAGCAATGTAAACATTTACACCTGTAAAGAATCGGTGTATAATTAGACACCTGTAAAGAATAGGTGTATATTTAATAATTGGTACTTTTTTTTATAGAATAAGGGTGACAAACGAGCACATAGTCAAGTGGATGCTGATGGCTCATAGACATCTACGTTCATCCTCGATTAAGTATCAAAATGCAGATGCGTTATCACCCCAGAGGAGTAAGATGGAATGCCTCGTTTCCAGTAAAAAGGGTCTCCGGTTCTCTACACTCACCATACCAAAATCAGCAGCGTAAAGCTACACTGAGATTCTGCCTAATAAGATAAGTGACGTGGTTCTGTTCGTTGTAGTAGTTCTTCTAGTATAAGCAAGAAGATCGTATTGCTGAGAAGCTGCCCTGTGACGCATTGTGGTGTTGCTGTCGGTTTTCATACTTTGGTGTTATTAAGTAATTATATCCTTCACGTTACACCAATGTGTGATTGATGACTGGGACATATTACGGTTGGTCGACTGTACTTGCTCTATACTGAATGTGTAGTGCAGTACGCTGTCTTATTTCTGATAATGATTTTATTATTTTTAACAATTAACCTCCATATTAATTTCTAATATGAGTAATATTCTTTTAATTAAATAATTTTGAGGATAGTTTTTCAGATCAGAAGTGGAATAATTTATTACAGTTATTGTATATAAGTTCGTAATAAGTTATATGATATGAGCCGCTCATGTTTTTTAATCATTTTATTTATTGAAGTGAAACTTCTTTATCGACATAATGGAGAAGTTTAGTACGGTATTAAAAATCAAAAACGTCACACTTTCTTCTAACGTTTCATCACCGGGGCTGCATGAGTATACTATTATTTAACCTACTTATGTAAAATATAAAATAAAAGAAGAATGATATGCCGTAAAAAAAATTTCACTTCGTACGTACAATTACACGCACATTTTTTTTAATTTGTATATATCTATTATTAGCTATAAGTTTCTACTATTTGTATTAATATAAAATAAAATAAAAATAGAAAACTAAAATATTTTCTTAAAAAACTTTTCGAAAAAATCTTAGTAACAAAACGCTTCGGTTTTCGACGAAATGGTTGCTTTATGGGAAATATTTCAAAACGCCTCGACGAATTATTTCACAGACAAAAGACGTCCTTGTAAATTTACACGACAAAGCGATTAAGTGCCGTGAAGTTTTTTTTCATACGGATCATTATAATTCTATCCGCAATAAGAAACAAAGAAAAAGCTGGAGTAATCAAAAGACCGGTAAGTGGAGGCGCAAAGGAATTTATGTTCACTACCACAGATTCTCGACTTTAATAATAATAAAACATAATAAGATATAAATAATATAAAATATTGTGTAATTCGGTGCCTAAAGTAGGTAAATCATGAAAATCATCATAATTACAGCCCTTCACAAGTCCACAGCTGAACATAAGCCTCCCCCATACTTGGGGCCTTGAATGCCACAAAGCACAGTCCTGAGCCACCTGCATCCATCGATCCCCGCACGTCTCACCAGGTCGTCACTCCATCTAGTGGCGGGGTTGCCCTACACTTCGCCTACCGGTACGAGGCTGCCACTCGAGAATCTTTTTTAACCATCGGTTGTCGGTTCCTCGAGCTATGAGGCCGGCCCATTGGCACTTCAGCTTACTATGTCTATATCGCTCACTCTGGTTCTACTGCGGATATCCTCATTTCTAAGTTTATCACGCAGAAAAACCACGAGCATAGCCCTCTGCTCGCTGAGCAACCTTGAGCTTCCTTATACGGCCTAAATATAATTTGTAAAATTAATAATTTAACTTTTAATAAAAAGTACAAACCGATTTCAAAAAGTAACAACGGGAATGTCGCTTAAATAGATGCATAAAAATCTTTATCTCCTATTCCATCCTTAAGGATGGCATTGGGTTGATAAGCATTGGACGAGAATGTTTACTTTAAAGTTATATGGTCCCATCACTGAATTATTTATTTTACCTATTAAATAAGAACCACGCTCTCACATAATACCAGCGTAAAATAGCAGCTTAACGCTGCTGTGTTTCGTATGGTGAGTGTAGAGAACCGGATACTATTTTTACTGGAAATGAGGCATTCCATCTTAGTCCTCACGGGTGACAACGCATCTGCATTTTGATTCGTAATAGAGGATAGGTGTAGATTTTTTTTTTTAATACCTTTATTCATATAAAATACACGCATTAAAAATAATAATAAACATCGCCAAACTGTGCAACAGTTTGTTGGCGATAATGGCGCTCTTTTGTTATACATTAATATGTATTTTTTGTTACATACATACTTATCTTAGGTATATTTATTACAATAAATATCTCTATCTTTAATTAATACTTATTATAGGTAGTACATTATACTTTTCATAGGAATGTATTTTTCAGTCTTTTCTTTAATTTTACAGTGCTTATGTCTTTGGACGTATCTCTTATAAAATCTATTCTATTAAATATTAGCGGAGTTAAATATTAAATATTAGCGGAGTTAAATATACTCGTATATGGACCACAGCAACCAGGTGGACTTACCATCAGGTGGACTGTGTGTTCGCTTGTCATCCTTGTGCTATAAAAAAGACGTTTCAGAGAAATCGGCGAACATACGAGTACATAAAAAATATGCGTCGAATATAGAACTTATCAAATCAAATCAAATCAAAAATATTTATTGCATGACTACAGGTAAAATTAAATAAGATCTTAAGATTATGTTATGTACATTTGTGCTCCATAGTCTACCTATTTCAGGTGTACAATATTAAGTCTTAGTTATATTTATCAAATAATCGATATCTTTATCAAATATAATATATAGATTAATTCATTAATGTCATCGAATTTTTTTTAAATTACTATTACAATATATGATGTCAGTTTTCTATACTAAAAATACTTACTATACTAATATTTAAAAATTACTTATTATGAAATTCATAGAATACAACATAATCTAATTTGAATTTCAAAACGAAGGCAACCACGATTGCCACTATTTAAGTTGTCAAATATTATTCGAGTTATTAAATTGGATGCGAGTAACGAGTGAGAACGAGCGTTAGTAACTCCCAAGAAGGTGGAGACATTGGGTCTACTTAAGAGTTCCTTTTCACTTTCAAAAAGGAATTCCCCGCGCTAAGCGCTCACAATGGCGCCATTCCATGCTAATGTCCGAGTCTGAATACGAAATCTCGCTTCGAAAAGCTCTCGCTAAGCGACGGCGCGAAGGCGCTCTAAACTTAAAAGTCACTTGGTAACTTCGCGAATTGTTTTTGCGGTTTTGATATACTATTAAATGACGCAAGAAAAAAGTAAATACATTTATTTGTAAGAAAAATACAAATACAAAAGAATACACAAAAAGACAAATTACGGTATTTAAATTGTGGAAAGTCAGAATGTGTCCAAAAAGGCACGTATGACAATTCACAATGCTGTGTTAGTCCCTACTTTAATGTATGGTAGTGAAAGTTGAGTCTGGCAGTAGAAGCACGAGAGTAGAATAAATGCCGTAGAACTGCGGTCATTAAGGAGTATGTTAGGGCTGAATCGGAATGACAGTGTGAGAAATTGTGTGATAAGAGAAGAGTGTGGTTTGCAAGATGATGTTGTGACCAGGATTAAGAAAGGAATGCTTCGGTGGTTTGGTCATGTAGAAAGAACGAATGAGGAAAGAGTGACAAGGCAAATTTATGTTGCAGAAGTGAACGCCAGAGTCAGGAAGCGACGCCCTAGGCGAAAGTTTATCGACCAAATTGAAGATATATTGAAAATGAGCTAATTAAGTGTACCCTTAACCGACGAGCGTCTATGCGTAAGTATATGGATGTGGAGCCGCCGAGAGAGTTGTGTCAGGATCGTGCCAAATGGAAGTCCGTAGTCTCTGCCTACCCCTCTGGCAGACAGGCGTGAGTGTTTATGCATGTATGTATTTGTATACGGTATTTAAAATTGTTTTATTAATACAACCGTCACCGTGTAGTGGCGGTGTAAGAATATCCACTACCCCATATCGCCCCGTGGGTGTCGTAAGAGGCAACAGAAACAAACCCTTCGGCACCGCAGCCATATAGATACAACAGTACAGCACAGGTGCAGCGCTTTACCACGTTATCAAATTAATTCTTATTAAAAACATATTTGACTCAATTACCCAATGATTTCTTATATTTACGCAAATAATACTCACACACAATGTATAAAAATCATTTTACGGATTTTATCGCGATTAATTTAAACTTTTTTAATTCCCGACATTTCAGGCGCTTTACAGCACCCATGGTCGCGGGGGTCTGCGGTGTTTGACGTCCTGATGTTAACGAAGGCTACCTTCAACTTTTAATTATTAATTTTGGTCCGATCTACGCAGCAAATCCGTAAAATTAGTTTTATTCCAATTACCCTTTTTTTTTTATAAAACAGAACTTACAAACTAACTAACGGTACAGTTGATGGTAAATGGCCACATCAAGCATGGACACATTCAAACAAAGAAAGTTACAGATGCGCCATCTCATGTCAGATGTCACCTCTGAGGACTAAGATTTAATGCGTCATAATTATACTGAACTGACTCTAATACAGCAATGCAAGCAGTGCTATTTGACGGCAGAAATAAGTAAGATGGTGGCAAGGCAGAAAATGACGCCTAAAACTTGGAATTTTCTGTGGAGAGCTTCTTTATCACCAAAAAAGTAAATAATTTGGAAATAATTCGTTACCCGTTCCCGAGAATAAGTAACGGGAGTTTCGAAACTTATAATAGACTTTGGAAAATCCAATTTAAATTTTAAATATTCGGCCAACATTACATTAAGCAATTTAAACTAAGTAAATATTTAAAGTCCAGATATCTGATCTGATCCAATATTTGATTAGGTTTTAGTAGTAATCGACTTCGTTAATAGGCTTCGTCTGTGTTAGATTTTAAAAGGGTATTAAATTAGTATTGCGAAATTAATGATTGATCGCATAACATCAAGAGAATTTTATAATTATATTTACTGAACTAGCTTGAACTGATGGAAGAAAAAACTACAAATATACTTATTCCAAGTTCCTTATACTGGTAAATGAGGAGTAGCAGTAAGCAGTTAATGCTATTTGACACTCATGTCAATGAGGGCATTCACGATTTTTAAAAAAGAGTTAAAAATGTGAAAAATAAACCGTGGTTAGTTATGAATTTTTTGGGGTTTCATTGGGACGTCGAACACCTCAGTCCCCCCCGTAACCATGGGTGCCGTAGTTCTCGAAACGTCGAGAATATATAAAACTAGCGATCCGCCCAGCACGGGTGATTTCTAGATCTCGTCAACAGCGCTACATACTGGGTATATTGTGAATCTAAATCGTCGAATCAACTTAATCACACAAACAAAATTTCATCAAAAAGGTCCAGCCGTTTAGGTGGAGTTCAGTTACATAAACACGAACACAAAAATTATATATATAATTATACACTTATACCTTCCTCTTGAATCATTCTGTCTATTGATGAAAACTCCATCAAAATCTGTTACGTAGTTTAAAAGATCTAAGCGTACAGACGGCGTGAAGCAACATTAAGTTTAATTTTTTGTTTATTTTTAACGCCCTCGCACTGCCCTTTGTGGGTGGAATTTCATAAAAACCGTACTTGGTAATTTTTAACATGCCAAAAAAAATATTCTGGCCAAGTTTTATACCTATAAGAGCTATAGTTTGAAAATGTGTTTTTTTAAATAACACCCCTGCAACAGGGTGCGGGCTGCGGGTGAAATTTCGTAAAATCCGTTCTTAGCTGACCTCTACTCGGCGAAAGGAATACTCGTAAAACAATTCAAGTCTCTAGGCCTTATAGTTCCAGAGACAGCGTGATGAGTCAGTACATAAGTGGAAATCTCTTATCTATCTATATATATTATATATAGATAGATAAGTTAATATACGCGATAAAATCCGTAATATTTAGTTTCATTTAAATAAGAATCCATTACCTCCATTTAGTTTCTAGTTAAATTTTGTAAACGCCTATAATCCAGTTGTGGACTTAGAAAGGTTGTTTTGATGATATAAGATAGGACGAGTTCTAGAAAGACTCATAAAAATAAATCGAAAACACCCTAAGCTACCGAACGTTCGACGAATAATAACTTAACGTCACAAAATATTTGATTTATTGCGCCTGACTCTGCGACCGGGCGATAACTAACGCTAATTGACGCCTCACAAGTTTTGTGGACTCTACATTTTTACACTAGCTTCAAATTGCTCTGTGATAAAATATAATTGAAATTTGGACAAATTTTTATCACTTGTTCGAAAGAGATAAGTCTTTGACAAGGCAACTGTAGTCTCTGAGAACTGAGATGAAAGTCAGGCCTAGCTATCAATTCATATAACCTTTATATTAGAACACAGCAGTGCATATACAGCTATTTTGGCAGCAGAAATAACTAAGAGGATGGTACCGACGCAGACGGACTTCTAAGCAGAAAAGGAATACCACTACTATCTAATATTAGATATATTTGTTATTATTGTGTTTATAGGTGGTAAGTTTTTTGACAGTCAATATCCGCCATATTTATTTTGTGCTGATGTCATGTAAACTTCGTTAAAAATAAGTAGGTTAGCCGTGCAATTGTGACATATCGAATAACTATTATTAATCAAAAACCGACGACCAGTTTAGAAGTTACCAACACACGAGTACATATACAAACCTAAGGTTTCACTCGCCTTTGAGGTTCCGTCACAGTAAGGAAAAAATTAATATACAACTCAGCAAAACGACATTCATTATTTTAAGGTAATAATTTAAAACATGAAATAAAAAACTCCTAACCACCTGCCAATCACGTTGTCCTTCATACATAACTCACGTCTAACAATTAAGCTTTAACAAATTTTAACCATTACCCATTGTTTTTATCATATTTTGTACTATATAGATTTGAGTGTATTTTTCCATATTCTATTTGTTTCTAACAGTTTTAATTATTCATACTTAAGTTTGGTTGTAAATGTATTATGTACCAATGTCTACTATTACAATATGGAAGGTCTGGAACCCTGTAAGACATGTTTACCTAGTACAGGGTTCACAGAGCATAGATTGTGTTATATAATACCTACTCCTAAATAAATAAATACATTAATTTAAATAGATAATAGCGCCATCTATCGAAAAGTGAAATTTAAATAAAAACCAAATAATAATAAATTCAGATGACAACCCGCACGCTAAGCGTGGCAAAAGTAGCGAATATCCCCCGTATGAGGCAAATAAGAAGACTACACTACCCCGTAAGAGGACTACATTCAGCTGAGGCTTTTTGATAGGCTATATTTTTTGATATATTTCTTAGAAAACAAACATGTTGCATACACTGCTAAATAGTGATTACAAAACTGTTGTGATTTTTTTTTAGTTCATTAGAGAGGCAATATAATTGCAATCACACATCACAAGTCCACTGCTGCAGGTAGACCAGTTGGGAGTCGATAGGATGTAATCATCTAAATAATCCCAAAGCGCGAAAAAACATTGACCAGAAATCGCGGTCACG
This sequence comes from Parnassius orleans, assembly GCA_029286625.1. NCBI lineage: Eukaryota > Metazoa > Arthropoda > Insecta > Lepidoptera > Papilionidae > Parnassius > Parnassius orleans. The sequence continues at coordinate 1,429,479 of JAGSMP010000096.1, read as the reverse complement.
CTCTTGACGCTTGTAAATAAGTTATTATTTAACATCTGACCGGTTACAGAAAGGCTTATGTATGTAAGGCCTTGAAGCGTCGAGCTCAGTACTATATATGACTCAATCGCGAGCGACCGTGTCAGTATCAAAATCATTAACAACTTTTGATAAAGCAATATTCGAAAATCGAATGGATTTCACCGGTAAAGTTGTCATTGTTACGGGTGCTAGCTCCGGTATTGGAGCTGCTACGGCGAAAATCTTCGCTGCTCATGGAGCTCTGGTCACAATTATTGGAAGGAACGAAGCGAGACTTACAGAAGTAGCAAACATCTGTCAAGCTTCAAAAGGAAACAGTCCGTTATGCGTTCAAGTGGATCTTGTCCAAGAAGGCAGCTGTGAGACGGTAGTGAATAGGACAGTAGAACATTTTAGGAAAATCGATGTGCTAGTTAACTGTGCCGGTAAAGCTCTAGTGACTTCACTGTTCGAAAACTCAATGGACAGCTTTGACGAATTAGTGGCTCTAAATCTTCGAGTGCCGTATAAACTAACCCAACTCTGCGTTCCGTACTTGAATTTAACCAAAGGTAATGTGGTGAATGTATTCGGAAATCCTTGTAAAGTGCGACCCGGTTTCCTCCTAGTTTCTATGATTAGAGAAGCTTTGGAGTGTTTCACGAAATCTGGCGGCTGGGAACTGGGTTGCGAGGGCGTCAGGATGAACGCGGTTCAACCAGGGCTCACACGGACAAATTTTCTTTCAAATTTTAATGTCGAAGCTGATCACATGGAGACCGCGTACAGAGAGATAGCGCAGTCAATTCCCAATAGGACTATTAACCAACCAGAGGACGTAGCGAAGATGATAATATTTGTTGCTAGTGATAGCAACCCCAATTTAAATGGTTCTTGCATAGTGTTGGATGGTGGTTCTTCAGCTTGTTAGAAAGGAATAATTGGATCATATGATGAAATATGGGTTATAATATTACAATACAATCTCTAAGTGTGATTGATCTGTGGCGAAAGTGTACGAGTTAATAACTTTATAACTTACTTAATATTAAGACTTTTTTTACGTCTAGGATATTTGTAATTAAACTATAATCAAGCAGAGAACGATCTATTACATATATAAAAATTAACAAAATTAAGGTAGTAAGGCTTTGTCGAATATGTCGAATATTATCGTAAAATGCGAATTAAGTAAGAAATATACAAAATTTTCTAAACAAAATAATATAGAACGAAGACGCGCCCAGTTATGAATTACTTAAAGATCATTGACTTATGACGTCATACAATTGTAATAAGGTTTAAAATAGCATACAATCACAGTACATGTTTTTATCGTACGTATCGTTTAGTAATAATAACAGCTGATAATATGAACTGTGTTAGCTGCAGGCTTCAGAATTTTTAATAAATAAATGAGGTCACTTATTTAATTTTATTCAACACAAAATAAATAAATTTAATTAATAAATTTTGCGCAATTTCTCGGAAGGCCTGCCCACGTTCCGCTGTGAACTTGTGAAAGGTTGTAATGAAGAAAAATAAACCGAAGGGCACAAAGTAAATGAGAACATTTTCGGTATTCGATGGGGTTTGGCTATCACATACAAGCTGATAAGATGGGAGTGGGAAAGGTAAACATTACAAAACAGGATCTATTTCACCTGAAATTGTTAATGCTACTAAACTTTTAACTCACATTACGCTTTACTTAACAAACGTTGCCATATTTATTTACAATCATAATTAATTTTTTTGAACGTTAACGTCCCGTATCATGAAAGCAGATTAATACAAACAAAAATTGCACACAATTATTTGTAGGTCATACAAATACTTGTTCCGTGCGGGATTCGAACCGGCGGCCATCAGCGCTTCAACTCAAGCTAAGCCACTGCGCCACGGAGCCGTCATATATAATATACTGACGATGGAATTTTAATATATCAAACATATATACAACAATAAGTTCGGAAACAAATATTGTATTTTTATTTACACATGCATGCACGCCAGCGATAAAAAATGCAGCAGTTGACAAATGTGATTTCACGAACAATACATAATCCGAACACTAGTGAATTAAAAAAAAACAAGTGCCAGCAACAAATCGTTGCGATTAAAACATTTAACAATGAACAAAAACCGTCCGAAAAAAATATTGCGTTCTGTTTTTGAATTAAATGTAAAATTTTTTTCATTTCCCGCGCGGGAGAACAATACGTCAAGGCGACATGCGGAGAGTAAACGTGAAGTGACAGATTTTGTTCGGTGTGCCAATTGTCATGTTTGTGACAGTTTAAAACACTATATCGAGACGCGTAACATATTTCGTCTCTCTTCGAAAAAACACAATGACATCATCAGGTCACAGGTTGTAATTGTAGTTTGACAAATTTAAGCTCATGTTTGACAAAATGCTGCTTCTGTATTTTAAAACGGATGTACAAGAAATTTTCCTATTCCAAAGACATTTAGTTGAATACATAGAAGTCTTTGGCTTTTTCTCTTCAACTGCGCGCGGTTCACCCAGGCGGCTAACGGACAGTTCATGACGAAAAATCCATTCGAAACCAAAACCAGGCTAATGTAGGGCATCACTTTTTTATAGAAGAGGGGGCAAACGAACATGCGGCTCACCTGATGGTAAGTGTAGACAGCCGCCCATGAACAACTGCAACACCAGGGGAATTGCAAGGTGCATTGCCGGCCTTTTAGAAAGGATTAAGTTCTTTTCTTGAAGGTCCCTAAGTCCCTAAGCACTTAAAGTGCGGCAATGAATTTAAAGAGATTGATAATAAGTAATCATATCCCTCATCAGGATAGGCAAGATTTGCAGCAATCGCTATGGCTATAAAAGAAGCTGCAGGAGTCGCAAACTATGGCTCGCAATTATAAATGGACTTTCAATACATCTATTCATCCATCCATCCATTACAACCTATAAAAGTCTACTGATGAACATGACCTCTCCCACACATTGCCTTATCGGGAGGATTTTGCCATAGTTATCACACTTGGCAGGCGCGTTAGCAACAGCAGTTTTTTTATTATTATTTCGATTCAGGAAGATGGTACTGTGCATTTTCTGTTTTAGTTTCCCCTTGTCGTCTCTTAACTACACCCACGGGACGATCCAATACACCACAGTGGATATTCATACACCGCCACTAAACGGTTTGAATATATATGTATTAATGCAAAGTGACTAATATCTTGGTTTATTATTGAATAGACAATGACTAATCGCTATTACTAGACGCTGGGTCTAACTGTAGCTGATTTTCTGCCTTGAATTCTAACTGGGTAGGTACCACCTTTTTTATGGTTTCTCCCGCCAAACAACAGTGCACCCGCTTTATCCACTTACAATCAAATGGGACTTTGAGCTCATTTATGATACTGCTGCCACGACTACAAAAATATCACAATATGCCCGAGAGAGAAAATAACAACAAAAATAAAATATATTTTTTTAAAACGCTACCTCCACACTAGTATTTTTTCCTGTATCGTAGGGGCAGTTATCCAGACCCGGAAAAATTTACTTACCATCAGGTGGGCTGTGTGCTCATTTGCCATCCTATACTATAAAAAAAAATGTTGTTTAAGTGGCAAATAAAGAAAATCCAAAAATCTGGAAGAATCTAGAAAAAGTTTTGACTTGGACTGCTAATACGATATTCGAAGCCGCGACACACAGTACCACATTGGATACGACTAAAAATATCGATCTTCGAACTTAGTTCCATGTACATACACCTAGATTGCAAAATCCACGCAAGCTTGAGGATTCGCAAACAAACAACTTCACTCATAGACTCATAGACACGCTTCTCTCATAATGTCACACTTTCGTCATATTTAGGATTACGTCGTCTTTTATATCGATGAGCTTTATGACGCGATGCTTCCTATATAGCTAAAATTTTCGACATTCGTATTAGATTTATTTAAATTGTCATTTCAAGTGCAAGACAGACAGATGTTGCTCTGCCCTTTCCGGTAGGTGGCACTATGAGTTTCACTCCGAATTCACTACGGAGTTTTTAGTGTATGTAAATATAAAATTTCTCCTATCCTAGATCCGATGGATGGTGCTAACCATGCAGGCGCATCGCTGTGAACCATCGCCTCGTTAAAACAAATATACTGTGTGAATATGACCTACATCGGTCAAGTCGTTCAGAAGTTACACGATCACTAACAGACGCACCAACGATTATATAATATACTAGCTGATACCCGCCACTTCGTCCGCGTTGCTTACACACATCACTGAACACGTAGTACTTATAAAAATCGTTGTTTCTTAAAACTTTAATAACTTTATATTAAATGAAGATATGGCAATTTTTTTTTAGATAAGGGCCAAGTGTCTAAGAAATAAAACTTAGAAAACCTAATTGAAATCTATCCAGTAGTTTTTCCGTGATGCGCACAACTGAAAACCTCTATCATTTTATTTATATAGATAATAAACATACCCATCAGACGCCATCTTGCTTGTGTATATACCAATTTTCATGGCGAATGTTTGCACGCTACAGAAATCGATGGCCTGCAGCGCCATCTAGCAGTGAATTACAAGAAAGTGGATATCATTAAAACCTTCATGAAAAAATGCACATTATATTATTATGTGGCATCTTTCATGTCGATCGGTAAAGCGGTGTCGACGTCTATTAATCTATAATATTACCCACACAAAGCTTCGTTGAAGGCAGAATGTAAAGTGGCTCGTCAATATTTGTTCGTATCTATAATCTGTAATGTCTACATTCTGAGCAAATTAATAATCTATCCCATCCAATATTTCACAAGCAAGCAAAGCTATTTATCAATAAACAAGAATATTTTACGAATTTATTGTTTTTACAAATAGATATTGCTGCTATTCGAAAGACATCTAACACTTGTTTTCATCATCATTATTAGTCTTGCGCCACCTGCATACAACCAGGTCGTCGTTCCATCTAGTTGGGGCCGCCCTACACTTCGCTTACTGGTACTAGGTTGCCACGTGAGAACCTTTCTTCCCTACCGATTGTCGGTTCTTTGAGCTATATAACCGGCCCATTACCACTTCAGCTTACTGATCCGTTGGCTGTGTCGGTTAGTCTGGTTCTACTGCGCATAATATGCTCATAACACAGGCCATCCCTGGAACTTGCCTCTTATTTTCGAGCGCAATGCTCGAAAATCTATTTAATTTTTGTTTTTGTTTTTATTTTTAGAAAATCTTTGAAACGGCTCGACTGATTGACTTGAAAATCTAATCAGCTCGAAGTCTCAATGAACACTTTCGAACGCCGTGTCGCCCATCTCGATCGGTTGATTCGTTCTAAAGATATCGTACGACAAAATATTATTTATATACATACATACATACACACACACACACACGACAGGACGTCCAGTAGGAAATAGTCGGAACGGCTTCCTAGGACCTCAAAACGTCTCCTCAAAACGGAGATCTGATGAAAACTTGCCTTATCAAAATCTATAACTTCCTACTTCTGAAAATTATAAATTTTCAAAGCGGGAAGTTAAAAATCTTTATTTCTAAGTCTATCACGCAGAGAAGCTCCGAGCATAGTCCACTCCACAGCTCCCTGAGCGACCTTAATCTTCCTCATACGGCCAGCAGGGGAGGACCACGTCGCAGGTCCATATGTCATCACTGGCAACACGCATTTATGTAAACGTTTTCAAGTTTTGAGGTATAAATGACGATAAGATGTGCCTACCCAGCCGAGCTAAATCCGTCGATTGACCTCTCGATCGAAGATGGTCTTACCTAGTCGGAAAATTTGTTCCTGTTACATATTCTCGTCGACAACTTCGAGCGTAGTGCTGCCAACAACTACCGCCATACTAACATGGACATATCCTTTGTTTTCTTCATGTTCATTTTAAGACCTCTCTCCTGACCAGAGTTTCATTTTAGTATATTATAAATGTATATAAATGAATTACATATTTATTAAAATGATTCACAATTTATAACATGATATCGTGCCCTAAAGCTATTTAATGTTTGCAGTGTTCAAATTAAATATCGGAGAGTTTGATCAAATTTGTTTGAACGGCAATTAAAATTCAACGCACAATTTTCAATCCAAATTCACACATTTGTTATGTTATTATCGAACATTTGAACATTCGGTCAACATTGTGTTTTAAAATTAAAATGTATATTACCTAAATTTAACGACTGTTATCTATTACAAGATAAGATAACAAAATAAATGTCACTGATAAACTGTTCATTTTTTTATAAAACTTAAGTGATAAACGAAATTACAGTCCACCTGATGGTAAGTGGCCACTGCGGCCCACACATCAACAGACACATACAAACAAAGAAGACTACAGATAACTTGTCACTTCTGAGAACTATGGGCCGTATTAATAAACGTTACTCAGCTCAAGTACACGCACTTGAGTACAATCTTGAGGTTATGATCTTATTAATAAACATATCTCAAGATGCGGTTAAGGTTTACGATATCAGCTGAGTGCCACACTGATTAATAAACGAAACTCGACTCTCAAGTGTGTATACTTAAGTGCAAGTCACAGAACAGTATTCCTAAGTACAGCGTTTTGAGATACTGTTTTTGTGTTTATTAATTAGCAACGATCTTGAGATGCTGATTTCGTAATGAGTGCGTATCGAATGATTACGCACTTGAATTCGTCGTTGAGTAACGTTTATTAATACGGGCCTAAGACGAAATGCCTCACAGCCTGTAATAATACTGTTTGTCTGTACCTTTCAGACCGGAACACAGATATTTGGCGTCACAAATAGGTGAAGTGTGGTACCTACTCCGACGGACTCATGGGCAAAAAAGGCCCACGTTATAGTACTATGACCGGTATACATAAATAAAATATATAACAATCGTATGGATCATCGGACTGAGCCTTAGCGGAATCAATTAAATTGCAATTGAACCTAATACTTTACGCGTGTATATTGGTTTAGCACTATTATATATACTATTAAACAGAATTCAGCATTAAGACTAGCGAACAGCTGAATTAACTGTTATAGTAATAATAATATTGTCCTCCAGACCCAATTTCGGTCACGGCGGCTACTCTCATCGGAGACTTGCAATCTGCGCAGAACAGGATTTTAGTGCCCAAGTGCATGCACAATCACAAGGTCTATTCCCTCACTCTCATAGTCCCATGGGACGGTAATCCAACACGACCGTAGAGATATCAGGCGCTGGACCAACGGCTTAATGTGCATTCCGAGAACACCGCCAGCTTCCCAACTCTGGACTGCTACTGAGAATATTTATTCTCTGAAAAACCCAATAATTTTGACCCAACCCGGGATTCGAACCCTGGACATCAAAATAATCGGTCGTGTTTACGACTACTAAATTAATGAGACAGTCAACACTATTATAATATTTACGTAGGTGCAACATTGTGTCGCATTTTGCTGATCGCACATTTTTGTATGTCACCCACACCGTTCACCCATAGTTACGCCACGCCAGTCGGCCCTAAACCTCCTAACTGAAATAACGTCTAATAACTTTTTAGCGTAAGGAACATTATTGTGAAAGTGAATAGACCTTGTTATTTGACCAGACTCTAAGTTTCATTCCTCTCCAAATTATTAACCTTCGCCACCGTAACTCAGTGAACACTTAATGAACAGAACTTTACTCTACATTATACAGTACGAGTACATTAACTTTACAATTTAAAATACGGCAGTTATTTGAATCAATAATAATTGATTCACGGTATACTGGAAAACGACAAAAGCGTACTCTCCTGTTTCACTAATCATTATTAGGGAGATGAAAGACTGTCTTTCCTTAGGCATTAAAATCTCTATAATATAAACCATAAACTTCAGACGAATGTATGAGTGGAAGCAGAAAAATTATAGTTTATTTCACACAGAGTGACACAATCGCTCCGGCAATCACAACTAACGAGGTTCGTTAACAGCTCAGTGTGAAAGCTAGATCTAGATATGTGTAGCTATTAATTTCCTATACGGAACAAATTCGGGGCGGTCGGAGTGTGAGCGTTTTTGGAAATACAATTCGATCAGCGACAGTAGCCTAATGGCAGAGTACGGACCGCGAACTCAAAAGATCGTGAGTTCAAATCCGCTATTCGACATCTGTCTTGAACCACTCCTAACACATGCATTTTAAGGTTACAAAGAGTGGTTAAAGGGAATATTACTAATGTTATATTTATATTGCTAGTATTTAAAAAAAATCAATGTTAGGGAATAATATATTATATACTCGTACAAATTTATGTGCCAACCGTGTAGTGGCGGTACAAGAATATCCACTATCCCATATCGTCCAGACCAGTCCTCCCCTATGATATCACTGGCAACATACACTGGTTGTACAATCTCGTTTTCAAGTTTTGAAGTATTTCTGGCGAGATGTGTCGGTAATCTCTCGAACGCTGCCTAGCAGAGTTGAAACCGTCGATGGACCTCTCGGTCGAAGTTGGAATTACCTAGTCGGACTATTTGTCCCAGATAAACAAGGACTATATCGTCGGCATATCGAAGGTGAGTGATGTACTCACCATTGATGTTAATACCGTATCCTTTCCAGTCCGATAGCTTGAAAACGTCTTCCCATGCAGCGGTGAAGAGTTTCGAGTATATAACGTCACCCTGTCTTACACCTCTCTGAAGTTGGATAGGTTTTGTACTCTGGTTCTGTACTCGGATAGCCATCGTAGCCTTACTGTACAAACACTTCAGCACTTCGATATACCGACAGTCAACTTGGCACCGCTGAAGGGACTGCAGCACCGCCCAAATTTCGACGGAATCAAAGGCTTTCTCATAGTCCACATACGCAAGGCAAAGTGGTAGATTGTACTCTTCGGTCTTCTGTACAATTTGCCGAAGGATATGTATGTGGTCTATGGTACAAAAGCCTTTTCGGTAACCGGCTTGTTCGGGAGACTGGAAGTCGTGATGACTCTCGGAAACAGCACGTAGCATCTCGAGGGTTTTATCGCCGACTTTCCTCGTGAAATAAGATAAATGTATGCAAATTAAACAAGCAAACAGAAATTTGTTTACTTACAAAACAGTCTCGTTGTTAGTCGCGCCCCGCAGTTACACTTAATTGTTAAGCCGAGTGTAAATGTTGGGAAGCGGGTACGAACGTGCGGATGGAGCGAGCGGGAATCGCTTGCAGATGTAAAAATACGTTAAAGCAAATCGATTTCAGAATGCTCCACTTGATGAATAGATTTTAGCGTAGATTGATTGATTCGATATTGACAGGGGATTAGTAAGGTTTTGTCGGCTTTAGAAATGTTCGATGAAGGTAATGAATACATTTTGAGCTGAGGGTTTTTAAAAGAAAGAAGGCCATCCCAATTTTAAATTTATCGTTTATTATATATGGAGAGGGCTATGCTCGGGGTTTTTCTACGTGATAAACTTAGAAATAAATATATCCGCAGTAGAACCAGAGTAACCGACATAGCCCAACGGATTAGTAAGCTGAAGTGGCAATGGCCCGGCCATATAGCTCGAAGAACCGACAACTGATGGGGAAAAAAGGTTCTCGAGTGGCAGCCTCGTACCGGTAGGCGAAGTGTAGGGCGACCCCCCATTAGATGGAGTGACGACCTGGTAAGATATGCATTAAGTCGATGGATGCAGGTGGCTCAAGACCGTGCTTTGTGACATTCCTTGGGGGAGGCCTAAGTTCAGCAGTGGACTTGTGAAGGGCTGTAATGATGATGATGATGATGATATATTTATTATTTACTGAACCGTTGGGCTATGTCGATTACTTTGGTTGTACTGCGGATAACCCCTTCCACTAGATGCAGGAAGGCGATGAATACAGGTGTCTCAGGACCGTGCCTTGTGGCATTCCTTGGGGGAGGCTATGTTAAGCAGTGGACTAGTGAAGGGCTGTAATAATGATAATGATGATGATGATGATGACGCAGAGTGTATTTACCGTGATACTTTTATAGGAGAGGGGGCAAACGAGCATGAGGTTCACCTGATGGTAAGTGACTACCGCCGCACATGAACAACTGCAACACCAGGGGAGTCGCAGGAGCGTTGCCGGTCTTTAAAAAAGAATAGGCTCTTTTGTTATAGATCCCTAATTCACAATGCGGCCACAAATGTCTTGCGAAAAAAAAAATTAATAATATAATTTTCACATTTCAGTTTTCATTGTCAAATAATAATCTTATGACTGCGAAGTATCACTTCTCATTATCTCTTTGAACTATTTTTAAAATACCAACGTAAGTATACGTACCATGTATACGTGGTACAACCATCCTGCAGCTATATTATGATTGTATTGTATAGTGTTCACTTTCTCACAGAATTACCGTTACAGCCTATTAAAGTCCACTGCTGAACATAGGCCTCCCCATAGATTGTCTCATAGGGGATATTTTCCATAGTTGCCACGCTTGACAAGCGGGTTGGCAACCGCAGTTTTATTTTTAATCGTAATTAGGAAGCCGCTGCTGCTTATCTCCTGATTTGTTTCCCTCTGTCGCCTCTTACGACACAATACCATCTTAATGCTGCTATGTTTCGTATGGCGAGTGTAGAGAACCGGAGTCCCTTTTTACTGGAAACGAGGCATTCCATCTTAGTCGTCAGGGGTGACAACTCATCTGCATTTTGATTCTTAATAGAAGACAAATGTAGTTCTCGTTTGTTCACCCTTATTCTATAATAAAGTAATATTATTTGAGGATAAATCAACGCAATCATTACACTAATGTAGATCTATCTGATAAATACCTGAGCAGTCTTATAACATATGACATAAGGCTCATTTCTATTTAGATAACATCTTTTAACAAGCAAACGCACGACAATGTATCAAAGACATTAAATAGATTTACGAGACGCATCTCGAGGGTTTTATCGCCGACTTATCTCTGGCACTCATCGCTCGTACATTAGTTTGTTATAACGTAAACTCTCTACAGTTTCGACTTTATACCACAGGTAACAAATGTTTAAGTCCTTCGACGTGTTCTTGTGAAGTGTTCTTCATGCAAACTATTGTAAGCTCGCAAACATACCTCGCCGTTAATATGATTTAAATAAGGACTGTTGTTAACGATTAAACAATATATCAAGGTTATTGTTACGCGTAATAATTCATAGAATATTTGTGTAGAAAATTTATAGGACTTAAAAAAACCCCTGCACCTCTCCTAATATAAACAAAAATATGGAGCGCGTCTGTTTTCGTACAAGCAGATCGTAACTAAAAGAACTGGCAACATTTGTTATATTTTACGACTATCGATTATTTACGCCGCATACTGTATTAAAGGGGTCGTTTCGACCGGGATAAAAATACACTCTCTGAATACAGGTTTCAAAATTGCGGTTTATCATCCCCTTATGCGTAATCTTATTTTCTACAAACCTATTATAAGACATATCCCCAGCCCCTTGGGAATAAGCTTTCAAAGTGTTAAATAATGGATATAACGACTTTTATGGACGAAAATTCCTTTTTATGTTTAGATAAGTTTCTTTTTATTAACAGAGTTCAAAAAAACAAGAAGGTTCTTTATTCGAGGCGTATGTTATTTATGTATTCACAGGTAATTTTTTAGAAGCGGTAAAACCGATTTTAGTTTTTTTTTTTTTAAATTAAGTAGGCTATACTTCAAGGGTGAGCCTTGAGCCCATATAAATTTGAAAAAAAAATTCTGATCTGAAAGTGGAAAAATAGGGGATGATGATTTTAATGATTTTATCCAGAATAAATTGGAGGTGTTACCTTGAACGTGTGATATTCCTTATCCTTAATTGTAAAATAATTACACTTTTATTAAAAAATACAAATAGACTTCAAAACTAAAAAAATATATCCACATAATAGCTTCAGAAGTATGGGCTTTAATTCTTCGTTACACTACGTCTTAACGCCAACTTCAGAAGATTACGTGTAATTTTTTTATTTTTTTAGTTTTGGTGTCAATTCGGTCACGCGTAACCCACAACGAGAGTATCAAAGAATAAAGATAAAATAGTTTGGAAAATCCAAAAGCGTGATCTCATGAGCGTTTCATTTAATTTTGATGAATAAAATAAATTTGCGTGTTTTAAATTTAGCGCTCTATTATTTTAGCAGGTAGTGTGCTAAAATAATAAACATTTCAAAACGTTTATTTTCAAAGTAGCAATATGAAATGATTTTTTAGAAAATATAAGATGGATTAATTAGAGTGTTCTCTTGATATACGGCTACTCATGTTATCGTATAAGTGCATATAGTTATGATATAGGCATTTTAAGAACACAAAATTGCTTGACCTTGAAGTGTCGAGAGTAAAGCACTACCTAATAACGGTTCGCGTTATGAGGCGTGCAATATATAGATATATTATATCATAGCTTATTGTGAAAAAATATAATATTGAACGTGTTTATGTACATATGATTGTTAAATTAATCAACAACAAACAAATAACAACTTGGAACAAATACGTTACGTACACAAACAGATTAAACAAATAATTTTGTCATACAATGAAATCAAATATATTAAGCATATAAGCAATTAAATTAAACCGTTTCATGTGATTTGATTTATAGGAAATATAAATAATTTCAAACAGTCTGATTGCAAGGAATATTAATTTTCTGCATTTTCTCCTAATAAATTAATATGCCAGTCTGGTCACCATTGCCACTTCAGCTTACTGATCCGTTGGTCTATGTCACTTACTCTTGTTCATCTGCGGATATCCTCGTTACGGTTAACACAAGTAATAATTCATTAAAATCAACATATTGAAAAAGTCTAATTGTAAGCATTACAATGCAAACAATTTTTAATCGTATAATATCTCAATTTAGAGTACATACTAGCGAGATAGATACTATGAAATCAAAGGCGCAATAAAAATTTAAGATGGGACGAAAATTCAAAATTGAGAAGTGCGTACTTAGCTTGTAATTTTAAGAGAACATTTAGTTAAAATCGCTTTATTAATTTAATGTCTAGAATTGTATCAACAATTGGAGTAAACTGAGTTAACAACTTGAAATATTTTCAGTTGTTAAAAGAGAATTCTATTATATGCGGCATAAGGTTTTCTTAGATTTAAGTGAACATGACACGAAAGTACAGTCAAGTCAGGCAACTTTACCAATGGAAGTTAACTTTGCCATCAGGGGTGTAATGGTACAAAATTACGATTAACACGGATATGATTTTATTACGGGATGTAATAAAATGATGATGACTAATAAAAAAACGAATACTTGTTAAAAATTATTGTGACAAGCTTTTTTTATCTATACTGTAATCGATTAAGCTTATTATTGCACCAATTTGATTTTAAATTTTAGACGACGACGAGTATTTTTCTTTGATGTATTTTAGATTTTTCCTTAAGAAATTATTGTGACAAAATTTAAATAAAAAATTAAGTAAAGTTTGTATGAAAAATTGAAAATGGAATAGCAACTTTGCCACAAGCGTAAACTTTGCTATTTGCAACACAATTCAAGGAGCAAATCATAACTCTGAGTGTTGTGTATTATATTATGAGGTAAACTTACCTTCAACCTTGAAGTCAAATCCTATTATTTTCATTATAAACCCTGATGGCAAAGTTGACACAAAGTGAGGTAAGTGAGGTAACTTTGCTATTTTCTATTTCTGAGTATTTTGTCTATTTAATGTTAGTATTTGCTAAAATCACTAATAAATACCAAATCTATGAAGAATATAATGTCACATTTAACGTTCACGCCCAGTCTGACAGTACAGTTTTAATAGAATCAGGCGTTACTTTGCGGAAATCCATTATATTAAAGTTGTAAATATTTACTTTGCCAATATCCGCTTAATAAAATAAAATGATGTGTCTTACCTAGTATGAAGAGCACCTCCGCCCTCCCTCAATTGCGTGCACTATCCCCGTCACCACTAATCAGCACCACTACACTGGGAAAGACACCACCGATGACAATACGACACGTGTTTCGCCTCTACAGGGCATCTTCAGGTGTAGTAGACTCTACGGTGGCTGAACGCTAAGTGAGCGGCGAGCCAAAACAGCTGCTATTTATAAGACTCGCCGACGCAACCGCTCCCCACTTAAGTAGCGAGTAACCGCGTCATGCGATAAAACATGCGACCAATCACCACCTGACGTACGCAGCCGCCTGCTATTAAATTAATAACAAACCGCTGCAAAACGCCCGCCTACCCATCCAACCACGCAACCAATCGCTGATCATGAGTTTATTCAGAATAAATTGGAGATGTTACCTTGAACGTATGATATTCCTTATCCTTAATTGTAAAATAATTACACTTTTAAAAAATACAAATAGACTTCAAAACTAAAAATTATATCACATAATAGCTTCAGAAGTATGGGCTTTAATTCTTCGTTACACAACGTCTTAACACCAACTGAAGATTATGTAATTTTTTTTTTAGTTTTATTGTCAGTTCGGTCACGCAACCCATAAGGAGTATCAAAAAAAAATAAAATAGTTTGGAAAATCCAAAAGATCACGTGATCTCATGAGCGTTTCATTTAATTTTGATGAATAAAATAAATTTTATTCCTGACTTTTAAAATATATTATTTGCGTGTTTTAAATTTAGCGCTCAATTATTTTAGCTAGTAGTGTGCTAAAATAATAAACATTTCAAAACGTTTATTTTCAAAGTAGCAATATGAAATGATTTTTTAGAAAATATAAGATGGATTAATTAGAGTGTTCTCTTGATATACGGCTACTCATGTTATCGTATAAGTGCATATGGTTATGATATAGGCATTTTAAGAACACAAAATTGCTTGACCTTGAAGTGTCGAGAGTAAAGCACTACCTAATAACGGTTCGCGTTATGAGGCGTGCAATATATAGATATATTATATCATAGCTTATTGTGAAAAAATATAATATTGAACGTGTTTATATGTACATATGATTGTTAAATTAATCAACCAGCAAACAAATAACAACTTGGAACAAATACGTTACGTACACAAACAGATTAAACAAATAATTTTGTCATACAATGAAATCAAATACGTTAAGCATATAAGTAATTAAATTAAACCGTTTCATGTGATTTGATTTATAGGAAATATAAATAATTTCAAACAGTCTGATTGCAAGGAATATTAATTTTCTGCATTTTCTCCTAATAAATTAATATGCCAGTCTGGTCACCATTGCCACTTCAGCTTACTGATCCGTTGGTCTATGTCACTTACTCTTGTTCATCTGCGGATATCCTCGTTACGGTTAACACAAGTAATAATTCATTAAAATCAACATATTAAAAAGTCTAGTTATGAGCATTACAATGCAAACAATTTTTAATCGTATAATATCTCAATTTAGAGTATATACTAGCGAAATAGATACTATGAAATCAAAGGCGCAATAAAAATTTAAGATGGGACTAAAATTCAAAATTGAAAGCGAAGACTTAGCTTGTAATTTTAAGAGACATTTAGTTAAAATCGCTTTATTAATTTAATGTCTCAGAATTGTATCAACAATTGGAGTAAACCGAGTTAACAACTTGAAATATTTTCAGTTGTTAAAGACAATTCTATTATATGCGGCATAAGGTTTTCTTTGATTTAAGTGAACATGACACGAAATTACAGTCAAGTCTGGCTTTGTGGAAGTTAACTTTGCCATCAGGGGTGTACTGGTGCAAAATTACGATTAACACCGATATGATTTTATTACGGGTCGTAATAAAATGATGATGACTAATAAAAAAACGAATACTTGTTAAAAATTATTGTGACAAGCTTTTTTTATCTATACTGTAATCGATTTAAGCTTATTATTGCACCAATTTGATTTTAAATTTTAGACGACGACGAGTATTTTTCTTTGAATGTATTTTAAATTTTTCCTTAAGAAATTAATGTGACAAAATTTAAATAAAAAATTAAGTAAAGTTTGTATGAAAAATTGAAAATGGAATAACAACTTTACAAGCGTAAACTTTGCTATTTGCAACACAATTAAAGGAGCAAATCATAACTCTGAGTGTTGTGTATTATATTATGAGGTAAACTTACCTTCAACCTTGAAGTCAAATCCTATTATTTTCATTATAAACCCTGATGGCAAAGTTGCCACAAAGTGAGGTTAACTTTGCCATTTTCTATTTTTGAGTATTTTGTCTATTTAATGTTAGTATTTGTTTAAATCACTAATAAATACCAAATCTATGAAGAATATAATGTCACATTTAACGTTCACGCCCAGTCTGACAGTACAGTTTTAATAGAATCAGGCGTTACTTGCGGAAATCCATTATATTAAAGTTGTAAATATTTACTTTGCCAATATCCGCTTAATAAAATAAAATTATGTGTCTTACCTAGTTTGAAGAGCACCTCCCGCCCTCCCTCAATTGCGTGCACTATCCCCGTCACCACTAATCCCAGCATCACTACACTAGGAAAGACACACCACCGACGACAATACGACACGTGTTTCGCCTCTACACGAGGCATCTTCAGGTGTAGTAGACTCTACGGTGGCTGACCGCTAAGTGAGCGGCGAGCCAAAAACAGCTGCTATTTATAAGACTCGCCGACGCAACCGCTCCCCACTTAAGTAGCGAGCAACCGCGTCATGCGATAAAACATGCGACCAATCACCACCTGACGTACGCAGCCGCCTGCTATTAAATTAATAACAAACCGCTGCAAAACGCCCGCCTACCCATCCAACCACGCAACCAATCGCTGATCACCGTGAAGGTGACGAACGATCATATTGCGAGGCTCTCCGTTATTAGGAGCAGGTTTAAAGATGTTTAAGAGAGGTGAGTTTGTTCATTCAGCAGTGCAACATTACTATTTTTATTTTTAATATCTCCAACTGTTCCAGCACACACAGTCGCAGGCCCTTTATTACAAGTATGTAAGACTTTAAAGGTGTGGTCGTGGGTTAGGTTGTGTCCAGTGTCCAAGAGATGTTTAGCGAAATGGGATTTATCGATTGCAATTCCTGTACGCGGCTAAATGCTCTTTGTAACGTGTCTCGAAGTTGCGACCAGTCTGACCCACGTAAACGGCGTGGCATTCGTCACAAACAAGTTTATAAACTCACTCTTCATTGTAAAATTATGTATTTTTTTATAAGTCTGTGTCTATAAAGAATTTCCATCAACAACCGTACTAAATTGCGTCGTTAACAATAACGAATATAGGTATTATATTTTCAACAGCTAACTCCCATATATCTTGACAACAAAGCAGCCTTCGAAAACAATAACAGAATAATTTGCCGACTATGTCATAATCACCAACAACGTTACAGAACGGTGCTCACCTGCACATCATTTAATTGTCAAATAAAGCTTGCTACACACTAGCAACTTCGTGCTCTTACAGAGTGCTCTCAGCAGTTAAACTAGTGTAATTATTTTAGTATTTACTGCTTAGATAAAAATGTAGTGTTAAATTTATTTCATTAGTATAATATAATAACTATGGAATATTATCCGAAATAAATGAATTATTTATTATTTCTTTTTTGAAATCGAACATACATAAACTTATTTACATAACATGAAAATAAATGACATTTATTTACTAAATAAAAAAAAATAATTAATAGAATCAGGCGTTACTTTGCGGAAATCCATTATATTAAAGTTGGAAAAAATTACTTTGCCAATATCCGCTCAATAAAATAAAATGATGTGTCTTACCTAGTTTGAAGAGCACCTCCCGCCCTCCTTCAATTAGAATAGATTAGAGTAGACTCTACGGTAGCTGACACCACCAGCCAACGTAGAGTCTACTACACCTGAATATGCCTCGTGTAGAGGCGAAACACGTGTCGTATTGTCGTCGGTGGTGTGTCTTTCCTAGTGTAGTGGTGGTGGGAGTAGTGGTGCTGGGATTAGTGGTGACGGGGATAGTGAACGCAAATGAGGGAGGGCGGGAGGTGCTCTTCAAACTAGGTAAGACACATCATTTTATTTTATTGAGCGGATATTGGCAAAGTAATTTTTTCCAACTTTAATATAATGGATTTCCGCAAAGTAACGCCTGATTCTATTAAAACTGTACTGTCAGACTGGGCGTGAACGTTAAATGTGACATTATATTCTTTACTTTAAAAAATAAAACTCAAAACTTAAATTATCATAAAGTCCTACTCCCCATGGTGTAGTGCCCCGAACGCTGACTGCGTTTCCTCACTGAATGCCTGGCTATGCTTAGCCTTTGAGCGAGACAAATCGCCAATGCAGTCCTCCTATAGGAACTTCATCACACAAGGCCTTTGCGGACGATGGCCTCTGCAGCAAATGGCGAAAATATTTAGTCATTTCTCAAAAACCCCAACTAAACAAGCGTCACTTACTCAGTTCAGCTGCCTCTGATGCCGCCCCGGCTCTACACGAGGTACCCCTGAGATAAGATGTAACCAAAAAGTCTACGCACGTAGCATCTCACACTAAGGCTTTGCTCCCTCCCAAGGGACTAAGTCATACACATACGTCTATTGTGTAAAAACTCTCTTTAATACTGGATGGTTGATTTGAGTCAATCTTGAATCAGTTTACGCAACACCAAGTTGTGTCACCAGACAGTTAAAAGTAACATTAAAGTTTATGCGTGTTCATTGTGCATAACGCTTATCAAAGGTTGTAAAATTAATGGCGGCCGCACGTGATGAATGAAACTCTCCGCAACAGATGGGAATTATTGAAGGCGAAGGAACGTCGGCCCGTTAACCGCTTTAATATTAAGGGGTCCGAGCGATCGTTAAACAAATAAACAATTGTATTTAATGCGTATTTAATGTAAATAACCTATGAAAGCACAGTTGTTCGGGTGCTATATGAAAACTGGTCCGAAATACTATACTTCGATAATTTACATCGGCTCAACGACATGACACTTTTAATTTGTAAAGATTCGCATACTGCGAGTAACATAAAATTATGTTGTATGTATTGTTTATGTCAAAAGTCCACTACTGAACATAGGCCTCCTCTTTGGTTGTCTCCTAGGGTGGGGATTTCAGCATAGTTGCCACGCTTGGCAGACGGATTTGCAACCTCAAGTGTCTTGTTACTTGAGTCGTTTATTGAAAGCTGCTGCATTCACACATCTCCTTATTCAGTTTTCCTCTGTCATCTCTTATAGGCCCATTAAATAGGGATTGCCATAGTGGCATCGCTTGGTAGACAGGTTGGCAACCGCACTACTAGATAAGTATCCTGTCTGTATTGCATTTATATATTACTAGCTAGTACCCAGCGCGTTGCTGCCGCAGAAGAAATAATTGTGAAAATATCATTTTAAATTTGAAAGAGTTACATTGTTTAATTAGGAATGATAATGATATATAACTGTCAAATAAATTTGTCGCCACGATACACGCACCACCTACGGTAAGTTAATTGTACTATGCCTATAGCCTTCGCGCAAGTGCAAGCAATATGTTGACAAAGTTTTACAGCAATCCGATGAACGGTATGGCGGCGCATAAAATGCGAGTACGAACAAAAAAACATTAATTTTTATTTATTAGAATGTATAATACTAAATACTACTAGTGGCTTCATTTTGTTTATGTAAATATTTAATGGCACCCACAGATAAATGCTCTGGCAGTACCAAGATTTTGAATAGAATATAGTAACTCTTATTCAATAGTGATTATAAGTATACTTATTGAAAATCATTATTTTATGCTTTTACCGCTGTTTCGTAAAATCCTCAGTCCTGGAAAGAACCAGCTAGAAAACCAGCGGAAGTTTTTTTTAAACATTAATTTACAATATAATGATTACAGCATGGTAGCGATAACCTCAATCCCAGGGGTTATTTTCAATCATGTACTCTTTAGAAGTACCTATAATAACCCTTATTAATCAATTAAATGCTTACTAAAATTTGAAACTTGTGATAGATAGGTCCTGCATATTTTCTAGCTTATACATTGCCCCACGAAGGAATTATTGAGTATTTGTGGTCGAGTGACTACTTAATAGTATAATTAGCTAGTGCTTGTTTTTAGTACTATTTACAGAATGTACATCATTATTTGTTTTTGTGTACATACATTAAATTTTCTTAAATAAACTGCGGTCGAATTTGATATATTTGTTTCTTAAATTTATTTTAAGAGATTATAAATTACTCTCTTCTTGAATAGTTTAAGGTTAGTTTAGTATACCTATTGAGTAACCATTTAATAAATTTAAAATGTACTATTGTTGTAAGTAAAATTTCATAGTATGTAGTTATCTTTTTATTTCTAAAACCGCGTATCGATTACGCGCTCCTGGCGCGCGCGCCATGAATGACCGCGCCGACCAGTGCGTTCCGTGGAACGCGCTCCAAATGCTCCAAGTGTATCAACTAAGCCGCAACCGTTCCAGTGTTTGACCGTACAACATGGATGTCGGTCGTGTACGAGCAGCTGCCGCGTTCATAGTTCCATGCATCTTCTCTGAGCGCTTTTTATGATAAAAACGACTTTTGCTATTCCACAGTAGTTCTTTTGAACCATATAATTTAATCAATTTACAACAACAACTTTGGTTATCCATAGCTCGGAACGCAACGAACACACGAATAATGAAAACAATCGTCCCCAACTGGCGCGCGCGCCAAAACTTAACTACTTTGATGCGCGGTAAAAAACCGACACCAGATGGAGCGGCCCGCTCCATGTTTGAGCGTTCCAACGAACAATTTGGCGCGCGTTCAAAAGCGGTATCCATTTCGCGCGGCTGAAGCTCTCATAGAAGCTCTTGGAGCGCAAAATCGATATCTTTATGTTCGTTGATGAATAAAGGTTATATATGTAATAAATGTAAAAATTTATTCCGTTATTAAAAATTGCATTATATCAACCACTTATTTACCCTGCAGTGGCAGAGTAAGAATATTCACTACCCAAATTGCGTAGGTGTCGTTAGAGATGACAGAGTCAAACTAAACCAGGAGATACCCAGCAGCATCTTTCCAATAACACTTGAACAAAAATAAAAAAACTGTGGTTGCCAACCCGCTTGCAAATATCCCCCCTATGGATTGCCTCATATGGTTTCCCCCATGTTCATCAGTGGCCTTTTAATAAGCTGTAATGTTAATATGTACCACTATAATCGTAACCATTTATTACGAGTATCACGTCATCATGCTAATATAATAATTAATCATTCACTTTACATTAATGTATTTGCGATAGAATATTGCTCCGACATTGAAGTACATTAGTACAATAACTTAATATTTATGGGACTTAATAAATTCTAATATTGGCCAATCTATATGCAGCTATATAAATAGTATAGTTGTAGCACGAGTGGGTCGGCTCGACCGGGGAAGGACCACGCTCTCACAGAATACCAGCGTAAAGTAGCAGCCTAATGCTGCTGTGTTTCGTATGGTGAGTGTAGTGAACCGGAGACCCTTTTTACTGGAAAAGAGGCATTCCTTCTTAGTCCTCACGGGTGACAACGCATCTGCCTTTTGATTCTTTATCGAGGATAGATGTAGATGTCTATGGGCCACAGCAACCACTTACCATCAGGTGGATTGTGTGCTCGTTTGTCACCCTTATTCTATAAAAAAAAGTATTATAAATGGCTCAATTTCCTTTGTATTATGTAACTAGCGCTCCGCCCCGGCTTCGCACGGGTGATATCTGGATCTCGACAACAGCGCCACCTACCGGGTCCAATTGTGAATCTAAACCATTTAGGGACCCATTCAAATACACACAAAAATTCATTAAAATCGGTCGAGCCCTTTTTGAGTTTTAGCGAGACTAACGGACAGCAATATTAGCAGATATTCAAACAATATATGGAAGACGTTGCTGAGACTTTTCTAATATCATATAATTAAAGTAAGTCAATGTATTTTAATGTAAGGCACGCTATCATCATCATCATTAGGTCACACAAGCCCTTCACAAGTCTACTGCTGAACATAGTCTTACCTCAAGGAATGCCACAAAGCACGGTACAGAGCCACCTGGATCCATCGGCTTCCTTACCAGGACGTCACTCCATCAAGGGGGGCACCCTACACTTACTAATTACGCTAAAATAAACAATAAATATGAAATAATATTTGTAAAAGAGAACATAAATAACAATTGATAACTACAACGCATTCTAGGCATGATAACAATCACACCTCCGGGCGTATCTAAACGATAAACGGTTCCGTTAGGCAGTGGCTTAGCAATGAGTTCATATCCCGCACGGAACAAATATTTGTATGGCCTACAAATCATTGTTCCGGGTCTGGATGTTTATCCTTGTGAAATGTATGTATGTAAACTGCCTCCACTGCCACTGATATAGGGGAACATCCTAGTGTGGGGTTAACGTTTTCTAAAAAGAAACAAGAATAGACAGTTAAATAAATAAAGTAAGGGTGACAAAAAAGCACACTGTGCACCTGATAACAAGTGGATAATATACAACTAGATTTATCCTCTATTAGAATCCAAAATGCAGGACTAAGATGGAATACCTCGTTTCCAGTAAAGACTCTCCGGTTTTCTACACTGGTCATACGACACACAGCAGCATTAAGCTGTTACTTTACGCTGGTATCCTGTGCGAGTGTGAGTCGAGTCGGCCAATTCGTACAGCAGCAATATAGTATAGGTTCGATCTTGTGACGCAAGAAAAATACAAAAAAAAAAACTTACTTTGTAATACTGCTAATACATAGAATTGACGAAGCATCGGAGCTCCCTTATTATAAGAAATCTTGGAATAAATCAGGTTGCGAACTTACCTGTAACAAAGATAATAACAATGGTTACTAAATTTTGGCGTTTTTAAAATAATGTCATATACGAGGTAGAGCCGTGCTGCGGCTACATTAGTAGTATAGTTGTAGCACGATACCAGCAACACTGCTGTGTTTCGTATGGTGAGTGTAGAGAACCGGAGACCCTTTTTATTGGAAAAGAGGCTTTCCATCAGGTGACAACACATCTGCATTTGATTCTTTATTGAGGATAGATGTAGTTGTCTATGGGTCACAGCAACCACTTACCATCAGGTGCACTGTGTGCTCGATTGTCACCATATCCCATAAAAATGTCAGGAAAATTTTATGGCTTCCCATAGATACCAGTTTAAACGCTTTATTTGTCAGACCTCATATCTTGTTGTTGCCCCTGTCCCAAATTTTGAACGGCCAACAAAGGCAAGCCGCCCGCCAAACATAATGATTAAGACAAATCCTCAATCAGACAAGACCACATTTGTATCTAGGTATTATTACAGACAGACAGATAGGCAGGCAGACAAACATTTAACAAAATGTTTATACATGACTTGCAAATAGCCCCCTGAACTTGATACAAGGCAGTTATTTTCACATTACTAACATACAGATATGATGATATTTTGAAATCTATATGTTATAGATTACAAAATATTATCATGATAGAAACACATAACCAAGTTGCGGAGTGATTACCACCAGAATAACGCAATCGAACAAATTGCCTTTTTGTACTAATGTTGACTACTGAATTTAAACCGAAGACCCACGACATGGTTGCCAGATAGTCTAATTACTAAGTCACGTGGTCGTGACGTAGCTAGCACAGAGAAACTGAATCCAGATACTATTTAGAGCACGTTAATGAATTGGATCGACCAAGTGTATGCGAGAGGTGCAGATTTCAAAATTAGAGATTCGACAATTTTATGCGGTTTCAAAAATATTCCAATAAAAAAATGTAGACCCGATTACCGCGATAACATTTAAATCAACAAATTGCTAAATAAGAGACAAACGACGAAGCCAATTAGCCAGAGACTGTTAAATTCCAATGACGTATTAATAATGGTGTCGCATCTCCTTTGTGGACAATGTGATCATAACGGGGTGCTATTATGGTGTATTAATACACAGGCTGAAGCGACGTTCAATTTAAATTTAACCATACTGACACCTATGACATTAGAATAAAGAAGTAACCTTCAAATGTTGAAGTTTTTATTTTAATTTTTTTACTATTAAGGACAGTACTTGGCTACTATCCCACCAGATGATAAGAGGTGACGCAGACGAAGATGGTAAAGCGCCTGACTTAACAAAAGCCTATTCACTTGGCTTCGTATTTAAACCAAACAGCTTAATAATTCCGAGAGTAGTCAAAGTAGAACATTAATTAATTTCAAATATCAATAGATGTCGCTAGTGGCATAAAACTGCTCTATTAAAGAAGAGCACGGAAAGAACCCTCACGAGGGACGTTATGAACTCACTCGTGAGGATTCTTTCCTTATAGGGAAAGAATCCTCAAAAGTTTTTCTTCGAGTGAAGAATCAAACCGGGTTACTCGTGTTTTACGGCGAGTGCTTAATCTCAACGCTATCACGGCTGAATGACATTGTGAAGACATTTTGCAGTTAAGTTTATCAAGCAGTAGCAAGTATCATCCACTCAAATACTTGGAGAAATATATACCAAATTATAATAATAATCAGTACTTTGGAGTCTGTCAACCTAAACAAGTTTAAATATAACTAGATTTTACTCATAACGCGAAGCGTTATAGGTGTGTTTTACTCTCGACACGTCAAGGTCGAGCAATTTTTTGTTCTTAAAATGTCTCTATCATAACCATGTTGTAATTATAAGATAATATGAGTAGCCCTATATCAAAAAAACACTAATTAATCCACGTTATATTTTATAAAAAATCATTTTACATTGCTACATTAAAAAAAAAACGGTTTGGAAAAATTTTACTTGGACGTCCGAATGTTGACTTTGTATGTGGTCACGATAACTCCCGAAAAAATTGACGTATCGAGACCGGTTTTGTTTTGCTTTAGAAATACATCAACTGTTTTCCTATTTCATATCAATAGTTCTAGTATGCGTAGTTTATTAATAAAATGATTTTCAACTTTTATAAGTTTTAATGTTATTAAAACTTATAAAAGTTGAAAATCATATTCTCCAAGTATTTGTGTTAATTTATGTAATGATGTTGAAATAGACTATAACAAAATCGCCATATCTCTCGACTTGTACCACTGTCCAACCGTTTCGCACGGTTTCTAATCGGCGTTCGACTTGGCAGCGATTAAATATCGTCACTAAATACAAAGCTATTGTTCCCCATTCCATTTGGCAATGATGAGTGACTAACGCGCCGCGGACGTGTTATTCTTGACGGGGACCATGTGTCTTTGTTGGTATCGAGCGGGATTGAATATTTAGTTCGCGCTTCGTAAGGATGTGCACTACTAGATATAAAACCACTACTTCATTGCATAAGAAAACCATTTTCATCAAAAATCGACTTAAAAAGAAGAGGAGTTCTTAGCTCAGCTGTTTTTTTTGTATGTCATCATCATCATCATTACAGCCCTTCACAAGTCCACTGCTGAACGTAGGCCTCCCCCAAGGAATGCCACAAAGCACTGTCCCGAGCCACCTGCATCCATTGACTTCCTGCATGTCTTACCAGGTCGTCACTCCATCCAGTGGGGGGACGCCCTACACTTCGTCTGTCGGTACGAGGCTGCCACTCGAGAACCTTTCTTCCCCATCGGTTGTCGGTTCATCGAGCTATATGGCTGGCCCATTGCCACTTCAGCATACTAATTCTTTGGGCTACGTCGGTTACTCTGGTTCTACTGCGTATATCCTCGTTTTTAAGTCTATCATGCAGAGAAACGCCGAGCATAGCCCTCTCCATAGCTCGCTAAGTGACTTTGAGCTTTCTCATACAGTCAGCAGTGAAAGACCACGTCTCAGTTCCACAGGTCATTACTGGCAACACGCACTAGTTGAACAGTCTCGTTTTCAAGTTTTGAGGTATACCTGACGAGATGTGCCGAAATTTCTCGATTTTTTTTGTATGTATTTCATGCGATATCTTCACTTGATTTGAACGATTTTATTAATTATTTTTTAACTGAACAGAGCTTTACACTTACATCTATCCTCCATTAACTGACGACTAAGATGCTTTGTTACGAGTAAAAAGGGTCTCCGGTTCTCTACGTTCACCATACAAAAAATACGAGGCATTCTGTGAGTGTAGTCTTAACCCATTCGTGCTGCAGCCATAATACAGCTGTAGCGTGGCTCTACCACATATAACCCTTGTTCTTCTTTTTATAGGATAAGGGTGACAAACTGTCACCCTTATCCTACAGTGCAGAGAACAGTGTAGAGAACCGGAGACCCTTTTTACTGGAAAAGAGGCATTCTATCTTAGTCCTCACGGCTGACAACGCATCTGCATTTAAATTCGCAAACGAAGATAGATGTAGATATCTATGGGCCACAGCAACCACTTACCATCAGGTGGACTGTGTGCTCGTTTGTTACCCTTATTCTATAAAAAACATTTTGAAAGGAAATTTTGTTTATTTATTAACTTTTTTATTTAGTGTTTTAGTTTTTTTTTTGTTTTTGTTTTAGTGGTCTAATGAAATCGGTTTGGGGCACATCGGTTGGATGGTTTCAAAGTCTATAACGGACACAAGCAGAAACATAATTTGTGTTTTATATATTGATGATAAGAAATGAAATGTTCATTTTGATTCAGTGCATAATTGCGTCGTTTATTAAAATTTATAATCAGATTGCTGATTTTGTGTGCCAAAATTAATCATATTCTTTCTACTTACCTTCCTATTTCAAATTGCCACATCTGACCAACAAGGGTTCATTACATCTTTATGTTTAAAATAAAATAATTACACCTTGTCAAGCACATTCACAAAAAACAATCAACTTAAAATTAAGCCAACTTTTGCCCGAACATTTTATCTAAACATTCGCTGACGGGGACACTTTAATGCCGTTCATTAATTATTCCATTCGCAAACGTAAATTGAATGAACAAAATGTTTCGCGACGGTTTACACGTAGCGCTCGTTTGGGGGAAAACAAAATTCTCCTCTGAAGCGACAAAGGCTAGTGACGTCACAATTCATAACTAGCTAGTACATAACTAACATAACTAACTAGACGGTAATGGACTACGACACAAGTAATGAACATTCGAAAAATAAGAGATTTTGTGTAGGAAATTTGCCTAATATATAAATTACATCTACCCGTCATTGGATGGAGTGACGACCTGGTAAGCTAAGGGTAGGTAGGCTAAGGACGCTTTGTGGCATTCCTTGAAGGAGGCTTATGTTCAGCAGTGGACTTTTTTTTTATAGGATAGGGTGACAAACGAGCACACAGTCCACCTGATGGTAAGTGGTTGCTTTGGCCCATAGACATCTACATCTATCCTCGATTACGAATCAAAATGCAGATGCGTTGTCACCCGTGAGGACTAAGATGGAATGCCTCGTTTCCAGTAAAAAGGATCTCCGGTTCTCTACACTCACCATACGAAACACAGCAGCATTAAGCTACTATTTTACGCTGGTATCCTGTGAGAGCGTGGTCCTTCCCCGGTCGAGCCGACCCATTCGTGCTACAACTATACTACTAATATAACTGCAGCATGGCTCTACCACGTGTAGAACTTGTGAAAGGCTGTAATGATAAAGATGATGAGAGAAGTATAAAAAGAAGATATATAGAGCACGAGATGGTTATAACAAAACGTAACGTAACGTCATCATCGGAGAAGATTCTCGATGGTCTATGAGTCATTCTTGCCATTTTTCGAGACGTAAATGGGTTGGTGAATTCCCTTAGTCTGCCATTACATTTCACCTTCCTGTGATAAGAA
Organism: Parnassius orleans; assembly: GCA_029286625.1. Lineage (NCBI taxonomy): Eukaryota > Metazoa > Arthropoda > Insecta > Lepidoptera > Papilionidae > Parnassius > Parnassius orleans. The sequence continues at coordinate 1,401,713 of JAGSMP010000096.1, read as the reverse complement.
GCTGTGCACCCTCTACAGTATTCTGGTTGGAAGGGTAGGAAGCCAGTATGGGTGACAACCATCTGTGACTTTCTTTGTTTGTAGTTGGTGGCAGGTGTACACAGGTGTACTAAGGGTACACAACTTCAATACTATCATAACTAAGAAAATGTTTCTAACTAATAGCAAAAAAACATGCGTGAGTGTCGTGGAACACTCGGTTGGAACGAAGTTTCTTTCGTAGTATTTTATTATTGATAAACGTATTATATTATTGATCAACAAATACAAATAAATAAATTACTAGCGTCTATTAAAATGAAGCGTCATTTAAAATAATATTTCTTTCATGGCAAGATAAGAAAAAGTGCGAGGGAGATGTATATTATTCCATCTCGCTCCCTTATAGCCGCCAAGGCCGTCTATACTACGTCAGAAGGGGTCGTGAAAGAAAATCTTACACTTTTTATCGCTTTGCCCCCATCCGCCAAATTTGTACCGTCCGATAAAGAACTTCGATCCAATAAAAATAAAGAAAAAGGTTTGAATAGATTCATTCCATCTTTTATTCATTCATTACTTCATACATTCACGGCCATTACGTAAAAGTATCTAAGAATAAAAGTATCTCGAATTCAACTTTTCTTCTAAAGCAAGTTCAAGAAAACCCTATTCATTAATTTCGGTAATCGAGTATTTAATTTCAATTAAGATAAGCGATATAAATGACGCTGTCGGGAAAAATGTTAAATTTTCGCCATTTGCGCGCTGGTTGCCGCTGCGAGCGGACGTGTTTTGAGTTGCGGAAATGAATTCGATTTAACACTCGCCGATGCAGTTCTTGATAAGGCGCCCGACGGGAACAACTATTTCTTTTAATAGTACATAAGTTTGTATATTACTTGGCAACATAGCTTTTGAATTATCGAAGTGCTCGTTTATTTGTTCAATATATATAAAATTTGACATGTCCTGTGTTGACGTAAGAGACACCATTTTTTTTGTAGGTGTCACAAAAGGTGACTTGGGGAAATGCCCGAAGGATGTTGTGGTGGTTTTTATTACTATCTGTTATTTAATAGCAGATAAAAATAGTTTGGAAAATCCGAAAGTGCACGCCTCATGAGCGTTTTATTTAATTTTGATAAAAAAAATTGTATTACTGACTTTTAAAATATATTATTTATGTGTTTTAAATCTAGCGCTCTATTATTTTAACAGGTAGTGTCACCTACAAGGAAAAAAATGTTTACCAAAACAAATCGATTACAAAAAGTATAAAATCGATATAGGCTGTATGGCACATTTGCCCTTTGTCTATCAAGGGCTAAAAAAATATGAAAGCGCCTTAAAAAATTTAATAGCAATAAAACTTATAAAAGTTGAGTATCATTTTATTAACAAACTACGCTATTGATATTAAATAGGGATTCAGTTGATAAAATTCTGAAGCTAATAAAAAAAGCCAGTCTCGATACGTCAATTTAGTTATCACGAGTTATCGCGACCACATACAAAATCAACATACGGACGTCCACGTAAAATTTAATTAGAAATATTAATTTAAAGTAGAAATATAAAATGATTTTTTAGAAAATATTAGATGGATAATTTAAAGTGTTTACTAGTGTTGATGTACGGCTACTCTTATTATCGTATAAGAGCAATATGGTTATGATATAGGTGTGGCGGGTGGAAGGAAAAGGGGAGATCTCCCGCCGGGCAAGGTGTTCTGCCCGGGGAGCGGCCAACGCTCCGAGTGGTAGTTCGGAGCTATTGTATATGTATACTGTTTTGCTTCGGAACTTTGATAGCGTGATTTAGGCTTCGATGTATTTTCGCTTGTGGTGCGACGACAGCGCCGCCACATAGGCATTTTAAGAACACAAAATTGCTTGAACTTGACGTGTCGAGAGTAACGTACTACCTAATAACGCTGTGCGTTAAGAGGCGTGCAATATTCCCACTGGTGACCGTATGAGGAAGCTCAGTCACTCAACGTGCGATGGAAAGGGCTATTCGGAATTTCTAAGAGGACAAACGAGCGCACAGTCCACCCGATGGTAAGTAATAATGCAGTCTCGGGTGGTAAAAATCACTAGCATAGTAAAATCCTATTCACTCTTCTTATAAAGATGTCTACAATGTATTCAGGCGGACAGATCATTTTTACTGGAAACGAGGCATTTCATCTTAGCCCTCGGGGATGAAACCCATCCGCATTTTGATTCTTAATCGAGGATAGATATAGATGTCTATAGGCTAGAGCATCCACTTACCAGTTTTACTGAAAACGAGGTATTTCATCTTAGCCCTCAAGGCTGGAACCCATCCGCATTTTGATTTTTAATCGAGGATAGATGTAGATATCTATGGGCCAGGCCATCCCCTTACCATTGATTAGACTGTGAGCGCTCGTTTGTCATCCTTATTCTCTAATAAAAGACTGATGCAGGCAATATATTCCAACAACCCTTTCCTGTACGTATTATAATGACGAAGCAAACGCTAGGTATAATCACAACGAAAGGATTGAAACGCATCGTGCATCTTGTTGTCTAATAATGAAAAGGGTATGGGTAATTAAATTGTGTAATTGTTTGTAAGCTCTATTACGGTAACGTTACACACGTAGTCGTAGATGATGCAGAAATGTGCGTCCTTAATAAACAGAATTAAGGCTTAACCCGAATATTAAATTGTGAGCACTTAACCTATATTACTGTTACCCGTTGGGGAATGTGTGAACCTATTTCAGTGTACATTGAGCGATGGTCAATTTCGAAATAAGGCCGTATACACACGGGGAAGCGAAACGTCCATTTGTTAGATGAAAACGTCGAACTGTGGTTTACACGTCAGATCTGACGTGATATAACCCGCGGGACCTGCACATGATTTTTTGAAGGCTCGGTTAAAAAGTGACACACTCTTAAAAGCTTCACTTTTATGAATAAATTAGTGATCTGATTACATTCATCATTCAAAACTCAGTAGCATTAAGTTGCTGTTTCACTGACATTCTATAAAAGCGTGGTTCTTTCTCGGTCAAGTCGACCTATATGTGCTAAAACCATAATATAGCCGCAGCATAGCTCTGCCACGTAACAAAAATTAAATTAAGCAATCATTTAGTTAAAATGGCAATAGAGTGGAACAGAGTAAGCTAAGTGTACTTACTACTCACTAAATGATGAACGACCTGATGCACAGATGCGGGATACCTAACGCATAGACTGAGTTGCTTCTACCGCAGTATCGTGATTAGCAGTAATCTATGAAAATGACTGATTTGTTTAGCGTTTGTAACAGTATATTCAATAAAACACCCTCCGGATTTATGGTACATCGAATTGTTCGTGAATTAAACAGTGACAGCTTTTTGATCGAGATTACAGAGGATTTTGTACCAAATATAAGTATAAGTAGCGGCACGAAAGTCTAGCGGTAACCGTTATTGCGCATAAGTCGCGCTGATTGGCTCTCCAGTCGCATTCGTGCAATTCAATTCGTGTGCGTCCCCTCCACGTTTCATTCAGCGCTAGACTTACGTGCCGCGACTTGTATTTCTCGATAATTCGTTCGTTTACATTTCATTACAACCTCGTCGGCGAAAAGCTGACAAAATTGAGGCTTTTTTATAGAATAAGGTTGGCAAACGGGCAACCATTCCACTTGATGGTAAGAGAATGCTGTGGCCCATAGACATCTACATATATCCTCGATTAAGAACCAAAAAGTAGATTCGTTGTAACTCCTGAGGACTAAGATGGAATGCCTCGTTTCCAGTAAAAAGAGTATCCGATTCTATACACTAGTATTATGTGAGAGCGTGGTCCTACCCCGGTCGAGCCGATTCATTCGTGCTATAACCATAATATAGCTGCAGCGTGGCTCTACCACGTAGAGCTGGTTACTCAACGTGGTAGAGCCACGCTGTACACATACGTAGAGGCTAGTTGCAACATTTGGTTTGTAATTTCCAATCGAACTCTGCCAACTGTGTTTACGTTGCGTTACCCCTAAAGTAAAGTGTGTATTGACTTGAATAAATTCAACATCAAACGGCATCCTATGACAGGGATAATATAAAATCGTAATTGACAGTCCACTGGCAAACACACAGTTACTCAAGGAGATTTATGCTAAAATTATTTATCGCTTCTTGACATTTTTATTGCATTACGAACAACAGTGACATATTAAACAATGAGCCAATATGTACTATTTTAAGAGATTAGTAATATATCATTACATATGATATAACAATGAAGAGGAAGTAGGTTTCTTCTCTAAGATAATAAATAGAATCGGGCGTTACTTTGCGGAAATCCATTATATTAAACACTTGCTGTTCCCCGCGACTTCGCCCGCGTGTAATTTAGGGTTTTAATTTTTTTGCGCGGAACCTTAATTCTTTCTCTACAACAAAAGTAGTCTAAGTTACTCCTTATAACATCAGCTGTGAAAGTGAAAGTCCGTCAAAATCGGTCCAGCCATTTCAGAGATTAGCCGGAACAAATAGACAGACAGACAGACAACAATTCTAAAAATTGAGTTTTTGTTATAAGTACCGTATCCACTTTCATATGCATTTAGTAAAAAGCTGTTATTTTGACATTACAAACAGACACTTCAATTTTATTTATTTGTATAGATTTTAAAAAGTATCTTGATATCGCGTGCACTATTCCCGTCACCATTAATCCCAGAACTACTTCTCCCAACCAACCACTACACTAGGAAAAATACACCGCCGTTGATAATACGACACGTGTTTCGCCTCCACACGAGGCATCCTCAGGTGAAGTAGACTCGGCGGTGGCTGACCACTAAGACTTAGCGGTGGTTTTTTTCCAGATTACATGACACATTATTTTTATTTTATAACGCGTATCTTATTATTATATTTAAAATCTTTAAGTTTGGTTTCTTTTCTGTCTCTAAGTCCATCTTGGTAGGTATCACCTTCTCTAGCTACGGAGGCCACCGCGGCCATTGTGGCTGAGATGAGTGCTACTGTCAGTAGCAAACAACTCAGTCACCTTTTTTATTATTTTTTATTCATTTACATATTTCACAACGATCCCTTGACAAGAAAAACGATTCCTAATTACTTCTTCAGAGAACGTTCTTTGCAAACTACTAAGGACTTTTTATGTAACTTTATTGAAGGGGCCATGTCAAACAGTTTAGCGAGCTAGCTATATAGCCGAATCTCTTTGCGTGATAAATTTTTAATGAAGATATCCGCAGTATAACCAGTGTAACTGACATAGCCTAACGTATCTGTAAGCTGAATAGGCAATGGGCCGGCCATATAGATCGAAGAACCGGCAGCCGATGGGGAAGAAAAGTTCTTGAGTGGTATCCTCGTATCTTCGGCGATGTGTAGGGCGGCTCCCCACTAGATGGAGTGACGATCTGGGACAATAAAGGTAGTGGATATTCTTACACCGCCACTACACGGTCATGAGTCACCCTCAGTACATGAACATTAACTATCACCGGCCGAAAAAAAAAGCAATGGTACTTAAGTGCCAATAATTGTAATTGTTTAGTACGTGCAATAAATTTGACAGTACACGAGCAACCCGAGTTTAATAACCGGCCAAGTACGAGTCGGACTCGCGCATGATGGGTTCCGTACCATCGTAATACACGTTTTCTAGTAGGGGAGCCCCTTTTAATTTTTAATTTATTTTAATTTTTATTTAATATTTGTTGTTATAGCGGCAACAGAAATACACATTCTGTGAAAATTTCAACTGTCTACCTATTACGGATCATGAGAAACAGCCCGCTGACAGAAAGACGGACGGACAGCGGAGGCTTTGAGTACGGAACCCTAATAAAAAGGATCAACGCATACTCATATTATAACCATTATTATAAACTTACTACTGACCTATTTTATATGCGTTACGGACCAAGTGACTAATATGATATTATTAATAATGTCCAGACAGATGAATGTGAGACACCGCCAACTGTTTGACTCCGGGCCGCTACTGAGAATTTCTTGATGGAAAACTCAATATCTGATTTTTTGGCCCAATCCGGGATTCGAATCCAGGACCCTCATGAACAGCATTCGCACTACTATCACCACTAGACCAACGAGGCAGGCCAATGTGAGTAGGGAATATGATAAAAACTATTGAAATAATTAAATTGACCGTACATTAAGGCCGTTACTTACTGTGCAGAGTAATAAAAATACAGGTTAAGTTAGGTTATGACCAGCCCCCCAGATAATGTGAATTAAGTTTAAATCAGTATTAGTTACGTAGCCCGAATTGACTTCTGTTGTTATAAATAGTGCCCAGATTAATCACTTGATCCGTAACATATACAATCTAGAATTAAGGTTCAGGCGTTTCAATTCCGTAACATGCCTATGCACTGCCCAGTACTTATGTATAAACAATGAAACAAGTGCCCCGGACGGCGGCTAGCAATGGCCATTTGTATCGATTTCATTCTATTTCCGTATCCTCCATTCGTTATAATGCAGTACTGGGGTGTATACAAAAGTGACAAACCTGAGATAAAGCTAAAACAAAGAATTTCGGGGACAATCTCGAGTTGAAAGACAAGCTATACAATGTCAAAATTCGTGTAACATAGTGTGGTTTACACACAAAAAAAAACTATAACTCAAATTTGACATTGTTGACTTTTAAGTTTAAGCTCGATATTGTCTCTGAAAACAGATCTAATGCATTCCATTTTAGTCTTCCTTCTAAATTAGTCCTCAGGTGACGCCCATTGCATCTATCATAGTCCTCAAGTGGTTGCAGCGTTACATCGGTTAGAATAATAATAATAAATCATTTTTATTTCCTCTTCACAAAGGTATAAAATTTCACATTATTACTTAGGTAAATAATACGGTTGCAGACAATTTGTGACCTTTGTGAGAGGTTAGAATGCACAAACGTTGACAATGCTAATTCCAGTTATATGAAGTGACTATTTGTGCAAGACATCTTAACGTCAACTAGATGCGTCGTTCCAGGAATTCTAATAATTTAGGTTTAAACAATTGTTTTCTTTATATTCCATTTCATTATGATAACCATACGTGACGAATTGAAGACAAAATATTAAGATGGCGTGGGCTTGAAACCGTACTTTTATTTAATTTAAAAACTTTATTGTACTAACCATAAATGTATAGTATGATATATGTATAGAATATCTTTTATATATATATATATATATATATATTCTGGTTTATTCGAACTTCGTTACCTTTTTATCTCATCTCTGCTTAACCTAATGATTGACTGGGAGAGAATGTCTTAAGGCATTAGGTCCGCCACATGTACGATTTTATTTTGTGTGTATAAAAGTTTAAATAAATAAAAAAAATAAAGGTAAGGGCGGACTTAATGCCAGTTAGCATTCTCTGCCAGTCAACCCATGGTTTGGTAAGAATTTACTTTTATATAAAACTTACTAAATTGTACAATAAATGTAACATTTCCGTGGTAGAGCCATGATGCAGCTATATTACTGGTATAGTTATAGCACGAATGGGTCGGCTCGACCGGGGAAGGACAACGCTCTCACAGAATACTAGCGTAAAATAGCAGCTTAACGCTGCTGTGTTTCGTATGGTGAGTGTAGAGAACCGGAGACCCTTTTTACTGAAAATGAGGCATTCCATCTTAGTCCTCACGGGTGACAACAACGCATCTGCATTTTGAATCGTCATCGAGGAAAGATGTGGATGTCTATGGGTCACAGCAACCACTTACCATCAGGTGGACTGTGTGCTATGCAACTGACTGCAGCCACAACGCAATCACCCGCACGATCGACGCCTGACATTGACAGACAGCTCGACACCGGGTCGGGCCCACCGTGCACTGATAAGCGGCCCGTACGTCGATCACGGAAACGCTCTACGGGCAATTAGAGTTTGGAGCACACGTGACGGACAACTCGAAGTTAATGATCCCTTCGGTAAAAGTACATGCTTATATTATATACATATACTTAAATAAAATTGAAGTGTCTGTCTATAATATTGAACTGGCTTCTTTTAAGCTCGGGGGGTTACTTGCATGCCATGTAGTCATGAATAACCATTTAAAAAAAATTGTTTGTGCTTCTGAATGGGCTAAGTTCCAAAATGGCTGATCTAATTGTAATGAAACTTTATGAACAGAAAGAGAGCAATGCCAAAAAGGATCTAGGCTATATTTTATCTGAATAACTAATCTGATGATAACCGCCATACGTTCGAAGGTACCGTTGCTTCTCATTACCAGATTTTAATTTTTCTTTTTAATTTTAAACAAACTGTAGTAAAAACATGGTTTTTAAATAGCTATAAATTTATAGCCATTAACAAAAAGTTCATTTTTTTTAGTAATACCATTGCAGTACTCTTTCGGATCGGACAGTCTGTTTTTTTTTACAAATTACTATCAAATTAACTTCAACCGCCAACAAACCTGTCAAATATTTTACCTCATTCCTAAATGACGCCGTTCTGGGGACAGAAAAAATCTGGTGGCTGAATGCCCTCATTGGCAAGTATATCCTGTAACATATAGACAAAAAGCAGCATACATATGCTCGAATTGAGAAACTCATCCTTTATTGAAGTCGGATAAAATGACATTTTCCACTCGAGAATATTCGAACAATTTCCAACTTATGGTGACACTATTAGACTGAGATCCATTATATCGATATCGGTATGGATGTTGTAACGGGACACGTGCACAGTCTACGCCTTTGATAAATTCGTTCTCACTGGATCGCATCTATAACGTACTGCAAATTCAAACGCTTGTGTTGTCAAACTATGATATAACGTGTATTGTAGACGTGAATTACGAACGATGGAACACTCACCGAGATATTTATGGAGTAATATCTACGTAACTGTACTTGTTCTCCTATCGCACATTTTTAACGTACGAATAATCGTTACCGTTACAGCCTATTCCACTATATAAAGTCCACTGCTGAACATAGGCCTCCCTTATAGATTGCCTCATAGGGGATATTTGCCATAGTTGCAACGCTTGGCAAGCGGGATGGCAACTGCAGTTTTTTTTTTTTGGTCGTTATTAGGAAGACGCTGCAGTCCATCTCCTGATTTGTTTCCCCTTGTCGCCTCTTACGACACCCACGGGATGATATGGGGTAGTGGATATTCTTACAACAAAACATGGTTTTTAAATAGCTATAAATTTATACCCATTAACAAAAAGTTCATTTTTTTTAGTAATACCATTGCGGTACTCTTTCGGATCGGACAGTCTGTTTTTTACAAATGTAATGTATAATCAGATCGTTATCAGAGATGCCGCGTTCAATCCCCGGAGCAGGCATCACTTAAATAACTAGGTAATTACAATTTTAAATTCTGTTTCAGAACGTGGTCGGCGGTGATAAAACCCTTGCAAGGATGCCATCATCTTTAAAAATAAATCAATTAAGAAATGGTTAAGTCTTTCTACGCGCCCTGAAGCAGCTCTATGAATGAATGAGCTAAAGAAATGAGATTATGATCTGTACCTGCGGAGGTACGTTTATTACTTGTTTTACTTTTATTTGAAACACAAGACCATTTTTCACCATGTCATGATTATTTCTTTTAGAGGTAACCAAGAAAACAATATTTTTTCTTTAATCTAACCAAATCAATATGTACCTCAATTCCAAATAGTGCGTCAAGTGTGTATTCCAAATAGTGAGTTAAATAGTGGTGTCGTCAATGAAACTAATATTTATATTCTAATAACGCCACGTACAGTGGCTTTCGATAAAAAAGTAAACAAATGCACACACGCTTTTGCAATTACAGAAAACCATCTCGTTTCCACGAAACACTGTAATTGGAGCTTTCAAACAAAATTAAATTCCTTTTCGCCATAGGAGATCCGGATACACTTAAAGCTGGCTGGTTTGGGCTATAAGCATGCGGGAGAATGTATAACAGCGGCGGCTTATCTTTTCCCCTCCATTAGTCGATTGAGCAGAAATGCGACTTTTGTTTGGTGCGCAACGTCTGCATTGCATTGTTGGAGTTCATGTGCCGTAAGTCATAAGCGGAAGCGTGTAAAAATAATATAAAAATCGATATTCAGAGACAATCTCGAGTTTATACTCAAACTTCACAACTTATTTTTACCAGACTGCGCGACACAATGGAGGGTAATGTGTTTATAAGCTTATATATATATATATATATATATGTTTGTTCTAATGTGGTTCTCTAGAGACCAAACGCGTGGGCCGATTTTGATTAATCTTATATCAATCAATTTTTCTTAACCTGTTAGTGTTACTGAAGACATGATAGTAATCGAATTTAAATTATGGCGTAGCAGACGCCATCTTGTAAGAAAGAAAAAAATGAAAGTCGACGAACTATGTCAAGTGGGTTATAGTTGAATAGTTCTTTGAAAATCAATGTTTAAGTTTCTCTAATCATTTTTCAAAATGATTACATAGGTGATAGGATCTATAATGACTTAAAGTTGGTTGGCAACCATTCTCACTAAAAATTTTTAAACTTACTATTTTACGCAGTCGGGTTTTTTAATTACTGTTTACCATTAGCTTGTTATTCTTCATGATTAAGACTTAATTGTCTAATTTATGTACACTTTCCTTATTAGCCATTTGTAGTAAACAACAGTTCTTTGCAGAAAAAGGTTGTCTGGAAGCAATCGCTTCCAGAGCGATAAGACCGCCTGTTGTACCTTCCATACATATAATTTATTTCAATTTGGTGTTGATTTTAATGTGTATCGGTGTACAGTAAAAAAACCATATTGATTGATTGATTGATTGTCGGAATTTGAGTATGAAACATATTATGTAACACAAATTTTGACATTGCGTAGTTTGCCATTAAACTCGATATTGTCTCTGAATACCGGCATAAAGTTCAATTACGATGTTAATTGCAGTAAAAACTAAATAAGGATTATCATTTGATGAGAGAATAGCTGAGTTCGTAAGGAACCTGCCTGTAAAGCGAGCCAGTGTCAGTGACAGATGCGTGCTGTCAAAGAACTTTAGTATAAAGGCTGATTTATACGGGGTCAGTAACAGGCGCCAGTGCTGGCGCCAACGACTGACTTGCACCGTTTCCACGCAGTCAGTAGTCGCGCAGACAGTTCTGTACTGACTTCAAATCAATTTACATTATGCCAGTAGCGGGTCAGCACTGACTTGCCTCGAATTTGGAGCCAGTTACTGTCCCTGTGTAAATCAGCCATAATAGATTTTTTACTGCGTCGTGGAGGCAGTTTAGAAAAATAAATTGTACAGGACAAACATCCTTGTACAATTAATGTTTGTAAACATTTACAGCTTTAATGATTTCTTATATTTACGCGAACACTACACATTGAATTAAAATTAATTAAACGCGATATAATCCGTAAAAGTAGTTTAATTCAATTTACAGCTTTACTACGCAGTTCGTAAACCAGTGATTGTAGTAGTTTTGCTGCTAAAGTATAAAAGACTGCCTCGTTGGTCTAATGGTAGTAAACGTAACTGCTGATCATGAGGACCCGGGTTCGAATCCCGGGTCGGGCCAAAAAAAAATGAGTTGTTTAGTTTTTCCGTCAAGAAATTCTCAGTAGCTGCCTGGAGTCAGGAAGTTGGCGGTGTCTCAATCCCGTCCCTCGGAAAGCACGTAAAGCCGTTGGTCCTGCGCCTGATCTCTCTCCAGTCTAATCCAATCGGACTATGAGAGTGAGGGAATAGAGAGTGCACCTGTGCTTGCGCATACACTTGGGCACTATAATCCTGAACTGTGCCGATGGCTAGTCTCCGTTGAAGCTGGCCGCCATGACCGAAATTCAATATGGAGGACATTATTATTATAAAAGACAACCGCTATCGCTTATGATTTACAGACATAACATCGAAACGAGAATACAAGAATAGAGAAAACAATGTGATCCGCTTATTATTGTCTCTTTTAGCACATTTCAATACAGAAGCCCTAATTGGTGCGGTGTACAATGCTATCTTTCCGTTCTACGCAACACAAGGGCGCCATGCAGCCGGGTTTCGGGGACAGATGTGGAAATAGGGTATGACATATTTGTGTCGGGTGTTTCTATTTCTTATTTCTTTTATTTTCAATGTTCACGGAGTTTCAGCTGAATGCAACAGTAGCAGTCAAAAAAGTGAGTTAAAGAGTGTTATTAGAGTTACAATTCCCTTGAGGAATATATTAACTAGTTTTATGGGACAGCTAACAGCAAGATAGTATTTTATGCGCATATTCTCTTTGTCATTGTAATTCCACATTCGAGTTATTTCTGACCGTCAAGCAAGTATTTTACGTTGGTTTTTCGTATAGAAATTGAAGACTGTGTGGTTAAGTAGTTAGATTTTATTATTACATTATTATTTTAATTTTTTAGTATTTTGTACTGTATTGTCTTTTTTTTTGTTATGTAATATGGGTGCAATATTTCTGAAATAAATTTAAAAGAGAAATTATTTATTTATTTTATCTATAATAAATAGTTACATGTCATTGCTCACGGATCTAGGGTTCAAATAACGCTGCCAAATTTTTTGTAGATAACACAAATCATTTATAATTTATGCATGTTTGTATTGTGAGTTAACTTGCAGTCCACTTTTATTTTTACCGTGCGAATTTTCTGCCTCGCAAGACCACAATGTGGAATTTACTGTCGCCAGCGGTTTCCCGGACCGATACGAATAGAGCCTACTTCTTTCTATAAGGCCGGCAACGCACCTGCAATTCCTCTGTGGTTGCAGATGTTCATGGGCGACGGTGATCACTTACCATCACGTGAGCCGTATGCTCATTTGCCACCTCTAACATAAAAAAATCTTCCGATCTTATCTCATATTTTAGGCGCATACATTTTTGGCTAATAATTCATATATATACGCAGTAGATAGCTTTGGAGTTGGAGAGCATTCGGAAATGATGGTTGATATCAAAATCAGCCAGGGAGACATATCACCGTAATGAAGAATGATGAGAACCGGAGACTAAGTTGCAGGCAACTTCATCGTTTTTTTTGTAGGATAAGGGCAACAAACGAGCACACAGTTCACCTGATGGTAAGTGGGTGCTGTGGCTGCGGAATCCAAATGTGTTGTCACCCCTGAGGACTAAGATGGAATGCGTCGTTTCCAGTAAAAAGGGTCTACGGTTCTCTACACTCAGCATACGAAACACAGCAGTGTTAAGCTGCTATTTTACGTTGGTATTCTGTGAGAGCGTGATCATTCCCCGGTCGAGCCGACCCATTCGTGCTACAACTATACTACTAATATAGCTGCAGCTACTTAAACTAAAAACCTAACAGTCCTAAAGAAACTAAAACAAAGAAACTTAAATTATCATAAAGCGGGGAATACCAGCGGTATATTACCAAGAACGCTGGCTGCGTTTTATCGCTAAATGACTTTAAAAAACATGTAACAGTTCGTAGTAACGCTATTAACATCAATAATGTTTCAGTTAACCACTAAGTTACCTAAAATGCTTGTACTGAGAGTGGTTCAATACAGTAGTCGAATGGCGGATTTGAACCATTAGGCTAATGTCGCTTTTATTATAAGGAAGAGTGACAAACGAGCACACCGTCCAGTTGTCGTAAGTGGATACTGCGGTACATAGAGACTAACATCTATCATCGATCTCGTAAGAATCAAAACGTAGATGCGTTGTCACGCCTGAGAACTTACATAGAATGCATTGTTACCAGTAAAAAGGATCTGCGGTTCTCAATGGTCTCGAATGTCAAAATGTGAAATCGTTATAATTGTCTCTAAAACCGGTCAATTTATGTTTAAATGATAAAATGGTATATGAAAATATTATATTTATTAAAATAGTATATATTATATAATAAAATTTCTCCATTATAAACTTTGTTACTTTTTAAATTTGTCCTCTAGAACGAACTTCTGTCACAGCAGCCAGTCTCAACGGAGCATTCTTTAGAATAGAATATAATAAGTTAAAAAAAATTATTCAAAATAAATCACAAGTAATTCTTATTGAAAGTATTTTATTTTTATTTGTACCATCGTTTATTAAAATTGGTTGCAAGGTGTCTATGGACCGCAGTAATCACTCAAAATCCCGGACTGGAAGCTCGTCCGTAATTTAGGTATATGCTTACTTTTTATAAAGAGCTGAACTTGTAAGAAAAAAAAAAGAAAAATTAAAAGAAATTTAAAAGGGCGTAAAGTTAAACTGAGCGGTAAAGATGGGGATTTAATGCTTTAAGTACAGTAGCCGAACAAAATGACTATGAATACTTTTAGAGAGGTTGTCAGTAAATATTAAATGAAGGAACTTGCGAATAAAGAGACCTCTTTCGGTAAATAACCGGAATATCACATCTGAGCAGGATACTATTATGGCACAAGCAGCGGTGCAAGTGTATAAAATAATATAAGAGATAATCAATTTTACACGTAATACTAAACCGTAAGCGGAGAAATGGGTGATGGGCTGAGTGCTGAAAAATAACAATTAAAAAAATCACATTTTAAAGTCGTTGCTTTAATTCTGCTAATACATAGTGTCTTAGCAACGACTTTAGGTATTGAGCTCAGGTGTCCATAAAGAATAATGATACTCCTGTTTCATCATCATCATCATTACAGCCTTTCAAGTCCACTTCTGAATATAAGAGTAGGCCTTCCCCAAGAAACGACAAATAACTTGGTCCTGCATCACTCAACTCGAACGAGCATACGGCACACCTGATGGTAAGTCACTACCCGCCACCTATGAACAACTGCAACATCAGGGGAATTGCAGGTGCGTTGCCGGCCTTTAAAAAAGAGTAGGCTCTTTTTTAAAAGGCCACCCTACCTTCACTTATCGGTACATGAAGTATATTTAAGTATATTTCTATTGTATACAAACATTTATTTTGGAGACACGTAAGAGTTATGTAATTATTGCTTCGGACTGCCTGTTACATTTCTTAATTCATCTCGAAACTACAGCGCACAAACAATGACGCTGTATTCTATAACCAGAAGGCGCATGCACGTGCCTGAGTGAATGCAAGCGAACGTGCGTATCTTGTACCCACGTAATAAATAATTTAACGACTATAGACTGACTATACGGTTACCTTAGATTGGGAAACCGATTAGAACTTCTGTCTAGTATATATATATTTATTTATTTATCAGTTGTATATAAATAAATATCTGAATGAGGCTGAATCTGAATGACAAGATGAGAAATTGTGTTATAAGTAAAAAAAAAGTGGTTTGCAAGATGATGTTGTGACCAGGATTAAGAAAGGAATGCTTCGGTGGTTTGGTCGTGTAGAACGAATGAACAAGGTAAGAGTGATAAACCAAATATATGTTGCAGAAGTGAACGGCAGAGTCGGTAAGGGACGGAAGTTTGTCGACTAAATTGGTGATATATTGAAAATGGACCAGAATAAGGTTACCCTTAACCGACGAGCATGTATGCGTAGGTATATGGATGTAAAGGAGACGAGGGTGGTCAGGATCGTGCTAAATGGATGTCCGTAATCTCCGCCTACCCTCTGGGAGAGTTTATGATTAAGATATGACTGTATTTATAAAATAAATGTCAAAGGAGGAAAGCGCTCGCTTAAAAGTTCCGGGTCCTGTTTTGTTAACAGCACCCAACTACAACGAGGTCTTTGCTAGGGTGTTATAGCAGAATAATTTTTCATAAATATTAAATAAGTAACTACCCACCCGGCTTTGCCTGGATAGAATACTATTAATGTGGCGTTATTTAGGTTTAAAATAATCAAAGACTATATTATATTTTAACAATTTTCCGTTTTTCCAAAAAAAAATTGGAATTTTGAACAAAATATAGCCTTAATCACTTCCGAAATTGCTCTCTATCTGTTTGTGAAGTTACATTACATTAAAAATGGTTATTCATGTCTTAATAGCATGCAAATAACCCCATGAGCGTAAGAGCCAGTTATTTCAATATCACCGACAGACACTTAAATTTTATTTATATTTATAGATAAATGCGTTAGCAATGCCGAGTTGAACCCTGGGCGCTATTTAACTTAATCCCCTTACTGGTAATACGCGGTAAAAAATATCAAACCGAATAACTTGTACCACAAGTGTTATTTAAGAGTTACGATGTGCAAACAGAAGCGTTGGCGTAATTCCTCATCCGTCATCTGAACAGCGAAGATAAGAAGCAGTTATTCATGAGGTCTTCTTAGGAAGAAGTGAACGAAAATTTAAATTTATTCAACTCACGTACACTCGTCAAAGGTTGAAAACTGAGAAATAAATATGATTTTAATGCCTTACTTATGATCATTGCTTATTGCTTAATTTTTTTTTATAGAATATGGGTGACAAACGAGCACACGGGCCACCTGTGATAAGTGGATGCAGTGGCCATAGACATCTACATTTATCTTCGATTAATAATCAAAATGCAGATGAGTTGTCACTCCTGAGGACTAAGATGGAATAACTCGTTTCGAGTAAAAAGGGTGTCCGGTTCTCTACACTCACCATACGAAACACAACAGCATTAAGCTGCTATTATACGCTGGTATTCTGTGAGAACGTGGTCCTTCCCCGGTCGAGCCGACCCATTCGTGCTACAACCATAATATAGCTGCAGCGTGGCTCTACCACAAATTAATTAAGCAGCTTTCACTATCTCGCTAGACCAAGTGGTCGTAAATCGCGGTTGCTGATCATGAGGTTCCGGGTTCGAATTCCGGGTCGGGATAAAATCAGTTAATGGGTTTTTCTGTAAAGAAATTCGCAGTAGCAGCCCGGAGTCAGAAAATTGGCGGTGTTCCACCCCCGTGCCTCGCAAAGCACGTAAAGCCATCGGGATATGAAAGTGACGGTATAGTGCTCCTGTGTTTGCGCATACACTCGGTCACTTTAATCCTGTCCTCCCCAGATGGCGTGGCGGTGTAGAGACATTATTACTTAAGCATTAATTAACTCTACACCTGTCTCTTTCTATTCACATTTAGTGAGGAGAGTAAGAGCAAGTTTAAGCATTACTTAAATTGATGTCGATTTCTATGAGTAAGTACATTAATATACTGCGAACAAGTATTCTGTTAAGTTAAACTGTATTTGTTTAAGAATAAGCGTGACTAACGAGCAGACGGTCCACACACACACTGATGGTAAGTGGATGCTGTGGTCCATAGACATTAACATCCATATTTGATAATAAATATAAATGCAATTGCAGATGCGTTGTCACCCCTGAGGACCAACATGAAATGCCTCATTTCCAGTAAAAAAAAGATATTCGATTAGGACCTTGGGAAATAAGGTAGAAGTAAGGGAAAAGAGCTGATAGCCTTCTATAAGGAATAGAAGAGCAGATAGCCTTCGATAGATGGCGATAACTGCATCTCGTATTTATACCACGAGGGAAGGTCAGGCGACAATAAAGACCTTCATCCTGAGCTATCGTTCTTGGCTGGCAGCGCCGGCAGCAACTTAAACTTGTATAATTTAAAGGTAGACTCTTCGTCTTATTTGATAAAACATACATAAATTAATTAATATTTGGTTTGCGTGGTGGGTTCATAAATTCTGGATGCAGATGACTCAGGACCGAGCTTTGCGGTATTACTTGTGGGAACCTATGTTTGGCAGTGGACTGTTGACGATTTGGTTTGCCACTGCAAGAATAAATTTAGCAATTTGGACAAATTCTCAGTTATAAAAAACCTTGTAATTTCGGCAAACGATATGAAAAGAAAGTAATTAAAAAAACAACACAAAACTCTAAAAGATTGCAGTGCACTGAATGCGAATCAAGGAATCAAAAACAAAACCGAACGCAACTAAACTGTAACGCGGATTAATAAAACTAGAATCGGATGGAATAGCCATTGCACAGAAAGTATTATCGATTCATGTTCCAGCAAATGAAAACATATACGGTGAATATAAAACTCGGCAAATTGTTTACTGGGCAGGGTTGCTTTCGTACTCGGTCGGATTATATCATTCGACTGTGACTGTGGGAATAAGGATTGATTTAATTTTTATTTTTTAGATTTGATTAAATCGTAGAGTAATAAAAGTTTGTAACTTTATAGGTTTTTTATTCAAAGTAATTATCTTTTTTATAAGATAAGGGTGACAAACGAGCACACAGTCCATCTGATGGTAATTGGTTGCTGTGGATCATAGACATCTACATCTATCCTCGTTTGCGAATCAAGAGGACTAAGATGGAATGTCTCGTTTCCAGTAAAAAGGGTCTTCGGTTCTCTACACTCACCATACGAAACACAGCAGCGTTAAGCTGAATCATTTTGATTCTTAATTGAGCATAAATGTAGATGTGTATGGGTCACAGCATCCACTTACCATCAGGTGGACTGTGTGCTCTTTTGACACCCTATTAGAAAAAAGTCTGCATCTTTCTTTGGTACACTCATAGCATTAGTCCTCTGTACATTTGATAACTTACGCCTATTCGGAGGTTGCTGCCAAGGTTGAAAATTGCCCAGGAGAAAAGACAATTATTACTTATAATATATAATACCTATCGATTATCGAAACATTGCTTACGAAAGAAATACCTAACCGCGCCTTACCTTGGTCAATTAGTTCTAATCAAGGCAATCTCATTAATCATTCCTTGCGTAAAGCAACGAGTTACTTGAGACGTCTTTCCGCGTACAATATTACAAAAAAGCCTCTTTCACATCTTATGACTTCTATTACACAACTTTACAACTCAAATTCGCTTGACAGAGCTTGAAATTTACGCGGTACTTCCACAAGGTTGTGTTCAGTGCGTACGACATTAAAGTCAAGGTAATAAGAGTGAAATTGGTGTGTTCTATATGTAGAGAAAACTCTCTGTAATGAAATAGGTGGAAAGAGGCGCTAGTGAAAGTTTTCGTGATACCACGGCAAAACCGCGCTAATGATCTTTGGTCCAAGATAAAAACTTAACATAACTTTCGTTTTAAATGTCAGAATTATAATAATATCCTTCTTTCCCTTCTTTAATAATTTTAATTATTGATAGTTATTTCATAAATAGATATAAAGTAAGATAACTAGGTGGTAACACTCCTCTACTGCCTAGAAGACCGTAACTAGTCTACTTGCATAGGGAAACTGAAACAGGAGATGGGCAACAGCATCTTGCTGATAAAACTTAATAATAAATAAAACTGCGGTTACCACTAAGCGTGGCAACTATTGCAAATATTCTCCTTACAAGGCAATCTATGCGGGAGGTTTATCAATCTATCTTTAGCAATTGACTTTGTTACGCTAGAATGTAATCGTTGTGCAACGATTGCGTTATTATGCGGATATTCTTACATCGACACTATACGGCTAACCTTTTAGCCTTACCTTTTCATCCTTCATAATACTAAATAATAGTAATCAATTAAATAGATTGGGTTAATTGATTGATTGAAAATAATGAAATATTTGCGTAGATTCGTAACCGTCATTCTTTATAGTCTTAAAACATAACTCCGCTATTTAAAAAGAAAAATATATACGTAATTAAAACACACGCATGTAAACGCTTATCACTTAAAAAGATTTCCCCCGGCGAGCGATTGTGCGTCGATGTGAATAGCGAATTTTTCGCAGCGCTACACGAGTCGAGACGTCGAGACGAGTTCGTGTACAATTAAAAAAATATAAATAATAGAGTTTACTAACTCTACGGCAGGCTATTATATAGCTCGGATTTTTATTTTTGTATAAAAATATACAAATAACTTTCATTATATTACAAAAAAACAATGACGTAATTTTTAAATAAAATTTCAATATTACAAGGTATTTCAATTGCTATGAATGTTAAAGTGCCCTACTATAAGACCGTAGACATCTTTATTACTATGGTTTTACAGTTTCTTGAAGAATAATTAAATCTAATAGAGTTAGTATATTATTTTGAGTTTGCAGTGTGGTGTCTTTTCAACCGTTTTCCAAAAAGGAGGAGGTTCTCAATTCGACTGTATTTTTTTAATTTATTTTTATGCGTGTTGCCTCAGAACTTTTTTATAGGTGAACCGATTTTGATGATTATTTTTTTTTATTTGAAAGCTGGTTCTGTCATGTGGTCCCATATAAATTTGATCAATATCTGGCCAGTAGTTTTTGAGTTATCCTTAATAATGCGTATTTAATTGACATCAATTACATTGATGATGTTCTCATTATATTTATATTGAAGTAGAATTTTACCACTTGTTAAGTAACCAACTATCAATCAATGGTCCGAAATATTTTTTCACCCCACGCTAGGAATTTAAGGCCCATGTTGGTGTGGGACTTATAGCTTATAGACTTATATCAAAGAATGTGCCAACTGTGTTATTCGCCAAGCATGACATAAAAGACGGCTATCACTTCTTTTACAATTTTTTCTAAACCCAATATTTATTTTCTAATCGTGGTCTGAGTGGCTCAGAGCTATTTGAACTCTGCCTACCCCCAAGGAAATTACAGACGTGACGTAAATGAGGTATATACATACATGCTAGGAGTTTCTCCTGTATAGTGGAGGCGTATATAATATGAATATAAACAGCACATGAACATACCCACTCGGTAGAATTATTTGTAAGCCATATAATAGTTCGCTGCGAGCGAAATTATATCCCGTAGCCCTTAGCGCCGTAGCTGAGCGCATAGACACTGCGCTACTGGACCGGCAAATAGTAAAGTTACCACTAACTTTTCCCAGCAATTCATTTAAAGAAATCGTTAGGCGTTCTTATTCGATTATGTATAACAGAGATATTTACAACAATAAACATAACATAACATAAACACTCACGCCTGTCACCCAGAGGGGTAGGCAGAGATTATGGACTTCCATTTGGCACGATCCTGACACACCTCTCTCGCCTCCTCCACATCCATATACCTACGCATACACGCTCGTCGGTCAAGGGTACTCTTAATTTGGCCCATTTTCAGTATATCGCCAATTTGGTCGATAAACCTACGTCTAGGGCGTCCCTTCCCGACTCTGCCGTTCACCTCTGCCACATAAATTTGCTTTGTCAATCTTTCCTCATTCATTCTTTCTACATGACCAAACCACCGAAGCATTCCTTTCTTAATCCTGGTCACAACATCATCTTGCAAACCACACTCTTCTCTTATCACACAATTTCTCACTCTGTCATTCAGATTATCAGTAGTATTCAGCAATATCAAATAGAAAATTAAAAAAAAAACCCCGAAACAAAAAGAGCTAATGAGCTTCAAACGGCTGAAAAGATTTTCTTGAATCATAGTGTACTATTATTTAAGAATATATATAGTCATAGTTAAGAACACTCTCGATCAAGTTAACTTTCAAACAAAAAAAAACTAAATCTAAATCGGTTCATCAGTTTGGGAGCTGCCACAGACAGACACACAGATATACAAGATACACACGTAAAACATATGACACTCCTCTCTTTGCGTCGGGGGTTAATAACACAAAATTTCCTACCTAATCTATGTACTCTTCCTAATCTAATATGAATAATACCAGCTCAAGCATAAACCAAAATGTCTTATAAATACATTTTAACAATTAAAACTTCACGCCTATTTTTTAACTCTTAGAAGTGATTTTTTTTCTCAATTGACTAAGATATCGCGTAACGACTCTTTCTCTTTTAAAGTGGCCTAATATATATATATATATATATATATATATATATATATATATATATATATATATATATATATACAATAAAAAAGTAAGAACCAGCTCGATAAAAAGAATACAATAATTTCCACATAATTAATTAGAGTCAGAAGTCGGAGCTTTACATTTTCGATACGCTTTGTCCTAGCACCGACTTCAAAGGCTATTAAATTAAATCATGTGGACATTAATTTATCCTTTTTAGTTTTTTGAAGTCGCTTTTTATTTTTTTAAAGCTAATTATTTTACTAGCGACTGTAACTCATAAATCATCATCGTGATTCGTGACAATCATCATTATTAACATCAGTTTGTAAACATTCTATTGTTGGATAAAGCTTTTCTAAGAATGATATATATATAGATTCGTTCTGTAAAATTCGCAATAATCGACTATGGCAAATGCTACAAAAATCTAATGGTTTTATACCGTCTTCTATATGTAACTTTTTTATATGAGGAGAGGCAAACGAGCATGCGGCACACCTGATGGTAAGTGGCAACAGCCGCCCATGATTAACTGCAACACGTAATGCAATTCCCATTGCATTACGGAAACGCATCCGGCATTTGCTCTTTTCTTGAAGAGTCCCTATGTCTGAGGGACCTTCAAGAAAAGTGTCTGCCCGGAAAAAGCGGTGAAAGTAGCCACTTTACGTTCCACAAGCAAGTGGTGCGAGGAAGAAAACTTCTAAATAAAAAATACAAAAGTCTGAAGCGGCTATAGATTAATCTTCTACAACACAAGGCGATTATAATGCAACCTGGCTTCTGTAGAAGTTCTATGATTTCCTTCATAGATTAGGAAGCAAACGAGCATGTGGCTCACCTGGTGGTAAGTGTCGACCCACGAACAACTGCAACACCAGGGGGATTGCAGGTGCATTGCTGGCCTTTTAAAAAGGAGTAAGCTCGTTTCTTGAAGATCCCTAAGTCGATTCGGTCCGAAAAAATCGTCGATGGTTGACGATTCCTCAAAGTAGTTGTGCGAGGAAGAAAACTCCTAAAGTTTTAGCTTACTCTTTACGGAATAATCACATTACGGTACATTTGTGAGATATGCGTCCAATGTAATTACGAGTTTAGGGCACTGGTGGGTCTGCTGCGATATTGCAGTGCCTCAAGTATATATACGGAAGAGCATGCGACTCTATGGAGGCGAGCGCGTGTCAGTTCCAAAAGTATACTGCATACTGTGGCGGAAAGGGAAGATAGCCCGGTTTTAAAGCATTGAACCAATATGATGTTTTTTTTTTACAGGAGAGGGGGCAAACAAGCATACGGCTCACCTGATGGTAAGTGAAGAACTGCAACACCAGGGGAATTGCTGGTGCGTTGCCGGCCTTTTAAAAAGGAGTAAGCTCTTTTCTTGAAGGTCCCTAAGTCGTATCGGTCCGGAAAAATCGCCGGTGGTAAATTATTCCACAGAGAGGTCGTACGCGGAAGAAAACTCCTAGTCAAACGTATAGTGGTGGACCGCCAATCATCCAGATGGTGTGGATGGTATCAACGTCGACGAACCGTGCCTAAATATTTTGAACTATAATATAATGATTTATTTTTATTTTTCTTTGAGCCACGCTGCAGTAATATAGGATATTTTTATAATGGGATCAAATTCACTATTGCTCGCCAGTGCTTCACCACTATAATATCAATTGCCATTAAGAACTTTTCTCAAGAGATTGCTGTGATGTATCGATATTTCTGGACCGTCTTACGTTCTTTTAAAAGTAAAACACTGTTTTTTTCTTTAAGTACATAAAGATCTCTTAAATAAAAATATACTCGGCGAACTAATTAGAAAATAGTCTGATTTCTTTCTAACAGTCCATTTTTTACCGATAATTGGTATAAAGTAACGCCCACAGGACACAGTCTATTCAGCTTGATTTTTCAATTACGCTTCTTTAGAATAAAATACATTATGGACGCAAGAGAAAATATTGTCCTTATTATGCCGCGTATGTTGTAAGAAGCGGCCAAGGAAAAAGCCAGAAAGATAAAATGGCTTCCGAAAGATGGCGTCGTAAGTCGTAACCATCCTGATTACGCCAGATCTAAAATATTCAAAGGTGCGATAAGTCTGGTATGTGATCGCCAATCTGTCTGCCAAACGTGGCAATTTTGGCAAATCCTGTAAGGCAAAGGCAACCGAGACCTTTCATGTGAAGTTTGCTTATTAACGCTGAGGTTGGTACGAGGCGGTTTGTCACTCTTATTCTATAAAAAAGGTGGAGTCTTTCTTACCAATCCAAGAAGAGTTCTGTACCCAACTGTGGAACATATGTCGGTTGTACCTTTATTTTGTCCGGATCAGTGGAAAACATTTAAGAGGTCGAATGAGGCATTTCAAATAAACTTAAATCCCGAGGTTTCAGTGGTCACATTTCACGCTCGGTTGGGTGCGAAAGGAACTCACTCTGTGTACAACACGCATCGCCGGCTCCCTTGCACATTCAGTATTTATTCGCTGGAGCATTCCGAGAATGGAAATAAATTACAGTAAAACAATGCATTTGTTCTTCATACTCTGTTAACTGCCTCGTTGGTCTAAAGGTCTTAAACGCGACCGCTGACTATGTGATCTCACGTTCAAATTCCGGGTCGGGCCAAACTCGGTTATTGGGTTTTCCGGCGAAAATTCTCAGTTACTGCTCAGATTAAGAAAATTAACATTGTTTCATTACTGTACCTCGGAAAGCACGTTAAGTCGTTCCTTCTATGCCTAAACTCTCTCCGGTCATGTCGGATTGCACCTGTGCTTACGCATAAACTCGGGCACTAAATATCCCTGTCCTGCGCAGACATCTTATGTTACATATTATTACAACATATGCAAATTAATCTTTACAATATTGGTTTATCTCCCGACATAACCCGTCCTTGCCCTGCGAGGCGGGTATACGTTAAGAGTATACGTAGGCAATTCCCTATGTAACAAAATTATCCGGCATTCGTATCCTAGGTAGAGCCGTACCCGTGTATTGACGGTGTAAGGAAATCTACTATCCCGTATCGTACTGTGGGTGTCGTAAGGGGCGACGGAGAGAAGGAAACAGTCTTCCTAATAACATTTAGAAAATAAAAAACTACTATACTATAGTGGGGGGAGGGGAGGACTATGCACCTTGCTTACCGGTTAAGGTTGCCGCCATTCGAGAACTTTACTTAAGATGAAGGAGAAATAAGGTATTATTCGTAACGATATAATTTGAAAACCTCTTAGATCACAAAATATCAACATAGAAACAATCAATAATATATAGAGGATAAATACAGCATTTACAAAAATTTCTCGCAACGTAAAAAACTTTTTCTCTAACATTCGACTTTTACCGTCACCTCAGGTGTTTTGGTAAACAACCTCATAGTTCGAGATAGTATCATGTAGTGTGACGATACCAAAAGTACTTATATTGCGATGTTCGAAATAAATTGAAATAATTCCTATTTATAAAAAGCTGCGGTAACTCGTCGCCTTGAATGATACAAAGTATGCAAGTAGCCTCAGTTCGATCCCCGGTATTGACGCCGCCGAAATTGTTAATTGCAACTTTAGGTGCTGATTCACTATAATTCGACAACAACTTGAGAAAGATTTCATGTCTAATAGTCTAAAATTATTTCTAGGATGTACTTTAAATAATGGTTTCTTATATTTACGCGAATAAAACACATTAAATAAAACAAATTTTACGGATTTCATAAAGTTTAGAGTGCCTTGCAAGTACCCATGGTCACGGTGGAAGGGAGACAGGGGGGATCGGGTACAGTTTTTTGACGTCCCGATGTCATTGTTGACCCGCATTCACACATATTATTTTAGTTATTACTGAAAATCAGCGTATAGGTTTCACCACAGCTCATGCTGAGTCAGTCGCGATGACCTTTTTTAGGGTTCTGTACCCGAAGGGTAACCAACGGGACCCTATTATTAAACCTCCGCTGTCCGTCCGTCCGTCTATCTGTCAGCGGACTGTATCTTATGACCCGTAATAAGTAGACAGTTGAAATTTTCATAGAATGTTGCCGCGACAACATCAAATAATAAAAATAAATTAAAAACTAAACGGGGCGATCCTACTAGAAACGTGTTTTTTTTTTTACTTTTTTTTGCTCGATCTTAATAATGGCAACAAGTAGACGCTTGAAATGTTCAGAGTTTGTATTGCTAAAAAAATAATAATAAAATAAAATTATATTTTAAAAGTCCTACATAGTATTAAATCTTGTACGATGGTACGGAACCCTTCATGCTCGAGTCCGACTGGATGTTGTGGCCCATAAACGCCTACACCTATCCTAGATTAAGAGTCAAAATTTAGATGCGTTGTCACCTCTCAAGGCTAAGATAATTTACCTCGTTACCAGTAAAAAAATTCTCCGGTTCTCTACACACACCATACAAAACACAACAGTATTAATCTGATGTTTTACGCTGTCGAAAGCCGCAACTATGAGATATACAAGAAAGATCTTATGGGTTTCGACAGATGATGGTATACCCATACTGTTTATGCCAATCGTTTACATCCAGAGAGAGAGATCCAAGGCGTGAGACGTTCGGTGCTGATCGCACTTAGCCGTCTGCCAACCATTGCAGTTATGGGAAATTCTAAGCTTCAACAAAAAAGGCAAGGTCCAGCTGTGAACGTTTACGGGCCTATAAAGACGACGAAGATTACATTTACTTTTAAAAGTGCGTAAGGGCAACCAAAATTCACCTTCCTAATATTCATATAAGTGGTTAGGCACAAATAAACTCCCTACTTTTACAGTAATTTGGCAGCAAAATCCATTGTACTTTGACCCTCATATCACGAAACCTCACAAATAATAACGGGTTTTATGGGAAAGGATATTTTCTGACTTGCTCGCCTTCGTTTGAGCCACTGTACATAACCCGAGGCGTCACAGAAAACCACTAACGATAACGGAAGCGGCCACTGAACAAAGCTATATTGAAGCGGTGTTTACAAAGTCAAAGGTTCTGACTGTATGGGCGTTGCGTTATTATATCGTCGTACGTTCGCAAATACATCTGTAGAATGTTTTAACGAGTTTTAACTTTGATACTTTTTGCAGAAATAATTTAACTTTATGCACACGGTCCACCTGATTGTAAGAGGATGCTGTGGCCCATAGGCACTTACATCTATCCTCGATTAACTGCCGACTAAGATGCTTTGTTACCAGTAAAAAAGGTCTCCGGTTCTCTACATTCACCGTATAAAAAACCAGCAGGATTCTTGCGCTGGTATTCTCTGAGTGTAGTCTTACCCCATTCGTGCTGCAGCCATAATACAGCTGGAGAGTGGCTCTAACATAACCCCTGTTCTTTTTTTTATAAAGGATTAGGAAGACAAACGAGCAAACAATGCACCTGATAGTAAGTGGTTGCTGTGGCCCATAGACAGCTACATTTATCTTCGATTACGAATCAAAATGCAGACGCGTTGTCACCCGTGAGGACTAAGATGGAATGCCTCGTTTCCAGTAAAAGGGTCTTCGGTTCTCTACACTCACCATACGAAACACAGCAGCGTTAAGCTGCTATTTTACGCTGGTATTCTGTGAGAGCGTGGTCCCTCCCCGGTCGAGCCGACCCATTCGTGCTACAACTATACTACTAATAGCTGCAGCATGGCTCTACCACGTAAAAGTGTTCTTTGCAATATTACTATGGTTTTGCTTGTCATCCTAGACGTATCTTTATTATGATTACAGTTTAATAAGCAGTTACGTAAGAACCATTATAAACGGTTTTTGGTTTGAAACTCAATATATATTTTTTGAGGTTTTTGGTATTGAATCGCTGCAGGCCATATATTGCCTTATTTCAGTTTGTCGCTTCTTACGACATATACGAGACAACTTCATGCAGTGGATATTCTTACACCGCCACTATATGGCCTAGTAATAATTAAAACTGTATCTACATAAAACAATATTACATTTCCGTTTCACTTTAATATTCCCCTTGTTTCTACATAATATGAGCGCTTGGTTCAATATTCACGAATACCTACAAAAAAGGAAAATAGTTATCGGTGTTGTGAGAAACATACTCTTTCTAAAAGGATTTTTTTTTACTATTCTAAGCCAGTACTTAACTACTATCCCACCTGATGGTAAGTGGTGATGTAGACGGAGATTATGAAGCGCACTGACTTAACAAAAGCCTATTCAGTCTTGCCTTGAAGACACCCACATTGTAATCGGATGGAAAGGCAGCTGGCAACTTATTCCACTCCTTTGCTGTGCGCATGACGAACGATGTAGCAAACCGTTCAGTTCGAATGCGTAGATTTCTTAATTTAGTAAAAAAAAATCGATCGGCTAGCTAAAGTGACAAATGACCGGCTATATAGATCGTAGAACAGAAAATCGTCGCGAATAAAAGGTTATTTAGTGGTAGGTTCACTACGGCGATATAACTAATAGTGGGATCTCCACTACATAGAGTAAGGACTTAATAGAAGTCGATGGATGACAGATGTTCGCCGAGGAGCGGACTTAAATTATTGCGTGATGTGAGATCATCTTTAGGAAATCGCGGATATAAATCCCAACTTGCTTGTATACATTCCACAGTTGAACATTTATTCCAGTTCAGAGAAAGTTTTCCGTTTCCTACGCTTGGCTGGCGGATTGGCGATAACAGCTAAAGACGTCTCGCACCTTTGGCGTTTCACCCATCGCCAATCTGTCTATACATAATATATATGTGGTGTAAGTGTACAAACTATGGGGGAGGCCTATGTTTAACAGTGGACTTTTTATAGGCTGCAATGGTAATGACGTAAGGGTACACAATGTATACATGAGACAGTTCCCTAATCAATCAGAGCCGGAGATGGATGTCCGAATCCTGCGTCCTATAGTCTAATCTTACGACATCCACGGAACGAACTGGGGATGGATTTACCAAACCATACGGCCGTTATATTAATTTAACTTACCGGTTATATAAAACCAGTATTACATGCATGATTGTATTTATATATATTAGATAATTAGATAATATGATATGAAACGCGCAATATTTAATTAAAAGTATAATGTAAGCTGGCTATTATTGTATAATATTCTTGGTTTTATTTCGTATGTGATATTTTTTTCGGATCTTTAATAATCCTTTAATATAACGTAGTATCGTACTTATGAATATGATCCAAGTTTAGTGTTATATGCGTTTTTAAAAGAAAATTAACTAACTACTATTGTATTTATACATACGTGTGTGGCGGTGGAAGGGAAAGGGGAGATCTCCCGCCGGGCAAGGTGTGCTTGCCCGGGGAGCGGCGAACGCTCCAAGTGGTAGTTCGAAGTTATTGTATATATACTGTTGTTAATTCGGAACTTTGATAGCGCGATTTAGGCTTCGATGTATTTCGCTTGTGGCGCGACGACAGCGCCGCCACATCACCTCCCTGCTCAGACCGGAGGTCGATGGTGCAGTCTAGATGTCGACGAATGTGCAAGTGCCAGGGAATTGCCTTGTAGTCTGCGGTGAGTCGAGAAGAAGGCAAGTAATCTGCGAGAGTGCCGTGAAGCAGAGGCGAGCAGTAAGGCTCAGAGCCGTGCCGAACACTGTAGCGCAGAGAGTAGCTTGAAGGAACAGGAAGCATTATTATAGTGCTGCGATGAACCTTTGTAAAGCTAGATTGGCTTGCGGGATGTGAAGACTGAATATTTGCTCGGGAGCGAATGAATGGGGTACTTGAGAACGATGACGAGGATTTGAAGTTGTAGTTTCCGAAGGTTGTTGGTTGGTTGAGTGTTCAGATCACGTCGGGGTCACCACTGTGGCGGTGGAAGGGAAAGGGGAGATCTCCCGCCGGGCAAGGTGTGCTGCCCGGGGAGCGGCGAACGCTCCAAGTGGTAGTTCGGAGCTATTGTATATATACTGTTTTTAATTCGGAACTTTGATAGCGCGATTTAGGCTTCGATGTATTTCGCTTGTGGCGCGACGACAGCGCCGCCACACGTGTGTATATGACGTGGTCCGATCGTTAGAATTGGGCAGATCGTAATCTACCTGGGCATTACATGATACGACGCCATTTTATGTTTTAGCGGATAATTTATAACTGACTTATGTTAATATATTGAAAATACGAAAGCATATGTCGAGTAAAATCAGTGACAGTACCTCTCATTTAAATATTAACCGCACATTTATATATTACCTACATAAACTAGCGATCCGCCCCGGCTACGCACGGGTGATTTCTGTATCTCGGACAAAAGCGCCAAATTTGAATCTAAACCTTCTAGGAACACATTCAACCACACACAAAAAATTTCATCGGAATCGGTTTAGATCGAATCGGTTTAGAGCGAGACTAAAGGACAGCAATTAATTCACTGGCTGTATTCCAGTCTGAGGGGTGTAGAGAGCCAGTACAATTCGAGGATGTGTGGCATTCCTTCTTAGTCCTTAGAGGTGACAACACATCTGTAGCTTTCTTTGTATATTGGTTGCAAGTGCCCAGAGGCTACAATAGTTACTTAACATCAGGTGGACTGCAAGTTCGTTTGTCACTTCAATTTTATAAAAACGAGTGAAGAATTTAAAAGATTAGAGCAAGAACTATCTGCCTTACTTAAATCTTTTTCCGTTCCCGACCATGTACAAAAGAGCAAGACCGTATCAAATCTCATTCCTTCCACCAATTCAGCGATTTTACTCGCGCTAATCGCTTAATCAATCTTCCCAACAATGGACGGGTTCAATTTCTTACACACACGTGAAGTTATTTTTTGTAATTCTCTTGATTGTAAAATCATGATCGAGTTTCACTTTTCACAACTATTTTTCACGAACAATTTATTACGTAACAGGTCACGCGTTCTTTATTTTTTCTGGTATATTTCTTAAACATTTTTACTACTAACCAGTAAACAAAACACATTTACTTTGATATAGTTTTAACGCTTTAAAACATTTTTTTTTTTGTTAAATAAGAAATTACATAACGATATTTGAGTTGAGAAATATTATTATTAGTTGATAGTCGTACTAATTTATAAAATAAATTAAGAAAGAAACATTATAATAATAATAATATTTCCATCCATTCCATTTGGTTGGGTTTTTATTTATTTATGTTAGTATATTAAATATATATTTATGTTTATTTATTATTTCCTTTAAAATATTTATTCAGCCCAACCAGATGAGAATACTATATAAATACCCCAATATAACTTTATTTCAGACATAATTAGTACATATTAAATGTAAGTATATTAGTAACAATTTTACTTAATTACTATGTTAGTAATGTTAGTATTTATATAATAATTCATTATCATTTGAATCCTACTGCCAGCTCCACGCAGTATCGCTGAAAGTGGCAATCTGGTCTCGCCGCGATCATTTTTAGAATGCTGTTGTTACTGTTTCGCAGACGCTGTAACATTGAGGCTGATTTCTTTCGCCTAACGGCATGTAAATCCATCAATTCTAGCATCCGCGCTTTATAAACCTTCCATTCTCACCAGCTCGAAACCGAGTCTCTAATTCGGGGTACATATCTTTGTAAGTGTACTACAGTTATAACACGAGAAGTAGCATTAACACTGTAACAATATTAAATAAAAAAACATGCGTGCGTGTCGTGGAACACTCGGTTGGAACGAAGTTCCTTTCGTAGTATATTATTATTGATAAACGTATTATATTATTGATTAATAAATACAAATAAATTAATTACTAGCGTCTATTAAAATGAGGCGTCATTTAAAATAAAATATATTTAATAAAATATGTATATTTCTTTCATGGCAAGATAAGAAAAAGTGCGATGGAGATGGATATTATTCCATCTCGCATCCTTATAGCCGCCAAGGCTTAGCTTCTCGCCTAGCCCCCATCCGCCAAATTCGTACCCTCCGATAAGGAACTTCGTTCCAGTAAAAATTATTTAAATAAAAAGACTTAAGTACTAAAACCGACTTCTAACAGAAGACACTTAAGTTAATTTTCCATTCGTCGAAGGAAATGTTAAACTTGCGGGAAATTACTTGAAAGTGGAATAGAATTCGAACAAAGGAGCCTGTATCCTATAAGCGTACCCTTTGTTTCAGCCCACACACGCGTCTACAGCTGAGCCACATGAGTAAAGAAATCGTACCGTACGAGCCGACCTCTTTTCGCTTATAGCGAAAATTGACAGTTTGAAATGTGGGCGAAGCGGAAATACAGAAAATAGAATATAAAGTAGTAATTACACAAATTACGGACAACATTATATAGTGCATACGACCCTTAATCAAATATTGTTCGTATTATATTTGATTTATATACGATTACTGACTTAATTTGTCAACTTTTCACTTCCTTTTCTCCATAGATTAATGTATTTTTCTCTTTGATTTAACTTGACTTATTATTCGAAATTATTGAAGTATACTACTTATTTTTTTTTAAATCGCGCCTCGCCCTACGTTTTGCTCAATATGTGAAACGCAAAAACGCTGTACAACGTGATTAATTCATTGTAAAGTTTAAAACGTGAGATATACTATCCCACATAACAATTCATTATTCTTGCGTAGATAGGATCTAAAACTATTCTTTATAAAATGTGACAAAGTAACTTAATAACGGCCTCCAGACCGAAATTCGGTCACGGTGGCTCAATTTAGACTAGCCATCTGCGCTGGACAGGATTATCGTGCACGAGTGTTTGCGCAAGCACAGGTGCACTCTCTATTCCCTCACTCTCATGGTCCAATAGGACGGTAATCCGACACTAAACGAAAGAGATCAGGCGCACGACCTGAATAACTTTACGGGTTTTCCTCGACACGGGGGTGAAACACCGCCAACTTCCCGACTCCGGGCTGCTACTGACAATTTCTTGACAGCAAAACCCAATAACTTATTTGGACCCGACCCGGGATTCGAAACCGGGACCTCATGATCAACAGTAGCGCTAACCACTAGACAAACGAGATAGTCACTAAGTAGTAGTATGATAACGAACGTCTGTAATAAATAATCATATTAATGTAGTTGATCACAACTCCGTACGGTATGAGACACATCGATTACAAGTTTTCGCGAACGCTGCGTTATTTGAATTAAGATCGATAAACATCTGCAGCTGAGGCAAGGTCCAGGCGAAATCTCAAGCAATGATTTGAACCTTGCCATATCTGCGCTACTATCCACAATCATCATAGTTTACAAAGTCCGGAGGTATATTTGCCATGTAGAGACGTGCGCAGCCATGAGGTGTAGGTATGTGATCCATCAAGCCTGCGTGTTGTAAGAGACGACTTAGGAAAATAAGACTGCTCAAATTGTAAACAAAATGTTAGTTCTTTGAAGTCAGATAAAAAGAAGGATCTTATTTCCTACATCTATCTTCTAGTATATTCTTCTACTTTAGGCCGTAAAGGTTCACTGGCTGGACAAGGGCCACGTTACAGGAAGAAACTTAAGTAGTTATAATTTGTAAAATGTGCAATTCGTTTTGTTTTTAAAATGCTTCAACATGTAGGTACCCAACATAAAAAAAATCTAATAGTGAAGATAACATTTTATAAAAGTTTCTAGGTAAAACTTTTTATTTTTATTGTTACGGCCTTAACCTAAGTTTAACAAGGGCCACACTTGCCTTGTAGTGTTTACTAACAGTGATCCCTGGGTGAATTGAAAAAAATCAAATGATTGTTAATAAAATTATGAAACATTTCGCTGGAGCTTAATCGCGTCATTAGCTACCCTCGAGGACCATAACGGAACCTTTGGAATTTCCCGGATGACTCGTAACGAGAAAATAAACAATATCTGGACAATAATGGCGACGCCTGGAGGCAACTGAAACCTCTGTTAGCAGATTATATGAACAGGAAAAGCGTTATGTGTTTGACCCAGCGATTCGTAGCGGCGCTGGTTATTATTTTGTATTTTTTTTTATATGTATATACTCGTAAACATTCAAACACAAAGCTTTTAAAAACTGCTATTTTTAATTTTAGCAATATAAGTCGTTAAGTACGGATAACTATTTTTTTTTAAAATAAAACTAAAGTGACGAATTTCCAGTCCACCTGATCATAAGTCGCTATTGCAATTACAACCCAACTTCAAATAGATAAGGTTACAAATGCTTTGTCACCTCTTCATCCTGTAACTGTACTGGCTCTCTATATCCTTCAGACCGTAATAAAGAAGTGCAAGCACTGATATTTGGCGGCAGAAATAGGCAAGAGTGGGGTACCTACTCCGACGCACCCCTAGGTAGAAAAAGAGCCCCACTACCTATATAAAACGAGCCCCAAAACCTAGGGGATGGGAGCCCTAACACCTATAGAAAAGCAGGCCTACAGCCTAGATAAATGCAGCCCGTACCACTAGAGTATCTTAGTCGTATTTAGTGCCTTTAAATCTTGATAAGCTGTGGGTTCTCAGCCTAAAATATTTTTAAATATGTAGTTACATAGTTAATTTTTATAATAATTGATTTCATTAAATTGTAATAAAATAATATTTTAGTTTATAAGTAAAGATATTGCACGCCATTATCATGGTAGAATTTAAGGTCTCATTAAAACTAATAAGGTCATTTTATGTTATGTAATACATTCTGGCATTAAATAAAATTGAATTGAATTGAATAAACATTTCATTGTACGCGAGGGTAATAAATTCTATCCCACTAGCACCAATCAATTTCTTTATTGTAATCTAAGTGCTGATTAATTTACAAATTGGCGGACTATTTAGTGCTCTAAAAACCTTCACTAAGACAAAAACAAGCCCAATGGTGAAAGAGTAATTTAAAAAACTCCCCGACTGCGTAAAAAGTCTATTTAAAAGAGAAAAAATGTATACCTTATGTCACTTCTACAACTAAGGCTAATCTGACGACATCCCATAATGTTAAAATAAATAAAATCCATCAAGTCGATTAGGATAAAGAGCGTATCAAAGGAATAAATATACATACATGCACTCGAAAAACCTTACCCTCCTTCTGGCGCAGTCGGATAATACGAGATGGCGTAAGGAACGTAGACAGGTTGTTACCTTTTTTTGTACTTTTATATCACGTTGAAATCATGCAAATGGTGGCTATTAAAAGTGCGCCAAACTTACCTGAAAAGAGGAAAAATACAATTAATAAATACAGTTTGAAATTAAACATTTTTAATTTCTAAATAATATTATATTTATTGTTTCATACATTATACATTATTTCCTCCTCCGAAACTGATTTTATTGCAACGGAGTTGTCCCCACCCCTTACGGGTTTAAAGTTTTTTTTTATAGGATGAAGGTTACAAACGACCACACAGTCCACCTGATGGTAAGTAGTTTCTAAGGGTTCGTATTTCTTTTTTTTTTCTTTATTTATTTCCACCAATAATATACATTAAGAGAGCAACAAAGAATAAGTGCTTACATCTGAAACAATACTTTTGTTAGGTGAAAAACTGGTGCCTAAACTAGGTAAAACCTGTATCTTAGGTCACCAGGTGCCCACCTGTTGTAGTCCGTGGACAAAGTGGATAGATGAAGCTATAATAAATGATTTCCTTCGTAATTAAACAATAAAACGAGATGCACTTATATGCTAGTTAAAAAAGTAAAACACAAAAATAATAAGAAGGAAAACAATGTCGCACTAAATAGCAAACAGAGACCTGAGACAACGGTTAAATATTAATTACAACAGTAGATACTATATTTTACTTTTTAATGTTAGCGTTATAGATTTGAGTACAATAATGAAAATTGTGTAGGTATGTGTTTGTGAGTAATAAGTAGAGGTACATAAATAAATCGATAGAGTATAATTAATATATATAGATATTTTATTATGTTAATAACAGACATAGATATCACATATACTTTATATACATTCTGTGTACTAAATATCGGGAATTTGTCAATAAAACAAAAATACAAATTATTCATCTAAATTTATTTTATCGCCTTCAAAGTAGGCCCCATCGCTTGCAATACAACATCTCAACGCTTCACCCAGTCTTCCATACATTTTTCATAGGCTATTTGCGGTATGGCCTTTAGCTCATTCAGCGAATTTTTGTTATGGCTTCTATCGACTCAAAACGTTTTCCTCGAAGTGGTAATTTTAACTTGGGAAATAAAAAAGTCAGACGGAGCCATATCAGGTGAATACGGTGCTTGGTCGAGAACTTTTGTTGAATGTTTCGCTAAAAACTCTTTCACTATAATGGCTGTGTGATGGTGCATTATCATGGTGCAGCATCCATGAGTTGTGTTGCCACAAATCTGGACGTTTTCGGCGGATACTCTCACGCAAACGCTTCATGACGCCTAAATAATATTCTTTATTCACTGTTTCTCCTTTGGAAGGAATTGGAGTGAACCACACCACGGTAGTCAAAAAACTGTCAGCATCACCTTGATTTTGGAGCGACTTTGCCGCGGTTTTTGGGTTTCGGCTCGTTTTCGAGACGCCATTCTGAACTGTTGGCTTGTTTGCATGTCGTACTCATAAACCCATGTCTCGTCGCCAGTTATTATACGTTTCATAAGGTCGGATCCGTAGAAGCTCGAAACCATGTCTTCAGCGACATGCTTTCGCTGCGCTCTTTGAACAAAATTGAGCTCTTTTGGAACTAGTCGAGCGGCGACGCGTTTCATGCCTAAAATGTCAATGAGAATGTTGTGGACGGACTTAAAGATATGTTCACCTCACTAGCCAACTCTCTCAGACTCATACGTCGATTTTCGAGCACTAGCTTCTTGATTTTGTCGATGTTTTCTTTGGTCGTAGCGGTTGAAGGTCTACCAGAACGAGGCAAGTCTACTACTACTTCTCGGCCTTCTTTAAAAGCCTTATACCATTCATAAGCCCTTGTTTTCGATATACACGATTCGCCGTAGGTATTTCGCAACATTTTAGTGATTCACCACATGAAATATCATTCGAAACACAAAATTTAAGGCACACTCTTTGTTCAACAATATTTTCCATTGTAAAATCGCCGATAACTCAAAACTATGACCAACAAAAGTGTAGTTTAAAACAAATTAAATGACAGATCCTGCTCAAACTTTGCGCGCTAAATCAGTACAGTGCTACCAACATGCAGTAAAAATTAGAACGACCTCTTTACGCGGGTCTTTTATTGACATATTCCCGATACTTTTACACAGAGTTGTATCACCACACTTTATTTTTAGTTTATATTTTTTTAAATTGTGTACTTATTATATATATTATCAACTCCTTGATTGTGTTAATAATTCTATGTGTTCTATGTTTATAGACAATGTAAAAATTATGGAAGTTACATACATCAAGCAATTATTAAATAAAATAATAATAATTAATTAATGCTTTGTGGCATTCCTTGGGGGAGGCCTATGTTCAGCAATGGACTTGTAAAGCTGTAATGATGATGATGATGAATGAATTAATAATTCTTATAAAATTTTCAGTATCAGGAGGATAGATTTAGATAAAGCATATGGTTATCTACATCTATTATATATTAACAATCAAAATGCAGCGTTGTCACCCCTGAGGTTGGATATATGGATATGGAATGCCTCGTTTCCAGTAAAAAGGGTCTCCGGTACCCTACACTCACCACACGAAACACAGCAGCATTAAGCTACTATTTTACGCTGGTATTCTGTGAGAGCGTGGTTCTACCCCGGTCGAGCCGACCCATTCGTGTTACAACCATAATATAGCTGCAGCATGGCTCTACCACGTTAAAAAAGTTATTGGTTTAAATTAAAATTATAAGCAAAAATTAGAGAATAAGGGGCGGTATTCTCCAATCGAATATTAATTCGATTTTTTAAATTGTTTATACAACAACACAGAGCAATAACCCAACTAACGATAACAGACCGTTTTATTATCATCGCATGATTCAACCCCCGAATAACTTGATAACCGCCATTTTATATTCGCCCTCAAAATAAATGACAAGACTCGACTCTACACCGACGGCAAATAACTATAAAACCTGCGTATTCGTCATGGGAGACGGTTACAGATAGGGTCACCAGGTTGCGGAGATTTCTAGGATTATCTCTAAGTAAGTTACATTTTTAAGAAATTGCTACGTATACGAGCTCGTACAGCACATTTGTAAAACGATTTTTTTTAAATCTACTAATGTTTAATAGAATGTTATAGAATGTATAATAGTTTCTCCCATCGAAGAGAAACGGTTAAACTTTACTTATATTATATATTCCCTTTTTAAATCTTATTAAGATCAAAATGCAAACATAAATACAGAATACAATAATACAGAGGAATTATATTATATACATTTATATAAATAAAAATATGGTATTTATATAAATGTATATAATATAATTCTTCTGTAAGTGTGATTGTCGCTGAACTCCTCCTGAATTGAAGCTCCGATTTTTATGAAAGTTTTTGTGAGTGTTTGAATGGGTTCCTGGATGGTTGAGAGTCACAATTAGACCCGGTAGGCGGCGCTGTTGTCGAGATTAAGAAACCGGATCGCTAGTAGTAAATAAAAGATCAAAAAGATCATGACAAAAATCGTCCGTAACTACCGCATATTTCATATTATATTAAATAAGTGTGACAAACGAGCACACAGTCCACCTGATGGTAAGTGGTTGCTGCGGCCCATAGACATCTACATCAATCCTCGATTACAAATCAAAATGCAGATGCGTTGTCACCCGTGAGGACTAAGATGGAATGCCTCATTTCCAGTAAAAAGGGTCTCCGGTTCTCTAAACTCACCATACGAAACACAGCAGCGTTAAGCTGCTATTTTACGCTGGTATTCTGTGAGAGCGTGGTCCTTCCCCGTGAGCCCCGGTCGAGCCGACCCATTCGTGCTACAACTATACTACTAATATAGCTGCAGCATGGCTCTACTACGTAAAAAAGTAATTAAGACCTGATTAATCCTTTCCCATGGTTGTCGTAAGAATTAACAATAAAAAATACATGTGTGCAGTTCACACGCGGTAGAAGTGAAATCTTCAAACGAAATTAAATATAAAATAAAAATATTTCATGGCAAATGATTTATTTAATGATCATTTTCAACCACAAGTGCGGCATAAAATAAGAATAAGACAAAAGTTTAATTTTATAGCAAGTAAATGTTACAATCCTTATTCTTAGACTTAATTTTAGTGTTATTAAAATTGCTTTGTAATAGCGCCATCCACTTCATTCTATACATAAAGTCATTTTATCAAACAAAAATTTATTGACTCTCAAAATGGTACATAATATATGCGCTAGATGGCATAAACACGAATAATTTAATATAAATCGGTATGCTATGAAATCGTGGATTGTTATGAATGAATTGGATATGATAATTTTATTCAACATGGTTAATTTTATTTTAAAAAAAAATTTGTAAATTAAAAAAAAGTTACTAAAATTCCCTTTAACCACTTATGATAAGTATAAAAATAAAATATGCACCACCCTGCCATTAGGCTACTGTCGCATACTACACTGTATTCTATCTCATTCACTCGCAGGCTAAATCCTATAGATGTATACTATTGTCTCTTTTAGTGTCGCTTTTTCGTTTCATCCAGTTTCAAATCACAACGACGCTAAAGGAGTTTTCACTTCTAAAATGCCGACAAGACTATAGCTTGCGCATTCGATAGATGCCCATCTCATTTTATATACATCATTATGCCTGACGTAAAATATAAAGACAACGTCCATTACAGACGTCTACTAATGTGAATAATATTCTGTCACTGCCAAACGTGGCGATTACGGCAAACCCTTTTTATTATGACTCCTTCACCCTAAGACCAGACGTATATTATGTGAATACCTTTTATTTGCACGTGTCATTAAAGTAACATTTCTAATTGTTTAACAACAGGTGAATTTTAGATTGGATGAATTTAAAATGTCCCGCGTAATAACACGTCCTGGTACCGCGTAAGGTAAAACATCCTGGTACCGCGTAATAAAACGTCCTGGAAAGATAATTTTACATGTGGCAACCCTAGTTACAGTACAAGATCGGTCATGGTGCACGCGAACACCGGTACCTGTCGGTGATAAGTTCTATCGCAAAATCAATACCGCCCAGGAACATGAAGATCACGTTACAGTGGAAATAAAATTGAGCGTCAGTTTATATGAGTATTAATAGAAGTTAGGAAGAGGAATTGAGAGCTACTTTGCTCTCAATTCCTTTTCCAAAGGAAGAAAAGAGGAATTGAGAGCAAAGTAGCTCTCAATTCCTCTTCCAATCAACTTCTAGGAGGGAAAACTCCTTTTCTGCCTAAGTCTGGGGTTTCTTACCACCTTGTACTAACAAGCATCGCTTTTTTTTTGTGGAAGAGAAAGCAAACGAGCATACGGCTCGCCTGATAGTAAGTGATCACAGTCGTCCTTGAACATCTAAACACCAGAGAAATTGCAGGTGCATTGTCAGCCTTTTAGAAAGGAGTGGGCTCTTTTCTTGACGGTCCCTAAGTCATCTGGAAAAGCGGCTGACGACAGTAAATTAGACAAAGTAGTCGCGTGTGACAGAACGCTTTCCACCATTGGTCTACTGGATGGTCCGCGGGCCTACCCTTTTTGTTGTCGATATTTCGTAATACGTACAGCAAAAGGGTGGAATATTTAGCCAGTGTCCTTCCGTCCGATTACAATCTGGATGTCTTTAACGCAAGAGCACGCTAAGGCAGTGCGATTTACTATCTAGGGCTTCATTACCGCTTACCACCAGGTGGGGTTTTAGTCAAGCACTGGCTTATAATAAATAAAAGGAAAACGAGCATTATTACGCAAGCTGTCACTTTAAAGGATCGCGGAGCGAGTATAATTCGCATCTGTAGTTATTTTTTTTAAATGGCAAGCTATACCACTTACCATAAAAAAACTAAACTTGATGTTACTAAAAAAGTTATAAAATGTTGGTCAAGACTATTACGATTTTTTATTCTATTATTTATGTTCTATACTCTATTTGATAATTTCACTTGAAATAGTTTTTAACACGTTTCTTTCCCTGGATTTCTTAAGAAACTACATTAGGGAATGCCAAAAAGATCTTATTGATAATTACTAACTAATGCGATGACTAATATATCCAGACTTGCGACAGACCGAAGCGTCAAACTTGCAAATGGTCAAACCGCCTGCTTTGAATATTACGGCAAAATTAACCTACAATGGGAGAGGCTTACCTCTCTCTTACCGTGTAGTGGCGGTGTAAGAATATCCACTACCCCATATCGTCCCGCGGGTGTCGTAAGAGGCGACAGAGGGAATCAAATCAGGGATGGGCAGCAACGTCTTCCAAATAACTACTAAAACTGCGATTGCCAACCCGCCTGCCAAGCGTGGAAACTATAGCAAATATTCCCTCTATCAAGCAATCTATGGGGGATGCCTTTGTTCAGCAGTGGACTTTAATAAGCTGAAACGGGAGAGGTTCTTGCTGTGTGGAGTTGCAGCAGTGGACAGTTACAGTTTTATAAGGTGAAAAAATTACTAAATAGACGTTGAATAAGGATTCAATAGTTGTCGTTTGGAAATCAATAGATGTCGAAAGGAATCATAGATAGTAAGGTTTTTCTATACTCAGATCGTCGAAAACGCTGTTTTGGGCCTAATGTAAAATTAAACTGTACGGTATACTCGTTTCGTAGGCATGAGTGTACCCGGGAGGCGTTCAGTTAATTAGGAGCAATAATTGATTATTATCCAAGCCACGTTAAACTGGCCTTCAGAATCCCAGGGGGTCCGTTTCGGCAGCGATGAACAGCAAAACACGAATTAAGTAATTACAGTAGTGTATTAACAAATATCATACGTTAAATATGAACACCAGTTAAGGAAATTAATGAAAATAATTACTATCATTTCGTTCTAGGTTTTTATAGTTCAGTTCACCGTTCACCTGATGGTAAGTGAATGGTGTGGCGCATGCCGGCCAAGATTAGGAACCAAAATGCAGATGAGTTATCACCTCTAAGTGAGAATACCTTGTTACCAATAAATAGAATAGCCGGTTTTCCACATTTAGCTTACGAATCACAGCAGCATTAAGCTGCTATTTCACGCCGGTATTCTGTGAGAGCGTGGTCCTTCCCCGGTCGAGCCGACTAATTCGTGCTACAATCATAATATAGCTGCAGCGAGGCCCTACCATGTACCTGTTATACGGTTACGATAACCGCCTTAATTTTAAAAATTTAACTGACTTTATCGCGATTTTGGGGCACGCAGCATTTATGGCCACGGGGTACTGGTTGACGTGTTGACGGCATAGGTCAACCAATTATTAATATTTGTACAACGTACAAATGCAGTAAGTAGTGCATGTTCTGTAGCGTTCCTGTGGAAAGGGTATACCGCTATAATATTCTCGCGACACCATCCATACCATCTGGATGATTGGCGGTCCACCATTGTGCGATTTACAAGAAGTTTTCTTCCTCGCACAACTTCCTTTTCTAATCGATTACCACCAGCGATTTTTCCGGACCGATACGACTTAGGGACCTTCAAACAAAGAGCCTACTATTTGTTAAAAGGCCAGCAACGCATCTGCAATGCCCCCTGGTGTTGCAGTTGTTCATGGGTGGCGGTAGTCACTTACCATCAGGTGAGCCGTATGCTCGTTTCTCCCTTCTTATACATATAAAAAATGGGTGTGAAGAGCAGGCAGTGAATAACAGGCTATGCGAGAATCATATTAATACCCAGAGGCGTAAACTCGTTTTGACACGTGAATTTTATTAAAAGTCCCTAACTTATGTATTTAGCTTGCTTGTATATACTCTCTACTCAAGAATTAGTTCATGTTCGAAAGAAAACTATATAAGAATACCCCTACATAATTTCCCGACGGTGGAAACATTGTGATGAAAAAAAAATGCCTTTGTATTTCTTAGCCTTGAGGCATTATTAATTTAAAGGCAACATTAAAATTACATAACGAGATTTAAATTGAATTAATTACGGCCGCAAACTTTCGTGTTGCTACTCTCTTGAGACTCGCCGAAGGCAATTTATCCTTAACGCAAATGTGAGAAAATGTTTGCTATTTGTTTTTCTTTTATTGAAGAACAGATTGCAATAACACTTTATAGTAATTGCTTTAGATTTATTATTAACTACTTGCATATTTAAATAATTGATTGGCATGATATTATTATTTATGAATTTACGGTTATTATGATTTATCAACGGATTAGTAAGCTGAAGTGGCAATGGGTCGGCCATATAGCTAGAAAAACCGACAACCGATGGGGAAAAAAGGTTTTCGAGTGGCAGCCTCGTACCGGTAGGCGAAGAGTGGAGCGGCCTTCCACTAGATGGAGCGACGACCTGGTAATACATGCAGGAAGTCGATGGATGGAGGTGGCTCAGGACCGTGCTTTGTGGTGTTCCTTGCAGGAGGCATGTGTTCAGCAGTGGACTTGTGAAGGGTTGTAATGATAATGATGATGATGATTTATCAATTTATGTAGTGGCGGTATTAGAAAATCTATCACCGCACTTTGATTTATTATAGATTTTTCTAGAAATTGTTCTAGCGGTGTGAGGACCAAGTTATGCTAAGTTTAACGAGTCGTTTCTAATCATAAATTATTTAAAACTAGCGTATCGCTTCGGCTTTGACTGGATAGGATCTATTAATGATAATTAAATACCATTTAGGTATTTTATCAATTTATAGTTAGTTTAGTTACTTCCCTATTTTTCGGATAAAATATAGACTAGATCCCCCCTGGAATTACTCTCTATCTGTTTGTAAAGTTTCATCACAATCGGTAATGCCATTTTGAAGATTAGCCCCGTCAGACAGACAGACAGACAAAAATTTTAAAAATTCAAATAACCCCCTGACTTTAATAGAAACCAGTTATTGTTACATTACAGACAGACACTTCAATTTTATTTATATGTATAGATAGATAGATAAGAAAGCATTTGCGCACAGAGCTTCACAGCAAATCGTTTCCAAATGACAAAATCATCCGAGCGGTTCCCAGCAACACTGTTATAACACTTTGCTAATGGACAAAGTTGCGTTCCCCATCCGAAGTCCCCGCTGCGACGACTTATTACACGCGCGAAATCAATCCCAACTGTCGAAGCACATCACTGGTATAACCAGTCTATCGAACTTCAATACGACGCGAAAAGTTCGCAGACGACGAAAGAAATATAGTTAGAAAAAATATGCGTGAGTGTCGTGGAACACTCGGTTGGAACGAAGTTCCTTTCGTAGTATATCATTATTGATAAACGTATTATATTATTGATTAACAAATACAAATAAATTAATTACTAGCGTCTATTAAAATGAAGCGTCATTTAAAATAATATTTCTTTCATGGCAAGATAAGAAAAAGTGCGAGGGAGATGGATATTATTCCATCTCGCTCGCACTATAGACAAGGGGTCGTGACGGAAAAATCTTACACTTTTTCTCGCCTAGCCTCCATCCATCAAATTCGTACCGTGCGATAGTGTACTTAGTTCCAATACTTTTTTTTTACAAAAATTTGGATGACAAA
Source organism: Parnassius orleans (assembly GCA_029286625.1). Taxonomy (NCBI): domain Eukaryota; kingdom Metazoa; phylum Arthropoda; class Insecta; order Lepidoptera; family Papilionidae; genus Parnassius; species Parnassius orleans. Next base: position 1,357,482 of record JAGSMP010000096.1, on the reverse strand, counting down.
CTATTAGACAGTCCACCTTGTACTTTAACATCATGACTTCATCACTGCCTACTTAGTCTAGGGGTCGTAATCGCGCTTGCTAATCGTGAGGTCCTGGATTCGAATCCCGGGTCGGGCCAAAATCAGTTATTGGGTTTTCTGTCAAGAAATTCTCAGTTGAATAATAATTATCGAATTCTGTTTAGCGTGAGTTACGTAGTAAAACCAATAAAAAAGATCAACACAACCGCAATGCAATTATCAACACAAAACACACTCATAGTTCTATTTCCTACACCAAGCTAATCAACAGGATAGTTTCAACAGTCCCAGCGCGGTGTAGGATAAATTATGAGCAAATTTGCTTAGGAATCACATTTTAATAACGCATCGTTCAGGTATTTGACGACGTAATGGGATCATGAGCGGCTCGGAGCTCAGCCGATTATAAGATTACTGTGCCTACGCTGGGACACTGCCATTGTGCCTTTAAAGTCATTAAAGGCGTTCATCGTGCTGCCATTGTTTTAATTAAAAGATTATATTTAAGACTAGCGACCCGCCCCGGCTTCGCTGGAATAGGATATATTAATGTGGAGTTATTTAGATTTAAGATAACCCCAAGTCAATTTTTCGTTTTTTTCTAATAAAAGTATCTTCAAGTATTCTGATAAAATATAGCCTAGGTCGCTCCTTACATTACTCTATTTCTATTCGTAAAGTTTTATCACAATCTCGGTTTAGCCATTACAAAGATATGCTTGCACAGACGGACAGACAAACAGACAAAATTTCATAAATGGTTGTTTATGTTTTAATAACATGCAAACTAACCGCAAAATAACTGAGCTTTATAAAAGCCAGTTATTTCAAAATTACAGACAGACACTCCAATTTTATCAATATATGTATAGATTAATTTAGAGACGATATCTGGTAATTCAGGGATCGAACATGTACCCATTTCTATTATATGAAAGTAGCGTGTAGACATGACGGGAGACATTTTGTCATGACATCAGTAATAATCGTGCTCTAAACATGTAATTACGTAACTTAAAACTAGGTGGTTCGATGTGTACAACCCTCTTATCTATTTCAACGAAGGTGTAGAGATCCAGGATAATTAGGGCTAATAATTTTCTACTCACCAGATGTCGCTAGTTGACACTGAGGTAAAATTTTTTGTTACACAATGTAATTTAATTGAGAAGTTGGTTTTTAATAAAAGTTTATCAGTTTCTAGAGTATTATATAAATACACAAAATCTTTAATTTTTGCACGTTTTTAACTTTTTTTTAATTTTTCTACTTTTATGAATATCTGTGGTTTGGTTTATTTATATTTATTGTTATTAATATAAAATGTAGCTAATAGTACAGAAAGAAACAAAAACCTTTACATTTTCCGAACAAATTAACTTCCCCGCTATGAAATCTGTCAAATATTATACCTCACTTTCTAGTGGCGCCGCCCTGGTGGCAGAAAAAGTCGTGAAAGCCCTCATTACAGGCTCTGAGACATTACATTTTAATCCTCAAAATGCTACATCGATTCATGTGCATTTTGATTCTGTCTATCGCCTAAAGCAACCACTTACCATCAGGCGCACTGTGTTGTACCCGTTTATCATTATAATATAAAGTTAAAGTTACAGCCTATATACGTCCCACTGCTGGGCACAGGCCTCCTCTCATTTTTGTGAGGTTTTTAGGGCAAGGAAATGACGGCAGCGCTGTCCCAATGCGTTTTGTCGAACTTCACATGTCTTCGAAATATTTTTTTTCTTATTTCTCTGACATGCAGGTTTTCTCACGATGTCTTCCTTCACCGCCGAGCACGTGGTAAATCAGCACTTAAAATTGCAATAAAGAATTTCATTGGTGCCGGCGGGGAATGAACCCGGGTTGCTCGCGTACTGTGAAACTTACAGCGAGCGCTAACCATCTGAGCTACCACGGCTCATCATTATAATATAGTTAACAGTAATTTTTTTTTTTAAATTACTGTTTTAACCATTGAACCTGTTTAATGAAGACTATGTTATATCATTATAATATAGTCTAAATTAAAGAGGTTCAATGGTTAAAACAGTAATTTAAAAACCCGACTACGTAAAAAAGTTTACGGGAAATGGAAAATTTTTATACCCTATGTCACTTCCACGACTAAGACGAATCTAAAGACATCCCATATGTTAAAATCTGTCAAGCCGTTGCGGCTACAGAGCGTGCCAAAGAAATAGACATATTATACATACATACACTTGAAAAATATTAACCTCCTTCTAGAGCAGTCGGGTAAAAAAGAAGGAACGCAATGCTTTGTTTACCGCGTAAAAATATTTGATTGTAATTTTATTATCGTTCTATTTCTTTAAATACGTCCTCTCAATTTTATATATTGTTCTCCGGTTGCTAATTTATCAATATCTCTGGCCATCTTTCGCCTGTCACGAATTCTTAAGACTGACAATTTGACAAAAGCCCGTGCCTGTGGGTGAGACAAAATGTGAAGCGAAATAAAGCTCTGGAACAATAGCGCTGTTACATTTTGAAAGACTTGAATAAAACAACCGGCGGAATAATTTTAATTGTTTCGCATTTATTGCGAAAAGGAAACTGTTTAACATTTGGGAATACGAGATATCATAATAATTAAGTTTTTAATATTAAGTTTTGAAGTATGTAACAGACTGCAAAACTAAAATCAAAATAGTTTCCATATTATCTTATATATCGATTGTTATATGAAATTATTCCACCCTTTTCTGTACGCATTACGAAAGACGAAGCAAACTGCTTAAGTATATAAGTATAAGTATATAAAGGAAATCCTTAAACCGTGTGGTAGCGGTGTAAGAATATCCACTACCCCATATCGTCTCGCGGGTGTCGTGAGGCGACAGAGGAAACTGAAACAGAAGATAGGCAGCAGCATATTCCTGATGACAAATGAAAATGATAAAAAAACTGCAGTTGCCAACCCGCCTGCCAATCATGGCAACTATAGCAAATTCCTCTCTATAAAGCAATCTATGGGAGATGTCCAGCAGTGGAATTTTATAAACTGTAATAAATGGATGGAGGGGAAATCCTAAAAAAAGCACATAAAATACACATTATATTCTGAAAATTATACTAAAGTATCATTTAATATCTTGCATAGTGATATGCCCCAGAAACCTTTTTTCATATCCCAAGTAACCTATTGAAATTAAAATTTTCATCATCATTTCAGCCCCCAAGGAATGCCACAAAGCACGGTCCTGAGCCACCTGCATCCATCGACTTCCTGCATGTCTTACCAGGTCGTCACTCCTTCTAGTGGGAGGTCGCCCTACACTTCGCCTACCGGTAAGAGGCTGCCACTCGAGAACCTTTTTCCCTCATCGGTTGTCGGTTCTTAGACCCATATGGCCGGCCCATTGCCATTTCAGCTTACTAATCCGTTGGGCTATGTCGCTCACTCTGGTTCTACTGTTCTATTTCTAAGTTTATCACGCAGAGAAACTCCGAGAATAGCCTGCCATGGAGAGTCATAGCTCGCTGAGCGACCTTGAGCTTCCTTTATACTTTACGTCTAATTGTAGAAACGTAAAACGAAAAAAAAAGAACGCACGTAGCAGATACACTGATAAAAACTTAAATTAATCCATCCACATATATTCCGTTATAACTGTTTGAGAACACTACTGCTTCAAGAAAGATATTTGTGCAGCAGGTCGGGTTCCCATCAGTCATATTTCAAAAACGAAAAGAGGCCTTAAGTCCAGCAATATTTTGTTATATTGGTCAAAAATCAACCATGACGTTCCATGTTTGATATTTATAAACCGAAACGTATTTCTTACCTCGCGAGGGTGAATGAAGTGAAATAAGGTGAAAAATATTGTCAATAATAAAAAATAGGCAACACTCATAGATCATGAACTGTGATGATCCCTTTGAAAATACTAGGCCACAGACATCAATTCTTAACACGTTTGCAAAATTTCAGATTATTAAGACGTCCGGAAGTGGGAGAAAACTAAATTATCAAACTCCATTGCATTCATACACACATAAAAACAGGTCAAGCTAATAAAATCGTTATAAAAAAAAGATGATTAAATTTAACATCTCATGAATGCAGAGAGGCTACGTAATCTCGATTAACGGAGACGTAAGTTCTGCCACAACACAAATCATGGAACTTCAGCTAAACGTGTTCATAATTAACATTTATAGCGTAGGTTCGCAAAACTAGTTTACGTAATTAGCTTTCGTGGGCGTCTCTTGTTACCTTATTAATTTATATTCATATGTTAAGCAGACGTGTCTTCCGGCTGAGATACGGCCCATGAATTCCTTTTCATGCTTATATTAAACTTAGATCTTATTAGAAATAGAAACTTTTATGTTCAATATCGATTATAAATAATGCTTATTGAAAGTCAGTAATGTTTAATTTACCACTGATTCAGAAAATACCTCTGTCCTGGGAAGAACCAGCAAGAAACCAAGTGGGACATTTTTTTAAAAAAAGGAGAGTTTACAATCATATATAATTACGTTACACAATTAACAACACAAAACAAATTAGAAATAGCTTGGTAACGATCATCTCATTCCCAGGGGTTATTATCATAAATAAATTCCATAATATTATAATAACCGAACTTGACGGAGGACAAATTTTGTATATTTTCTGAGAGTTTGTTGAAAGCGTTATACAACACCCTAAGAATAAATTACTGACTCTGTGGAGTCGACTAACTGGTACTATTATTAGTAATATTATTTTTTGACTGTCTAAACGGAAATACGCCGTGTGATGGCGGCGTAAGCGAATCCATCACCCTTATTTCGTCTTGTAGGTAACTTTTTTTATAGAATAAGGTTCAGAGGAAGTGGATGATGTGGCCCATAGACATCTACGTCTATCCTCAATTAAGAATCAAAATGCAGATGCGTTCTTACCCCTGAGGACTAAGATGAAATGCCTCGTTTCCAGTATAAAAGGTATCGGGTTCTCTACACACATCATACGTAGCACAGCACCATTAAGCTGCTACTTTACACTGGTATTCCGGAGCGTGGTCGTTCACCGGTCGAGCAGATCTATACGTGCTAAAATTATAATATAGCTGCAGCATGGCTCTACCACGTACTATACCAACTGGGAAATGCCAGAAAGATCTAATGGTTTTGGAAAGTTGGCAGTATAAACATCTCATCTTCGCTAGACGTGAATCTCGATATAGGGCCGATGAATAAAAACGTTAGCGCTCGCTGTAAATTTCACAGTACGCGAGCAACCCGGACTCGATCCACGCTGGCACCAATTAAATTGTTAATTGCAATTTTATATGTTGATTTACCACGTGCTCGGCGGTAAAGGAAAACACCGTGAGGAAACCTGCATGTCTGAGAAATAAGAAAAAAAAAATTCGAAGACGAAGTTCGCCAACACGCATTGGGGCGGCGCGGTGGACACTTCCTTGCCCTAAAACCATCTCAGAAAAGAGGGGAGGCCTGTGCCCAGCAGTGGGACGTACATAGACTGTAACTTTCACTTTTTTAACTGCCAAGCGTGGGCTGTTGAAGAAATAGTATAATGGTAATAAATACACGATTCCCATGCTGCATCATCATTATCATCATTCTCTATCCCATTTTTTCACTTCGGAAGTCCACTGCTGAAGATCGCCTTCTTATAATTAATGCCGCAACGAGATAGATACACTGCATACTCAACAATGAAACCAGTTAATAGCAATAAAAATAGTATGGGATTATTAAATGATAGCATCAGTATTACAAAAACATATAAAATTGAATGTAACCGATGTTAATGACACTAATTACATCATGATAATATCTGAACGCGCTTATTTTAACCGTTCAATGAAAACGTTCCAAATTCAAATTACTATAACGTGGTAAATTTTCATTTGCATTTCAGACCACGGCCTGATAATACGCGTTGGATACATTCAGCAATGCGCAATTTAAATTGTTATTCCGGTATCGATGTGGTTCATTTAATTATATGTACAGTAGTTTGATAAACTATAGAAAATAAAACCTTTTTTTTTTATAGAATAGGGGCAAACGAGCATGCGTTTCACCTGATGTTTTATGCCCACCGCCGATCATGAACAAAACAACAAGAGGGGAGTTGCAGATGCGTTTCCGGCCTTTAAATTTCCAAATATACTTCATATAGCTCTATCCCACGGTTTGATCGCGGACATAAAACCATAACTCTCAAGTTTGAATTTCTTTCTCAGCGAATTTCCGCAATTTCATTTTCACATGATCTGTCAATAAGCACTCTTTCGGGGCTGTTTTTTTTTTAACACTAGGATTTTTCTTTTCTATCGTGAAGGCAGTTTACAAATATAAATTGCAAAAGGACAAACATTCAGACCCGGAACAATTATTTGAAGGTCATACAAATACTTGTTCCGTGTAGGATTCGAACCTAAGGCACCTAGCGCCGCAACTCAATGCTAAGCCACAGCGCCAAGGAGCCGTCTAAAATGTCACCTTATACCATCGTCTCAACGGTGACAACTCATCTGCATATTGATTATTGATCGAGGATAGATGTAGGTGTCTATGGAACGCAGCATCCACTTACCACCAGGTGAACTATGCACTCACTTGTCTCCCTTATAAGATAAAAAATTTTATTACACACATTAATCAAATATTAAATCTGAGATTTTTACGTGACATTTTGTTCATATTTATTCTTAATTATTCAATGCAAAAATTTTGATGTTAGCCTAAATCCCTTTTTACAACCAACTAGACTAGATAAAAGACACATCCTATCTTTTACCAAACGACGTGTTCCAAATTTAAAAATAATGCAATATTTCTCTGTCACACTCTTCCGTTTCCAATAATAAAAATTTATAAAATACGTCATCGTTACAACATAGGCCGATTTTTTCCATACATAAATATAACATAACGTTGGAAATTATGAATGGAACAATTTAATGTTATGTCTTTGCATATTTGTAAGTAAATAATAATATGTGAACAATATATGTTCTTTATGTGCCGTCATGAGATGTCGAGAATCCCTACCTCATTTTGTAAATCTAAAAATAGAATCGGACATGCCTGAAATAAAATAAATTTCAAACTTTCGTCTGATTGCGACAAAATCTTCTCAAAATTTACTCTTCCATGCAGTGTCAGTACCGTGTAGTGACCTTACCATCCTATGGGTGTCATAAGAAGACAGAGGAAACTAAATCAGGAGATGGGCTTCTATCAGAAACAGAAACAGAAACTTTTTATTTAATATAGATTATAAATAATACTTATTGAAAGTCACTCTTTTGTTTAATTAGCACTGGTTCGAAAAAAAAAAACCTCTGTCCTGGGAAGAACCGGCAAGAAACCCAGCGGGACTTTTTTAAATAACAGCTTACAATCATGTATGTTACACAATTAACCACACAAACAAATTAGAAATAGCTTGGTAGCGAACACCTCATTCCAGGGTTTATTATCTTTCTGATAACAGTAAAATTAAAATTAAAAACCTGCGGCCGCCCAAACCGCTAGAGCGTGGCAACTATGGCAAATATCCTCCTATGATTACACTAAAAATAATAAATCAGAAGACGGCATTTTCATAGTCGAATCTTATCGACTTTCTTACGCCGCCGCTACACGTCTACTTTTGGGGTTCCGTACCCGAAGGGTAATGAACGGACCCTATTACTAAGCCTCCGCTGTCCGTCCGTCCGTCAGCGGGCTGTATATGCTGTATAGTTGAAATTTTCACAAAATGTGTATTACTGTTGCCAATTAAAATTAAAGTGGACTCTACTTTAATTTTTAATTGGCAACAAGTAAACAACAACAAAGAAACTTGTTTTACGATGGTACGGAACCCTTCATGCGCGAGTCCTACTCGCACTTGGTCGGTTATTAATTTATGATAATTATGACTACGACTATTTTAACTTTGATATACTCACACAATGCAAGTAAGGTTACTTAATCAAAAAAACAGTTCCAACACTCACTACCGGCTGCGTAAACGATTTCCTCAAGACAAGCATTATCGCCTCCACATTTTTCACTCTACTTCCGAGACAAAGGGGGAAACAAAGCTACATCCTCAATGAATGTAAATCGCCGATTAGTACGAGTTACAACTCAACAGGCGTCACTGATAACCATCTGCCTGAGTAGGGGCGTGAGGTTCACTGTCGTTTTCCCCTCTGACAGTTAGTTACCTCGTGTAACTGTTTTTGATTTTTACCGACTTTGACTTCATACTATCGTTTATACAGTAATGTCATTAAAGATGTTAAAATTAATTAGCTTTTGGTATAGAAACATTCAGTGTGAGCCTCCTCGATTAACGTGGTTTTTCAACTCAAAAATTAGAAGAGAATATATTATAATTGCAAATAGATTACGCTCAGGGCACTTTCCTTCCAAAACAGTTTGGCCACTTTATGATGAAAGCTGATTCCCCTAAATGTGAAATATTTTTGTTTTTATTTTATTTTCTTCAGGACAACAAAGGATAATTGTGTAATAAGTAATAACACATAATACAGGTCTTATAAAATGGAAAACCAAGTAATAACACAACCAGCACCGTTATCCACAAAGTAATATCACAATAAGAGTAATATTATATTGCACAGCAAACATGTCGTATCAGCATCACAAGAGGATGAATAATTCGAGATTTCCCTGAGCAAATCCCAGCCAACGCAACCACTATAGTGACTATGCTAGCCAAAACTTGCCTCGAGAAACAACAGTTACACCTATAATATTTTTTTTTTATAGGATAGGGTGAGAACGAGCACACAGTCCACCTGATGGTAAGTGGTTGCTGTGACCCATAGACATCTATATCTACCCTCAATAAAGAATCAAAATGCAGATGCGTCGTCACCCGTGAGGACTAAGATGGAATGCCTCGTTTCCAGTAAAAAGGGTCTCCGGTTCTCTACACTCACCATACGAAACACAGCAGTGTCAAGCTGCCATTTTACGCTGATATTCTGTGAGAGCGTGGTCCTTCCCCGGTCGAGCCGACCCATTCGTGCTACAACTATACTACTAATATAGCTGTAGCATGGCTCTACCACGTAAGACTGTTAACACTGTTTAAACTAATGAGGCCATACTTTACTTAATAGTACATTTTTTTTAAATACACTTTTTAAACATTACAAATGATAAAGCGAATATGTCAAGATCAGTAAAGTTATCATTATATGATTTCATGGTACGCCGTATGCGGGTCTATTGATGGCATTCAGCATTTATTAATGGAATGTGTTAAGTTCAAGAGAGAAACAGAATCATGGATGCAAAGTTTTAAGATAAATATGTACGATTTAGGAGTTTGTTCAACTGTGTTAGCAGAACCACTGTAAGATGCTGCAAAATTTTTGGTTTATATGGTTATGAAACACCAATAATTCTAGTTATTCTCAACAAGATTTTTTTTCAATTGTGTGTCGTTAAGATAAGGATAATGATATAATGGGGCTTACATATCCTTTAGGATAAAGGCCCGAAATAAATAAAGAGAAAAAAAATTGCTAAGATCCGAGTATTGATATGAAATGATGTCTCCCACCTAGTTTGAAGCGCCTCCCGCCCTCCCTCAATTACGTGCACTATTCCTGTCACCACCTGCTAACAGCGTTCAGCTTCCGCACAGTCTACTTCAGCTGAGGATGCTTTTTACAGGCGAAACACGAGCTGTATTATCGACGGTGGTGTGTCTTTGCAAGTTTAGTGGTGTTCGGAGTAGTGGTGACACGGATAGTGCACGCAATTAATTTTTAACGTCTTTAACATAATGGATATCCGCAAAGTAAGTCAGATTCTATTAATTATACTAATAGTAAATAAGAACAGAGCACTATCTAATATCAACGATAATAAGAAAATCAAGCCCTTACTTTTTCTTTTACAGAGTGTAGAGATAAGGAGTACTATTGTAATCATGATACAATATAAATTATTTATTCAGTTAAAAATTCACATATAATGAACCTTTTTACCGTATAAATACTAGGATACCAGGAGATAAGGACCTTCAAGAAATATGTAGTAAAAAAACCTCTATGCCCGATAAGGTGTGTTAACACTGTTCGGACTGTCTGTGTCCGATCGCTTATCTTAAAATTTATGTTCTCCCCTTTTCATTTTCACATACTTTAGCGTTATCTACCCTTTTATTCAAACTCAAAAAGTGGGATATAGCAGCAGTTGGTCCAACCTTGGAATACATTAAATTGAGAGACAAGAACCGTACACCTTTACTGTTAACCATAATCATCATTTTCATTACAGTAAGAGGACTTTCCACTGCTGAACAATAGGCCTCCCTCAAGGAATGCTACAAAACACCATCTTCAACCACTATTAATAAGGCATTTGAAACATTAATTAAGAGTAAATGTAGGTGTCTAAAGGCACATCATCCAATTTTTAATAAAAATAAAGGTGACAAACGACCACACAGTCCACCTGATGGTAAGTGTATGCTACAGCCCGTAGACACCTACAATTATCATCGATTAGGGCCGGTATTCAGAGACAACTTCGAGTTTAAAACTAAGACTCGATCAAATTCGAAATCGAACTGAATACCAGCATAAGAATCAAAATTCAGATATGTAGTTAACCCTGAGGACCAAGACGGTCTCGTTTCCAGTAAAACTGTGTCTCCAGTTGTTTACACTAACCATACGAAATGCAGCAGCATTACACTGTTTTTTTATGCTGGTATTCTACGAGAGTCCTTTCCCAGTCGAGCCGATTCCATTAACGCAACAGCTATAATACAGATGCAGCATCTAGGCTCTATCACGTATACTCTTACCATCGGGTGGATTATGTTTGTGTTTCTGATATCACACTTTCTTGTATAATATAAAAACAACGTTTTGACCTACGTTGTATTCATTTCATTTGAACGCTTAAATTATCGTAGCAAATTCAAAAGTTTCGAAAAGCAATTTAAAAGTCACCCCTCGCAGAAATTAAAAACAAGTCACCCCGGGGCATCAGAAGTGACCCAGATCTTGCGCCAGACGCCGAGGTGCGGAGGATGAGGAATAAGGAAGGTGTGATTAAGGTCGCGAGCGGCCTTACATTCAACAAGTTAGACGTACAGGTGTCGGTAAACAAACATTGCAGTTTCAAAACACTTCTCCGGTTTTTCTGCTTCCCTGGTATTTAAGATCATGAATCAAAGCAATCACACAATAGCCAGGCACCCAGAGATATTTCCAAAATAAGGAGAGCAGTTTAAAGTACTGCAATGCGCTGCCAAGCATGATGATTAAAAATTCTCGCAAATTAAAAAAGGCTCAACGAAGCACAAGGCATCTTCTCAATAAAGCTTGTCATTGTAAATAATTTTAATATTTCTGCAAAACTTTTAGTAATGGTCAATTTGCCTCTTTGTTAAGTTTTCACCCCAAAACGCGAGTATTGTGAAATTTGGCCATCAATATAAAAGTAATGAGATAAACCCCGATCAATGTAACATATTATATTACTGCAAATATTCTCAAAAAATAATAAGTTGAAAATATACGTTATAAGAAATTATCCAGAATGCAGCGCAACATAAGTCCCGTCTTAAAATTCGCATACCAAATCATATTTTTTAAAAAAACGTTACCAGGATGTTCTCCTGTATCGCGGGGCAGTTTACATACATAGATTTTACAAGGACAAACGTCCAGACCCAGAACAATTATTTGTAGGTCATACAAATACTTGTTCCGTGCGGGATTCGAACCCGCGGCCCTTAGCGCTGCAACTCATTGCTAAGCCACTGCGCCACGGAGCCGTCGAATACTGGATTATTTAATTCCTATTTTCTTTTCCTTTTTAGTACATTTATACTGTTTATGAACGCTACCTACGCCTGGAGATGTTAAAAAAGCTAGGTATAAGCATTATAAAAATCCAATGGTCCGAACCTATTATTCAGATGTAAATAACATCTAAATATTTTTTTCCACTCTAGCTAAGCAATTATTTACTCCCAATGTTTTCCAAGGTTCACTGGTAGATTGGCGCTATAAGATATTAAATACGCTCTTCGTAACTCGTACCTTAGGGCAATATCAATAAAATAGAAATAAATAAATAAACATAGACCATCTACGAACGAATCTGATCCTATAAAACACGTACACACACATCGTCATCATCCGACTCCATTTCATTCTTTATCTGCCAATAGTCGTATTAGTTGACGATCTATGTAGAATGGCTGGCTAGTAATACAGGCAATCGTAAATTTCTCTTGAAAACCATGAACACTGTCGAGATATAAAAACTCTGTAACAAAGAGCGTGCTATGTTGAAAAATAAACTCTTTAGAGAAGTACATAAAATATAATCGTTCCAAGATAAAAAATGGTGGCCAATTTAGCCCGTACTTGTCTGTCCCATCTATATAAATAAAACGATAGAGGTATGCTGTTGTGCGCGCATCACGGAAAAACTACTGGATAGATTTCAATTAGGTTTTTTAAGTTTTATTTCTTAGACACTTGACCCTTATCAAAAAAAAATATTGCGATATCTTCATTTAATATAAAATTATTAAAGTATTAAGAAATAACGCTTTTGTTAGCAAAGTATATTTTTCTTGCGATCTTTTTTATGTTTTTTCCTTCGCACATACGAAAACTTTGTTAATATATCAAGCAACGCGGACAAAGTAGCGGATATCAGCTAGTTTTTACTTTAAAATATGGTTAATTCATGATTCATAGGCCATAATTTATAAAGAATTGTATTTGTATATGCGAATAAAGTAGGATATAATGCAATAAGAAGTATTTTGAAAGGAAAGTATTAAGGCACAAGAACAAAGAAGTGAAATACGCAGTGACATCGGGACCGAAGGAGGGAGACTCCTAATGGTCACTTACCGCGGCGAACAACTCATCGCGACCCCGTTAAGGGTTTATAAATGTTTTTATGCTGAAGTACTCACTGTCATTTCAGTGACAAATGGGAAGGGTGGCGTGGACAATACTAAGTGAATAATTACGATCCGTGGAAGGGAAATAAAGTATCTTGAGGTTATTTATGGGAGGCTAGAGGGCAGGAAATTATGTTTTTTTTTTAAATTAACTTTCTGATTTATTCTACTTTTTAAGGAAATAATTTAAAATTTAAAGTTTTGTACAGCCGACCTCAATATAAATTATTAAGAATAATTCAAAAACTATTGGTCAGACCTTGATCAATTTATATGGGACCACACGAGAAGCACCAGCATTCAAATAAAAAAAGAATCATCGAAATCGGTTCACCCAGAAAAAAGTTATGAGGTAACACACATAAAAAAAAATAAGATACAGTCGAATTGAGTACCTCCTCCTTTTTGAAGTCGGCAGAAAATACTTATTCGTGCAAACACTAATTAGTGTTATAGTTTTTAGTCAATAATAGTAATCGGATGGATGGGATGCTACGTGCGTAAACACTTTGGCAGCCTCTCATCTCAGAGGTGCCTCGTTTAGAGCCGGGGCGGCATCAGAGAACTAAGTAAGAGGCGCAAGTTTGAGTGACTGCGAGATAATTACATATTTGCGCCATTTGCTGTACAGAGTGTAGAGGTCCGAGGGGTCCAAGTGCGATGAAGCTCCTAAAGAAACTGTATCCGCGACTTGTCGTCGCTGCTGGTGATAAGAGGGCAGGTTCTTTTGGTGGTTTGAGCCGCTCGAAAGCTAAGTATAGCCATCCAGCGAGGACACGTAGCCAGCGTTCTTGTGTCACTATACCGTAAGGTGTAGGACTATATGATAATTTAAGTTTTCAGTTTTAGTTTTTTATTAAGGTAATAAATATTGTATATTAAAAAAAATAAGAGTAAGATCTTGAGATATACCTTATTTGAATTATGTTGTACTTATAAAAGCGCCGACTATTAATAGAAAAAACATCAAAACCAGCCGACAGCCGACCTACGTTCTGAAGTGAATAATTTTATCTCATAAACTTCAACAACCCTACTTGGGCGTATTCAGAGCGAGAGAGGTCATACAAAGTCAATGCGAGTAAAATTAATAAAACATTTTGAAAAGAAATTTTATTTGAAGTATGCCGTATGATAACTAGATTTTACAGGTAGTCTAATGGTAGAGTGCGGACTGGAAACTTTTACTGTGGTAGGATTCCTTTCCTGTCAAGGAGTTCGTCTGGGTAGGTAACACCCTCCTTACCTATTTCTGCCGCCAAACAGCAACGCTTGAACTGCTACGTTCCGTTCTGAGGGGTATAGAGTGCCAGTACGTGAGGCATTCTATCTGAGTCCCCATAGGTGGCAACGCATCTGCAGTCTTCGCTGTTTGAGGTCGGCTACAGATATCCATGAACTGCAGACGGACTGTAAGTTCGATTGTCACTTCCGTTTTATACAAGAAAAAACTCAAAAATGTTGTTGGTTCAAATCCGCCATTCGATTACTGTCGTGAACCACTCCTAGCACAGACATTTTAAGCTTACCTGGATTTGTTAACGGGAATATTAGTATCGTTAATAGCATTGTTAATATTTTTCTTTTTAAAAATTAAAAAACGAAAAATATAAATATTTTTTTATTCTTGAAAATACATTATGTTTTATTGTATCGTGGGAGCAATTTACACCAGCCTATGAATGTCCATTGCCGTGCATGGGCCTTTCTATTTTTTTTATAGAATAAGGGTAACAAGCGAGCACACAATTCACCTGATGGTAAGTGGATATTGTGATCCATACACATTCTACATCTATCGTCGTTTAGGAATCAAAATGCAGATGTAGGGAGGATTTGACATAAGATTATGTACAATTATCCTAGTTTAAGAGTGCAATTCTAGTATATATGCTAGTATATAACGGCTCTAACGATTTGATTTAAATTTTGTGTTTAGATACCTAATGTTTTACTTTCCAACTTTATCTAGATAGTTTTCACTTCAAAGGAAAAATGTTCCTAACGTCGAGCGAAGCTCAGTCGCTCAGATGCTGTGATACATATTATACCTATACGCGTAGCATAAAATATAAGATAACATATATTATATAAAAGATAGGTACGTAATAAATGTAGGAAGTAATGAATGGATGAGTTTTTTTTTTATAGGATAAGGGTGACAAGCGAGCACACAGTCCACCTGATGGTAAGTGGTTGCTGTGGCCCATAGACATCTACATCTATCCTCGTTTGCGAATCAAAATGCAGATGCGTTCTCACCCGTGAGGACTAAGGTGGAATGCCACGTTTCCAGTAAAATGGGTCTCCGGTTCTCTACACTCACCATACGAAACACAGCAGCATTAAGCTGCTATTTTACGCTGGTATTCTGTGAGAGCGTGGTCCTTCCCCGTTCGAGCCGACCCATTCGTACTACAACTATACAATTAATATAGCTGCAGCATGGCTCTACCACGTTCAACGTTTTATAACATGGATGTTATTGAAACACGTGTGTGATCGATTAAGATCCATTCATTACTTCTCACTTATAATAAGTAACTATCTTTAATATATTTCTTATACCACGCACAAATGTACTTTATATACGAGGGCGACACTGAAAGTTTTTAGAACTGGCCACTTGTAAACGATATAATAAAAAAATAAGTTCAAATTTTGAAAATGGAACTCTTTGCCAATATTATTGTGTATGTATTTTATTAATTTGTCATTTGTTTTCGATTTGGCGGCAAATTGAAAATTGTCTGTGTCACGTCCGCATGAATTTAACGCGAGAAAATTTTCGTACAATGATTTTTTATGACTTTCGATGTCATTTAAGTCAACAAGAAAGTTATGATAGACTTCGATTGGCCTTTCACGATGAAGCCCCATCTCGTGCCACTGTTTACAACTGGTTTAATAATGAGTTTAAACGTGGTCGCACTAATATCACAGATGATCTGCGTGAGGGACTGCCTTCTACGGCGACGACTGAAGATAACATCAGTGTTGTGCGGCGTATCATAGAGACTGACAAAAGAGTGACTTATCAGCAGATTCGGACAAGCTTTGGCATCTATATGAGTCAAGTGCACAAAATTCTCCATGAACATTTAGCGATCAGGAAGCTTTGAGGCCGGTAGATACCTCATAATTTGACAGAGGCCCAAAAACACGACCTCGCAGTAGGATCCTCCTTCACCTCGACAACGCCCCGTCGCACACCGCCAAGCAAACAATCGACTACTTGGCGACGTCAGACGTGAAATTGCTGGGTCACCCGCCCTATAGCCCCGACCTCGCACCTTGCGATTTTTATTTATTTTCGAAAATAAAAGAAAAACTTCGAGAAAAACGTTTGGACGCCGAGGAAGCAGTTGCTGCGTTTCAAAATGCCGTCGAAGAGACACCTAAGGACCAGTGGTCAAAGTGCTTTTCTCAGTGGTTCCATCGGATGCAGCGATGTATTGATGTAAATGGACACTATTTTGAAAAGATATAATAAAACTAATAACTTGCTAGTTTGTTCAGTTTTTGATTTTCTAAGAACTTTCAGTGTCACCCTCGTATTTAATATATATAATAAATATAACAAATATTTGTTTATTCACTCCACAAATTTTACATTGTAACTTACACTGTTTAAATAAAAAGTACCATCAATTACATTGAGAGGTTAACGTCGGCAGCCGTACTAGTATAAACTGTGCCACGGCTGCCCAATATTTCTTATAACACATAACTATTACACCGAAATCGCAGATGTAAATAAGGTATTGAAAGAGCGATGGATAATTCCACGTTTTTTGTGTTTTAAAATGCTCATTTATTTCTGGGATACAAACCTAAGAGCCCAGAAAGTAAGCACAGGCATACTGTAACTGTTACACGAGTCTTCATATTTATAAATCATACCAAAAACATAAGGCAAATAAAATATGTAACCCATTCATTGTCATCATAAAATCCTATCGAATTCCAAAGCTGAACATCGATCCCCCACAAATTGCTGCATAAGGATGATAATATTCACCATAATTGCCACGCTTGCCACAAATAGAAGCGAAACGAAAGCCTCAATACATATTCTATGCGTTGACTTTTGCTAAATTAATAGTGAGCGTGATCCCCTTTCCCTTTTTTGCCAATATTATTAAAGCATTACAGAAGAGAAACGTCTTCCGAGAAAGGTCATCAGTAAATCCGTTTGCGCGGATCGTATATAGAGCGGAATAAATCAGATATAGATAGCCTATAAAAACATTAGCAGATGAGTGGAATACAAACTATGAGGTCGAATCGATCGCCCTTGAGTACTAAGTAAGGGTTCGTTCACAATCCTCAATAATCATAAATAAACATATATATTATGTTTATTGCGTAAAAAAAAAACAAGGACTAGTTTAGTTGAGTGTATCTTAAAAGTAGACTACAATAACAAAATATATGTATGTATTTAAGTATATTGAGTTTAATCAGTTTTAATAATAATATTTATTTTACTTTTGTGTTCTTATATCTACTTCATTCCATATATTATAGTTTAAATCTCTATTATATAAAAATCAATTGCTGTCCATTAGTCTCGCTAAAACTCGAAAACGGCTCGAACGATTTTGATGAAATTGCTTGTGTGCGTTTGAGTGAGTCCCTAGATGGTTTAGATTCATAATTGAACCCGGTAGATGGCGCTGTTTTTGAGATCAAGAAATCAACCGTGCGAAGCTTGACCCGGGTGGATCGCTAGTATAAATATAAATAATATTATATAGTTTACATTTACGTTTTCGAAATAAAATTAAAATCACTATTTGTTCCTTACCCCTACTTTAATCTGCACTATTCGATACTAGATTAGGTATGAAAACCCTAGAGATATTTCATAATTTTACTACAAAGAATAAAATAATTTCACATTCTGAAGTCTGCGCTGTAATTCTTTTATATAATACATCTATGTCTGCACTGACTTTAGGATGTGAAATGTTTTTGTTTTTTTTTACCCTTTTGAGTGGACCAAGGAATATCAAAATCTCAATATCGTCTAAATATTTACTTTAAAAATGTTATCCTCTGTTTTACACACAAAAATTTCCTCCACCTCCACAGAAATTTTTCTCAATTTTTTTTAAGACAATTTTATATGTAATTTGTACTTTTTAAATGACCCTAATATAACCCCTGAACTCCAAACAATTTAAGAAAAAAAGAATCATCATAATTGGTTTGTAATTGACTAAGATATCGCGTAACATACATACAAAAAAACATACAGTCGAATTGTAAACCTCGTCTTTTTATTTGTAGTCGGCTAAATCGTATTTCATTGCCGACAAGTAAAAGAAATGTTAACGTATGTGAACTCAACCTTACACACATAACTCAAAGGCTACCGCCGATCCGCGTCTACCCGCCACAAAACTCCGCGCGTATTTAGACAGGCGAAATATCTCTAGAATAAATATCGACACGCTTAATATTTCAACGTGTTTACATAAGTACCGGGCAGACAATAAAATATTTGTGTTACAAATGGCCGTTTCAGTTGTCGATGTAAACTAATGTCGGATAATAAATAAGAATGATGCGTCTTTTTTAGAGTTAGTACATAGCACGTAAGCTTGAGTAGAACAAGATGGAAGGGAATGAAATATGCTGTTCGTTAAGCGTACGCTTTATTTATTTAGCTCTAATGGCTGAATTACTCATACCGTCTTACTACAAAACGTTGTTTATTGATAGTTTGGGTTTAAGCAACGGTTTAAGAAGAGTTTATGTTTTTATACGATAATAGCTGGTACCCGGCGCCTTGCTGCCGCAGAAGAAATAATTGTCGAAATATTGTTTTAAATTTGGAAGAGTTATATTGTTTAAATAAGAATGATAATACATTCATTTAAATTAAATGATATATAACTTTCAAATAAATTTGTAAGTACGATACGCGCGCCAGCCATAAGTTAATTGTACTATGCCTATAACTTTAGCGTAAGTGCAAGCAATATGTTCACAAAGTTTTACCGCAATCTGATGACCAGTATAGCAGCGCATAAAATACGAACAAACAAAAATAAAATTTTATATATTAGATATATTATATGCTGCGGATATATTTTAGTTGCAGCAAGAATGGGTCAGCTCGACCAAGGAAGGACCACGCTCTCATAGAATACCAGCGTAAAAGAACAGCTTATTGATGCTGTGTTTCGTATGGTGAGTGTAGAGAAGAACCAGAGACCTTTATACTGGAAAGGAGGCTTTTCATCTTACCGTTATACCAGTATATCATTCTTAATCGAGGATAGATGTAGATGTTTACGGGCTACAGTATCCACTTACTGACTTCGCGAAATTAGATTTTTGCTGTTCATAGTCCATACTAATTTCAAGTCCATTCATTACATTTTAGTTCGTATATTTTCCACGAGTTTTCTCTATTCTTTTTGTGAAATCAATATTGGGCTCTATTTGAAAATCAGCCTGCTGTCATTTAGTACAGCAGCAGTTAGCTGACTTCACACAAATTCTCTGCCCGGCTAGCATGGGCGGGGGACAAAATTTTTATCCCCCGATTATATCCACTGACAAGAGATAAAATTATCTATGTTATGTCAAACAGGGAGAAGTATATCCCCGTGTGACATAACGAGTAGACATATATCCCCCGTACGTAGCATGGAGCTAAATGAAAGATAAAAATTATGCTTTTTTGACATTTGAAAGGGATGATTTTATCCTAGTTCATTGGACGTGGATAGAAGTTTATATTCATACAAAAAAATCTATCTAAGTCTAAGTCTATCTTCCATTTTATCTACTGTGGATATTATATCCACCGGTGTGCCCATGCTCTAAGGGTGGATAAAACTAACCGAGGGGATAAATATTTTCTCCTTTCTCCGGGGATAAAATTGTCTCCTGCCCATGCTAGCCCTGCTGGTATTGTTTTTTATCTCGTGTTACCTATTTTTTTTCTTTGTAATGTCGAATAAAGTTTTCTTTCTTTCCTTTGTAATAAGGCGGTGTATGTTTATAATTGCTTAATATAAGAAAGGCTTTCCCTAATTCTACTAATGGGATAAATGGATTTTAAATTTAGATTAAAAAGCCTTATTCTTTAAACAAGTAAGGATGACAAGCGAACCAAGTCTACCTAAAGGTAATAATGCGTTTAAGAAGAGACAAGAAAATAAGACGCAATGATATATTGACTCCTTCCTCTTAACAGCTTAACACATAGCACTAAATCGAGGCGCGGGTATTGCGCGCTCTGTGTCTCTTAAATATAACAAGATTTATCATTTCATCTGGTTTTTTTTCAGTGTCAATGATAACGTTCTTTTTTTCTAACAGTGTCACGTTTGCATCAATATTTGGTAATTTTTCTTCACTTTAAGCCAGTGCTTTATTAGAATAGAATAGAATAGAATAATTTTTTATTCAATATAGATTACATGTGTAATTCTTATTGAAAGTCATTTTTTACTTTACCACTGGTTCGAAAAAAAAACCTCTGTCCTGGGAAGAACCAGCAAGAAACCCAGCGGGACTTTTTTTTAAAGTAAATTTTACATTAATGGTTGTACAAACTATTTAAGTACAAAATTTATTTTAGAAACTGCTTGGTAGCGACCACCTCATTCCCAGGGGTTATTATCAATTATATATTTATTTATACTATAATAACCCTTTTATACAGTTTCAGCTTAACAAAACATTTAAACTTGGTAATAAAGAGAGCCTGTACACTTTCCGGGACCTTGTTGTAATAGCGTATACATTGCCCCAAGAATGAATTACTGACTCTGTGGAGTCGAGAAACTGGTATCACTAGCTTGTGCTTGTTCCTAGTGTTTACAGAATGTATATCACTTTTTTTACTAAAACTACCTTTGTTTTTGTGAACATACATTAAATTTTCGTAAATATACTGAGAGGCCAAAGTTAATATATTTATTTCTTTAAATTAATAAATCTCTAAGAGACTCTCTCGGATTTAGGTTGTAAATAGCTCTAATGGCCGTCTTCTGTAAAACAAAAATAGTTTCTGAATCAGCCGCATTTCCCCATAGCAAAATCCCATAAGACATTATGCTATGGAAATAACTGAAATAAACTAGTCTAGCTGTCTCGACACTAGTGAGACCTCTAATCTTTTTTACAGTATAGGCTGCAGAACTTAGTCTGCTTGCTAGTTTGGATATATGGGGGCCCCACTGAAGCTTTGCGTATTGTATTTTAAAATTTACGTATTTGTAATATCTTTTTGTGTACTGGATTTTAAAGCGTACTGGCTTGGTTTGATATAGATAGATATATTTATTTATTTATTGACTAGCCGCTACCCGGCGCGTTGCTGACACAGAAGAAATATTTAATGGAAATATCGTTTTAAATTTGGAAGGGTTATTTTTTTTTTTGAGTGATATATGATTATATGACTTCCAGATAAATTGATTGGTAAGATACGCGCACCGCCTAGTGTAATTACTATGCCTATAACCTTCGCGAAAGTTCAAGCAAAAAGTTGACAAAGTTTTAGTGAAATCTGATGAACGGTATGGCTGCGCATAAAATACGAACAAACAAATATTATTTTTTATATATTAGATTGATATATAAATATAGACTATAGAGAAACCTTTAAGATATCCACCCTCGTTGTAATTAGACGGAAAGGCAAACATTTCACTCATATGCTGTACGCGTAAAGAACGTCGAAACTAACCGTTTGTTTCCACAACAGAAGGGGGGGAGATTCGTCGAGCTCTTAATTGCCGGATAGTGGAAGGAGATAGCGGAATTAATATAATTCCTGCGTGCATTCCGAAATTTATTGCAACATCGATCGGTAGGCGTAGTGTGAATTAGTGATCGAGACGACAAAAATCAGTGTTTACAATGTACGATCGAACTGAGACAGTAAAGGGTGTCTTTTACGACTGTTTGGCGCTGGGCCATTTAAAGAAATGGTTATAATATTGTAATACTTGAATAGTTCCATGGAATAGCAGTATAAAGTTGAGTTATTAATGCTGTTTTGTGTTCGTATTAGTTATTGACGAGCACCGGAGAGCCTTGTTACTGGTATCGAGGTAAGAGGCGATACACAACGTATCTAAATTTAATTCCTAATCGAGAACAGATGTACTTACGTGGCAGAGCCAAGCTTTAATTATATTATGGTTGTAGCACGAATGGGTCGGCTCGACCGGGGAAGGACCACGCTGTCACAGAATACCAGCGTAAAATAGCAGCTTAATGTTACTGTGTTTCGTATGGTGTGTGTAAACAACCGGAGATACTTTTTTACTGGAAACGAGTCTTAGTTACTTAGTCCTCAGGGGTAACAACGCATCTGCATTTTTATTCTTAATCGAGGATAAATGTAGATGTTTATGGGCCACAGCATCCACGTACCATCAGGTGGACTGTGTGCTCGTTTGGCACCTTCATTCTATAAAAAAATGTAGATACGAGTGCTAAGGACCATCGCATTCACTTATAATTAGGTGGACTGCGCTTGTTTGTCACCCTTACGTCTATAAAAAAAATCATATTGTATCGATTTGTATTTGAAACAGTAACATAATAATGACATTAATAGACCTTGAGTGCGGAATTTGAAAAAAATACCCACGTGCTAGCGCCTCCCATTACACTTCGCATAATAATTTTCTACAGTACAAAGCACCGGCACGTGAATTGCGAAAGAATTGAATAATTCAACAAAGCACCTTCCTCTATTTAAATGAATTATGAAAAGAACAAAAAAGTGCGCCTCTAGACCGACGGCACATAAAAGCTCCACGACTATAAATATGAGGAACTCAACCGCGAAATGTGTAAGGAAAAAGAATTTTTATTTGTCATATTCACAGTGTACGTAATAAATAAAACTTATTTAATACAAGAATATTTTTTTTTTTTCATTCATTCCTCTGTTGAACATAGACCCTCTTTGGCGCACTTGGTAGGGGGATATTACCAAACGTATTTTTTTTAATTCTTATTATTGACTTGTTATCTGGAAGATGCTGCTGCCCATCACGTATTCAGTTTCATCCTGTCGCCTCTTACGACACCCATGTTGCTATGTTAGTTTATCCCGTTTCTTTGCGGATACCCTCATTATAGTTATAGTTTTTTATGGGTAATGCTACGCTGCAGCTATACCTATAGTGCTTGCAGCAGAAGTGGATAGGCTCGTCTGGGGAGGGTCCACGTTCGCACGGAATGCCATTGTATTCAAATCGTATTCTGAAGTCGGCACCACGGCTATATATTATATATATGTATCAGCTAAATTATAAAGTTGAAAAAATCTTGGCAATACTAGGCTAGAACCCATAGTGAAGATATTTCTAGAACTAGAACTTTTTTTTTATAGAAGAGGGGGCAAACGAGCATGCGGCTCACCTGATGGTAAGTGACTACCGCCGCCCATGAACAACCGCAACACCAGGGGATTTTTATTTATTTTTTATTTATTTATTCTTTATTGCATTCCTTAATATAAAAGAATACAAAGGGCGGACTTAATGCCTTGAGGCATTCTCTACCAGTCAACCCATGGAGTGGTGAGAATTTGACGTAGGTGTAGCAATATAGAAAAAAAAAAACAAAATATAAATGATAATTAATTACGTTATATGTACCTTTTACTAATATATATAATAAATAAACTATAGAAATATCTCCTAATTATACATATATACAAATATATACATACATACATAAACATACATATATACATATCAACATACATATATAAATAGTACATATAAATAACTATGAATATATACGTCTAACAATATAAATGACATGGATGATTCATGTAAGAAGTGTTGTCTTTAATAGATGATTACGCACCAACTTTTTAAAAGCAAACTTATTGGGAGCTTTTCTGATGTCATCGGGCAAGGAGTTCCAAAGGCGTGTAGCCTGAACTGTAAAGGAGTTACCATAGAACTCGGTGAAGTGAACTGGAATACATATTTTGTTGTTAGAAGAAGAGCGTAGAACCCTATCATGAGATGAGGAGAGATAGTGAAATTTACTCTTAATATAAGAAGGCGAAAATGGGTCATTTAATATGGAAAAAAGAACAAGTAATATTCTGGAAATACGCCTCTGCCGGATTGTAAGCCAATTAAGCTTAGATCTATATTGCGAAATATGGTCATACTTACGAAGAAATCTTATACAGTTATTGAGAAGGCGTTCCAGCTTGTTCAGAAGGTCCTGGGACAGATCCGGGTAACAAACATCTGCATAATCAATTATGGGTAATATGAGCGATTGGACAAGCATGATCTTAGACTTTGTGGGGAGAAAATGTTTTAAACGATACAGAGAACGTAACGTGGCAATGACTTTACGACTCACTTCAGAAACCTGAGTTCTCCAATTCGGCGTGCTGTCAATGTGTAGGCCAAGATTTTTTACAGACATACTGAACGGTATTGTAATCCCATTGTAATAAATAGGAGGTAAGTCTGCAAGATTAATCTTGGCTAGCATCCTTGAGCTACCCACCAATTGCAGATGCGTTGCCGGCCTTTTAGAAAGGTCTTCTTTTCTTGAAGGTCCCTAAGTCGTATCGGTCCGGAAAAATCGCCGGTGGTAAACAATTCCACAGAGAAGTTGTACAAGGAAGAAAACTCCTAGTAAAACGCACAGCCGTGGACCGCTAAGCATCCAGATGGTGAGGATGTATCGTGAATTTTGAGGCAATGTGCATTCGTGAAATTTGGCGGCTGGAATTAATCCGAACAATTCCTCAGAGCACTCCCCGTGGTAGATTCGATAGAAAATGCAAAGGATGCAACATCCCTACGCATCGCCAGTGTATCGAGCCGATCAGAAATAACTCGGTCGTCGACGATTCGAACCACTCTGCGCACTAAAAGAGAGCTAAAAGAGAGTAACCGACATAGCCGAACGTATTTATTACAAACTAGCTGACACCCGCGACTTCGTCCGCGTTGCTTACACACATCACTGAACACGTAGTGCTTATAAAATCGTTGTTTCTTAAAACTTTAATAATTTTATATTAAATCAAGATATCGCAATATTTTTGTTTTTAGATAAGGGCTAAGTGTCTAAGAAATAATACTTAGAAAACCTAAATGCAATCTATCCAGAAGTTTTTCCGTGATACGCGCACAACTGTAAACCTCTATCATTTTTTTTATATAAATAGACTTAAATCATTTTCATAAGCTAAAGTCGCAATGTGCCGTCCTTATAGCCCGAACAACTGGCTAAAGATGGAAGGAAAGATCCTCTAGACTCCTCCTTTCATGATTTCAGTTGAAAATGCGCCACAGTCAATGCAGTTAGAAATTATCGACATACAAAACGACCAAGATTTACGCAACAAATTCAACGAAGGAGACTTGCTGAACTTTTACCGCTGCATTGATAAAAATACGTACAAAGAGTTGCGCATAAACGCTCTGAAATGTGCCAGCTTATTTGGTTCTACCTATATATGTGAACAAACCTTTTCAATACTAAATAATAATAAAACAAAAAATCGAAACCACCTTGCAAATGAAAGTTTGGAAGCAGTTCTACGTGTTGCTACAAGTAAATTTGAACCAAATATAAAAAAGATTGTAAGCACTATGCAGTGCCACGCTTCAAATTAATAAATTCTTTTTCAATTTTAATACTGTATTATCAATTCTTTATTGTCTTTTATTACCTATACTTCTGGCGGCCCGCCATCAGTTCATAATTTGCCCGAGTGGCCCCTAGTCTTAATAAGTCTGTGCATCACTGCTCTAGAGGCAGACTGGTACCGATAAGCGAAGTATGGGGCATCCACTTAAGAGAGGGCAATGTTCAGGAGTAGACTTGTATTTCCTTTGAAGATGACGAAGATGATGACGGAGATAACCATCCGGCGTACGCTTCGAGAATATTCTTTTCCCTATTCCTCAAAGTTCTGCGCAGAGTTAAATTTAAGCAAAAAAAAAATACCATCTCCAATTTTTATACTCAAATGTTTATGTTAAAAACCCATTTCTACTACTATTACTACACCAGAACTTAGCTCGCAGCTTACGTTTCCTTCGCAACCGCATACATCAAAGTCGAAAACTTTCATACGGATCCTCCTATTAAGCATTATTCCGTGAATCTCACGGACGAATTGCCGGCAACATTGCCTTCTAATATGTCATACACAATATGTCTTAATGGGACGTGATAGAGGCGGTTTTTGTAGGATATGCGGTCCGCTGAACAATTTCCCGGGGCGGTTTGTTGGAAACTAGTTACAGAGGTTCTCCAACTTGTCTAAGTTTAAAGATTCAGAAGTGCATGGGGCATGCATCACTTGAATTGGACATTGCGCGTCCACTGAAAGTTATATACACATCTCAATGAATAATAAAATTAAATATGTCAGCTATGAAATTTATTTATTTTTTTATATGTGGTAGAGCCATGCTGCAGCTATATTAGTAGTATATAGTTGTAGCACGAATGGGTCGGCTCGACCGGGTAAGGACCACGCACTCACAGAATACCAGCGTAAAATAGCAGCTTAACGCTGCTGTGCTTCGTATGGTGAGTGTAGAGAACCGGAGACCCTTTTTACTGAAAAAGAGGCATTCCAACTTAGTCCTCACGGGTGACAACGCATCTGCATTTTGATTCGCAAACGAGGATAGATGTAGATGTCTACGGGCCACAGCAACCACTTACCATTAGGTGGACTGTGTGCTCGTTTGTCACCCTATTTCTATAAAAAATAAGAGATCAGGCGCAGGACCCATGGATTTACGTGTTTTCAAAACATGGGAGTGAAACACCCACAACTTTTTGACTCCAGGCTGTTGCAGAGAATTTCTTGACAAAACCCAATAGGTAACTGAATTTTTTCTCAACTTGGGATTCGAACCTAAATACAAAATAAATTAAACCCAACCAGACGATAACCCTCGGCAAACACCAAACGACCGAGGGATAGGCTGAAAGGGAAAGAAATCGGCGGACAATGCGGGCGGTATCGAGTTGCATCGCCTTTAGCATTTGAGCCCGGAGTGGTCATTCATGGAGTCCCAGTAGCCTACCATAACCCGGAGGAATAGCCTGGTTTACTCGTTTGCAGAGACGACTGGAACAATTTCGACCGACACCCCACATGTCAGTCATTTTGTGAGCCATATCCAGTAATTTTGTTTTCTTATCTAATTATTATCCTACTATCCTACTAATCCTACGAATCCTATCCTACTAATATTATAAACGTGAAAGTTTGTGATGATGTATGGATGTTTGTTACTCATCCCCGCAAAAACTACTGAATGTATTTTAATGAAACTTTACAATAATATAGCTCATACATGAGAACAACACATAGGCTATAATTAATAAAGATATTGTGTAAATTGGTCAAAATATAACGATAAGTGTTAAGTAAGTCGGAAAAAATCTGTCATCTGGGAGCTATTTTAACGTGCGGTGCAAAAACTGTAAGAGTTACACAAATATAATGTATGGTGGAATTATTTCTCCTAAATAGTTCTACAAAAAAGTCCGCGACAGTATATATCTATCTTTTATGTAATCATAAATACAATAAAATTTGATACTTTATTTCCAATGCACAATGCATATTTATGTACCTCTACACGCTTAAAACGCTGAACCGATTCAGATGAAATTTGGTATCGAGATAGTATAAGTCCCTGGGAAGGAAATAGGATAGCTTTGATCGGAAATCATCCCTAAAGAGGGTGATGGAATTTACTATGAAAGTGCGATTAGTTATGAGATAGTTTAAAGTATAATATCTACGCGGTCGAAGCCGCGGGCAAAAGCTAGTTACCAATAAACTGATGTTAACATTATATTTAGCATATTTAGTTATAAATTCCTCTTCTGAATTTCCTCTCGGCTATTTCCAAACGGGTTTTGAGAATATGAAACATTAAAACTTCTGTTAATTGCGCGATCAACTAATTTCCAGAACCAATTTGTTTGTTAACCATCCTTTGAGATACACGGTAATTCGGGAAACTAAACTGGAATAGAACCCGCACCGGTACCATATTTCAACAGATAAATAACTCAAAACTAATTTAACTACGATGCCGCGATACCTGTCCTCGTTATAAAGTTCAGTACAAGCGGGTTACTTGAACGAGTAGCTAATCGTTATTTCAACATTTAGGTACAATAAAAAAACCGTCACGCTGGGAATTGTCAAAATAATGCTCTTATTTTTATCGTGAACCCACTTGATGTTATGGTCATGGAGAACATATAAGGTAATAAGGTCAAGTAATGAATTATCACTTTTTTAACTTACCGCTTTGAAAATTAATAATTTTCAAAAGTAGGAAGTTATAGATTTCGGTCCGATTTTGAGAAAGCGAGTTTTCATCAGATCTCCACGTTTTGAGATCCTAGGAAGCCGTTCCGACTATTCCCGGCTGGACATCCGGCCGTGTGTGTGTGTGTGTATGTATGTATGTAAATAAAATTTTGTCGTACGATATCTTTAGAACGAACCAACCGATCGAGATGGACGAAACGACGTTCAAGTGTTCATTGAGACTTTGAGCTGATTAGATTTTCAAGTCAATCGGTCGAGCCAATTCAAAGATTTCAAAAAATAAAAAACGAAAAAACAAAAATTAAATAGATTTTCGAGCTTTGCGCTCGAAAACCAGCGGGAAGTTCCAGAGATGCCCAGCAGGGTCAATCGTATTTTTTAATATGCAACTTTTTTCTTATGGAGAGAAGAACTGCTTCAATAGGTAATGGCGGACTTCACGTCTCTAGGAAAAAAATACTTTTTCAGACATACACGTTTCCACGCTATGTTTTCATTATTAACAAATGCAATGGCATCAGCGGGAATCGAACTTGTGCTTCTCACATACTTGGAAATTTAAAACGAACACCCGGTTCCTGAATTACTACAGTTCACAGGTGATTATGTACTTACTACTACGTAAAAGTAATTTATTACAACAATAGAAATAGAAAAAAAAGGACTCGCAATTGCTTTTAGTGATTTCCAGTTAATTATTATTTTTAATTAATTAATTTTGTAATAACCAATAATCTATACTTATTTTGTGATAACAAACAATTAACAATAACAATATACCCACACGACTTAAATCTCGATCAAGTAACAAACAGTGTGTGAAGGAAGCACGCTACAGTAAACATAGTAAATACATAATTCGCTCCGTGTCTCGAAAAGTTCAAAGATAAGACTTCGCAAATTTACTTTCAGCTGCTTCGAAGGGGTGACAAGGTAAGAGGGTAATTTGTGTGAGGGAACATTTGAAATGAAATTAAACAATAAACAACATGATACTTGCAAAAACATTACAAGTATCATGTTGATTTGGTCCGCATGGTGTTTTTGAAGTTACAGTTCTTTTGGCGCGTTTGAGAAAAATGATGCGAGGAAATTTTATACGACGCGCGCGCACACCGACACCTAAAAACGACCACATGAAGTTGTTACGATGCGCGCACACCGAAACCTAAAAGCGACAACTTCAGTTGGTAATTGTCTGTCAACTGTCAAGTTTTCGTGAGAACTGATAACTCTATTCAAGGTAGTTATTCAAATATAATATTATGAATCTATAAAACGTGTTTTATTTTAGTTATTTTTGTTTTGTTACGCTAAAGAAGTATAACTTCTTACGTGCGTACATAAATACACACACACATTTTTTTATAGAATAGAATAATTAAGGTTTGTAATTTATATGTATAAACACTAGCTGGTACCCGGCACGTTGCTGAATCAGAAAAAATAATTGTGGAAATATCGTTTTAAAATTGGAAGAGTTATACATATTGTTTAATTAGGATAATGTACCGTACATGCCTAAAATGTTACCACGCCGGAAATTAAGAATGTTAAAAAGACCACAGTTTGTATTTTCTGATTTTCGGAGAAAGAACAACGGCCCCATGACGCAGTGGCTTAGCAATGAGTTGCAACGCTGAGGGCCGCGGGTTCGAATCCCGCCCGGAACAAGTATTTGTATGGCCTACAAATAAATGTTACGGATCTGGATGTTTGTCCTTTGAATTTAAAGAAAAACAAACAAAAAAAAGAACGAAAACTTTAATTTCATACCAGAAATGTAAAATTAGAATAGATTCAATTCTCAATATAATATTAGACCCGAGCATATATTTAATGTTTGCCATCCGACTTCCAATCTCGAAACCAAAACCAACAATGTGATCTCTCAATGACGTCACGACCTATATTCCTTGTGAACCGTTCAATTATGCCGTCGCAGCTGTAATCCTCGATCGACAGTCATCCTGCACGAGCAGTCTCTACGGTATCCCGATCCGTTGTCGAGGAGCTCCACCCCACATCTGTACCCTCGTCATGCGACCAAATTTAATAGAGACATGTCACTACGGACAAGTGGAAATGACAAGACGATTATTCGTAACAAGAATATTATTGTGGGTATTACGAATATGTCATAGTATAGTTAATAGGGGTCATTAATATAAGCTTTATATTTATGAAAAGAAAACATTAGTAACCCCAGTAGTACATGTAAAGTAAAGCAACGAAGAATTATGTCCTCTGTCCAGGACTGGTTTAGATCATGCAGAGACCGTCACCTAGTTTTTTTTTTATAGGAAAAGGTTGACAAACGAGCATATGCCATCTGGTGGACAGATGGTAAGTAAATTCTGTGGCGCATGGACATCTATATCTATCATTACTAGCCTATAAAAAGTTAAAATTAAAACATAAATGAAAATACTTAAATGTACTTTTTAGGGTTCCGTACCCAAAGGGTAAACATCGCGGGACCCTATTCTAAGCCTCCGCTGTCCGTCCGTCCGTCTGTCTATCAGCGGCCTGTATCTCATGATCCGTAATAGGTAGACAGTTGAAATTTTCACAGAATGTGTATTTCTGTTGCCGCCATAACAAGAAATAATAAAAATAAAAATAAATTAAAAATTAAAGGGGGCTCCCCTTCTAGTAACGTGTGTGATGGTACGGAACCCTTCATGCACGAGTCCGACTCCCACTTGGCCGGTTTTTGTAAATCGCGCTGTCTTAGAAAAAGTCTATTCACTTTTGCCTAAAAGATGTCCACTTTGAACAAGCCAAAGGCCCTGTGCTCGTGTCCCATGTGCCCTTAGAGTAAAGACAAACTTGACTATGTACATCATCATCCTTTCCCTTCACAAGTTTACTGCTGAACACAGGCCTCTCACAAGGAACGGCACAAAGCACCGTCCTACACCACCTGCATTAATCAACTTCTTGCATATCTTACCAGATCGCACACTTCACTTACCGGTACGAGGCTGCCAAACCTTTCTTTCCTATCAGTTATCGGTACTTCGAGCTATATGGTCAATTGCCATTTCAGTTTACTAATCCATTCATCAGTGTACTTAAAAAGATGTTGAAGTTATGTGTGATGTGATGTTTATGTATGTGACGGCGGCGATCGTAAAATTTACACCGGACGCTTAAGCTACGACAGCTCACCTTACTGTAACTCACTTTAGAATAATGTTTAACAAATATGAAGCATTCCTAACTACGTATCCCTAAACAAGCATCGATCTGAGAGATTCATAAAATTTACATTAAATTCTACACAAGAAAACAGACCCGATATTGAACACGGATTAATATATAAGCTGACGCACTATAAATTATATGCCATTAAAGTTTGTGCTAATTATCATAAAGTACGTCACAGTTGCACTTTGCACACGTATTATTAGAAAAACAGCCAGGTGTTTACTGTCTCAGAGTAGGCCGCCGAGCTCCAACACGTCAAGCAAGCTTCGGGCCCGCGCCTACGTCATAGTGAACGAGTGAAGCCGGCCACAGTCGAGCGAGTGCCTGCTGTACTGCCATATGTCAGAGGTGTCACTGACAAGATTGACTACATCCTGAAGTATGCTTCCATTAAAACATACTTCAAGCCGCCGAAGAAGATTAGTCAGTTTTTACCATCAATCAAGTGTAATATCCCTCTGCAAGATGCAGGAGTATACAAGCTTGATTGTGAATGTGGTCTCTCTTATATAGGACAAACTAAAAGATCAATAAAAACCCGCGTTAAAGAACACATAGCTGATGTGAAGAATCGACGCTCCGGGAAGTCTGCAGTCTGTGAACATGTACAGGATCGCCCCCTTCAATACATTAGATTTGATAGACCACAAATCATCCTCGCTAAAGAACACCGATTCCTTCCAAGGATGATTCGCGAGGCTATTGAAATCAAAAAACATCCTAATTTCAATAGAGAAGATGGCTGGGTGCTACCATCTGCTTGGGATCCTATAATTAATAAAATTAAATCCCAACCCAAGCATACAATAGCAAGACTTCAAGATACTGTAAGTTCATACTGCGTAATCGGAACAAAAATTAATAATTTTTAATCTGGAGGTAGCCGTGGTTAACTATGACATTGGGACGTCAAATACCTCAGTCCCCCCCGTGACCATGGGTGCTGTAAAGTTCTCGAAACGTCGGGAATATAAAATAACTTAATATACGCGATAAAATCCGTAAAACTAGTTTTATTAAATGTATAGTGTTCGCGTAAATATAAGAAATCATCATTTGAATTTGGCAGAACTTTGCCATTAAGTAAAACTAAGTCAACTTTTCAAAGAGGTAGATCCACGCTGCAGCTATATTATGATTGCAGCACGAATGGGTCGGCTTGACCGGCGAAGGGCCACGTTTTCACAGAATACCAGCGTAAAAAGCAATTTAATGCTGCTGTGTTTGGTATGACACCCTTTTACTGGTAAGAAAGCATTCTATCATAGTCCTCGGGGGTAACAACACATCTAAATTTTGATTCTTAATTGACGATAGATGTAGGTCTATGGGCCCCTGCATCAACTTACCGTCAGGTAGGCTGTGTGCTCATTTGTCACCTTTATTCTATAAAAGAAAAATTCTAAAGATACAGCTGCAATGCCATTGATTTGAGTAAACGTGATAAATTAAAAACCACCTGATAAAAAGCCGTCGTTGTGGCCCTTAGTAATTCATTTGTGGGTTTCTGGATGTTCAATGGTTGTCAATCGATAAATTAAAAATTCCATTAAACAAAAACAGTATAGAGGATTATGATGAATGAAAATACCCCTGAGAATGAGGTGAACTCTACTATACTAGTCATATTGTAGGTCACATAAAAAAAAACATGCGTGAGTGTCGTGGAACATTCGGTTGGAACGAAATTCCTTTCGTAGTATATTATTATTGATAAACGTATTATATTATTGATTAACAAATACAAATAAATGAATTACTAGCGTCTATTAAAATGAAGCGTCATTTAAAATAATATTTCTTTCATGGCAAGATAAGAAAAAGTGCGAGGGAGATGGATATCATTCCATCTCCCTTCCTTAGAGCCGCCAAGGCTGTCTACAATACGTCAGAGAAGGGTCGTGACGGAAAAATCTTACACTTCTTCTCGCCTAGCCCCCATCCGCCAAATTCTTACCGTCCGATAAGGAACTTTGTACCAAAACTTCGTTCCAATAATTTTACACTATTTATGTAAAATCTTGTGCTTAAAAAATAATCCCTCTCTGGTAATCCTTTCTGGTTCTTCCCAGGATAGAGATATTTTCCGAACTAGCGGTAAATAAAAAAATGACTTTCAATAAGTATTATTAAGCTACACTCAATAAAAAATATTCAATTATATTCTATTCTTTTGAAACGAATAAAACTATCAAGAAATACGCTAGAAAATCTTTTAATGAGAGCAGAATGATAGTTTTTAAAATGCAATTTATGACATAAAACTGTAAAATTAACTAACAGAATAAATAAATAATGATTACAAAAACGGGCATAATTCTACCCGCTACCGCCTATGTGTTACACCATAGTCACGGACATTGTAATTTGAAACGTGTCAAGTTAAGGTAGACTAAATGTTTATTTAAACGATGTAATAAACGGCCCCGTCAGATTAAGATTCAAATAAGGATAATTAAATTATGTCGACGCTATATTAAATTTAACTGTAACTTTATTTTCTTCTTTAAGCAACATCGTTTATCTACCTAAATTTTATTCGTACAATTTATAAAATAATTTCATTATAATGTTATGATACTACACTAATGTCGATCGGCGGATTCAACTCGGCTGGGCAACGTTTGGGAGATTACGACACATCTTGTTAGGTATACCTACCACAAAACTTGAAAACAAGACTATAAAATCAGTGTGTGAAGCCAGTAATGACATATGGATCTGAGACGTGGTCCTTTACTGCTGACCGTATGAGGAAACTCAAGGTTAAACGATCAGCGAGCTATGGAGAGGACAATATTCGGGGTTTCTCTGCGTGATAGACTTAGGAATGAGGATAACCGCAGCAGAACCAGAGTAAGCAAAAGAACCTACAATCGATGTGGTAGAAAGGTTCTCGAGTGGCAACCTCGTACCAGTGAGCGAAGTGTAGGGCGGGCCCCACTAAATTGTGTAATGACCTGGTAAGATATGCAGGAAGTCGATGGATACAGGTGGCTCCCGTGGCGGATTTACCAGCAGGCTGAGTAGGCTAGAGCCTAGGGCTGCAGATTTTAGGGGCGGCAAATTAGGGGCCATTTTTTTTTGTGTTACGGAAATTAAAACTGATTCCAGTTAATTTTTAAAGTTAAAAGTTACCATATAATTGAAAATATTGTTTTTAAACTGTAAGTAAGCGCAATAAAAATGATTTAATTACGTTTACCGAATGTACATTATTGTGTGAGTAGTATTAAGGCATACCTAACTCCGCCCTATTATATTAGCTAAGAAATATACCCAAAAACTATTTCTTGCTCAATATTACCTAAATCGTAGGGTAGTCAAAATAATCTAGGAACTGACACATTGATCCCCTAGTTCATAATCATACTAATCACGGGAAAAGGTGGTGTAATTAGAACGATAGTACACAAATCATAAGGTTATTATATTTCATTGACAATTTTTTTTTAAATAAATTTGATTGTGAACTAGAGTATCGAATTGTAAAGGGCGATGGGGGCGACAAAATTTGAGTAGCCTACTGGCGGTAAATGTGTAAATCCGCCACTGGGTAGCTCAGTACCGTACTTTGTGACAATCTATGGGGAGGCCTATGATCAGCAGTGGACTTGTAATGGGCTGTAGTGGTAGTTTTAGTATAGTAATAATAAAGATTTATGTCATTGTGGCTTAGTGAACGAACTACGTTACCATGTGGTTATTAAACCGTGCATATTACATATGACAGTCAAGAATTCGAAACAGAAGTTTTGGGATGCCAGAACAGTTGTTTTGTGTCAGTGTTGTGAATGTCCTCGAGATTCTACTTAAATATATGTACAATAGCGTTATAAATGTAAATGACGTTTCAGTTGTTCATGGGCGGCGGTCACTTACCATCGGGTGAACCATATGCTCATTTGCCACCTCTTCTGTAAAAAAAACAATATTACGAGCGTATCGCGTATGAACCACACACAACACTGCACCCTAGTTTTCTTTGATCTTTCACAAAGATTTTCACTTATGGTGCTATAGTTCTTCTCTTCTTAATTACAATATTCACAAGTTGTTAACGTCGAAATCAGTTGAGACAACATAAAATTTATTTTATTTTATTACATAACTACTAGTTACGAAGCCAGGGCGGGTCGCTAGTTATTAACTAGCGACGCGCCATGGCTTTGTCTGGATGTATAAATGTGGCGTTACTTAGATTTAAAATAATCAAAGATTATTCATTTTATCAATTATTTTCTTCTTTTTTAAAACATCCAAATTTTTCGGATAAATTATAGCCTAAATTGCTTTTGGCAGTGCTCTACATATGTCCATGAAGTTGAGAAACTGAAAACCCAACGCTTAACACGACGAACATGAACCAAGACCCATATACGAGAACAAAAACAAACATTGGCTAAGTTGCAACAAATTTCACTTTTCCCATATTATAAGGAGCGCAGATTTCAATCAAGCACGCCCGCAAACAAGGACGCGTGACTTGAATGCGGCGAGGAGACGCGCACTCGCCATATTGCTCCACTTTACGCGACAAAATGTTGCTTGCTACTCGTAACTTTATGACCTCGCCGATATTATCGGTATTATATGCTAAGAACAACATGGAATTAAATTAATTTAACGGATTTTTAGCGCGTTTAATTTTAACTTACATTTTTACTCCAAGGATTTTGGAGAAATGCAAAAGTAACGGCACAAACGTGGGTGCTGTGGTCCATAGACTATTTATATATACTTACTTACTACAGCGCATCACAAGTGCACTACTAAACATCCCAAGCAGCATGCAAGCTGTATACGAGCTGTATTGAAGTTCGTTTTTATACTAGAGGCTGTATTTTCTGGCTGTATATAAGCTGTATAAGCGCTTATACAGTTCTTATAAGTAAAAAATTGGCACAAATTATGCAGCTTTATGCGTTAGTAGCGCTGTACAGTAGCTGTACAAGCATAAAAGAGGCTGTATAACTGTTTTACTACAGATAACACTACAGATATTGTCTTATAAGTAACTTATAAAGACAAACGTTCTAAATTGGTTTTTGAACGGAATCACAAATGAATATAAACAAACAAAAAGAACGTTTATTGAATGATGGCGATATTTAATGTCTTATATTATAATAGTCTTATTTAACATATTAATATTATATTCGGATTGGAGTTGAGTTTGACGGTGATAATTGGTGAATTGAAAGTGCAAAATTAGATTTACGGTAAACTTGTATATGTTTTCTACCAAAAAAATTGACGCGCCAGCAAAATAACAAAATAATATAAGGACAAAATACTAAATACGGTAACTAAATATATGAAAATATTAAATTAATGGATATGAAGACACATTGGGGCACAGTTTTCATTAGTCAAACTCAAAGTAATAGTATAGGCTTAGACTAATGTCTAATATTCCCAAAATAATATTTTAAATTTTGTTTTATGGGTCTTAAAGTGGCGACAATTTGCTAAACAGCCTATACGGTATTTCGAGGGTCAACCGCATTTTTATTTAGCTGTTATCAGGAAGATACTGCTGCCCATCTCCTATTTTAGTTTCCCTCTGTCGCCTCTTACGATACTCACTGGACGATATGGGGTAGTTGGTATTCCTACACCACCACTACACGGTTAATGATCTTTGATGATTATCTAAAATCTTAGTGACGCCACAATAATAGATCTATCCAGGCGAAACCGGGGCGTGTCGATAGTTTATAATATAGTGTCGAGTCCATATTTAAGTATATTTAGACTAAAAAATAATTTAAAACATGTTAAGTAAGAGAATCAGAAGAGTACTTAAAGAGAACAATGGATCGTTACACGATGATACGATAATAGGGGAAACGACCACATACGCAGAGTCGACTATAATAAAATAGAATGCAATAAAATTTATGACTTTAGACATAAAATACTTGAAGATACCGGGTTTGGACATGGGACCACTGATCGAATAGAATGTAATTGAACTGTACATATATAATATTACTAGCAATCCGCCCCGGCTTCGCACGGGTGATTTCTGGATCTCGACAACAGCGCCACCTACCGGGTCCAATTGTGGATCTAAACCATCCAGGGACCCACTCAAACGATATTCTAGTCAAGTTTTATACCTATAAGAGCTATAGTATAAAAATGATTTTTTTTTAAATTAACGCCCCGGAACCCCCTTTTCGTGAAATCCGTTCTTAGCTGACCTTTACTTGGAAAAAGGAATATTTCTGCCAAATTTCAAGTCTCTAGGCCATATGGTTCCAGAGATATCGTGATGAGTCAGTACATAGGTGGAAATCTCTAACATATATATTATTCCGTTATATTAAAGATGTTAAAATTAGCTAAGATAATAATAAATTAAGACCCAGGTGACAAACAAAATGATGTGTTTTACCGAGTTTGCTCTTGAATCTTCAAAGTAAACTGATGCGTCTTAACTAGTTTGCTCTTCAAACTAAGTAAGATCATTTTATTTTTTACGCGGATCTTAACAAATTATTTTTAACATGTTCATTATTGCTAAAGCTTCTAATTGTGAACTATTAACCCTATTTTTAACCGACTTCAAAAAGGAGGAGGTACGTCTCAATTAGTGTATGTTTTATTTTTTATGTATGTTACGCGACATCTTCGCAGATTGTGAACCAATTTTGATGATTATATATTAAATAGGTTATACTTCAAGGGTGGTCCCATATAAATTTGGAGAAGAAATTTCACCCCTAAGGGTAGCAAATAAATAATTTATTTTTTAGCAATTTAAAGCAGGTTTTTACTTTTTGTTAAAAGTTATAATTATTCATGGTATCATTCTGAGTTTAGTCGTTCGTCGACGCAACAATTATATACACGGATATTATATTTTTAAAATAATTATAAGTAAAACTACTGGTGGTAATAAATCAAGTAGTTCTATGAAGGAATACAAAACAAATAGAAATAATGATGAAAAATTCACTGGCGGAATGATGATGGGGGAGGTTAGCCGCATATGTGCTCGGCTTTATGGATTAAGAGAAAATTCAACGACAAGGCGAGTCGAGTGTTTGCACTTTGTCGATTGAAATCTACCCTCCATTTAATAAGCTTTAACGCGGCTCTGAAGGCCGGCAAATATTTGCCATCTCTACCTACCCGCACACCGGGTACGTATCCTATGAGCGAGATGGATCACATAAGGTGGTCCCAATGATGAGAGTCGATTTTATGTCGAAATTATCAAAAGATGTTTGCTGTATGAACGTGAGCATTGTGTTGGAAGTCGGATTTATTCGGTTTCAAAGATAAAGTAATCCTATATTATAAGAAATTATACAAGTTTTAGCTTAGGTTACATTTCCTTAGTTTTTATTTGCAGTAATAACATTCTTGCGTTTGCTAACATTTAACTTTAAATTCAGGAATTGTTTTTATTTAAGTAAAGATTAAAGCTGTATATATATTTGCAAATATGAATATAATATATATTCTCTATGATTTCACATCGTTTCGTAATTTTCAGTGATATTTACTAGTTCGCCAAAAGAAATACAGAGTACATAATACAACATCGGTCACATTAGGTCACGGTCAGAAATCCAATTCATCTTAGCATCGCTCTTAAAAAAAAATTACTTTTGATAAATAGAAACCGCCGACTTCAAAGGACTAAATCGGTGCTGATATTATTTTATCTTCTCTTTATAGTTTTTTGAAGTCGGCTTTTACTTTTTATTAAGAGTATACATATTTTTTTCTTTACCTTTTTGAGTAGACTAAGGAATGTCACAATCTCAATGTCGTCTTAATAGTTAAATTAAAAACTGCATACCCTATTTGATCGACGTAATTTTTATTTATTTATATGGGAACATCCCTGAACTATAATTATTTATTTAATAAAACAAGAATCATCAAAATTGATTTACAAGTGACGACGATATCGCTTAAGGTGCATACAATTAAAAATATAGTAGAACTGAGATCCTTCGCCTTTTTTTGTTGCTAAAAATACTAATAAAATTTCACCTATAACCGATTTAAAAAAAGGCTATATCATTTTGTAGTAACTCTCCTCCTGACTCCTGTTCTGCCTAGGAGTTCATCTGTATCTAAACTAGTGTAAAGTTTGGAAAATATAACTACAAAGACCTAACTAACCAACTACACACAACAACTACCAACTATAAGAAAAAAGGAATGAATTTTATATTATAAGAACAACAAATAATAACTTTCATTATCATGCTGCATAAGCACGAGTGCTGTGTATTGTGATTAAAAGAAATTAATAATTTCGCAGCGGTCAATAAAGCGTAGACATTCCGATACTAGATGTGACTAGAGCAACGGTTCTTAATCATTTCAACTGTAAATACAGCTGTACTTGAATCTCGCGACCCTGCACATAGTGATTTAAATTAATTTAATTAATTAGTAAATACCGTAATACTCGTCAAACGATCCCCCTGGTGTTTCAGTTATTCATGGGCGGCGGTCGATACTTACCATCAGGTGAGCCGCATGATCGTTTGCTGGGGACTTCTATAAAAATATCTATGGAATTTTATTGCAAAGAAAGTTAGTTGGGATTTACCGCGTATTTTCTTACTACCATTTATGTACTACGTATATACTTTTCATTTATTTGGTACCCTTTTGTGACACACTTCTGCCGCACCCTGGGTTTGAGTCGCAAGCCTTAACAACCGCTGGAAAAGAGTTACATAGTGTAAGATATTATTATATCAATATATCCTCGAAATTACAAGCTTGCCTACACACTGTGCACCCTTCGTCTCTAAGAGTAAACACTAACGACAGATTTATGACCGAAAATTTATTCAAAAATACTGTTTTACCATTCCTGGTTATAAGGAAACTTTTTTAGAGCTCTTACAAAGTCATCAAGTCAATTTCAAGCGTAGTGAATACATACACAAAATACACATATATAAATGATAATGAAGATAAGACTACTTAAATACAAAGGAAGAAAAGGTATCTAGCTTAAATCACCAAAGAAGTTACTTTTAATTCAACTACTGTGTTAAATAAAAATATCACTTGCGTGAATATCCGGGCGGCGTTTAGTCCGTACAAACGTATTCCTCCGTCTTCTTACTGGATAATTACATTAGACATAATATTTTTACTGTAACATATATATCTACCACGGCAATATTCCCGTTTTTCCATAAAAGTATTATTTAAAAACTAGTAACCTTCTAAAATTGCCCAGATTTACCACCATTTATTTAAAGAATAACTTATTTCTATACATTTGAATATTGATCCTGATTTTGTTACAGGGTTTTTGTTACGTGTTGTATAATCAGTCCAAGATGCAGTTGTCTCTTTCTATTTCTTATTAAAAAAATGAAATAACAAACAAATTTACAGCTCGCCTGGTGATAAGTGGCTACTGCAGTCCATGGACACCTGCAATTAACTTACAACAAAAAAAAACTACAGATCATTATACTGGCTCTATTTTTTTTTTAAAAGCATAACCCCTACACAAGGATTTTCTCTTGTATCGTGCAGGCTGTTTACATACATACATTGCAAAACGACAAACATCCAGAGACGGAACAATTATTTGTAGGCCATACAAATACTTTTTCCGCGCGGGATTCGAACCCGCGGCCCTCAGCGCCGTAGCTCAATGCTAAGCCACCGCGCCACAGAGCCGTCAGGTGCTCTCTCTATCTCGAACGCTGCTATTTGGAACCCACTACGCAGACGGAATTCTAAGGCACAAGGCCTACCACCTATTTAATTTCACGATCTTTCCAATAAGCCTATTTTAGTGGAGGCCGAAACTATTAATTTCAGCACTAGAAATTTTAATGAATATTTGTGGAAATTATGATAATACATCATTGATCTATTGTAGGTTTGTGAAATACTATGAACTGGAGATGGTCAATTTTAAGAGTATATATCTTTTAGTATGTGCCATAAGGATAATTAACTTGAAAAAAAAATGTCATAACGTGAAATATTGCACATTTTTCATTTTACATATACCTATTAGACCGATTTTCAGAGATATTCTCTAGCTTAAACTCACGCTTAAAAAATTATAGTTTAGACTTTAGAGTAACTTATGCAAAATCTTTCCTGATTTTTCAAGCATTATATGTAGAGCCGTAGTAGCTCAAGTGATTAGTGCTCACATTAAAATGTCATAGTCCACCACAAAAGAATCTTTGCCGGCGTCACCTAATAAAATAAAATTGTTAGTTGGAATTTTAAGCACTGATTTATTATATTCTCGCTCGGATTTAAGCTTGAATGAACGAAAATTATTTTTTAAAAAAAATATATTTTTTACTTTCAAGTTGTGGTTACATCAAAAGTGAAATCAAGAGTGAATACAATTATACTAAACAATGAAAAAAGGTAGTGTATAGTGCTGAGTCGGCGGAAAATCGTGCAGCGTCTGCACGGCGCCGTATTGGATGAAAACTTCAACACAAACTTCTTAGATTAATACCAGCGTTAAATAGCAGCTTAATGCTGCTGTATTTCATGTGGCATTCTATGTTAGTACTCAGGGGTGACAACTCATATGCATTTCGATTTTTAATCGAGGATAAATGCAGATGTCTATGGGCCACATAATCTACTTACCATCAGGTGGACTGTGTGCTCATTTGTCACCCTTATTCTATATTTTAAAAAAACATGCGTGAGTGTCGTGGAACACTCGGTTGGAACGAAGTTCCTTTCGCAGGATATTATTATTGATAAACGTATTAAATTATTAACAAATAAAAATAAATGAATTTACTAGCGTCTATTAAAATGAAGCGCCATTTAAAATAAAATAATATTTCTTTCAAGATAAGAAAAAGTGAAAGGAAGCGAGATGGATATTATTCCATCTCGCTTCCTTATAACCGCCAAGGGTGTCTACACTACATCAGAAGGGGTCGTGATAGAAAAATCTTACACTTTTTCTCGCCTAGCCCCCATCCGCCAAATTTGTACCGTCCGATAAGGAACTTTGTTCCAAAAAAAGTTTTACCTATGTTAAGGTTAAACTGTGACTTTTGGGAGAAAATTAGTCTACTTGTGAGTTTTTTGTCGCTTCTTCTCACAAGATCTCTCGTGGTAGGAACTTATCGAAGCGATAGCGGAGGTTTCTTGACTTAAAAAGTGCTTTTTCACTTCCAGTTTTAATATGGGCAATGGGCTTCCCGAGAAATTGTGCAATTGGATAATCAGTTTTCTTGC
Organism: Parnassius orleans; assembly: GCA_029286625.1. Classification (NCBI taxonomy): domain Eukaryota; kingdom Metazoa; phylum Arthropoda; class Insecta; order Lepidoptera; family Papilionidae; genus Parnassius; species Parnassius orleans. The sequence goes on along the minus strand of JAGSMP010000096.1, from coordinate 1,314,709 downwards.
AGATCGAAGCATCAAGGTCGTAGTAGACGGTACATGCGCCGATTACAAGCCTATTAATGCTGGTGTTCCACAAGGCTTCGTGCTATCACCTACGCTGTTTCTTCTGCATATCAATATGTTGCAAACCAGTAACAGCCATTGCTATTCGGACGACAGCACTGGTGATGCTTTATAAACCTTTGTATAAACTTGTGTCTAAAATCGGGTCTTTGTTGAAAGTCTAGGATAATACTAGGCGACTAAAACTAGTCCAGTTCAATCCCCAGAAGAACAAATTTGCGCGTTAACCGCTAAAAAGAACCCCTTTGTCGTATCTCTTCAATTTAAGGGTACTTCCCTTGTTGCTTCAGCCATTATCGGAGTCCTCGGCGTCGATAAATCGAATGGACGTGCAGTTTCGTGGTCACTTGGAAGAGAAAGGCTAAATTGACCTCTAAAAAGCTTGGTGTGCAAAGCTTGGTGTGGGACAGTATTTCATGCCGGCACACCCCTTGCAACTTTACAAGGCGCAGGTTCGGCCTCACTTGACCGCATTCAGCGCAGAGCAGCTCGAATCGTCGACGACCGAGTGCTCTCCGATCGGCTAGATTCACTAATGCTGCGAAGAGATGTTGCATCCCTTTGTATTTTATATCGCATTTACCATGGGGAGTGCTCTGAGTTGTTCGGATTAATTCCAGCCGCCAAATTTCACTAACGCACATCGCGACAAAACTTACCTTACCATCCATACCATGGGGATGATTGGCGGTCCACCACTGTGCGATTTTCTAGGAGTTTTCTTTCTCGCACGACTACTTTTTGGAATCGTTTACCATCGGCGCTTTTTCCGGACCGATACGATTTAGCGGTCTTCAAGAAACGAACTCACTCCTTTTTAAAAGGCCGGCGACGTACCTGCAATTCAACTGGTGTTGCAGTTGTTTATGGGCGGCGGTCGACATTTACCACCAGGTGAGCCGCATGCTCGTGCATCTTCTATAAAAATATATATAGTTATGTCCATTTTTCCTAAGCCAAAGTACGTTATTTTTGCTACTCTCTAAACGTAACATTAATGTGTTAAGGAAAGTCCCGTCATCTTACTACCTACTTCTGCCACAAAACAGAATTGCACCCGTTGCTGTCTTCCAGATTGAATTGTTTAAGAGCCAGTTTAAATATATTCTAGTTAAATATGCTTAGTCCTTAGGGTGACAATACATCTGTGACCTTTTTGTTTTAACTTGGTTGCAGGCATTCCTGGGCTACAGGATCATCAGCCATTAATCATCAAGTGGACTCCCAACTCTCTTTTAATTCTAAATTATAAAAAAATAACATCCATCATCGATGAACAATTTATACAGATCTATTATCATTAATTGCGCTTACGATAAAATGGTTTTTATTGTAAATAATTGATGAGTCCTTTATATCATGAAGTTGCCTGCTTATCTTCGAGTGAAATCATATAAGAGATACTTTCGTTTTGTCTACAGAACAGCTAAAAATAAGTAGATAAAACTAAAAATCTTAATACTTCAGTCGCCCCCGTGACTATGGGTGCTGTAAAGTGCCCGAAACATCTAGAATTAAAAATGGTTAAAATTATACGCGATTAAATTCGTAATATTAATTTTATTCCATTTCAGTATCATTTAAAATTATGCTTTCTTATCTCAAAACATGACTTACTGATAGTCTCGGGTTTAAGTAGTCTTTCTCACAAAAGACATTTGCTGTCAAATTTCATACCTTACATTTATTTATATTTATTTTTTAAGAGGGGGCAAACGAGCATGCGGCTCACCTGATGGTAAGTGACTGCAGCTGGCAATAAGCAACTGCAACACAAGGGAATTGCAGGTGCATTGCCGACCTTTTAAAAGAGAAGGTACTTGTTCTTGAAGGTCCCTACGTCATGTTGTATATATTTTAAGTCCACATAATATTTACCACGGGGCTTCTTTATTGATTCTTGTAATAAAACGGGCTGATACATAGTTAACCTTCTGCCGAATTAAATACACATAACTAAGCCTTAAATCCGTGAACGTTAATTCCAACGATGATATGTACCTGGCATGAGAACCGATCGTTTGAGGGTTAAATTACAGAATAGACTGTACGATTAATTAAATCAAATGTTCACCGGAGCGCCCGTTAATAAGCGAAACAAATTTAATCTACAATCAAAATATTTGTTGATTTTTCAAATTTTGTAATACATTGCCGTTTTACTCGCGTTTACTGGGTTTGAATTCAAAACTTTGTAGATCATACTTGTTCCGTGCGGGATTATATCCCGCATCCCGCTTTAAAATTTTAGGTATGCACTAACGAGCTAGAGCTAGTAAGTTTTTGGGTCTGGTTGTACTCTCTTATGGCGAATCCAAGCCTTTGTCCAAACCCGCATCACATGTTGTGTCTCTATATATACGCGAAAGCATTAGCTAGTGTGGTATTTCTCACGCAACAACTTCGTAAAATATCCATTATATCATATTACGTTAGACATCTTTGTTATTTCACAATATTTCACCTTTTCTCATCTTATTCTTTTTCGATTTTTGCTGCACTGTCTTATATGTCTATCTTTGTTTAGCCTAAATATTGATTGGGAGAGAATGCCCTTAGGCACTAAGCCTGCCATATGTACTACTTAGTGCATTAAAGTACAAATAAATAAATATGTAAATAAAAAGTAAACTGCGAACATGTAAATAGTTTACATTACTTTTACATTACTCGTATGGTGACCATTATTATTTTCTGGGTGGTTTCTCTTTTTTTTGCTTAGAACTCAGATCAACAAAGAGAAATAGACCGAACACTACGTACATTTAAATTAACGTCGAAACCGTGCTCTACTTGCTGTAAGAACCCGCATTCACACACATATATGCACCTAAAATCATGTTATTGTATGCAATGGTTTTAGGTGCATATGTGTGCGGGAGTGCGTGTTCTTACAATAAGATCGAGTATGGTTTTGACGTCACTTTGTCACGAACAAAGTCTAAGAAGTGTTCTGTCTATCTTTATTTGTTTGTCTGACGCTCAGAAAAGATACCTCTGGGTTATTACAATTGCAATGCACCCAATGCTGTGTCTCGGTTTAAACAGTACGAGAGCCAGGAATGTATAGCTGCAGATTGTGAGCTGTTTCATCGTAGCTCCCAGGGTGATAAATCCACATAATATGGTCTCCTCTTTTCGAAGTCGGCTACAGGTATCTATAGGCTGTAGTAACCTCTTACATCAGATGGACCTTTAGCTCAATTATAACTTTAATAACAAAAATAAGATAAAGTAGTGTAGACAAAATTAACTATAATATTTCATAACAAAAACAAAGTAGCTGATACAATTTTTAAATGAAAATTAAATTATTTACCGCTGCTGTTTTGATATTTTAAAGCAACAATACAAAATCACTTATGGCGGTGGTTCCATTATGTAAATGAGATACAAACCAAGCGCCAGCTTCGTGTTCGCGCGGGATTTACGAGCTGACGTGGACGGGGCCTGACTTAGAAGTTTTTTAATTATTTTTTAAAGCGTTATCCCTTACACTAGGATTTTGTGCTGTATCTTGAAGGCAGTTTAATATATGAATTGCACAAGGACAAACATCCAGACCCGGAACAATTATTTGTAGGCTTGTTTCGTCCGAGATTCGAACCCGCGGCCCTTAGCAACTCAATACTAAGCCACTACGCCACGGAGCCCACAAACGTTTGTTGGTTAAGACTTAATTGAAAGAACAGCTATGTTGTGGTTGATGTTTATTTATTTCAATTAAGCCCAAGCCACCACAGCATTTGAAAACACTATTGTAACTGCTGCTGCTGCAAAAAAACCTTCATTCCGACGGTTTAATGTCTAACAAGGTTAAAGTTGAACTTCAGAACTATCTAGTTCACAAAGACTTTGGTCTAACTTGAAAATACATATATAAGACGGAATTTATGGAATACGTTGGGGCATTTTGTCGATGGCAATATGCGATATAGAACGCCTACTGGAGCGACAGCTGTGTGCATTTAGGAAAAACGTATTCGGAGAACGGACTAATCAGTTCGTCTTACGAGAAAGCTACGTCCAAAAGAGGACTACGGTGGTAGTTCAGTGGATAATAACGATAAAAACAAAGTGAAGAACGTCAGTGAAAACACACGAAATACTGCAAGATATTTTAGTAAGTGGTAGGAGTCCGTCTGAGTAAGTACCACCATCTTGTGTGCACAATCCACAGTACTTACACCGATGTTTCGATCTGAAGGATATAGAGAGTCAGTATAATTCATTCGTTTAAAAACCGTTAGTTTGAAAAAAAATTAGCTGTTAATCAACTAAAAGTACTTTAAGTGATGGTGGTTTTACCAGCTCCATTACTCCTTTAGTAATGATTAGAGGCTGTACTAAACAAGCATATATTCGGGGTTAATAATATTAATTATGTGTAGTGAAAAAAATATTTTGCTCGTGATTATGTAATCCTCTACAATTCGGCCCCGTTACATCTTAGGGGTGCAGTCACAATACTTCCGCGTAGTAAAATAAACATTAATATGTTACGATGCATGCAACAAATTAACAAGGGCTCTACGTGCCGCGTACCGCACGAGTAACCTTTTCACATTCACTAGCTCCTGAGAACCCTCGACGGTTATAGTTCAAATATAAATTTATTTTATCGACATTTATGTTGACAAAAGCATTATTTTATATAAATTTCTTATAGTGCAGTGGCGGTGTAAGAATATCTACTATCTTATATCGGTCTGCGGGTGTCGTAAGAGGCGGCAGAGGTAAAGAAATCAGGAAATAGGCAGTGTCTTCCTAATAACATCTAGAAAATAAAAACTGCGGTTAACAACCCGCCTGCCAAGCGGGGAAACTATGGCAAATAACCCCTCTATGAAGGAATCTCTTACCATCAGGTGGCATAGTAGTCATGCATTGACTTATAAAAGTTAAATCAATAATCATTGTATCGTACAGCGGCAAGTCGCCTGTTAACTCACTATTTTCGCATTAAACTCTATAGTTCAATCTTGAAAATTAGTCGCATTTGTTACTTATTCAATGAAACAATCTCCTTTGAAATGCCTTTAATGAAACCTAACTTAATAGGGTTGAGTAAATTCCTCCCAGTTATTTGCAGCGGTTGCCTCTGTTTCATAGAACTATTTTAATTTCTTACATTTATAATATCTTAGAGCAAGACCTCAGGCATTCGAGAGATTAGACCCCACTCTTTTTGCTTTTACATTTTATAATTTCAATTAAATATTCTTTTTTGTTGCACTATTAATAGAAATGAGCCACGCAAATGTTGTACACCTCTATTATCAACATTGTGCAATTGATTTGCGAAGGATCGAAAGATAATATCATGAGAAAAGCTTTCAGGCTACAAGAATTTACCACGAAATAGAGCGGAATAGAGATAATTAATAACCTTAGACTAAAAGCCCTTCTTTTGGGCACTAGAGTAAAAATAGTAACTAATTTATTTGTTGTTTTTAGTTCGTCGTGTGGTGAAAAAATATATTCCCATATCATCCCGCAGGTGCCGTAAGAGGCAACTAACTAACAAATCTTATGGCTTCCGATGGATGGTGATATATCATGTTGTTTATGGGAAACGTAAGATGCCAATTCCCAGACCGGCGACGGGCAGCAGCGTAAGTGGTGCTCACGTTTTTATCCCCCTCCTCTAGTCCGGGGGTATAAACGCACGGTAAGCATTAAAGAAGAGACAGAAACTGGTAAATTTAAAACTAAACTCAAAAGCTTAATAAAATAATTTTCGCATGCCAGATGTGGTAAACTTGTGAACTATGTACATATGTAATTATTTGTCACCTTTAATAAACCATGTTTAAGCGAATAAATTATATTATTATTATTAGTATATTTCTTTAAAAATGAGAGGACGCTGCACCAAGGCACGATAATATAGATCCGTTGCAAATACTAAAGAAAATATTTACGACTAGCTGTTCCCCGCGACTTCGTCCGCGTGGTATTTATTACGATTGCAATTCATGGGTTTTGTTTTTTTTTTACGCGGAACCCTAATTATTTTTCTAAAAAACAAGTAACCTAAGTTACTCCTCATAAAATCAGCTATCTGCCAGTGAAATTCCCGTCAAAATCGGTTCAGTCGTATAGGAGATTAGCCGGAACAAAATATTGTTTTTTTTATAAGTACCGTATAATATACTTTCATAATATGCATTAAGTAAAAAGCTGTTATTTTGACATTAGAAACAGACACTTCAATTTTATTTATTTGTATAGATAAAGCCTACAAAAAGTCGCCGTTTATCTGACATTTAGAGTCCCGAAGCAATCGTGCAAATCACTCGCAATGAAAAAAAAAACGAATATTTCCATAATAGCGCCTAAATCCTAAAGCTTTCGCGAGGGATAAGGAAATGAGAAAATCAAACAGCGTTGCCTTAAAAGTAAATAAGTCTTATCCAATGTGGTGTGAAGCTGTGAAGGAACGCGAGCTTGTTTTTATTTAAAAATTGATTACACGTTTTCCAAGATTGTAAAACAATCGTTACTAATAGGAAAAGGACGTACGGACTACTTCAAAGAAAAATAAATTCAAATTACATCAGGCAAGTATCCAATGAGGGCTTATAATCTTCCGCTCACCAGATGTCGCTAGTTGACAACGAGGTAAAGTTTTTTGTTACAGAATGTCATTTAATTGAGAAGTTAGTTATAAATAAAAGTTCATGAGTTTCTAGAGTAATAAATTAATACACAAAACAATGCCTCAGTGGTTTGCTCTTTAATTTTTTGCACATATTTAACTATTTTTTTTTTTTTTTGCTTTTATGAATATCTGTGGTTTGGTTTACTTATTTCTACGAGCACTTAACCCATTGGATTTTTTTTTCTAAGTTAGTTTAAAATAAATTGCGAAATTTGAACAAAGATTAACAAACAAACAGACTGACGAAAAAGTGAGTTTACAGAACAGACAAACAGAGAAGGAAGCGAGATAATATAAATGTATAATAAACAAGTGACATTTTTTTTATTATACCTCGTTTTCTTCATATTCTTAAATTATCATCCAATTCTGAGATGTTAGTTTAAAATCAATTACTAAATTTGACCCGAAGAGACATACACGAAAGCGAGTTAATAAAATCGTGGCATATAACGTTCTAAAACCAGAGACAATTGGGATATATTTAGTTTTGATAAGAGTAGCAACAGTAATATATTGCGAAATGTGCGCACACCAAATTGAAACTGAATAAAGTGCCCACGGGATCATAAAAATCCCAAAAGCTTTGAACTCGCACTAAATTCAATCCGACGAATCAGAGGGCTACAGAGGGGGACAGAAACTTTATTATGGAGCGTGTGTGATATATACGCGGTTACATTTTACTCTCGGAACTGAACCGGTGAAAAGGGTAATAAATATTTCTTTTATAGACGTAAGGGTGAAAAGGGAGCACGCAGTCCACCTGATGAGCGTATTCATCAGGTGGACTGCGTGCTTAAAAATTAAAATGCAGATGTGTTATCACCCCTGAGGGTATGGTCGTTACCGGTTACGGTCTTATTTAGTACTAGCGGTCCGCCCCGGCTTCGCCTGGGTATGACTTATTAATGTGGTGTTATTTGGATTTACTATAATCAAAAGTCATATTTATTTTATCAATTTTTCTTCGATTTTTTTCTCAAAAAAAGTCTCGCAAGTTTTTAGCCTAGCATCCTGGTATTGCTCTCTATATGTTCATAAAGTTACATCAGAATCGGTTTAGCCGTTCCGAAGATTATCCCGGACAGACAGACAGACAAAAATTTAAAAAATTGTTAATTACATTTATTAAAAATAAATAACAATTTTTATTAATAAATATAAATGCTATTGCATGCAAATAATCCCCTGATCTTAATACTATCCAGTTATTTCAATTTTATTTATGTATATGAATATATATAAACCCTGCATATCTATAGGTGTATAGACATAGATAAACGCTGCAATAAAAAATCATGATCATCTAGTAAATTTTTTCACATATATTTTTTTAACTATTCCAAGCCAATGCTGGACTAAAATCCCACCTGATGGTAAGCGGGATGCATTCAAAGATGGTAAAGCGAACTTAATTAGCTTGACAAAAGCCCATTCACTCTTTCCTTGAAGACAGCCACATTGTAATCGGAGGGAAAGACAGATGCTGGCAACTTATTCCACTCCTTTGCTGCACGCATCGAACGATGAAGCAAACCGTTTGGTTCGAATGCGTAAAAAGTCGACAACGAAGCAGTGGATACTGGCCGAGCGTCTTGTGGAACATTTAAGGATAGTTATGCCTACTACGTTGAGCCAGTCATGGTAGCAATGAGTCAAGCTCAGAGACACGCGCATTGAATATTTATAGTTCACTAGCAACCCGTGTTCGTTCAGAATGTACCACAGATAATGTTACGAACGTCAGGTGATCTAAACGTTTGCCCCTCTAAAAAAAAGTGGATAATACCACTTTTTTACAGGTGACTATAGACTGCAGTTCTTAATTTAATGTTATTTAAAAATATTTTAACCATCATAATCATATAGGTACGGTATGTTATGGGTCGCTATGAACGTTTACGTACTGACTCGCAGTTCTTTCCCCTATCACAGAAACTTCATTTGAAACAACGTTAAACGACATTGTTACCGCGTGGTGGCGGTGTAAGAACATCCACTACCCCATATAATCCCGTGGATGTCGTAAGAGGCGACAGAGGGAAACAAATCAGGAGATGGGCAGCAGCGTCTTCCTAATAACGACTAAAAATAAAATAACTGCGGTTGCTTATGTTCAGCTGTGGACTTTAGGCTGTAACGGCAACGGTAAACGACATTGATAATCACATCGACATTGCAATTTTATGATAAAAATATAGAGCATTAACGTAATTCTTTTTAGTTTGAGGCAAATACTATATTGGCTGGCCACTGGAAGTAAAGTTGGAACATCCCTGTTCTAAGCAAATGTTGACGCTAGAGAACCTAATAAAAACATTACCATCCCGCTCTATCTACTTCCGGGCAATAATGAAAACATTCAAGGCGTTCCTGGAGATATCGTCGAGGACGACTCCACTTTCCCGAGAGCTCATTCAGCTCATTCCTTTGCAAAAATAATGATTGCATTTGCGCGAATTTTGCAATTTAATTTAGACTTTGTTTTTATTGTGATTAAGTTTAAATCAGGATGCTCGTTTATCAATAAAAAGGGACCTATAACCTTAGGTTCGCGATAAGAAATTACTTTAGGCTCGTTTCAAAGTTTCGAAGGTTCGTGCTTTGTTCAAAGGGCTCCCTCCCTTTCCACAGAAGTTGTTAACTGAGTACTTTGAAGTAGACAAACGATAACGAAATAAGAAAAAAAAAAACTAAAATTTTTAAGACTAAAATTTATTCACTTAATTCTTTCACCGAGGTTTTTGTTGTTAACACACAAACTAAACTGACTGCAACAAGGCGCTTACAGCTATCTTTACCCTAAATGTGTCTAGTAGCTTAGTTGATAATAAAGGCCAGTCCGATTCGAAAGGAACTCATAGGTACAGTAATGACATTACCAAAAAAAAATTAATAAGGAATATAAACAATATTGTTATGTTAAATACATGTTTTCTTTTAACTATAATTTGCATAAAACATAGCAATTTTTTAAAATCTATTCCAATTAAAATAAAGACCAATATAACTACATAAACAAGTGTCGCCTACTTTGAACTTTACCATGAAAGGTCATATAACCCTAGCGTCGAATTTAGGGAATATGTTAAAAAATATTCAAAAATATTTAAAGGAGTGTGCTCCAAAGCCAAGTCTTTGCATTTGAGCAACAAAATTAAGACGGCTTCTAATAAAATTAAAATGACGTGGAGTATAATTAATAGTGAAACTGGTACGGTCAACTCTCGCAATTCAAACTACCGGTTGAGTTTTAACAACAAATTAACGGAATCAGATCAGGATGTTGCAATGGTTTTGAGAAGTATTTTACGGATATTCCGATCTTAACCACTATGTCACTGAATTCTTCTCCTGCCGTCGCCGAATCATTGCTTAAACAAAATGTAAATACGTACAAAGAATTTTACATTTCATAAAATATCATCAAAAGATATTGTAAAATATTTTAAAACTATTGATGTTAAGAAAACTGCGTATCTGTGGGGCATTTCCGTTAAAGTTATTGCGTCTATAATCGATGTAATCGCGCCTCAACTAGCTATTATTTTTAATACTAGTATCGAATATGGTGTGTTTCTGATTTGATGAAGCATAGTAAAGTAATACCTTTATTTAAATCTGTTAGTACATTAGACCCCGCCAATTTTAGACCCATTTCTGTACTGCCAACACTAACTAAAATTTTGAAAAAATTATTCTTGATCAAATGTTAATTTTTTTTAATGTTAATAATTTACTTCATAAAAATCAATTCGGTTTCACAAGGGGTCGCTCGACAACTGATGCTGGTGTTGAGCTGATTAAATATATTTTCAATGCATGGGAGCATTCACAGGATGCTTTGGGTATATTCTGTGACCTATCCAAAGCCTTCGATTGTGTTCACCATGAAACATTAATCAGGAAACTACAACACTACGGTGTAAGAAGTAATGCTCTTAAATTAATTGTTTCATATTTAAGTAACAGAACTCAAAAAGTTGTCATTAATAGTATGAGCTCTTCCGGGTCGATAGTACAAATGGGCGTGCCTCAAGGCTCAGTTCTCGGCCCCTTTCTGTTTCTTGTATATAGTAATGACTTACCTTACATAGTAGGGGATAACCATAATATAGTATTATTTGCTGATGACACTTCATTAATTTTCAAATTAAAACGACAATTATTAAAATATGACGAAGTAAATAATGCTATATCTAAATTAGTAAATTGGTTTAATGTTAATAACTTGCATTTAAATAGCAATAAAACGAAATGTATGAAGTTCATGACTCCAAATGTCAGACAATTAAATACTAATGTAATTTTAAATGGAGAGGAACTGAGTCTTGTCGATACCACCATTTTTCTTGGAATAACACTAGACACGAAGCTTCAATGGAGCCCCCATATATCAAAGTTAGCAAGCAGACTTAGTTCTGCAGCATATGCTGTAAAAAAGATTAGAAATCTTACCAGTGTGGAAACAGCTAGACTTGTTTACTTTAGCTATTTCCATAGCATAATGTCGTATGGTATTTTGCTATGGGGACACGCAACTGACACTGAAATTATATTTGTTTTACAGAAGAGGGCCATAAGAGCAATCTATGATTTAAAACCTAAAGATTCGCTCAGACAAAAATTTAAGGAAATTAATAAAGGGTGGTCCATAAGTCCTTTGAAATGTAAAAATAATTTAAAAAACTAATGACATTATGAAAAAGGTTTTATTTTTCATAATCCTTATAAAATGGGAATTATTTTTGAAAATTACATCATCTAAATGTAATCCGTTACGATCGCGGCACTCCTGTAAGCGATGTTTAAAATTATCCATCACTGCGCGGCAAGTAAGCTCTGTAATGTTTGCCATTTCTCTTGGATATTTTCTTTCAGGACGTCAATTGACCGCGGGTTGGTTTCGTACACTTTAGTCTTAAGATAACCCCACAAGAAAAAGTCCATTGGGGTCAGATCTGGACTACGTGGTGGCCAAGGAATATCTCTTCGAGAGATCACTTTATTAGGAAAAGTTGACGGACGACCGGCATAGCGACGTTAGAGGTATGGGCAGTTGCTCCATCTTGTTGAAACCAGGTCCGCGTATTGAAGCCTGGAAAATTCTGCAACTCTGGTGTAAAAAAGTCCTGGATCATAGCTACATACCGTTGTGAAGTAACAGTAAGCGCGCGGCCTCTGCCGTCCTCAAAAAAGTAAGGGCCTATAATGCCATGCGCTGACATAGCCGCCCAAACTGTCACTTTAGGGCTATGTAAGGGCTTTGATGTTTGCGATTTGGATTTTGCAACTCCAGTAGCGACAATTTTGCTTATTGACATGGCCGTTGATGTAAAGTGAGCCTCATCAGAGAATAACACGTTATTAAACGAAGTAAAGCGGTTCAACATTTCATTTGCGAAATTTAGTCTGTGGATAGTGTCAGTATCTTTTAATTCCTGTACTATCTGAATCTTGTAAGGGTGAAGATGTAAATCTTTCTTTAAAATTCGCTGTAACGATGTTCTGGGTAGGTTTAATGCACTGGAACGCTTACGAGTAGACTGGGTAGGATTTTCACGAATTGAGTGTTTCACTACATCGATGTTTTCTTCCGTCCGTGATGTCCTTGGTCGACCTGACCGTTGTTTATTCAACGTTGAACCACTCTCTTCGAACTTAATAACCCAGTTCTTAATCGTTTGAACACTTGAATGTCTTTAAAGTTGCGTAAATTCTGATATTCTCGAAATTTACGCCGCGCAATGGTAGCCGAATCATTGTTTCGATAAAACTCGCGCACACAAAATGCACGGTCCGCACCGGTGAAACGCTCCATGGCGACTGAATTCCAGAAACCATCGGTACTCCCCGCACCGCGCGCGCCACTCATGCGCGCCTTTTGTATTTTATTCGAAATTTACATTTCAAACGACTTATGGGCCACCTTGTATATTAACTTTGGCCTCTCAATACATTTATGAAAATGTAATGTACGTACACAAAAATAAAAGTAGTTATACAAAAATAAGTGATGTTCATTCTGTAAATACTAGGAACAAACACAAGCTAGTAGTACCAGTTACTCGACTCCACCGAGTCAGTAATTCATTCTTGGGGCGATGTATACGCTTTACAACAAAATCCCAGAAAATATACAAAATTCGACCTGCTCAAAATTCAAAAACTTTATTAAACATAGTTTGTATAAAAGGGTTATTATAATGTTAAGGAATTTATGGATGATAATAACCCTGGGAATGAGGTGTTCGATGCCAGGCTGTTTCTAATTTGTTTTGTGTGGTTAATTGTGTAATATACATGATTGTAAGCTGTTGTTTAAAAAAAAAGTCCCGCTGGGTTTCTTGCTGGTTCTTCCCAGGACAGAGGTTTTTTTTTCGAACCAGTGGTAATTAGACAAAAGAGTGACTTTCAATAAGTATTATTTATAATCTATATTGAATAAAAAAGTTTCTGTTTCTGTTTCTGTTTCTGTTTGCTTGATGTTGATTTCAGCTCATAAGCCAATAGCAACACAAGCCGTTCTCTACCGGATGGACTGTTTGTTAACTTTGTGCTAAAGGACAGCGTTGCTGTTCTTTCTTTTTTTTTGTGGTGTCAGATAAAGATTTTTTTTCTTTCGACTTTCTCGAGGTAGTAGGATAATAAATCAGCAGAACGAAATGAATTTTATTATTTTATTTCCTCAGAGATACACAGTATGAAATACTCGAAAAATAATATTAAGTTTAGTTAAGAGTGATCTTATTACGGCTCCGTGGCGCAGTGGCTTAGCAATGAGTTGTTGCGCTGGAGGCCGCGGGTTCGAATCCCGCACGGAACAAGTATTTGTATGGCCTACAAATAATTGTTCCGGTTCTGGATGTTTGTCCTCGTGCAATTTATGTTTGTAAACTGCCTCCACGATACAGGAGAAAATCCTAGTGTGGGGGTAACGTTTTCTCTAAAAAACGAAAGAAAAAAAAATTATCTAGACAAGACCAATTACATTAAATATGTTAAAAAAATATTTAGTTAAGATTCACGTAATGAAATAAAATGATGTGTCTTACCTAGTTTGAAGAGCACCTCCCTTCCTCCCTCAATTACGTGTAATATCCCCGTCACCACAGTTTTTTCCTTAAATAGATTACCACAAAGAAACGCTTGATTATATTAAGGGCTAATCACAATATACCACAACTGACCACAGTCCAGAAAGACGACTGAAGCTACTCCTACGCGCCATGAAGTAGCTTAGTCTCATAATGCAATTTGCAGTTTACCCTGTGACAACATCGCTTACGTTAATAAATAACACAACGTTAATTAATAAGGGTTTTGGATCTGATATCAAAAAAGATTGGTTCCCGTTATCTTACAGCTTGCGGGCTGTGTTAATGGAAATTGTCGGATAGTCAATACCCATTAACTTAGTGCTGTAATTATGAGCAGCCGAGAAGTAAACAGGAAATGGCCGATTAAAAATATTCACTTCGCCAAAACATGTCCGTTGATGTCGTTGTCGTAAGAGGCGACAAAGGGAAGCTGAATCTGTTTTTAACGACGAAAACAGAGGTGTGTTATAAGTTTAACGTGTGCATCTGTGTGTCTGTCTGTAGCATCGTAGCGCCCAAACGGACGAACCGATTTTGATTTAGTTGTGTTTGGTTGGAAGGTGACTTGATCGAGAGTATTCTTAGCTATGATTCAAGAAAATCTGTTCAGCTGTTTGAAAATTATCAGCTCTTTATATTTCGGAGTTTTTTTTTAAATTTTTTATTAAGTTTATTTACGTAGTAGAGCCATGCTGCAGCTATATTAGTGGTATAATTGTAGCACGAATGGGTCGGCTCGACCGGGGAAGGACCACGCTCTCACAGAAAATAAGCGTAAAATAGCAGCGTAACGCTGCCGTGTTCCGTATGGTGAGTGTGGAGAACCGGAGACCCTTTTTATATATTTTCCAGTAAAAAGGGTCTCCGGTTCTCTGCACTCACCAAACGAAACGTATTCTGGTCCTTCCCCGGTCGAGCCGACCCATTCGTTCTACAACTGTACTATTGATATAGCTGTAGCATAGCTCCACCAAGTATGAAAATTTCAGACAAAGAAGGCAACAGATGCGTTGTCATCTCCGAGGACCAAGTTATATTGTTATGTACTGTTTTTGTAAAGATAAGCAAATAAATTAAAAAAAAAAAATTTCTCATAGCCTGTAATTGTACTAGCTCCAAGTCCTCAAAAAGATTTTATTCACAGACATGCAGGTTTCCTTACGCTTTCCTTACCGCCAAGCACGTAACTCTTAAAATTGCAGTTCAAATTTGCCGGGCCCGAACTCGGGTCGCTCGCTTTCAATAAGGTTTTATTCCTATCCCAAAAACTACCACTACTCTTGTGCGTCAACTTCTTTGTATGATGTATTCATGTTCGCGATACAAACGGCAACAAATTAGTCGTTTCAGGTAATGCAGACCAAAAAAAAATATATTTCCACGTACCAAAGAGAAAAAAGAAATGGAAATATCAATATCAACTAACGTACCAGCCGTACGATAAATGGCGATTCAGGTTAAATCATCATCATCATCATTACAGCCCTTCACAAGTCCACTGCTGAACATAGGCCTCCCCCAAGGAATGCCACAAAGCACGGTCCTGAGCCACCCGCATCCATCGACTTCCTGCATGTCTTACCAGGTCGTCACTCCATCTAGTGGGGACGCCCTACACTTCGTCCGCCGGTATGAGGCCGCCACTGAGAACCTTTTTCCCCATCGGTTGTCGGTTCTTCGAGCTATATGGCCGGCCCATTGCCACTTCAGCTTACTAATCTGTTGGGCTATGTCGGTCACTCTGGTTCTACTGCGGATATCCTCATTTCTAAGTTTATCACGCAGTGAGACCCCGAGCAGCCCTCTCCATAGCTCGCTGAGCGACCTTGAGCTTCCTCATACGGCCAGCAGTGAAGGACCACGTCTCAGTTCCATAGGTCATCACTGGCAACACGCACTGGTTGTACAGTCTCGTTTTCAATATTTGAGGTATACCTGATAAGAAGATGTGCCGTAATTTCTCGAACGCTGCCCAGCCGAGTTGAATCCGTCGATTGACCTCACGGTTAAGTTGGACTTACCTAGTCGGACTATTTGTCCCAGGTAAACATATTCCTCAACAACTTCGAGCTTAGTGCTCCCAACAACTACCGGCATAGGTGTGATATGGAGATTAAACATGATTTTTGTTTTGTCCATGTTAATCTTAAAACCTATCCGTTGGGAGACACTATTGCGGTCATTGAGCATAGTGCTTAGGGCCTCCAGCGATTCTGCCATAAGGACTATATCATCGGCAAATCGAAGGTGAGTGATGTACTCGCCATTGATGTTAATGCCGTATCCTTTCCAGTCCAGAAGCTTGAAAACGTCTTCCAATGCAGCGGTGAAGAGTTTCGGGATATAACGTCACCCTGTCTTACACCTCTGCAGTTGGATAGGTTTTGTACTCTGGTTCTGTACTCGGATAGCCATCGTGGCCCTACTGTACAAGCACTTCAGCACTTCGATATACCGACAGTCAACTTGGCACCGCTGAAGGGACTGCAGCACCGCCCAAATTTCGACGGAATCAAAGGCTTTCTCATAGTCCACATACGCCAGACATAGTGGCAAATTGTACTCCTCGGACTTCTGTACAATTTGCCGAAGGGTATGTATGTGGTCTATGGTGCTAAAGCCTTTCGGAAACCGGCTTGTTCGGGAGGCTGGAAGTCGTCGAGTCTGCGTGCGAGACGATTTGTAATGACTCTCGAAAACAGCACGTAGACGCGGCTCAGAAGGGAAATCGGTCTGTAGTTCTTCAAGAGAGCGTTGTCGCCTTTCTTGAAGAACAAGACCACCGCACTTCTGCTCCACGCCTCCGGTGTAGTGCCACCATGTAGGACGGAATTAAAGAGCTCTGAAGGACTTCAAGTACCAGTTTTCCACCCGCTTTCAGAAGCTCCGCTGTAATTCCATCCTCGCCTGGGGCCCAGCCGTTTTAAGGTGCTGGAGAGCCATTCTAATCTCGCTCAGACTGACGTCCGGGATATCATCGGAATAGTGTCGGATAAGACTCGCTCTTGATCGTTACCACACTTGCGTGTGGCTCCAACGATGATGTGTACAGCTGCCCATAGAACCTCTCAATCTCACTCAAAATCTCAGGTGTCCGGAAACGACGCTGCCACACTCGGTCTTCAGCTTCGACAGTTGGCTCTTTCTGGCAGACAGATCTCTGGCAAAGACTTTGGAGCCCTGGTTCCGCTCGATCGCTTCTTCAATACGAGCTGTATTGAAGTTGCGCAAGTCCCGCCGCATGCATTTGGAGATCTGTCTGTTCAGTTGCCTGTATGCTATCAAATCTACTGAAGATTGCAGCTTCATTTCCCGTCTAACAGCCATGAGATTAAGAGTGTGATCGGAGAGTTTTTGTGTTCTTCTGCGGCGGGTCTTACAAAACTTAGCTCCGACCGCATGGACAGTTTCCACGAGCTTGTCATTCATATCGTCCACTGCATTGCAATCTTCTAGGCACTGAAAACGGTTTTGTAACTCGAGCTGAAAGGTTTCGGGACTTTGGATTAGAGCACGAGGGGGACGGAGCGTTAACTTCATTAGACGACACCTCCAACTTAACGTTTAGGTTCAGTGTGCCTCTAACCATTCGGTGATCGCTACCAGTTTTCACCCTCGCGATCACTGAGACATCACTGAACAGTTGGCGTCTAGTCGTCATAATGAAGTCAATCTCATTTTTTGTCGAACCGTCGGGGCTCGACCAGGTCCACTTCCTGTGGGGCCGCTTCTGGAAGAAAGAGTTCATCATAAAGAGTCCCTCTTTCTCCATGAAGTCGGCCAGCTGCTGGCCCCTTGGGTTCCGTTGCCCTAATCCGAATTTCCCTACTTTCAGCTCACCGTTCTCTCTTGTGCCTAGCTTTGCGTTGAAGTCTCCCATTAACACCGTATAGTGGGTTTTAGAGGAATGCATGGC
Source organism: Parnassius orleans (assembly GCA_029286625.1). Classification (NCBI taxonomy): domain Eukaryota; kingdom Metazoa; phylum Arthropoda; class Insecta; order Lepidoptera; family Papilionidae; genus Parnassius; species Parnassius orleans. The sequence goes on along the minus strand of JAGSMP010000096.1, from coordinate 1,296,966 downwards.
TCTAGAGATATCCTCATACATTTCCTCCACCTCCTCATCGGGGTGTGCCGAAGTTGGTGCGTAAACCTGTATGACCTTCAGCGAATACCGTTTGGTGATTCTGAGTATAAGGTACGCAACCCTCGTCGACACACTCCCAATCTTTACAACGTTGTTAACGAGACACTTGTGGACGATAAATCCGACACCTCCTTGGGACAGATGGTCGCCCTCCCGGTGATAGAACAAGTTGTTGATTCGAGGATTACCGTGTCCTCCCTCTTCGGACCTCGGATAATCCTATAATATTCCAGCGCAACTTGTCTATCTCTTCTTCCAGCTCCAGGATCTTCTCGTCAGTCCTCAGAGTGCGTGCGTTATAAGTTGCCAGGTCGAGTCGTCGTAGGTGGCAACCGAACCTCCACCGGAGATTCTTAGCACCCCTGCCCCGCCGTTACCATGGTCGCCACCGTAGCCAGGAATAGCGGGGCCGCCGGGGACTGGGGGCCGTTTCTTCGTCACTTTCTTCATTGGGGGGATATTGCCGTAGTTGCCACGCTTGGCGAGCGGGTTGGCAACCGCAGTTTCTTTACTATTTGCCGTTATCAGAAAGATGCTGCTGCCCATCTTCTGCCTCAGTTTCCCTCTGTCGCCTCTTACGACACCCACGGGAAGATATGGGGTAGTGGGTATTCTAACCCGCCACTACACGGGCGTACACGGATTCAGGTTAAATACGACGATGTATTTTACGTCTTGGAGATAAAACTCATTATCGTACCACTTCGTAACAGTTAATCTACAGTCTAATGTACGAGTATAGTGTGCAAAAAATGCGTCAGTTTTAGCAATCAACATCACGCCGCAAAATGACCGTTTTTCTTCGTGTAAGGCGACGCCCGATAGATTGAACTCTCCCGAAACCTTCACTCTATGGACCCTTCAATAAACTCTCCGCAACTGGCTTATAGACAACTATAGGGTTGTCACACATTTGTGGCCTTTTTTAAACTTTTTTAATTTATTATGTGTTTGAGTTTGAACGTAAATAACATTTTATTTATTTTATTTGATGTATTTGTAGTACATATTTCATATAAATTTTAGCTTTACAAAAAGATGATGCCAAATATTAGGTATAAGGCCATCGTGAACCCATTATTAGGTTGTTTGTATGGAAGAGGAAGCAAACGAGAATACGACTCACTTCGTGGTATCATAAGATCATGGTAAATGATCACCGTCGCCCATGATCATCTGCAACACCAAGGGAATTGCAGGTGCGTTTTCTAAGTCGTATCGGTCCGGAAAAATCGCTGGCGACATTAAATCCCACAGTGTGGTCGTGCGAGGCAGAAAATTCAACGTAAATCGCACGGTAGTGGACCGCCAGTCATCGAGATGATGGAGGATGGAATTTCGAGTTCTGTCGCAGTGAACGATGGCGGAATTCAGGTAAAGCGTCTAATCGGTCATAGGTTTATCACAATTTACTTAAAATATTTTTTTAATACTACACTTATTACCCATGATAAGGTGAGTGAAATATGAAAAGACCCCTTTAGTTAGATAGAGCGACGACCAGCTAAGGTAGGCGGCTAGGGCTGCCAGTAAATGGTTTTACGGGGTCAATTTGTTTAGGACAAGCCAGGTAGTAAAATGTTGTTATCTGATGATATCGATAATATCATTTTGTATTTATAACGTTATAAACATCATTAAAATTATATTATATATCAACATTCATGTTATATTCCTGCGTTAGCCAATACACATAATTGGGCACCCCTGCCTCTTGTAATAAATTTACCTACAAGCGTTACAAGGGTTGTCGCCACTCAAGTCGCAGTGTTTATTCAATCCGCTGTGGGGACAGGCACTCCTTTACCCTTAAATACTTTATTGGGAAATTTATGCGAATGAGTTGTTACAAAATGGGACCAAGTTCTTTAAACCGAAAGTAATGTTTGTTTTATAATAAAAGTTACGGACCATTATCCATGTGGACGTGTTAGTAATAACCTTTTCAGTTTTTAGTTTTGTTTAAATTAGTTAAATTACAAGAGATTTGAAACGGAAACCAAAACCTATGCTAGCTATAGCTTCATACAACAAATTTGTTTATTATTTCAAAAACCTTTTAAAGTAAAAGAGCTAAATAATTGGACTTACATACAGAGTACAGACATAATATGTGGTAGAGCCACGTTGCATCTATATCATAATTGTAGCACGAATATATGACCTCGATCGGGCAAAAGGACCACGGTCTAACAGAATACCAGCCTAAAAATAACTTAATGCTGATGTGTTTCTTAGGGTGGGTGTAGAGAAATGGAGACCTTTTTCATTATCTGCATTTAGACTCTTAATCGAGCATTACTTATCATGTGCTTACTGACTGTGTGCTAGTGTCACCCTTATTCTATATTAAAAAACTGAAAATTCCAGCGAAAAACTGTAGAAAATGCTCAACCTTCACAAACTTTCGTGCCATAACGATATCTATAATTACTAAGTCTGAATGTCCGTCCGCACGCGAAAAGGAATTTATAAGCACCGCGCAGTAAAGGCGGACGCCTGATTTTCTTTTTTCATATCTTTCTCGGTAATTACACCGAAACGATAGGCAACAAATACTTACGAACTACGGACGCGAAATATTACTGTCGTCAAGGAAAATCAGCTGAAATGAGTTTGGTGACATTTTTGTTCTTTCATACTTAAGCAATTGGTCGCGAACGGGAAAAAATCGGCTATTCTAACGATATTAACCATACTGCGGCAAAGTAAAATGTCAAATATCTATAGCTTGTTATACTTTTTTATGCTTGACAAAGATAGAAAACTCGTCAGGCCCTATGACGTCATCATTAGTAAAAGTTTAAAAATTATAAAAATTAACTATTTCTCAGAAGTGAGATCAGGCTTGTGCCCAGCAGTGGGACTACTGGCTGTACTACTTTTCTAACATTAACTATCACTAACATTATGTATTAAACAAAAAAATGTAAAAAGGACACATTAAAACACAGTTTGCGACTCGTACAGCTTCTTTGATTTTTGATAGTTAAGTTAGTTAATAGTTATGTAGTTTAAAGTTAGTTTAAGACGATGGTACGTAAGTATGAGTGACGTATAAAGTAAGCACACGTGTCAACTTTAGCAATTTATTACACACACTGAGTTTGATTAGAAAATGGTGAATTTTATGTAATTCGCAGCGCGGCGGTTCGAACCGCGTCAACATAAAATAAATGTGTGGCGTTTGGATCGTACTCAAACTGAATTACGCAAATATCTACCCAATTAAACACCAATAATCATTATTAGACATTGTAAACAATCTTTTATCTACTTTGTAAGGGTCCTTTTTGTTTCAGGAAATGTATGCGTTCGTAAAGCCCTCTTAGCTATTTGTGCGCCAAGCTGCTTCCAGTGTCGTATTTTGTTAAGATGGGTAAATGAGTCAGTAAAATTACAGGCGAAACAAAGAATGTTTGAAGTTGATTGCAGATGTTCGTGGGATGCAATAACCAATTACTACAAGGTTAGCTCGTTAGGCATTCTCATATTTGATATATAAAATTTAAGACAATTGTTATTTTACAATATGTTAATTGCAGGATTGGAAGGTAGGAAGCATCGACTTTTTTTTTTAATATGATAGGGTGACAAACGAGCACACAGTCCACCTGATGGTAAGTGGTTGCTGTGACCCATAGACATCTACATCTATCCTTAATTACGAATAAAATGCAGATGCGATGTCACCCGTGAGGACTAAGATGGAATGCCTCTTTTCCAGTAAAAAGGGTCTCCGGTTCTCTACACTCACCATACGAAACACAGCAGTGTTAAGCTGCTATTTTACGCTGGTATTCTGTGAGAGCGTGGTCCTTCCCCGGTCGAGCCGACCCATTCGTGCTACAACTATACTACTAATATAGCTGCAGCGTGGCTCTTCCACGTACAAACATCAGGTGCACCATATTATGCTTGATTATTATATCTTAATATATCTTTATGAAAAAATAGTCATTTGGATATTTAAGCTAAACAAATATTTGAAGAATTATAATAAATTAAAGAATATTTGAATGACATGTGATTTAATCTATGTAAAATGACGAACTGAAAAGTATTCAAGACTGTGTTGTGAAAGACGTCATGTGTCTTACCACTCTAATAATTTAAAATATAAACGATTTTGAATATATTTTTTTTTCCATCAGAAAACATCAAAGGCAACCAGCGAGTTAATGCCAAAAAGCCATTAGGCGACCGTCTCGTGTCAGTTCAGCCTTCAACGCTCGCTAACCTGTATCGTTACCCTCGACTCCACGACTTTCAAAGTTCACTAACTTTAGCGCAGATTGCCGTGACATTGGAATGAAAGAAATCGCACACTGCGAAACCGAAGGATTCCGTAGTATAGAATAATGTAGATTACTCTCAGATTAGCCAAACGGCTCCATGGCGCAGTGTTTTAGCATTGAGTTGCTACGCTTAGGGCCGCGGGTTAAAATTTCGCACTGATCAAGTATTTGCATGGTTTACAAATAATTGTTCTGGTTCTGGATGTTTGTCCTTGTGCAATTTATGTATGTAAACTGTCTAAACGATATAGGAGAGAATCCTAGTGTAGTGGTGACGTGGAAAACAAATTCGAAAATCGAAAAATCTTTTTATTAGTAAAATATTTGCCATTAAGTCATTTTTTCTTCATTTAAATAACATCTATAATATAGCATTATTTACAAGTCTTATTATAAACCCTATTCCTCACGATATACTGCCAATCCATTGCCGCGTTTTTTCGCTGAATAGCTTTCACTCAGATTTTGGGTGAGAAAAAAAATCCGGTCCTCTTGGTATAAAATTTAAAAACAATAACATTTTTGCAATTAGTATTCAAACTGGAATAAATTATAGCAACTCACAATTGAAGGAATAAGCCAAACAAATACATTTTTGCACAACTGAATATAACGATAAAATGTAGAAATAAATAAATAAATGTAGAAATAAATAAAAAATAAGTGGGAATATTAGGTTTTTGTGTAATTAGATTAAATTGATTACGGATCCCTAAAGACCTAATACCACCCTACCGTCGCGTCAAAAGACCGCCAGTTGGCAATTTCACACTCATTATACAGCGTCACAGTCCAGTTATGCGAGACACGCGTCCGAATAAAAATAACCATTTTAATTTGTTAATCAATTTTTTAATAAATTTAACAAGAAACTATCGTTCAAATATTTACCCGTCAAGTCTTCTACAGCACGTAAATATATATTTTTAAACTGCAATATATACATGGCAGAGCCACGCAACAGCTGAATTATGGCTTAGGCACGAATAGGTAGTTTTTTTTATAGAAGACGGAGCAAACGAGCATGCGGCTCACAACAACTGCAACACCAGGGGAATTGCAGGTGCGTTGCCGGCCTTTTAGAAATGAGTAAGCTCTTTTCTTAAAGGTAGTGTTAAGTGCCAGATCTAAATGACATACAAACAAGTAAATAGAATAGATGTGTATTTAATAATTTTACTTTTATTGCACATTGTACAATTTATAATGCCGCACAACAGCTGCGGTTACGGTTAGCACGTTCAGGTAAGTACCGCCATTAAAGGAATGCAATAACTTAAATTAAAAAAAACAGTCACAAAAAGAGCTGATAATCTTCAAACGGCTGAACAGGTGTCTTGAAACATAGCTAAGAACGCTCTCGATTCCAGATACCTTTCAAACAAAAAAAACTTAATCAAAATCGGTTGATCCGTTCAGTAGCTATGATGCCACAGACAGACATACAGATACATACTACAAACTTATAAAACCCATCTGTTTTCGTCGGAGTTAAAAAGAGGAACGACGTATGTTACAGAAATACAAATGCTGCTACTTAAGAAAAAACATCGTTCTGTTTCATGTACGAGAATCGTACAGGTAGACTCGAATGGGAAAGAATCGAGTTCTATTGATTGTTAATTGACAATAGATGAAAGCTCTATGGTTCACAATATCTATTTACCAATCAACTGTAGATATTATGGCAAAACTTCACAAATTGAGAGAGAAGAGTCTACGTCCACGATTCGATTCAAACAAAAAGATGATAATGTCAATTTGTCAAGTGCTAGTAGACGCACGGAAAGTTCTTCAATTTTAACAAAGAATCGCACCAAACAGACAGATGGAGCGAACCAATTCGCTTCCGTCAGCAGTTAAGGTATAACTGATAATCCTGATAAGAGTGGAAACCTCTAACCTCAAGGAGATCATGTTGTAGGATAAGATCTCGTCTTCCTCCAAAATTTACAAATCATGGGCGATACAGACAGACCTACAAATAAAACGTCTTTACACCAAACATTTTTTTTAACCCCAATATAACCAGAACTTCACTCCGGTACGCACTGTAACATATTATATTTCCTGAAACGACGATAGGTACGCTTACAGAACCCGAATACAATGCCAGTTTTGACATCTGTCACAGCGTGTGACAGATGGTGTCCGCTTGTGTCGGATGCCATCCGTTTGGTGGGTTAATTTTAGACTACGCCTCATTTTTATGTCGACAATTGTAGTTCATATGTGGGACATAAATCGTTATATTATATTATAGTACTAAAATCAACTGTAATTTATAACAATATTAAATCAAAAAGCAAATCAATAAATGTTTTCCAAATATTAAGTTTCCTGCTGATGCAGAAAAATGACGTGGTAGAGCAACGTTGTTGCTGCTGCGACGTGCTACTGTGTTGCCTAAGGTGAGTGTACAGAATCGGAAACCCTTATTACTGAAAACGAGGCATACCATTTTAGTCCTCAGGGTGACAACGCATCTGCATTTTGATTCTTAATTGAGGATAATAAAAATAGTAGATGTCTATGGGCTATGGGCACTTACTATCAGGTAGACTGTGTGAATAAGGGTATTCTATAATAAAAGACTGATCTGAGAGTACCAAATTGATTAGATACCAGATTTAATTAGGGAAATTAAATAGAGTTTGTAATTTTATTTATTGTGTAGTGCAATATTATTCGTTTTTTGTTTAGAGGCGTATTACAATACCTGTAAAAATTTTCCACGCTGCAAAGCTAGGCTGCAGCTATATTAAAGTTTATAAATAGCTGCAACACGAATAAGCATTCCATCTTAGTCCACAGTGGTGAAAACGCAGCTGCATTTTGATAATTAATCGAGGATAGGTGTAGATGTCTATGAACTACAGCAACCACTTACTATTAGGTGGACTGTTTACTCGTTTGTCACCCTTATCCTATAAAAAAGGGTTTTCTCAACCGGGGAAGGACCACACTCTCACAAAATACCACCGTTAATAGCTCTGCATAATGCGAACGAAACGCAGAACAACATGCGTGACGAAACACAGCAGTTTCGTATTTCAATCTTTGTCCTTAGGGGGTTACAACACATTTGCATTTTGATTCTTAGGCCGGCCACATACATTCGGAATTCCGTTTCGGTATTCCGTTTCGGAATTCCGATTCGGGATTCCGAACGCAGCAAATCCATATAAAATCAAGTACCTATCACACACGTACAGTAGTTTTCCGTTCGAAATTTTTCGGGAAAAACGGGACCCGTTCGGAAATCTGAATGTATTCGGCCGGCCTTAATCATTAATGGATTTAGATGTGCATGAGCCACAGCACCAACTCACCATCAAATGAAATTCCAATGAACACTGTAGTTATTGAAGTTCACAACATATAAAGAGGTAATCCGCACAAAGGTCACAAAAAACTTTGACAGTTTTTTTTTAAATTTAAGCTATAATTGTTATCATCATATATGTATGCAGTCATGCGTTGCTGACTATTCAGGTTAAGTATCGTTTGGGGCGGTCAAGTACTGAATGGGCGACAACTTTACTGGCACTTACTTTCGAACGTCTTTACGCTATGAAAGGCTCGTTAAGCCGTTGGACTTGCAGGCTGTTATATCGCGGCCGTCAGTTAGTCACTTGTAGAGATATCTGTAGAATCGTTAAGTTATTTATAGATTTTGAAATCCTCGTATTTACGAGCTTCGAACCTCGACTTTTTAAGATAAATCTTTTCCAGTTTTCAAAATTTTACTGTCCCCCGTGACCTTAAAATTAAATTATTTAATGTATTCATGTAAATATAAGAAGTCAACCATCTCCTTAAGAAATTGCTTATTGTTATATATTTATACATTATTTTAACTGATACTGTTACGTTTACAGAGTACAACGAAACCAAAAACTTTTATGGAGCTAAAATTGTTTGATAAGGATTATACTACTAAAGAGTACATGATTGATAATAACCCCTGGGAATGAAGTGATCGCAACCATACTGTTTCTAAAATGTTTTCATACTTAATTGTATAAAATATTGTATTGTAAATTAATGTTTAAAGGAAAAGGTCCCGCTGGGTTTCTTGCTGGTTCTTCAGACAGATGTTTTTTTCAAACCATTAGTAAAACTTAAAGGACTTTTAATAAGCAATCTATTTTGAATAAAAATAATTCTAATCTATTATAGTCCATTCTAAACGTAAAAAAATAAACTAACCACGATTGTAACCAAAAGTTCTCAACCACACTGCTGGTCCTTTGCTATTGCCAAGGCGCCTGCAAAGTGTGACTTTAACAACAAATCCCCTTTATTATAGAGGAGGACTATATCCAACGGGTTTTAACGATAGAATATTTATGCTATATAACGTATTGTTCGAGTGATTTTCTCTCCCCCATAACTAAGGGGTGTCTCAAATCACTGTAATAATAGCAATAAGCGATTTAGTAACATTAAAAATTGCCATAGTTCGTTTCTGAGAGCGATCACCGCGGTGTAACTTCGAGATAAAATAGTGCTCCGGATGACGTATGATGCTGAAAAAATTAAATTGTATCGAATAACTTGCTCCAGGAACTCGAAAAAGTGCAATTTTGACTTAAAAGAAATTTCGATTTCTTTACAATTTAGATAAAAACAAAATATATTTAAAGATTTTCATCTTGTTTATTGCGTTTTAGTAAGTAATTATAGACGAATTTAGAGTCAATTTTATAATCATTTGTTAAAATTTATTCATAGGATAAAATACAGCATAAACAAATTGAAAAATACAGATGTATGAATAAAATAGTTCAATTGTTTCACTTTTATATTTAGTCAGGTTATAATTTATTCGATAGATAACTTTTATCTGACGATTATAAAGTCGGCTCTTAGACACTTTTGGCTTTATTACAAAAAGTAGTTTATAATAATTAGTCACAGGTTTAAACTTGAAGCGGAAGAAAGAAGTCCGCAGAAATATGAGAACTAACAGGTAAAGTACAGAATTTAACAGTAAAATAAAATTATGAGCACTGTGGCGTCGCGTTAAGAGACTTAGTTAGAGGACTATTGTTATATCATAATTTAAGCTTGATACCATCAATAAAAAAAATAATAAGAAGGTTTAAACTGTCGAAATAAATATTTCAAAAAATTCATACCACACATTCAGCACGTTATCCCGCAGTCTTGCAAATTATATAATGAACTTACCTGAAAAAATAGAACAGAACATATTAATTAACATACTATTATATTAGTTATAAATTGTTGTAATAGTATAGTATGAAAAGAACGCGGTAGAGCCATTTTGCAGCTATATTATGTTTGCAGGACGTATGGGTCGGCTCGACCGGGGAAAGACCACGCTCTCCAAGAATACCTGCGTAAAATAGTAGCTTAATGGTGCTTGCTTTGTTTCCACGTTTCCCGCCAGCCCGTTCTCCAGAGGAGTAATGCAATTTGCGTTACATCCATATAAATCTAGTAATTGACGAGCTAACACGACGATGACCATAAATAGGTGGATAGGACTCTTTTTGTATGGCTGCGAGTCAATCTGAATAACGTAGGTGCCAATCTTTTACCTATTTCCACCATCAAGCTGCATTACGTGCACTGCTGTGTTTCCGGTCTCAATGCCATTATATAACTACAGGTTGTAAGGCAATCCAGTGCAGTCCTCAGAAGTGACAATGCATCCGTAGCCTTTCTTTGAAGTTTGTTGCAGGTGTAGGTACATGGACTGCACTAGACACGTATCATCAGATGAACTGAATTGTAAGTTCCATTGTCTTCTAAATAAAATAAAAAAACAAGTGTGTGTGTGTGTGTGTACTTATGTACGCACGTAGGAAAATATACTTCTTTAGCGTAACAAAACAAAAAAAAACTTGAGAGACAATTACCCACTGAAGTTGTCGCTTTTAGGTGTCAGTGTGCGCACGCATCGTAACAACTTCATGGTGTCGTTTTTAGGTGTCGGTGTGCGCGCGCATCGTAAAAATTCACTCTCATCATTTTTCCCAAACGCCTCAAAAGAAGTATATCTTCAAAAATATGTATAAAATATCAAATGTTTAAACCGCAAGAGGAAAGTGAACGTAACAAACGGCGCAAAGATGTGTATCGCTATCAATCCATCAAAACACCCACCTAAGCGGTGGTACGCGTATCGCTCGTAACCGGGGAATGTAAGATCGCACCCGTCGATACGTCGACGATCACACTAATTGCTTGCTGCGATAATTCTCCGTTATCGCCGCATTTCAGTTACTACTTGTTCACACTTTCACAGTGATATTTGGTGCCGTATCTTAAAAATTAATTCATTTGTTGACATAACATACTATATTAAAAAACTATAAAAAAATATAAGAGTTTAAACAAACTTAAACAACACGCATTGATCATGAGCTGTGATGATTCTGATAATTATTTTGTTCTATCCTGGCGATCCTGATCAGGATACTAGGATAAAGTTATTAAATTATTGTATTGCCATCGGTCCTTGTTACGAGTATAAATTTTCAAGTCAATCGAATGTCTACAAGTTGCTGAAAATTACATTAAAAGATTCCTTTACATATATAGATACACGCGAAGCTAATAAAGGCGTGTTAAAAACTAAAAACTTAAATTATCATACAGTCCTACTCCCGGTGGTATAATGCCAATACGGCAATATACTACCGCACGTGGACCTTATTTAAAAATAAACTTTGACGAGCTTATAAAATAAATAACATTTTTATATATTATTTAACATAATAAGCATTGTACAGGGTTATTTTGCAATAACCGGCCAAATTTGCAGAGAAGGTTCATAATAAGTAATATAGGCGAATGTTGAAGAAAAATTAATTAAAAAAAATCTCAAACATTCTGTCCTTTTTATCCTTTAAATTCAAAATTGTAAACTGATTTTACTACGCACGCACATATTCGTAACGGTCGATCGGTAGACAAAAACGTTGTTGCCCATAAATCACATTCAATTTGGGATAATTTCAAATAAAAGTAGAATCCTTATTTACTCGTATTTTCAAAAACTGCATTAATTAATATATTTGAACTTAAGTTTAAAATTTAGCTACTCTTTGAAAAATTACCCTGTATACATATAGAATGGTAGGTTTGTTCTAATGTCTAGGAGTCCGTCTAGGTAGGTACCACACGTTTAACTATTTCTGCCGTCAAGTAGCAGTGCTCGCACTGCTGTGTTCCGGTCTGAAGGGTAAAGAGAGCCAGTTTAATAACAGGCTGTGAGGCATTCCATCTTAGTCGTCAGATGTGACAACGCATCTGAAGGCTTCTTTGTTGGAAGTTAGCTGCAGGTACCTTTGGACCTTTGTAGTGACTACACCATGGTGGACTGTAACTTAATTTGACAATACTTATACAGTGTTATAAGAAAATTCAAAGTACATTGCTTTATAGTGATAAATTCCCACCGCCACATGAATTGATTTTCGATAAATATTCTAAAATACGTCTACGGCTCCGTGGCGCACCAATTCAATGGGTTGTAGCACTGGGGGGCGCGGGATCGAATCACGCACGGAACGAGTAATTGTTCCGGGTCTGGATGTTTGTCCTTGTGCAATTTATGTTTGTAAACTGTCTCCACGATACAGGAGAACATCCTAGTGGGGGGGAGTAACGCTTAAAACAATTCCACAATTTGAAAATTAAACGTGTCGTTACTGGGCATTTGACACACTATTTTTTAGACTTTTTCACTATTTCATTAATTCATTAATTACAGCCTTTCACAAGTCCACTGCTAAACATAGGCTTTTGACGCCTTAGTCAATAGAAATTATTTTTAAGAGTTCAAATATTTCTATAAATATTTTGTGAGAATGTAGTGTAATGGCGACGTATTTTTATAGTCAAATTATAATATTACGTAATTGTACTGAGGTTGTTATAATTTAAATTTGCTTAATTCACTTAATAAAGTTACAACAACCTCATTATAATGCATTCCGCAATGTAACGCCCGATTCCGTTAATTATTATTATTTGTATATTTTTATGTACCAAAAATTTTATTTTATTCAAACTGGAAAATCGACCAACTTTGGGACATTCTAAAATATACAATATTTTTAAACATAATCAAAAAAACTAAAACTAAAAACTTAAATTATTATTATTTGTAAATTTTTATGTACCAAAAATGTTATTTAATTCAAACTGGAAAATCGACCAACTTTGGGACATTCTAAAATATACAATATTTATTAACATTTAAAAAAAACTAAAACTAAAAACTTAAATTATTATTATTTGTATATTTTTATGTACCAAAAATCTTATTTAATTCAAACTGGAAAATCGACCAACTTTGGGACATTCTAAAATATACAATATTTATAAACATAATCAAAAAACTAAAACTAAAAACTTAAATTATTATTATTTGTATATTTTTATGTACCAAAAATCTTATTTAATTCAAACTGGAAAATTGACCAACTTTGGGACATTCTAAAATATACAATATTTATAAACTTAATAAAATAAAAATAAACTAAAAACTTAAATTATCATACAGTTCATATTATATTTATTAAATTAAATCCGGACCCAAGCAAGATTTCAAAATACTGTTAGATCACTCTACATAGAGCGGATCAAAATTAATCCAACTTGGGGAATCAATAATTGAAACCCGGACTGGATTAACTGTGACGTCAGGACGTTCAGGCACTCAGACAGGTAACCTCGGGATTTCAAAATAAGTTAAGATTAAACGCGATTAAATCCGTTAAGGAACTTTCATTCAATGTGTAGTGTTTGCGATAATAAAACAAAACCTTGAACACATGCATTATAAGCATCGCAATACAAGGGAAAATTATAAACAAAAGGTATTAAGACGTTAAAATCATTAATCTCTGAGACGATATGAGCAAGTTAACATAAATGACGTATTAGCGTTAATAGCGCCATAATATAACGACGTACAAAACGTAGACTCGCGTGCAGCAGATCTCGCTCCCTGAGGCCAGAAAATCGGCGATGTTGAGCCTACAATACAGAGGTAAAATCACGATGAGATTCAAAATAATACTTGGGCAATTAAGTCCGCTCTTTGTATTCTATAGTAATAGGGAATGCAATAAAGAATTAATAAATGATATATATATTCATTACAACCTATCAAAAACACAGTTGAAAATAGGCCTCCCCCATAGATTGTCTCATGGGGAATGGACACAAATAATAAACATTTGTTAATAATGTCTATCTCGCTTATCTGTATACAAACTGTATATCTCGCATGATGGTAAGTGGATGCTGCGGCCTATTGACATCTACATTTATCCTCGATTAGGGATCAAAATGCAGATGCTGACAACACATCCCTTGCCTTGGGAATGCCTCGCTTTGCAGTAAAAAGGCGCACCGCAACTTTACGCTCACCATACGAAACACAGCAGCATTTAGCTGCTACTATACGCTGGTATTCTGTAAGAGTTTAGTGGTGGCTTAAGATAATCCACTCAAAGAACCATTGGAACTGGAGATGTGCAGCATCATCTTTCTGATATTAATTTAAAATATATTATAAAATAAATTTGTAAAACCCAAAAGTACACACCTCGAACGGTCGACGGTTTCATCATTATCATCATCATTACAGCCCTTCACAAGTCCACTGCTGAACATAGGCCTCCCCCACGGAATGCCACAAAGCACGGTCCCGAGCCACCTGCATCCATTGACTTCCTGCATGTCTTACCAGGTCGTCACTCCATCTAGTGGGGGACGCCCTACACTTCGCCTGCCGGTACGAGGCTGCCACTCGAGAACCTTTCTTCCCCATCGGTTGTCGCTTCTTCGAGCTATATGGCCGGCCCATTGCCACTTCAGCTTACTAATCCTTTGGGCTATGTCGGTTACTCTGGTTCTACTGCGGATATCCTCATTTCTAAGTTTATCACGCAGAGAAACCCCGAGCATAGCCCTCTCCATAGCTCGCCGAGCGACCTTGAGCTTCCTCATACGGCCAGCAGTGAAGGACCACGTCTCAGTTCCGTATGTCATCACTGGCAACACGCACTGGTTGTACAATTTAGTTTTGAGGTTTTGAGGTATGCCTGACGAGAAGATGGGTCGTAATCTCCCGAACGCTGCCCAGCCGAGTTGAATCCGTCGATTGACCTCTCGGTCGAAGTTGGACTTACCTAGTCGGACTATTTGTCCCAGGTAAACATATTCGTCAACAACTTCGAGCTTAGTGCTCCCAACAACTACCGGCATAGGTGTGACATGGACATTAAACATGATTTTTGTTTTGTCCATGTTCATCTTGAGTCGACGGTTTACAATAGTGAAATTCAAAAGGCTTCCTAAGGAGTAAAATCTAAAGCTAATTAGAAAAAAAATCAAAGAGACAAGTTCAGTTTTACGAAAGTAGCTTGTTCACAAGCATACCGACCAAATGACGTCCAAGTGAAATTCTTTTCAATTAACTTTTTTTAATAACAATCGAAATAAATAATCATATAATTACGTCAGAAGTATTAATTGAGATCTCTAGCTAATGGTCCACTTTTTTATTATATAAGTGCAATATAAAGCTGGTGGAAGTGATTAAGTTGAGTGGTTCGCGATTTTTTGATTTGGTGACAATAGAGTACTACATCTCCGCTTCGCGTTCGAAGTGTGCAATTGCGGTTGCCAACCCGTCTGCCAAGCGTGGCAACTATGGCAAATACCCCTCTCTGAGTTAATCAATGAAATTTTTAATGTATATAGACGAGAGATTGTTAATTCCTTAGTCCACACAAAAGAGAAAAGAAAAAACTTTTTTAACTTCTATTTTTACTATGTATTAAAAGACATTTTTTTTATAGGCTGAATGAATGTCTATCTAATGGAAATTTAAACATTTTTGAAAGCTAGTCCGCCGCCTTTAAGGCCCCACACTTCCTTCACATTTCTTTTACACATAACACGCCCAACAACGTCACGGAACACTCCCCTCATATAGGCATTCCTGATAAACAAGCGAAAATTAAGCTGCGATGAAACATTCTAAAAGGATGACAAGCATTTAACGAAACGCCCTAGTGATTTACAGCCCTTAACTGTCGCGTTCTGGATTCTTTGCGTGCGTTAATAAAGTTAATGATAAAGAGCTATTTCATTACGGACTAACTTTTACTCGCGACTTCGTCCGCGTGGAACTTAAACAAAAAATACCTGCAGGTTTATAATAGTGGTATTCGGGTAAGTAGTTTAATTTACAAGTCTCTCGACTCCACAGAGTCCGTATATGATTCATGACAATGTATACGCTATTACAACAAAGTTGAAGCTTTCCATTCGTAAGTTAAAATTTTGAGTAATTAAATAAAAAGGGTTATTATAATATAAATGATTACCGTTACCGTTACAGCCTATTAAAGTCTACTGCTGAACATAGGCTTACAGATTAAAAGATTAACATGAGCCAATAGATTGCCTCATAGGGGGGATATTTGCCGTAGTTGCCACGCTTGGTAAGCGGGTTGTCAACGGCAGTTTTTTTTAGTCGTTAGTAGGAAGACGCTGCTGCCCATCTCCTGATTTGTTTCTCTCTGTCGCCTCTTAAGACACCCACGGGATGATATGGGATAGTGGATATTCTTACACCGCCACTACACGGTAAAATATAACGGTAAAATAAATGATTACATGGTTTATAATAACCCCATGGAAAAGAGGTGGTCGCTTCGAAGCTCTTTAAAAAAAAATTGTTTTGTAAATAATTGTCAAACCTGCTTTATATTGTACTAGCTGATACCTGCTCGCTTCGCTAAGCGCACTATAATATTTTATTGCGAAACCTAGATGTAAAATATCAAGAATTTTTTTGTTGATGGGATTATCGTAAAATCCATCCTTAGTGAGCGTCTACATTGCGAAATGAGTAACTATACTAAATTTCAAGTCAATCGGGTGTATAGTTTTAGAGATAATGTTAATGTTGAAAAAATGTTCCGCTGGGTTTCTTATTTACGAGTAAATCTAATCTAATATTGAATAATCGTAAAATGGAGTTGAAGTAAAAAAATGTTAAAAATCGGTTTTACATCAAAACTTTAAGAGATAGAAGAAACGAGAGGCCCTTTTTGTATAAAATTGCAAACCAAAAGTTTTAATAGAATCAGGGGTTATTTTGCGGACTAAACAAACAAAACGAGGCAAAACGTTACCTGTTACCATCTGGTGTAAACCGGATGATTTTACCATCGTCAATCGGAAGCTATAAAGATTTTTCTGATATTTCCCATAAGCACCTCTTACGACACCCACTGAACAAAATTATGCAATGGATTTTCCTGTGCCATCACCACACAGCAGCGGCTTATCTTTAGCATAATTAATAGCTATATAGACCCCAATTCTAGTAATCAAATTAAAGCATGAAACAATTCCAAGGCATTAAAATAAATGTTCTTTTCAAGCCTTAAATCCCCATCTTAAGCCCGGCTGTAAAACCGCCCAGAGTCGTTGTCTCCGTCTCATCTACCGCCTCGTAACAGCAATTAAAGTCAGCACTCACCGGGAGGTTTTCAATCAATCGCACCTAAATATTTTCCTACGATTTAATTTGTTGCAAACGTCTCAGCTATTTGTTGGTAGCGGCCGCACTTCTAATTGCTTTCTTCCAATTTAAGCTTCGTAATGGTCGGTAAGTGGGCTAAGTCTGGAGTAGAAGCGAATCAAAAAATAATGAGAGCTACCGTGTTGCGAAATTGAGTCTAAATGCGTGATATACGACGTAGTACAACATACCTCTGTTGGGAAAACTTTCTTAGGAAAAATAAGGAACAATCAATGACAATTTTCATTATCCATTAACTTGACTAGTGTTAACAACTGCAGATACAGACAACTCTTAACATAGATGAAGCAAGACTTGGACAAGAACTTTCTCCATCCACTAATTATATCAATGGAACGAGGAGAGGTAATAATGCGTTCACGGAAGTCACACGTGTCATGTTAGTTCTGCATAGTGCATAGTCTTTTAAGCATGCATAAAATTTAAATGATAGTGATAAAATTCTTCTCACTCCGAAAGATTGTTAGGGGGCTCTGTCTATTAGGTCGCTTAGGGGTACAGTTTCAAATCCCGTAGAAAAATTATGGTGTAATGAATATCAATATTTGAGTAATGGTGATACATACACTTATTTATAAATATAATATTTTTTCATTATTAACTAATAATGTATAGCATTTTGTTGTAAAGAGTCTACAGTAAACCACTGCGCCATCGAGCCATCAATTTATCAATGTATTATAAATTTTCTATATAATTCTTGACTGACTGAACAAAAGTAATATTCCCATCGACACTGCACCGTAGGTACCTACATCAAATATTATCACAAGTTCGCAAGTGCTATGTAGCGCACATGTAGCTTATACTACTTTTTTTTATTTATTTATTACTAGAAAAAGGTACAGGTTACTCATCAACCGCTACCGCTTATGAATTGTTACGGCCATTACTCCGCGAGTTACGGAACGGTTGCGGCGGTTTTCTTGTCGCTGCTCCGCAATTTTACAGTAGGGTTTAATTAAAGGCATTTCTTTCTCGGCGTAGTGCGATTTTTCTCACCATAAACACCACCAATAAATAATGTGACAGTGGAATTAATTTTCTAAGCACATTTATTCGTTACTGGACACACGAGGGGGAAATCTTTTTTTATTTGCGGTGTTTATAGTCAGAGAAGAAATAAAAAATACTTGGGTAGTATGACGATTTGTTATCTAGAATAGCGAACAACGAATACGTTTACACATGCTTTTCGACATTTTTAACTATCTATACACTACTCACCGGACAACAGAAGTGCAGTACAAGAACTGCTATTTGGCGGCAGAAATTGGTCAGAATGTGGTTCACTTTCCGATGAGCTAGACACTTGACATTTTGAACATAGCTCGGAATATGAATATGAAAAAACTTGGTATAGCAATATTTATAGTACAAAATTTTCAAAAAAAATTACTTGTTTGAAACTCTTATATTATTTGTTTTACGGTTGGTTGTAGAATTCACTTACTATAAGGCGGTTAGCTCGTCGTCACCCAAAAAAAATTTTTTTTATTCATTCCAGCCTATCAAAAGTGAAACTATTTGCTATAGTTAGTATAGCCATGCTGCAGCTATATTACTGGTATAGTTGTAGCACGAATGGTTCGGCTCGACCGGGGAAGGACCACGCTCTCACAGAATACCAGCGTAAAATAGCAGCTTAACGCTGCTGTGTTTCGTATGGTGAGGGTAGAGAACCGGAGACCCTTTTTACTGGAAAAGAGGCATTCCATCTTAGTCCTCACGGGTGACAACGCATCTGCATTTTGATTCTTTATTGAAGATAGATGTAGATGTCTATGGGTCACAGCAACCACTTAACATCAGGTGGACTGTGTGCTCGTTTGTCACCCTATCCTATAAAAAAAAAACTTGGCAGGCGAGTTGGCAACAGCAGTTTCTTATTGTTTTTAGTTGTTATCAGGAAGATGTTGCTGCCCATCTGCTGTTTATGTTTCCATCTTTTGTCTGTTACGACATTAACGGAATGATGTGTAGTAGCAAATTCTCTAACGCCGCTACAATACAGCGCCCTCTTAATATAAATATAAAATATTTACAAATACGTGAACACGAGCAAAATAAGTATCACAGATTTAAAAAAAAAAACACCTACCCCTTTATTTACAGGGCTCCACTTATTCGAGCGAGTCGCCTTTTTTGTGGGGCAAATAATCCCATTGTTCGCACGTCGGCTTTATGCGCCGCATTAATATGCGTAGCCTAATTTTTTTTTTTTTGGAAAGTTATTCTTTGCCCGTAAAATGGAAGCTAAAAAGCCTAAGTTAAACGAAAGTAGATAAAGTGATGGGTTAATACGTAATTAATATTGACATAATATTACAAACTCTGGCTGCTATTGGCTAATGTTGCGCTAGCGCTCTGTTACAGCCTAACAAAAGTCCATAGCTGAACATAGGCCATGTTGTTTTGATAGGCTACACCATTACATTGCCTCATAGTGTGGAAATTTGCTATAGGTCACGCCTGGCAGGCGGTATAGCAACCGCAGCTTTTTTATCTTGAGCTGTTATCAGGAAGATGCTGCTGCCCATCTCCTCGTTTGTTTCCCTCTGTCACCTTTTACGATAACCACGGGACGATATGGGGCATTAGAAGTTCTTACAAGGCCACTACATAGTTTTAATATTTACTATGGAGAGTTATTTAAATACCATCATACCATTCGCCTTCTTAAGACCACGGATATTTTTTTTTACAAGACTGCTGACTGACCACGCCACGGGATAGAGAGCGGATAGTTGATACTATCGCACAAGTGATACTTTACATCACCATCAGATGTGAGTGTGGGTTCAGCTGGGATTGGACTTGGATATTTGAGAGATTTGCGTTTAAGTAAAACTTAAAACACTACTTCCTAACAACCCCCACATCACTTAACAAACATTTTTTAAGACTTTTTATTTTTGTTTTTAGTTTTTAGCAAACACGGATCACGACTTGATGCTAGTATGACTTGTATGTATAAAATGTTTTTAGTTTTTACACATTTCCGGACGTCTCACTAATCCAAAATTTTGCAGACGTATTTATTAATAACCGATGAAAATAGAATAATTTCACGACTTAGTTTTAGTAGTTTATTATTCATTGTATCTAAACTAATTTTATTTGCCTTTTCATTTTATTCAAAATGTATTGAAAAGAGGCAAATGTATCTAAATGTGTGATATTTCTCATTAACAAACAATGAAAACATTAGTTTCCATTTGCGTAGATTCATTCATCCGGATTCAACTACCCGTACTCGATGCTAAAGGAATAAATCGATACAATACCCTTTTTACCGGTAACGAGGCATTCCATCTTAGTTCTCAGTGGTGACAACACATCTGCATTTTGATTCAAAGTACCTAGATGATAAATGTAGAGCCACAGCATTCACTTACTATCAGACAGACTGTGTGCTCGTTTGTCACATTTACAATGTAATACAATACAATCTATAAATTATTACGTAAAGAGATAACTTTGTGACAATTTTAAGCATATTTGGGCGCACGGAGGAGTGAGGAGATTTAGCATAGGTAAAGATTAAATAGAGAAAATTCTATAAAATACAAAAAATTATGAATTTGATTTTTTTTAATATACCTACCACTTTTTTTTCATATTCTCCGATTCCGAACTATGTTTAAAATTTTAAGTCTGTAACTTATCGGGAAGTTACTTTAAAAGCAATACTAATTTCCACCAGAACAGCCATACACTAAAGCGTGTTAATAAAAACGTGGTAAAAAAAGAGTACCTATCATCATCATCATCATCACCATCATTACAGCCCTACTTGTGCAGGGCTGTAATGATGGTGATGATGATGATGATCCACTGCTGAACATAGGCCTACCACAAGGAACGCCACAAAGCACGGTCCCGAGCCACCTGCATCCATTGACTTCCTGCATGTCTTACCAGGTCATCACTCGATCTAGTGGGGATCGCCCTACACTTCGTCTGCCGGTACGAGGCCGCCACTCGAGAACCTTTCTTCCCCATCGGTTGTCGGTTCTTTGAGCTATATGGCCGGCCCATTGCCACTTCAGCTTACTAATCTAAAGAGTATAACCATACAAAAACCAGAAAAGAGTAATATTACCTAAGCCGTAACCGTTATTATAAGTGATAAAGCAACGCTACAGCGTTATGGTTACAGTGACCGATGTAGGACCACGCTCTCACAGTACGAGTATTTCAGCGTAAAATAGCAGTATGCTGTTTCGAATGGTGAGTGTAGAGAACCAACGAAACTATTTTTCTGGTATCGAGGCGTTCCATCTATGTCTTCAGGGGTGACAACGCATCTGCATTTTAATTATTTCATCATTAATCCACTGCTGGACATAGAACATACCCACAGATTGCCTCAAATGGGGCTATTTGACATAATTACCACGCTTGGCAGGTGCTTTGTCAACCGCAGTTTTTTTTAAAACCATAATCGAATCTTTATCAGGAAGATACTACTGCTAATCTCTTATTTCAGTTTCCCCCTGTCGCTTTTGATGACACACGCGCGATGATATGGGGGTAATGGATTTTGTTTCTTAATCGATAATCGATTGTAGAGAAACATAAGTTACATCACGTAATTATCATCAGATGGGCTGGTTGGTAAAAATAATGGATTAATGAACAAGTTTGTAGTTTGAATTGATGTATGTGTTAAATTTTAACATTGCCATAAACAAGAAAGTTTTATTTTTTAAATAACCTTTTTAGTGTATGATTTGAGACAAAATTGTTTAATTACATCCCTATCTATACATTCAACGCTTTATAATGACTTAAAAATATTCCTAAAATGAACATGTAACTGTAAACTTTTTCTCCAATCGGACCTGGCAGTCAATATTCAAGATATTTTTTTTTAAATAAAATTTCACCATTCCTAGGCACTGTCGAAAATTTCAGCTAACTACGGCGCAGAGAGGGAAGCGTATTTCTCCAGTAAATAGTGAATATTCAATGGCATTCTGTGTAAAATTTGTGTCTGGAAGATAAAATTGTATGCAGTAAGACTTAATTGATTTAGTCTGTTGGATATAAGATCTTAAGACCAATATCTTAATGACTATTTTGCTATGTAACGTTATTTTACAGACATTACATCTTTAAATATTTTTGTTCTTATAAGCTAGTTTTTGACTACAATCGACCTGGTGGTAAGTGGTGGTGGTGACCTTGTAGACACCCAGATTATTTTCGGACGGAAAGACATAAACAGGCAGATTATTGCACTCCTTTGCTTTACGCATTACTAAATACGAAGCAAACAGTTTGGTTTGAATGCGTGGTTGTTTATTCATAATTAGCGTTTACAAAACGCTTCTTAAAAATCATGATAGCTACGCCATCGCTTTTACAATTCTCTACAGCGGGAGACCTTGTGAGAAGAAGGAGGAACTAACAAGTATACTATTTTTCTTTTTTTTTTTAATATTTTGACATAAGTAAAAAGTCAAACACATTACCTCCACGCATTCTTAACTATTAATATTTAATAATCATCTAATTTATGTATAATATCCTTTTTTCATAAGAATGCATTTTAATTTAAGAGTTGTTGTAAAATAGTTATTGTATCTAATAAAATGAGTCGCTAGTTTTATAAGTTTATATTTTGAAACAGCAAGTTTAGATTTATTGTACGTGTTAAAATTTTGAACACAACTCATTTTGTCAAAGTTATTAAAATAGTGAATTGTGTTGTGTGATGCAACATTTTAGATATTAACATACAAATCTACGAGAATTTTACTGTTTCACCAAGCAAGTAGTACCAACAATTTAAAACGTCTAAGTTCGAAATACATTTACTTTTTTTATATTATACTAAGCCAGCGCTTAACTACAATCCCACCTGATGGAAAGTGGTGATGTAGCCTCAGATGGTGAAGCGCACTGACTTAACAAAAGCGTATTCACTCTTGCCTTGAAGACATCCACATTGTAATCGGATGGAAACACAGATGCTGGCAACTTATTCCACTCCTTTGCTGTACGCATCACGAACGATGTAGCAAACCGTTTGGTTCGAATGCGTGGTAAGTCAACAACGAAAAGGACTTTACTAAGGACTTTAGAAAACTTTAATATCAACTGTAATTTTCGTCAAGTCCTTCTTACAACTTATGTTGAACTATTTTTAATATAATTAATACTAATCTTATGGGTTTTAATTGCTTTCAAATATGAATTTATGTTACTGTCTTAAAAATTTCTAATAAATTTACAGAATCTAAGTCTTGCAGTGTCATTCTCGGGTTTTCATTTAATTCATATAAATTACGGGATCCCGAGCGGATGTCAGCACTCAGCCACCCTCTCTATTGAAATTAAAATGTTTTATTTAATTTCATTAGCATCGTGAATCATTTTTGGCGGGATTCCAAATTTTTTACGAGGGTTTATGGCCCGTCGAATGTAATGTAATGGCGGGAGCGATCGTGAATTACAGATAACAGATTCGAAATATAAGATAAATGTAAGCAACCATTTCTTTTGACTCTGTTACAAACTTGTGCCTCGAAAACATATTTTATATACCACTCCACCTTTGAGCAATTTAATAACGGATAAAACCATCATCATAGTTTTATTAATTCGACCATTTTGCTTAACAAGCCGTTAAAGCAGCTGTAGGAATGCACTCAGTCGTTTACGACATCCGTTCGTCATTGCGGTAGTAAAATATTATATGCGGACAATTTTCTATATTTTAATGGTTTTATAAATTCGTCATAAAACTTTTGACGACGAAACGATGCATGTTACCATCATTAATTTATTCATTCATTCATTACAGTTTACAGCTAATCAAAGTCCACAGCTAAACTTAGGTCTCCTCTAAGATTGCCTCACAAACAAGACATTTCCGACAGCTCCATGGCGCAGTGGCGTAGCAATGAGTTGCAGCGCTGAGGGCCGCGGGTTCGAGTCCCGCACGGAACAAGTATTTGTATGGACTACAAATAATTGTTCAGCATCTGGATGTTGGATGTTTGGCTAAACTGCCTCTACAGGAGAATATCAGAGGGGGGGACGATATTTAGGAAAAAATTGTGCTCTAATTGGCACACTTGGCAGGTTTGGCAACGAGCACACAGTCCACCTGATAGTAAGTGGTTGCTGTGGCCCATAGACATCTACATCTATCCTCAATAAAGAATCAAAATGCAGATGCGTTGTCACCCGTGAGGACTAAGTTGGAATGCCTCTTTTCCAGTAAAAAGGGTCACCGGTTCTCTACACTCACCATACGAAAAACAGCAGCGTCAAGCTGCTATTTTACGCTGGTATTCTGTGAGAGCGTGGTCCTTCCCCGGTCGAGCCGACCCATTCGTGCTACAACTATACTACTAATATAACTGCAGCATGGCTCTACCACGTATAAAATTTCTAATCTCTAATCGGTTAGCAAAATCACCGACACCTTTGCTGTCCTCATTGTAAGAAAATAGCAATACCAATTAGCGAAAACCAAATTACAAGTCCGGCCGGGTGTGACGATCCCAAAATATCGATCAATATTAGTGTACTGGGAACACGTGACGGGTGGGGGCGTACAGGAACGGGGAAGGGGCAGGCCAATTTGGCAAACGCGCCTGATCTGTCGGTATAGCCGGTCCAAAAGACAGTGAAACTCTGTAGGAAATTAGTCATCACATTATATAACTCGGTCAGTGACAGCGACCGGGGAAGGATCACGCTCTCACAGAATACCAGCGTAAAATAGCAGTTTAACGGCCACAGTAACCACTTACCATCAGGTGGACTGTGTACTACTCGTTTGTCACCCTCATCCTATAAAAGAAAAATTACAAACGCTATATATGTAGCTTGCCATTTACCATCTAGGAATTCATAATCTCTTACTAAGTGAGATTATATTCAAGCACTGTCTTACTATGAGTAAAAATATCAAATAATTATCGTCTTTGGTAGGGAGAGTCTATCTTAGAGAATAACCGTTTATTGCACAACATAAGTATTGATTAATTTATTTATTTATTAATTCTCTACACTTAGAATTCTATCTTTACAGGTAATCTTACTTCATAACAAATTATGAATAATGCTAGATCGTACATCTGTTTCGTTTGTGTTTAATGTGCGTAGGAATGTAGGGACACAGTTTTCTCTTCGATTTGACATTTCTATCATTCACTTGAGATATTCATAAAATATTCGGTGATACATGAAAAAAGGTACGCGTGTACATATTTCTACACGATTGTACCAATTCATCCACCGAGCCTGAAGTTGTACTTACAGAATTATATAAGCGAGGCTTTCTGAAATATTTAATAGTGACATGGAAATACTTTTATGTCAAACTTGCGAAGCAATTGATACTGTAAAAGTTATTAACAGATATATTTATTTTATTTATTTATTTAATCATGATTGTTAACACCTTAATAACTAGGGTAACAAAGGACGGACTTAATGCCTAACGGCATTCTCTGCCAGTCAACCCGTGGAGTGATGAGATTTTGTAGATTTTGTAGCTTTAGTAGATGACAGAATACTTTTTTTGTCTAGGCGGCCGTCTTGGCACGTACCACACTTTCACCTATTTCTGCCGTCAAATAGCAGTGCTTGCACTGCTGTGTTCCGGTCTGCAAGGTATCTGCATGGTGCATATAATCCTCAGAGGTAACAACGCGTGTGTAGCCTTCTTTGTTTGAAGTTGCTTGTCGGTGTCCATGTACTGCAGCAGCCACTTACAATAGTTGAGTTCGCTTGCCATTAATCGCTTGCAGTTTAATTTTAAAAAAAAAACATGCGTGAGTGTCGTGGAACACTCGGTTGCAACGAAGTTCCTTTCGTAGTATATTATTATTGATAAACGTATTATATTATTGATTAACAAATACAAATAAATGAATTACTAGCGTCTGTTAAAATGAATCGTCATTTAAAATAAAATAATATTTCTTTCATGGCAAGATCAGAAAAAGTGCGAGAGAGATAGATATTATTCCATCTCGCTTCCATATAGCCGCCAAGGCCGTCTACACTACGTCAGAAGGGGTCGTGACGGAAAAATCTTACACTTTTTCTCGCCTAGCCCCCATCCGCCAAATTCGTACCGTCCGATAAAGAACTTCGTTCCAAAAAGTATAGCGTTAGAGAATCTATCATAGAGTTTCGTCTCGTAGATGTCATAAGAGGCGACTATTCATCATCATCATTACAGCCCTTCACAAGTCCACTGCTGAACATAGGCCTCCCCCCAAGGAATGCCACAAAGCACGGTCCTGAGTCACCTGCATCCATCGACTTCCTGCATGTCTTACCAGGTCGTCATTCCATGTAGTGGGGGGGTCGCCCTACCGATAGGCGACTATTGGATAAGCCAAAAAGATTTTATGACTTCCAATAGATGATGGTATCGCTCGAAAATACCTAGAATAGCGACGGGAAGCCGCGTCGAAATTGCGAAACTCTCGTATCAGCCAGCTTAGCCTCTAGGCTATTACGTGCAGATGAAGCGTGATTTTAAACTGTAATGATAATATTAATGATCTCTTAGTTGATTTCGTGATAGTGACAACTATCGAAAACTGTTAAGTTGTCAACGTCACAAGAATATATACTGTATTAGAGACACGATGATAAAACAATATATTTCGTACTAAAAATTATCAATTGAAGCATATTATTTCACAAGCAAATTGCAAATGGACTTTTATGTCCAATCTAATCTTGGGTTCAAGTTACAAATGTCAAATGGAAATTTAACGAGTTCAAAACTAAATGAATTTATTTTTCCTTCAGAATTACGAAGTCCTCGAGGAATAACTTTGATATTTAAATGTCAAATCGTGGAACAAATGAATAGCAGTTTGTCACTTCTATAGATTAAGAAAACGCTCCACTAAATTTCGACTAGTACATTAGTCTTTACAGTGCTGTTATTTCGTCCTGAGGGCAAATTCCAGCCGGGGCAATATTTATGAAAACCACTTTACGAGTTTGGTTGTAAAGTGAATTTGCCCGTTTCTACGATATTGCATTTCAGCTAACCGCCGATCACATCGCATAAACGTTACGTCCGACCCGTATCTGATGTTACATACTGTTATTATAATACAACCTAAATACTTCTCATGTAAACAATGCTCCTTTGAGAAATGAACTTGCTTCAAACCTTATTTTCCGTATTGTAGCTAACCGATTTGGCAAAGAAAACGTGAGTTTCAGTCTTCTTTCCGACTATCCACTGCACGTGGTTTTTCCTGATTTGTAAATAGAACCGTTATGGTTACAGCTTATCGAAGTCCACTGCTGAACATAGGCTTACCCCACAGATTGTCTCATTGGGGAGATATTTGCCATAGTTGCTAAGCATGGCAGACGGGTTAGCTACCGCAGCTTTTGATTTTTCTTTATTAAGACGCTGCTGCCCATCTCCTGGGTTGTATCTCTTTATTGCCTCTTACTACACAATTACCGACGATATGGAGTATTAGCGTATAGCACCGCCACTACAAGTAAATGGAGAATGAAGATGAACGATTGAAACATTTGCCTGTTTAGTACAGAATCAATGTAGCGATGACATGGCAACAGTGTAAGAAAAAAATACAAAAGAAATCCAATACCTCCAAACGTCAGTCGATAATGAGAACGACCTGTTTGGCACGTGCTCGGGGCAATGTCTGGCATGACGAATTCCTGTCAAACCTTACATAATGGGCACGGTCTAAAATCTAGATTATATGTATCCTAAACGATACAAAGTGTTCTGGAAGGCGAACGTTGAGTCAAAAACTAAAATTAAAAAATATATATTGGAACGTAGAATTATACATTTATTTCTGCAATAGTCATTAATATCCTCCAGACCGAATTTAGGTCATGGCGGCAAGTCTCAACGGTGAGTAGCAATTGGCGCAGGACAGGATTACGTAGGCATGTGTGCGCAAGCACAGGTACACTCTCTGTACACTCTCTATACACTCATTCTCAAAGTCTGATGGGACAGCAATCTGACATGAACGGAGAGAGATTAGGCGCAGGACAATGGCTTTACGTGCTTTTCGAGACACACGGGTGAAACACCGCTAACTTGCTGACATCGAGCTGCTACTGAGAATTTCATCACAGAAAAACTAATTTTCGACCTGACCCGGGATTCAAATCTGAGACCATATGCTCAGCAGTCGCTTTTACGACCACTGGGCCAACAAGGCAGTCAAATAGTCATAATTAATGCATAACCGTGTCGAATCGTGTGTCAGCTTGTCCTTTAGGTCTGCAGATGTGAGGACTCTGTCGAGAAAAACTGCTGTAGGCAAGGCGTTGGGAGTTCGTTTTAATTCAAGTAGGCGAATAACCCCAGTTAGATCCTCGCCGATGAATTTGTTAAACGTAATTTAAACATCACGGAGACCAAAATAAAAATATTTTCAACATCATCATCATTACAGCCCTGCTTCAATCATTCATCTTCATTCTTCATTCTTCATCATCAGTGATCACGCATACAAGTCCACTGCTGAACATGGGCCTCTTCCAAGCAATGCCACAAATCACATCAACTTCCTGCATCTTATACCAGATTGTCATTTCATCTAATGGAGGACAGCCTTACAATTTACTAACCGGTACGAGGCTGCCACTCGAGAAACTTTCTTCCCCATCGGTTGTCGGTTCTTCGAACTATATGGCCGGGCCTTTGCGCCAAGACTTAACAGGGTAACTTGATACACTAATAATTGTTATAAATAATTAAAAGTGAAGTCCGACCGAAATTCAGTTTAAATAATAATTTACGGCTATTTTCGTTTACAGGCATAATTTATATTTTTCCGGCGCACACCGAATACGAAAATACGTAGGTAATCATCTTTTATTATTATCATTCAGTTCGGCGGGCCTTTATGCAAACAGACGTAGTAATTTATTAGGGGACAACTAATTTTACGGATTTGAGTTTTTTTTTATTCCCGACGTTTCGGGTGCTTTACAGCACTCATGGACACAGGGTACTGAGGTGTATAACGTCCAAATGTTATCGTTAACCTACCTTCAGATTTTAAATATTATTTTTGGTCCGAACTAACTTACAATTCACGAGGTCTTGCAGATGCTTCTTAACTTGACTCGGATTTAATTTTATTAATTATAGGATCCCATATAGGTAGCACCCATCCATCTTCTCTAATGAAATTTGGACGTTTATTAAATCCATAGCCTCGAATAATCCTTGGTAGAAATCGATGTTCTTTGTGCAAGGATTTGTATTTTATCAAATCTGATGTACCTGAAGACGGAGGCGATCCAGAACATGTTCACAGAGACTCCCGGGGCGTCAGTGCTTCACGTCAACTATATTTACACGGGATCGCTTTGTTTATAGTATAACAGAGGCCAGATTCACAATCAAGCTTGCAAGGTGCAGGAGTGTACGTGCGTAGACCGTACCAAAAATTAATATCTAAAAGTTGAATGGTAACACGGTTAACTATGATATCAATATGCTCTAAAGCACCGGAAACGTCGAACATTACAAATAAGTTAAATTGAAAGCGACAAAAACCGTAAATTAGTTTTATGTAATCTGATTTTTAATAATATAATATAAAACGGTTTTTTAATTACTTATTTAGGTATACTTTGATTTCAGTGTGTTAACAAATTATTAGTTAATTTGTTTTTCTACGTAATGTAATTTATTGTTCTCAGCTGTTACTTGTTAGTTTCAACAAACAAGTTATTCGTTGGTTATATTTATGTCTGACGAAACTTTGACTGATTGATGATATGAAGAAAGTTATTCCGTTTTATTAGAATAAAGGTACCTATAACTTTCTTGACACGCAAATAATTAGTTATGTTGGTAATCGATCATATTTAATCCTATACTATCCTCTAACTGTTTAGTGGTGATATAAGAA
This sequence comes from Parnassius orleans, assembly GCA_029286625.1. Taxonomy (NCBI): domain Eukaryota; kingdom Metazoa; phylum Arthropoda; class Insecta; order Lepidoptera; family Papilionidae; genus Parnassius; species Parnassius orleans. Next base: position 1,267,081 of record JAGSMP010000096.1, on the reverse strand, counting down.
TAGTCACTAATCCATAATATCGTCCCATGGGTGTCGTAAGATGAAACTGAAACAGGAGACGGGCAGCAGCATATTCTTGATAGCAACTCAAAATAATGAATAACTACGATTGCCAATCCGCTTGCCAAGCGTGGCAACTTTGGTAAAATCCCCCTATGAGACAATCTATGGGGAGGCCTATGTTTAGCAGTGGACTTTTAGAGGCTAATGGTAAATCTTATCTACGAGTCAATATGTTAATGCACTTGTACGGCGCTCTTCCTTATTAGGCATTATTTATTATTATATTAATTGACATTCAACAATAAAGAATAGTGTTCATTACGCACTCAGCAAAAACGGTCGTGTTTTAATTACAAGAAGGTTCATTTGAAGAAGATGTGATTCAACTCCACTTATCATCAGGGCATAAGTACACTCAGCGGCACGGAATCTTGGCCAAGCCGGTTATCTCGCGATAGCAAAAGCTTTAAGTGTTTCTGATGAATGTTTGTTATGCAAGTATGTAAAAAAATGTTTACCCTCAAGTTCAAGAGGGTAATTCATTATGTTTAAGTGCACCATGACGAATTCTTTAATTTTTAGTTGAATCGGGTCATTTGAGCGACTAAGTTCACATTTTAAATTTGTGTGTTGTGAAAAGTTTACTGTAAGGTTATTCAATTATTGTGATCTTGTGTCTTAATTCAATAACTAAAGGTGCTTTAAAGCCAATAAAAATGCCATTAACACCAGCACAAGTTGCACAAGCAGTAGCATTAATTGACCAAGGGCTGACACAGCGTGAAGTTGCTATTGTGCTTAACGTACCACGGTCCTCAATGCAGTATTCACTGAAACGATACCAGGAGACAGGCCGCTACACCAGCAGGCCAGGCAGTGGGGCGTAAGGTACATCGGCCCGGGACGATCGTTTTATTGTTATGGAGATTTTGAGAAACCGCTACCTGACCGCTGTTGAGATACGCCAGCGGCTCCAAATCGCAAGAGGCGTTAATGTTAGTGAGCGTACGGTGAGAAGACGAATGGAGGAAGTGAATTTAAAAGCTCGTAGACCAGCACGAGGTCCAGAACTTCTCAGACAGCACCGAGTAGCCTGACTTCAGTTCGCAAGAGAACATGTCAATTGGACCCACGAGCAATGGGCTAGAGTGTTGTTCACAGATGAGTGTCGAATAGCTTTACGTGCTCCAGACGGTCGAGAACGAGTGTGGAGAAAAGAGGAGAGATGTTTCTACCCATTACCACCACCCAAACTGTGAGTTTCCATGGAGGCTCAATAATGGTATGGGAGGTGTAAGTTCCGACGCACGTACAGAGTTGGTCATCGTCGATAATCGGCTTACAGCTACTCGATACATCGAGGAAGTTCTTCAGAGCACGTAATGCCTTATTCGGGATTCATTGGACACGACCAATTCCTCCTCATGCACAATAATGCACGCCCGCACGTCGCACATTGTGTAGAGGAATATCTGGAAGAGGTTGGAATACAAAAATTACAGTGGCCAGCTCGTAGCCCGGACTTAAATCCAATTGAGCATGTATGGGGTATGCTCAAAAGAAAGATAAAGTCCAGCTCCAAACCGCCACAAACTCTAAATGAGCTCCGAAATGCAGCGCTGCTTGGGACAGCATACCGCAAGTTGATGTCAGAAACATCATTCAAAGCATGCCAGATCGAATGCAAGCGGTTATCAGGGCTAGAGGAGGAAACACCCGATATTAAAACTGATAGACAATAAAGAAACAGACTTAATTTTTAACTTTGTAGTGTTTTTAAAGTGACAATGGAAAGATGTTAATTTTAGTGAAAACATGTTATCTTGACACGCAAATAATTAGTTATGTTGGTAATCGATCATATTTAATCCTATACTATCCTCTAACTGTTTAGTGGTGATATAAGATTAGTCACTAATCCATAATATCGTCCCGTGGGTGTCGTAAGATGAAACTGAAACAGGAGACGGGCAGCAGCATATTCTTGACAACAACTCAAAATAAGAAATAACTACGATTGCCAATTCGCTTGCCAAGCGTGACAACTTTGGTAAAATCCCCCTATGAGGCAATCTATGGTGAGACCTATGTTCAGCAGTGGACTTTTAGAGGCTGTAATGCTAATGGTAAATCTAATCTACGAACATATTGACGTTAATGCACTTGTACGGCGCTCTTCCTTATTAGGCATTATTTATTATTAATTGACATTCAACAATAAAGAATAGTTGTTCATTCAGTTGTTCATTACGCACTCAACAAAAACGGTTGTGTTTTAATTACAAGAAGATTCATTTGAAGAAGATGTGATTCAACTCCACTTATCATCAGGGCATAAGTAGTTAAGCACTGGCTTATAATAATAAACAAGTGGCAAAATGAAAAATTTTGTACAACATACTTCAATATAAATAAAATGACAACATCATCAATGTAGTCGAAGTCAATTAAATACGCATTATTAAGGATAACTCAAAAACTACTGGTCAGATTTATATGGGATCAAATTTGATCACAGGTTGATCAAATTTATATGGGATCACATGAGATATTAGACCAAATAAAAAAAGAATCCTCCTTTTTTCTCTACCCACCAGCATCATCATCTTCATTATTACAGCCCTGCACAAGTCCACTGCTGAACATAGGCCTCCCCCAAGGAATGACACAAAGCACGGTACCAAGCCACCTGCATCCATCGACTTCCTGCATGTCTTACCAGGTCGTCACTACATCTAGTAGGGGCCGCCCTACACTTGGATTATCGGTATGAGACTGCTTCCCGAAGACCTTCTTCCCCATTAGTTGTCGGCCCTTCGAGCTATATGGCCGGCCCATTGCCACTTCAGCTTCGAAATCCATTGGGCTATGTCGGTTACTATATATATATATACAATATCCTCATTTCTAAGTTTATCACGCAGAGAAACCCCGAGTATGGCACGTATAAACGTAAGATATTAAAATTTCGTTCATTGCATTGTTTTCAAAATCTTCCATAGTTTCTAAATGAGGTTCCTCTGACCGGATCTAAGTTGCAATACCGTAAGGCTCATTGGAAACATGTGGTCAACCGCGGCGTATTCATGCGCGTTTATTACGCAACGTGAAATAGGAATAGAACTATTTAACGACCCATAAAACTCTCACCATACTAACGACAGGTTTAACAATAACACACGACCGAATGCCCTATTCTGAACTTTATGATATAAATATAAAGTTAAATATCGTTTGAATGTTTATATGATGAGAAATATATTCGTGATGACACTACAATAGTGTTGACTTCATTATATATCATTCTGAGTAGCGATCTTAGGGTGTTTTAAACGCTTCGTCATTGCTAATAAAGTTCACTGCTGGTGACACAGAACACTAAAAAGACAGACAGATGTTTATCAGAGAGACTGATGTGACAAACAATCTAACAGTCTACATAAATTAAACGTGGTAGAGCCATGCTGTAGCTAAATTAAATCTGCATTTTGATTCGCAAACGAGGATAGATGTAGATGTGTATGGGCCACAGCAACCACTTACCATCAGGTGGACTGTGTGCTCGCTTGTCACGATAATCCTATGAAAAAAAACATGTAGTAAGTTGCTACTGCAGCCAAAATGTTGTGGACACCTGCAACTAACTTAAAGTATGGAAGGCTACAGATGCGTTATCACCTCTGAGCAACCAGATGCAATGCCTCACAGCACAGTAATTATACTGACTCTCTACGCCTTTTAATCCGGAACACAGCCACATGAGTAAAGAAACTTACTCCTTACTCTTTACTCTGTGACACAGCTGTGTAGGCAATGCTATTTTGCGGTAGAAACAGATAAGACCAGACAAGCTTAGCAAAAAATTTTAACTAAATAGGTAAGAAAATAAGTAAATATTTAAAATTTTATTATTTACTTGAATTCAAACTTTGAACAGAGATCAAACAAATGTGGGAAATAAAAAAAGTTTATGATCTAAGTCGTACAGTGTATTGTCCCTTCTGAAACCGCAACGAGATCGTCGTAAAGGGAACAAGAGAGGGCCTATTTTGAGGATTAGAGATGCTCTTACGAAACGATGAGTTGACCCAGATATTTTTATTACTTACAATTATCGGATCAATATGGATATAAGATATTTTTTTTTATAGAATAAGGTGCGAGCACACAGCCCACTTGATGGTAAGTACATCTATAGACATCTACATCTATCCTCGATTAAGAATCAAAATCCAGAGCGCGGTTAACCGGGCTCGAATTCATGCTTCAACTATAATATAGCTGCAACATGGCTCTACCACGTAAACGCAAAAGGTAAAGGTATAACGCAAAGTGTAAAAATTAAAAAAAAAAACGTTAAGGACCAACCTACATTCATACGACTGCTGGGTGCAGACCTCTTCTCATTGCTGAAAGGATTTTTTTAAACTGAGAAACTTTTGAGATAAAAATTCGCCCGCCGCCGGCGCGGAGTAATGATTATGTCCACGAAATATTTGTTTTCGCTTTCGGTTTCAGCGCCACCGTATGTTTCCCAATAACGTCAACATTTCACGAAAGATATATTTTATAGTAGTTTTTTTTAAACTGAAGTGACAAACAAACTTACAATCCTCCTGATGTTAAGTGGCTACTGCAGTCCATGGACACTTGCAGCCAACTTCAAATAAAGAAGGCTACAGATGCGAAGTCACCTATGAGGACTAAGACTGAACGCCTCGCAACCTGTAAATACTGGCTCTCAATATCCTTAAGAATCCGGAACAAAACAATGCCACTTCTATTTATAGGTAGAAATAAAGTTCTTTTGTGTGAAGGATCCACTAGCACATATCATTCCTAGGATGTCATTAGAGATGACAGAGGAAAATGGAACATGGACTTTTGATAGGCAGTAAGGAATTAATAAATATATTGGACATACTTTGCATCTACTTAGAAGTTTCGAATCACTTCAATAAATTGCCCTGAATACAGGTTAAGATCCAACTGGATGGATGCATCAACTACTCGTATATGCATATTTCATCAGGTCGTTACCCCATCCAGTGACGAGTGTTTGTCCTTGTGCAATTTATGTGAGTAAACTGCCTCCACGATACGGCAAAAAACCCTAGTGTGGGGGTAACGTTTTAAAAAAAATTAAAAAGTGAGGGGTCCACCACTTTATCTAAACGTAGGCGTTGTTTAGGTTTCGAACCTGATCTCCTTATTAAATAGCATGCACAGAGCTACAACACGTTATAAAAGTAGACTTTACCACTGTTTGTAACCACCCAAACTATACTTTCTAGGAGACCAGGTAGCCCAGGAACAAAGCGCCTGCCGTAAAACATCCGCAGTCCAGGTCTGATCCCCGTCGGCACCAATTAATAATTGTAAATTACAATTTTGAGTGCTAATTTACCACGTGCATGATGGTGAAGGAAAACATCATGAGGAAATCTGCTTTTCTGGGAAGTCAAAAAAAATATTTCGTAAACATGTGAAGTCCGCCAATACGCATTGGGGCAGCTCGGCGGACTCTTCCTTGATCCCACTCAGAAAAGAAGCAAGTGCCCAGTAGTAGAGTGTACAAAGGCAGTAACTATACTTTTACTTTACTATAAGGTTTACTTTACTTATGGGTTACTTTACTTACAAGGTATACCTTGTAGTAAGCATCACAACAAACTGTAAGTAAAACTCCAACAATCGATATAAGCTTATACCCGAACCATTAAACCATCAAGGATTTTGTATCTTACGATACAAACGCTGTACCGCCTGTGACCTAAAGATAAGCGGAACGACTCACCGTTATACCTGGTTATTGGTGCTTCAAGTGAACGTTATCTCACAGAGTGCTTCATAATAACATCTTTCGATAGATTAAGTTGTCCGCGTAAGGTGATTCGGTTTCAGAAATTAATTTCAAAGAAGCATTTACCATAATAAAAGTGAGTTATTTAATATGAACCCACTTTTATTATTGTATATAATGTGGTAAGGCGCTCGATATACTATACTTCATTTAATAATTTTTGCTGTTAATTTAATAGGGCTCTGATTAAGGACTGTAAACAGGGAGGTAAATATTTTATTCATGCTTTACGACTTATCAAAACTGCTGAACATAGGCCTACACCATAGAATGTCTCCGAGGAATAATATTTGTCATAGTTGCCACGCTTCGCAGGCGGGTTTAAAATTAAATAATTTAAAAAACGCAGTTTACTTTTAAATTATTTATAATTAGTAATCAAGAAGATGATTTCATCAATATAGATTATAAGAATACATATTGAAAGTCATTTAAGCTTTCCAAACTGGTTCGGAAAAAATCTCTGTCATGGGAAGGACCAGCAAGAAACCCAGCGGGACGTTTTTTTAAACATTACCTACTTTACAATATAATATTTTATTCAAATTAAATATGAAAACATTTAGAAACAGCATAGTAGCAAGCATCTCATTCCCAGGATTATTATCAATCGTGTCTCTTAAGTAGTATAATAAATAACCCTTCTTAAACTGATTTTGCTTAGTAAACATTTTAAACTTTTTGATAGATAGATCCTTGCATATTTCCTAGGACTTTTTTGTTAAAGCGCTGCTCCCAATACCCAACATTCATCTATCGCCTCTTACAACGAAATGATATGGGGTAGGGGATTTTCTTGCGTCACCACTACCCGTCATAATTTGTAGTATGTATGACAACAAAATGAAAAAAACAGAATGTAAATTTAACAAGGATTATATACAAATATTAACCAGCGGTTTAGCGCTGCATCTCATTGCCAAGCCACTGCGCCACTATAAGGCAGGGCTTGACTATGATCCTACTTTATCGGTAATGATTTAGCAGTAGTCGACGGTAAAGGGCACAAGCTTAGCTCAACAGAAGCCTATTCACTCGTGCTTCGAAAACAACCAGGTTGTAATGAGATGGAAAGACAGTCCTTGGCAAATTACTCCGTTGTTCGAATATATAGACAAGTAGTAAAATAAAAAATTAAAGGTCAAAGGTAAAAAAATCGTTTTCTGTTGAGCTTGAATAACTTACGACGCAGACACGAGATTTTATGAGACATTTGAGACTACTTTTGGAACGCCAAAATAAATAAAATAAAAATAAATAAAATAAAATAATTTATTTTGTTCACCAAATTTAAATTAATGACATCATTGACTGGGATCTCCATTTAAGCAAGTAATGCTTGTGTTTGGAAATCCTGCCTTCCTTATCTAAACATACATTTTTAATTTAAAACCAAAAATAACAAAACAAATTACTGACTTTAACTACAAAATTTACAAAATTACAAAAGTGTGTGTGTGTGTGTGTGTGTGTGTGTGTGTATGTGTGTGTGTGTGTGTGTGTGTGTGTGTGAGAGAGAGAGAGAGTGAGTGTGTATATGTGTGTGTGTGTGTGTATGAAGAGTTATTTAGTTATATTATATTGTACATAGAAATGAATTATGAAATGCGGTACAGCAGAAATTCGGTTTCTTCATAAGTTTTCGACTGCACCCACTTCAGTATCAGGCTTTTACATTCCCTGTATGTTTTGTCGTATATGTTCAATTCTCTATTTATTTTATTATATAGGAATGCAAAACATGAGCTAAATTGCCTACTAGCAAAAACTGTTTTGGTACCAGTAGGCTTAACCACAACATCTTTTCGCCGCTTTTCCAGGATGCATGGGTCAAAGGGCAAAGATTTGTGCGCTTTGAGGATTGTTCTAGTGACATATAATTGTCTAACTGAAAGTAGACCACTTATTCTATACAGTTGTTCAGTGGAAAAACGTCTTTTTTTAAAATACATGACCTTAATAAGGGTTCGTTGTGCTCTTTCCAAGCAGAGAAATTTGGTCTTTGCAGCTCCACCCCACACCGGAATGCAATATGTTATGATAGATTGTGCAAGGGACGTGTATATTTGGTTAAGAAGATATCTAGGGGAGTCCGACTGCTTAGTACTATCAGGTATTACGTGTCTTATAGTTTTGAAAATCCAAATCAATTTTCGGGTCCTATTAATAACATGTTCGAGGTGTGGGTACCACGATAGCCTCTGATCTATAACGACACCCAGATATTTAGTGTGAGAGTTTTTCGATTGATGGGCAGTCACACGCTTTGTTTTAGCATCCTCAAACACATATGAATTTTAAGGCAAAAGTCATTTTGTGGCTGCAAGTTATTCGTAATGCTAAAGCAAATAAAATTTGTCTTAGCTATGTTCAAAGTGAGGAGATTTTGTTGTAACCATAGAGCGACTCGAGCTAGACCACTTTCAGCACTAGTCTTGACAGCCTCCCAAGATTCATCAGCAAAAACCACAGCCGTGTCATCGGCGTACGACAGGATTTTGGCATTTGGTATAGTCATACTGCATAGATCATTGACATAAATTAGAAATAAGGTCGGCCTAGAACGCTTCCCTGTGGAACGCCAAATGATGACACTACCGCTTCCCACTAATGAACCCAGGAAGCTTAACCTTTGTTTTCTCTCCGATAGGTAGCTTTCGAAAAGAGCAAGCGGAGTCCCTCTTATTCCAATTTTCAAAATGAAGGTATATATACGAAAATTCAGCTTATTATCTCTCATTCCGAGGTTGACCTTTTTATGCTAAAGTGACTAGACGATCAGCGTTTAACGAAAGAAAAGTATCGATATAAAATAGTATACAAATTTTTCGTGTGCAAACGAAAATCGTCCGTATCGACATCTTAATTGGCAAACATTAGGACAATATCTTTCCTATCAAAGTTGCGCCTTCAGCACATTAAGTAAACAATATAACTAATCCAGAACTCGGCTACAATCCGCCCCGCGTCCCGCATTATCCCAGAGATTGGGCGAACTTTGCTCATATCTCGAGCCTCGTAGTTACACGTACTTGGCCCGCAATCATCTTTAATGGACCACAGATTATCTATTAGATGAAATAGTTAGCCCACGTTCAAAAGGATATTAAAAGTATATAGTGCAGAAACTAAAAATGATAATCAAAAAGAGTAAAATGTAATAAGTTAATAAATATCCTTATATTCTTAGTAGTTAATCTGTTTATTAAATACGTAAAGAGAAAACTTTGAAGCATATTGCGCGCATGGAGGAGTGTGAGATACGGCATAGTTAAAGTTCATTTAGAGAAGGAGTACAGAAAGTTAAATTAAATCTATACAAATAAATAAAATTGAAGTGTCTGTTTGTAATGTCAAAATAACAGCTTTTTACTAAATGCATATGAAAGTATATACGGTACTTATAACAAAAACACAATTTAAAAAAAAATTGTATGGACTTTCACTGGCAGATAGCTGATGTTATAAGGAGTAACTAAGGCCAATTTCATTTAAAAAAATAAATTACGGTTCCGCGCAACAAAAGAAAATTATTTATATAATTATTAAACGCGGACGAAGTCGCGGGGAACAGCTAGTATCTATATAATATGTTTCACAAATACATTAAGTAAGATAAATAAAATAAAATATTCATTGTTTACGTTCATACTATCAATGTCAAACACATAATAGTCTGTGGTTACACAGTCGCACAGAGTAGAGATTGTCGCCATAGATATAAAAAATATTAAAGAGCAGTTAAAAGCATATATGATACGTATGTTACCATACTTAGAGTTGAAAGTGAAATATGGCTTGCTTAATATACACACTTAAAAATTTAATGAATTACGGTCGAATTTTGACCACAGGCCACCACTATAGTATGTGCCATATCGATTGAGAAAAACGGACAATGACCTCAGATATGAGCCGAGTGTCAAAAGGCGTAACACAAAATCTCAATTTAGATGTGATAACAATATTTAAATATTGATATTATTCCCACTTCTAGGTCAGCACATATGTTTTGTTTTTTTGTTTCTTAAATAATATTGTCTGTGGTTCCTATAAACATAGTAAAATCTTACGGTACATCGCGAAAAATGTGTTATATTTTATATTTCAATTTATGGTAAGTAACGCAGCAATTCATTTAATAACAGTTTCATATTAAAAAAATATTTGAAGCAATATAATCACCATATTGAGCTTTTGCAAATTCATCCCTTTAAAATAAACAAAACGCGCGTTACGTCAGTTCGTTCTAAAAGAAACGTGACAATGGCAGCCAGAGATGCGTCACCTTTTTTGGGCCGGTCCGCCATTTTGTTTTCATTCGTGTTCGGATAGCGCTTGCGTGTACGTCTCGGGTAATTCATAGCATTCATTGCATTGTTTTAGTTGAGTTTTTACTGTTAAATTTGTTATATCGTTAAGTTTTTGTTTTTTGAATCTGTTATATTAGTTTTACTGTGACGGTCGTTACTAAATCGACATGAGTTCAGGAGAATTTGGTGAAGGACCCGGTCCTTCAACATCAAGTGGAAAGAGACGTCGCCGACCCATAATAAACGTAGCAGGTACGTACAAATAGGTACAAATGCGACGACGTAGCCTTTCTATTTCTTAAAGCGCTCTTTTTATGTGACCATGTGGTATTTATTTTCTAAAACAATATGTATTTATGTGATGTAGTACTATGGTAGTATATTTTTGTCATTTATTTACAGGCCCATCTTCTGGAGCACCTTTAACGTCACCAGTAAAAAAGAGAAAACCTACCACTTTGTCGGTCGGGGAACAAGAGATTATCATTAATGTATACAAATATGTCAAAACACCTGGCCCAAGACGTGTATCCTTCAAACGTTAATATGGTAGAAAAGGTTTCGGAGATCTCAGGAGTCAGCAAAGCACTATATATCGCGTATTAAGCGTGTATAGAGATTCCATAAAATACCAGAAAAGGAATAATTAATAAAAGAAAAAGTCTGTAATTGACAAGTTGGACGATTTTGATAAATCGGCTATAAGAGCGAAAGTGCATCAGTTCTTTCTTGCAGGAGAATTACCGACTTTAGACAAAATTTTGCTCAGTATAAATCAAGATGACCAGTTGCCAAACTTTAGAAAAACCCCAACAATGTCTTGGCGGAAACAAAATATGCAGGAATGGCTAGAATCTAAACAGATCGCATACGTGCCCTCGGACACAAAGACCCACTTAATGGAAAAAATAAAGGCAGTTAAAGATAACTATCGAAGTTACGTCACCGACGAGATGGCAAAAGAAAAAAGCATCACAGTGGTAAGGTTACCTCCTTATCACTGTGAGCTTAACCCCATTGAACTTGTGGGCAGATGTGAAAGGGTACGTTGCACGAAAAAATACAACTTTCAAGTTAAAAGATGTTAAAAATTTACTTAAAGATGGTTTAACTCAAATCACGCCAGATAAATGGAAAAACTGTGTTCAGCATGTCCTTAAGGTTGAACAAAAAATGCGTGGCATGGATGATAGAATTGACCAAACTGCAGATCGCTTTATAATTAATGTTACAGATAGTTCATCAAGTGAAGATACGAGTGATGATTGCACCGAATAAAAATAAAGTTCTTATATAATATTAAAATAAAGTTTTATCTTTTGCATAAGTACGTACTTATTCGGTGTCGTTATCACTGAATCTTTATATGTGTTATAAATTAATGTTTTTGTTGTTAAATGAATAAAGTACTTTATAACAATAGATGATTTTTCTTCTACAGCGATCTTTCACATAACTTTTAATAATAGTTAATAAATATATATTATATCAATCATTATAAAAAATCATTATAAATAAAGAAAGTACTACATATAAAATGTGCCTATATATTGAAGGTTTGTAACCCTGGTTAAACGACCGAAAGGTCATTGTCCGTTTTTCTCAATCGATTTGGCACATACTATAGTTCATATTATTATTCTCATTGTATGGTGTAAAACATTAAGGCTTAGTGTTAAAACATTTACCCTCAACGTTACAAAAACTACCAATGTTTAAGATCGCTGGCAGTATCATTAAAAAAACTTGATCAAGTACAATCTGTAATTGCATAGTAGGCCGTACTTAATATAATTTAATTGCCTTTAACAGTCAATAGCGATAAAAAAAACTCACTAATGCTGACTACACCTTACTATGCCTCTTTACTTAATGCTCGTGATTTTCTTAGATTTTTCTGAACGCTAAGCATTTTTTCCAATTTTATAGCTGGATTTCATGCTTCAATAAGCTTTCAATTAACATTCTGAGCGCATGAATTTTTCCATATCCCAGTTGATCTCCTAAATTTACTTCCCAGAATCAAAACTAACTTTGCATACTCTACATCTATAATGATGCTCACATTATGCTAAGGTTCTAAAATTGCATGACAGTGCCTTTATGAGCTTGAAGAACAGACAACTGGGGAAAACAGCGATTTGTAGGAAAGTTCCCTGCTAGATGAGAGAGAAGACCTGGTGCAGGAAGTCGATGTATGCAGGTGGCTCAAGACCGCGCTATGTGGCATTCAATGGGGGAGGCCTATGTTCACATAGGCCATTTGGATATGTGAAGGGATGTAATGATGATAAGTTTTTAAAAAAAGTATCTTTTTTGACTACAAAGCAAGAATACAAGTAATCGAAAATCAAAAATTAATGTCGATTAAAATATAAGTGTCAGAAAATAAGTTAACGTGGTAGAGCCATGCTGCAGCTATATTAATTGTATAGTTGTAGCACGAATGGGTCGGCTCGACCGGGGAAGGACCACGCTCTCATAGAATACCAGCGTGAAATAGCAGCTTAATGCTGCTGTGTTTCGAATGGTGAGTGTAGAGAACCGGAGACCTTTTTTACTGGAAAAGAGGCATTCCATTTTAGTCCTAAAGGCGGACAACGCATCTGCAATTTTGATTCGCAAACGAGGATAGATGTAGATGTCTATGGGCCACAGCAACCACTTACCATCAGGTGGACTGTGTGCTCGCTTGTCACGCTTATCCTATTAAAAAAAAGTTTCGACTACGAAAATATAAATTATATACTATGCACTCGTTACAAACTCGAGTGTAGTTAGAAATCTCTTGAGCCCCCGCTACAAGAGCCGTTGGGAACACATCAAGCACAGCGATAGGCGTCCAAGATGGCGTCCAACATGGCGGCTGAGAGGTTAATGCCAGATAAGTCCCGCCATTCGGATATCCGACGCGGATAAGCGAGCGCCACTTTGACGGCGTATCGGTTACAACGTAAACACGCTATAACGTTCTAACATGCATCGCTTTTAGTACCTATACCTTAAAGTTTAAACATAACGATGTAGCGAAGTGATTTTAGGAATTTAGCACTAATATTAAATTTAGACTACTTTAGCTGCTAGCATACACCTTAAATTCGGAGACATATGAGGATACCCGGGCGATGTTTAGACCATACTAACGTATTCCTATATTTCTATGTATTTTTAAGCAATGTCGAAAGGAAGGTACGTCATTTATTCGTTCATTCTTTCATTACAGTCTATCGAAATTCTACCGCTGAACATAGGCCTCCCCCTTAGATTGCCTCATAGAGGGGATACTACGCACAGTTGCCACGCGTGGCAGTTGGGTTGGCAGCTGCAGTTTATAATCTATTTGATTTGTTATCGGAAAGATGCTGTTGCCCATCTGTTTCATTTCCCTCTATCGCCACTTGTGACACCCACGGGACGATATGGGGTAGTGGATTCTTTTCGCCGCCACCAGAAGGCGAATATATTTCTCCCGTTCCTGAATGTAGTTCTTCTCACGTTCACTGTAAATAAAACTACATTTATGAAATTTTGAAGTCTATAAAAACGTAAAAATATGAGTGTCAATCAATATTTAATGTGGCGTTTTTTTTATAGAATAAGTGTGTATCAACAGTTCAAATAATGATAAATGGATGCTGTGCCCCATAGACATCTACATTTATTCTTAATTAAGAATCAAAATTCAGATGCGTTGTCACCCTTGAGGACTGAGATGGAATGCCTCGTTTCCAGTAAAAAGGGTCTCCGATTCTCTACACGTATTCTGTGAGAGCGTGGTCCTACCTCGGTCGAGCCAACCCATTCGTGCTACAACTATAATATAGCTGCAGTGTTACTCTACCACTTATAAAATACATCTTCATCATTCAGGCTAATTACATGAATCAAATATCGCAAATAAACATTATGGCGTAAGTTAAAACGGCGGGTTAAAAATAATTCAATTCCAAATATATGCCAAAATATATCAAAAATAAATCTGCAGACAACCAATACATAAATGAATATTTTTGTATCAGGTATATTGCTATTTTATGGCAACTTATGAGTGTGGTCCTTCCACGGTAGAATCGACCTAAATACCTATTCGTGCTACAGCCAAAATATAACTGTAATTTGGCTCTGCCACTTAGTAATGTATTCATTTATGAGTATACCCTCGCACCAAAAGTCATATTGTCAGTAGCAAAGTTATTTATTCTTACTCTTTAACTTTCACGATATGTCACCCCAAATAATACAGAAACAATAGCTCTTCTTATAAAATTCACACACAAATCCCACATGTACGCAAAAGTTTTCCGAGTCTCAACAACAAAACAGTTTCAAACAAAAGATTCTTTCCCCTATCTCCATATACTACCGAACTTGACCTTGTAAATTGACCTTCATAAATATATTTGTGAGATTTATAAAAATAAAATCGAAAAATAAAAACGAGGGTAGTCAGAACTTTGTAAAACCAACTTTAGGGTTGGGAATGATAAAATCGAAAATTTCTTAAGTTTCGAACAAGAATAACTTTTGTTTCTAAGGTTTTTTTTGAAAGGATTCATGAAGTACGTAATGTCTCATTATTGATCGTATGTTAAGTGGGAGTTACGGATAACGAAGGGGGTTTCGGATTTTGATATGAGCCAAAGCTAACGTGCCTGACATGTTGTAATTCTAAACATGTCTTTGATAATACATGTAAGATTACCTCCCGATATTATCGAGATAGATTAAAATGAGCAAGTGTCTGCCTAGAATTATTAATACGTCCTACAACCGTAAATAAATGCTATTGGAGAGATTGAAATCGGCCACGATAAGGGTATGATAAGCTGTAATGATAATGGTATCATCGTTATCATTACTGCTGAACATAGGTCGCTTCCCCCATAGATAGTCTCATAGGCAACCACAGTTTTAATTATTTTATGCGCGTTATCAGGAAGATGGTGCTGCCTTTTTTGTTTCAGTTTCCCTCTGTCGCCCCTTACGACACCCACAGGATGAGCACACGGACACCCACGTAAGATTTTGTATAATGTACCGATACGTGTTAAGCAGTTCATAGAAGGAGTTCGCACACCTCTGCTAGAACGGCGGTGAGATAATTCAAAACACCTTACAGGTGATCTGAAAATTGTTCATGAACCAAAGTATCATCTTTATCATCATCATTACCATTCTTTTTGACAGATAGAGCAGTAAAAGCTTAGAGGCTAACAAAACTTACATCATAGAGATAGGCGGGTTATAATATTTTACAAAGCGAGTAAATTTTTTATTGGGTGTTTTTATTTCAACAATTTTTAATTCAGTTTTAATGGGGTGAAAATTTATTATTAGTACAGGTTGTATTAAGGTGTGGACCTTTCCAGATCTATCGAGCCGATCCACTCCTGTCATAGAACACAAGCAGCGTGGCTCGGTCTCAAAGCATCCTTAAAGTCCATTGACTCTCATTTTCGACCTTATGCGACGCCGAGCTAGCGCTTTTGAGGTCTGCCGCTTGGTCTTACTCCCGCCACAACAGCTGCGTGGCTCTACCATGTAAAAATTAAGTGTAAAATAACACCATTTTGTTTAAATCTGTACCAGTACTCGTACTCATATCGTTTTACTCTTCGACATATTAGTATTGATTTCCTGCCATACCAAGATAACTGGCTAAGCCGCTTATTGGCATGAATTCCACGCATTCTTCGAATCTTATCTTTGGCATCAAAGCGCAATATGTTGCATAACTCTAGTGCATTGTACTGCAGTATTAAACATAGGGTATTATTACGGCGACTAGAAAGATTCTGCGTCGTCACTTTTATAAATATTAATGGGAAAAATATTTAAGAGAATGTAATTTAAAGTATTATTCTGTGTTTTTTTATACGAGCCTACCGACGCCAATGACCAATTTGCAACACCAGGGGAATTGCAGGTGCATTGCCAGACTTATGGAAAAGGAGTAAGTTTTTTTATTGAAGGTCCCTAAGTCGTCCGGAAAAATCTCGGTTGCTGATTCCACAAAGAAGTCGTGCGAGGAAGAAAGCTACAGATTAATAGCACAGTAGTGGACCGCCAAGCTTCCCGATGTGTGTACTAACTTTCTACCTCGGAGGCCGTTTGGGAGGGCACCGCCCTTCGTAATAAAGTCAATTTCAAACTCTTATGAATGTCAGATGAAAACTACCTACGCAATAAATTAGGTCTTTGTACAGAAAAATCGGTAAAAAAATTTGGGTCAAAAAAGTTAATACAAAGTGATCTCCAAGTCTCTAGCCAATTACTGCCACTAAGCAACAAAGTCCCCAGTGTTTGAAGAGTAACAAGGTCATTATAGAAATAAATGTGATTATACTGTAATGTCTTTTTAAACGTTGTGAATACAAGCTTCGTCCATCATAATATAACGTAAAAGCTTTTTACTAAATCAATACGGGAGATAGATAGGATCTGTGCTATTGAATAAAACTATTTTTACGGATTTTATCGCGTTTAAGTCCGTAAAAATAGTTTTATTTAATGTGTAGTGTTCCCGTATATATAAAAAATCATTGGGACCTGTGCTAATTTCCATTAATTCAGTAATGTATCAATAAATATACAAGCAGTAAAAGTCAAATTTAGTTTTATATGCCAATAACGTTATAAAAAAATATTCAATAACAGACATAATATAATGGCCCGTGATATAATACGTGAACACCACTTACAATTTTACGACAGTAGCTTTTTAGCCATTTCATTAAGCGCTGTAAAAACTATAAAATTAAAATGAAAAATAATAATAAATTTGACAAAAATCTAGGATAATCCGTTGAAAGTCCACATTAAAAATATTAAATCATATTTAATATGTGAAAAATGATTGCGAGAAAAGTAATAAATGTATATTAGTTATTTATGTAGTGACATATTTAATCTCGCATAATTTACAACTCTACCTATTACATATTTATACTATACACAAGAAGTTCTTAAGTGTGTAAGTAGATATTAAAACGATTTTTTTTCATTATGTTATAAATAAAAATATTTAAACAAAGAAACCTTTTATTTTGACATAAATCGTTGACGTATGTAACAATATACAAATATATTATAAAAATCTTACATAAAAATAAGAATAAAGATTGAACGTCGTAAGTCATGTCAAAAATAGTCATCACTCAGCATAAGTTGCGAAAAACCACAAAAAACCTGGTTTTCAATGATGACCAACGCCTTGGAAAATACTACTAATACCAATAAAATACAAGGATATTTTCACAAAAAAAATTATTAAGAATTCTCCACTCGAAACTATATACACAATGCCAATAACGTGAAGCCATCAGTGATATAATACACACTTTCCTCTAATTTATATTATAAAAAAATAGTGTTTGAAAGTCTATGTCAATTGTCGATTGTCAATCGTTGTCAATGCCCTTGTCTTGTAAATGTCGTCGTCGGATCCTAAAATAAAAGAATCATAAGATTCTTTCTGTCCTTTTAATCAAAAGCCATCCTCTGAACTTTCGAGTCATTGAACCCATCGAACAACGTTACAGTTTTAAAATATAAGATTAAAAAGAAATACTCAAAAATAAACATGAAAATAAATAAAAATAAATTAGAAACCACAAACAATACTTTTTTCGTCTAAATAGCGCTTTTATTTTCTTATGTCATAATATTTTATCATAAGACGACCTAGCAAGAGATGCAGGAAGTCGATGGATGCAGCTGGCTCAGGATCGTGCTTTGTGGGAGGTTTCTTGGACGAGATTTCTTGGGGAGGCCTATGTTCAGCTTTGGATTTGTGGGTTTTAGTGACGATGTTGATGATGGTGTAAAAATCTTACAAACAAGAGAAGAAAGAGAGGGTAGAAGGCTCAGTGCCTAGTATTATATTTAAGTTGCCCAAATACATAACTGGTTTTCTTATTTACTATTCATACAAAGAAAAGGAAAGAAAGAAAGGAAGTTACCTTCTCACTAGGAATTTCTCCCGTATCATGGAGGTGAAAATTCATTATATCCAGGTTGGTCGGACCTGATTATGCTGAGTCGCAGATCCTGGTTGGTCACGGCTCTTTCAATGAACGTGTCAAGCTTAAGCTCAGAAATTAAGACTCAGGTTCACTTGCGTCTTATCAACGGAGAGTACAGGGACCACGTGCTATGGGATTGTAACCTGTATACGGAGTAGAAATTCTAGACGGCTTATAGCAAACTGAAATTGGACCACTATACTTCCGAAGTCTAGTGTGCTGCGAGTATCTTTGAGAAGATAAGAAAGTTCGTGCACGTATTATCACAAGTGTCCTCACTGTTGAGTTACGCCGCAGAAGGGGGAAAGATAATAAGTATAGAAAAGGGACGGAACAGAAAAATTTGTAGGGAGGCACATGGGCCCTAAGACACAATAGCCTAAAACAAGTACCGTGGACGTTTCCCAAGATTTGGTCCGTATGCCACAAAGCGGGTAGGTATATGGTATGGAAGTGGAAATGTATCGTAGAGGCGTTTTGCATAATATATAACATGCACATGGACAAACATCCAATCATACTTGTTAGAATATATGGTAGGACTTTCTCTGCCCAGGAGTCCGTCTGTGTACCCTCTTACCTCTTTCTCTTGCCAAATAGTAGTGATTGGACTGCTGTGTTCTGGTAGAAAGATTATATTACAGAGAGCCAATATAATTAGAGACATATCGACAGTGGATTGTTTTTCCTAGTGTAATGGTTTTGGAAGTAGTTGTGTCGGGATTAATGGTCTGTCACCTATAGGATAGTGCTGGCGATTGAGGAAGGGCGGGAGGTGCTCTTTGAAGTAGGTAAGACACATCATTTTATTTTATTACGCGGATCTTAGCTAATTAAATTTCAATATCATATACTTGTTAATAACTAGACTACAAGACCATCATCAATACGTGAGATATTTCGTCTAAGTCCCCAAATTGCCAAAGTATCTGATTGCTGGTGACCATGTACGATTGTAAGTTCGGTTCTCACTTTGATTTAAAAAAAAACAAATATGTAAGTTCGGAAGTCAGTCAGACACATCTACAATAAAAAATATATATATAAAAATTTTGATAAGTAATACAATTGTTTAACCATTATACTATCCCGTAAGTCATATATAAACATTTCAATTATTCAACTATTGTGCCTTTTTCGCGGACAGGGAAGTTGTTAAAACACCTAATCGGTCTCAAACCATTTCTTCTGTAACATTGTCCCCGGTAAATAAAACAGATCGCGATACACGGTGTAGAGAAAGATTTATTAAGCCGACCATTTTCCGTTTTGCTCTCGTCTCGAGATAAATTGCAACCGGGACAACGTAAAAAGAACACATAAATCCGATTAGCGTCATATTTATTTGTAATTTATTGAAATAATAATTCCGAGAATAACTAAAAGTAATTCTCAATATAACTATATATACGTAGTGTATATATTACGTGGTAGAGTCATGTTGCAGCTATATTATGATTGTAGCACGAATGGGTGTCACTCGACCGGGGAAGGAACACGATCTCATAGAATATCAGCTTGAAATAGCCGCTGTATTTAGTATGGTGAGGGTAGGGATTTGGGAACCCTTTTTGCTGGAAGCGAGGCATTCCATCTTGGTTTTCAGGGCTGAAAACGCATAGGCATTTCGATTTCTTAATGGAGGATAAATGTAGACTTCTATGGGCCACAGCATCTACTTACCATCAGGTGGGATGTGTGCTCGTTTGTTACGAACATTTCATATACCATAATATGTTTAAATAAATGACACAATATAGATATCCTTACTAATAAAATTGTATTCGTCACTAGATAGGCATTTAAAAAATAAATTTGAAGCACATGTTTTCGCAATTCAACATTTATTAACTCATGCAGTAACAATGAAAATACATTAAAGCAGACATAAAGAAAAAAATGTTAAAAGTTTTAGTGAAAACCACGGAGAAATACATTATACATAATATAGTATAAATTTCACGCTATTTTAACATATTAATGCAATAATAATAACGTTAAAAATTTATCGCAATTAGATTATAATTAGATTATATGGTCGAAATAAAAGAAGATATTCTCTATCACTTTAGAAGCTTTTTATTTATTTGAGCTTCCTCATACGGCCAGCCGTCTGTATTTAATTTTCAGCTTTTTTCAGCAAAGGCTTGCTTATTGAGGCTTACGCTCTTTTGAAATTACATATCATAGTTATAAAATAAAATTACGAAAGTGGGTGAATATAGGCCTAAGAAGAGATGTTGGTCTAAGACAGGGGTCCCTAAACTTTTAAGGTAATGGAACACTCACCAAATCCCTTTTATTTTATCTACCCCACATCAAATGATTACAAATCAAAGACAGTGACATTTAAATAAGAACAAAAACTTTTATTGGAAATATTTTAAAAATGAAACTTTATCTATATAAGTGAAATATTTTAAATGTAAAATTACTTATTATTGCGCCACGATGCAGATCCGAATGCACGCTAACTACCGTACCATAACAGTAATGGGTAAATCTCATCACATATTTTGGTGCATTTCAAAATTTGTACCAACTGTGTAATAATTTAAAAAGCAAAAATAAATATTTTCCACGGAACCCTTAGGTTCCAAGGAATCCACTTTAGGAATCTCTGGTCTAAGGAATGATATGCGTAAGATAGGAGTGAATGAAGTGATGATGGTTAATAGAGGAGAATGGAGGAGGAAGACATGATATGCCGATCCCAAATAACTTGGGATAAGGGCAGGAAGAAGTTACTAAAAAAAAATTACAAAGAAATATATATTTTGAATTTAAAATATTTCACATTGAACAGTAACACTAACATTTTTTATATAAGAGGGGACAAACGAGCATGTGGCTTGCCTGATGGTAAGTGACTATCGACACCAGGGGAATTGCAGATGCGTTGCCGGCCTTTTAGAAAAGAGAAAGCTCTTTTTTATAGGATAGGGTGACAAACGAGAACACAGTCCACCTGATAGTAAGTGGTTGCTGTGACCCATAGACATCTACATCTATCCTCAATAAATAATGAAATGCATATGCGTTGTCACCCGTGTGGACTAACATGGAGTGCCTTTTCCAGTAAAAAGGGTTTCCGGTTCTCTACGAGGGGTGATCCAAAAGTAATGATAATGAAAATAAAACACGGTAATTAAAGTAAAAATAATAATTTCTTTTTCTACATAGTCTCCTAACAAATCAATACATTTAGTCCATCTTTTTTCTAAACCCAGGATTCTCTTTGAAAAAAATTCTTTGTCTTGACCCTCCCAAAACGCTTCAACAGCGGCCATTACTTCGCTATCGTCTTCGAATTTCTTGCCTCGGAGGCGTTCCTTGAGCCGAGGAAAGAGGTAGAAATCACTAGGAGCTAGATCTGGCGAATAGGGAGGGTGTTCGAGCAGTTCGAATCCCGTTTCTTGAATGGCAGCCATCGCAACTGCGGCTTTGTGAGCCGGTGCGTTGTCTTGGTGAAACAGCACTCCAGCTCGCAGTTTGCCGCGTCTTTTTTCCTTAATGGCCTCCCGTAATCTTCTTATTTGGTCTGCGTAGTAAGAGCCCGTAATAGTGGCTCCTTTTCCAAATATTCCACCATAATTATGCCTTGAGCGTCCCAAAAACAGATGCCATAACCTTCCGCCGAACTTTAAACTTTGAATTTCTTTGGCGTCGGTGAGGAGCTCGCTTCAAGTCATCGATTGTTGTTTCGTTTCAGGATCAAAATGGTGGACCCAGGTCTCGTCCATAGTCACAAAACGGAACAAAAAATTTTCTTGATCTGCTTGGAACTTTTCGAGATTGATCCTCGAAATGTCAACTCGATTTTTCTTTTGCTCGTCGGTTAACATTCTGGGTACCCAACGCGCAGAGACCTTTTTCATATGCAACTCGTTCGCAAGGATTCTTTGAACGCTGCCATATGAGATCCCTGTGACCTCAGCTACATGCCTGATGGTCACTCTTCGATCTGCCAACACAACATCTTCGACTTTTTTCACGTTGTCTTCAGTGAGGGACGTGGATGGGCGTCCTTCGCGATGTTCATCTTCAGTGGATGTTCTGCCCAGTTTAATACAAAAAAATATTGCCGCATAAAAATACAAAAAAATATTTTTTTGTATTTTTATGCGGACCTGAAGTAACCGATTATCATTACTTTTGGATCACCCCTCGTACATTCACCATACGAAACACAGCAGTGTTAAGCTGCTATTTTACGCTGGTATTCTGTGAGAGCGTGGTCCTTCCCGGTCGAGCCGACCCATTCGTGCTACAACTATACTACTAAAATAGCTGTAGCATGGCTCTACCACGTATAGTAGTACTCTTTTCTTGAAGGTCCCTAAGTCGTATCGGCAAACTACACAAAATCTATAAATGTAAATATAAGTTGCATCGATGTTCAGTTGTTATAGAAATATTTATATCCAGTAATTTTCCAGCTTGAAGCTCGCAAATAAAGAGCCGCAATTAATAGATTTCAATCCAGTGGAAGTCGAACAAAGTACACTAAAAGGTCGCCAACTTCATTGCAAAGTTCCTTTAGAGAATCGCCAAACTTGGTGCGAGGCATATCGTAGCCGAGTTCGAGAGAAATCAAATGAAATCATATCAAGATGTTAACAGCGTAGTAAACTTTTGGAGTCCATATTTTGTAATAATTTCTTACAATCCACGATATAAGTGCGTAAGAGATTTTTGCATGAATTCTTTTTGCACAGATGAATAAAGAAATATGATAATAATAGACACAACAAAATTGGTCTTCATCTTCGACAGCTGACTGTTTCTGGCAGACAGATCTCTGGCAAACACTTTGGAGCCCTGGTTCCGCTCGATTGCTTCTTCAATACGAGCTGTATTGAAGTTGCGTAAGTCCCATCGCTTGAATTTGAGATCTGGCTATTCTGTTGCCTGTATGCTGTCAAGCAAATCCTCTTTGCAACGGGAGAGGTCCATGTCCAGCTTGCCATGCCTTTTATGGGACGATCATTTACCGGCCCACGAAGAGAAGAGAAGAAATTCACTGTCGTTATTATGAAAACAAATTACCAAATTTTGCTAAGTGGGCTTCATTTCTGTGTAGGAAAAATACCCTTCTGGGTTAGTATCACCCACTTGCATATTGTTGCCGCCAAGCAGCAGTGCAACCACATTTTGTTTTATTTTAAGGGTAAGAAATCCAGTACAATTACAGTTTGTGCGGAATTTAAATTAAGGTGACAATGATGTCTTTGATTTTGAGAAATGTTACACAAATCTCATGACCTCAAATAGAATAGAGTATAAACAATGAAGTGTTTAGTGGCGGCGTAAGAATATTCACTACCCCATATCATCGCATGGACTTCGTAAGAGATGACAGAGAGAAACTCAAACAGGAGATCGGCAGCAGCATCTTTCTGATAACAATTGAATAAACTGTGGCTATCGACCCGCCTTAAGCGTAGTAACTAAAGCATAATCCCCCAATGGGATAATCAATGGGAAAGCCTTTTTTCAGCAGTGTACTTTTGACAGGCTGTAATAAATAATTGAATTAATTTATCTAGTACTAGATGTGAAATGTGCTATGTGTTATAGAGTGAAGACTGCGTCTAGGCAAACGTAGTGTGAGATGCCCCCTGACTAGACGGAGCGATGATCTACGCAAGGTGGCTGGTAGAAACTGTATGCGTGTAGCCGTAGACCGAGCAAGTGGCGAGCCTTAGGAGAGGCCTTGGGTTGACGGAGACAGCGAAGAGATAATTAAATAAAACCATCTTTTAACACAGTCCTTCCAAAAAATAATTCCATAAAATGAAGCAATGTGTACTAGGCTCGCATTAAGCATTAAGCAACTCACGCAGTCAACTGTCGAGTACACTTTGACAAATTGTCGAGATCAGTCGCGCGGGAGTTGATCGACATCTGAGTATACATTTACTGACTTTACGCAAACGGTGATCATACGTATTTACATGATAGATTAGGTTTTTTATGATTACACATAAATCACTGTACAGTGTACTTTATGTGACAGCGGGATTTTTAGTTATATCATAACAACAGTGTCAACATCGTAGATTATAAATATAATAGAGCCACAAAAATCATCATCATTATTACAGACTTCCACAAGTTTACAACTAAACATAGTCCTCCACCAAAGAACGGCACGAAACACGGTTCTGAGTCACTGCCTTCATAGATTACCTGCATGTCTTACCAGGTCGTCGCTCCTTGTAGAAGTACGGGTTATCCCTCTAATGTTAATGCGCCCTTCGCTTTGTTTACCGGTACAAGTCAATACTTTCTAATCAATTAACTCTAATAAAGATCTTGTGAACGTCAAAATTTACACTAGTCTTGTATTGTTATTGTCGGTTCTTCGAAAAATATGGCATGTCCATACTCATCAGCTTACTGATCCGTAGGGCTGTCGGTTGCCATGTTTTACTGCGGATATCTTCATTACGGATTTTATAACTTCGAGATTTGTCCTTTACATATCTCAGTGAGCGACTTTAAGTATCTTAATACGGCCAGCAATAAAAGACCACGTCTCAAATCCATATGTCACAAACATATTATATTATAATTTAAAACCAAACATAATAGTCACACGTTTACTTTGCGTGCAGTATTAGAAAAACATGGAAATAGTGAAAAAATGCTGATTCGCGTGTTTACACAAAATATAAGATTCGGTTGACATTTGAACCTAGGCACTAAAACGTGTTTAAAATTCGCAACACATTGCAACGAAATGCTACTTACTAACTTAAAAGAACAAAACATGAAATAAAACTTCCTTCCGATTTTTTTTCGTTTAATTTTACTGAAGTTTACATGCATACACGAAAGCAAGTTAATAAAAACATGAATACAACAAAGAAGCAAATTTATCTACTCCACCAATCATTTAAAAAAACACATGTCGTGTGAATACGTCTCTATTCGTTTCGCACAATTGAAGACACGCAACCTTGTACAGCCATTAGAACTTTCCCCGCCGACTCGCTGGATCACGGAGTTCGTACAACTTCCAAGCTATCCCTGCTCGTTAAACAGTGCATCCGACGGGATAGAATTCAGTTGTCACACGTAACGAAGCAAAAGTTTCACCTTCCTTAGATATTCCCTGGATTCGCTACGAGCGAACGATTATCGGTGCACGGGAAGTGTTGCGTGTAAACTTGTAAGTTTTTAAGGAAAAGGCAACCTTTCTACGTATAAAGGACGATACTAAATTCGTATAATCATAAAGTTGCATTTGAATAAATTTTATAATTTTTTACGTACTGCAGCTGTAGGTTAGGGCAGCACGAACAGGCTTTTTTTTAAACTCAAGTGACAAACAAACTTACAATCGACCTCATGGTAAGTGAGAGAACTACTATTTGGCGGTAGAATTAGGAGGATGGTACCTAGTAAACCACCTAGTAGGTCTTCTCGACTGGGGAAAAATAACGCTTGCACGGAACACCAGCCTAAAATAGTAGTATAATGCTGTTCTGTTTCGTACAGTAAGTGACTAGAACCCTTTTTGCTGGCAACAAGACATTCTATTTTAGTTGTCAGGGGTGGCAACGATTAAAAAAATGTTTACATTTCACAAACGGTAAATATGACAGAAAACTGTACGTACTAACGGCGCAACAGATGCTGCATTAGTTTTAAACGCGAGCACAGCTCGAGAAATGTTCTATGTTACAAGTCAAATTAGTTGTTCAAAAAGCTTTTACCTTAACTTTAATTCAACTTATCATTTTCATTTCAGTTAAAATAATATGACAAAAATATAGTTTGTAAGTTTTTTTTATAGATTAAGGATGAGAAACGAAACCACAGTCCACATGATGCCAAGTGGATGGAGTAGCCTATAGATATCCTTTAGATTATTCTCAATGAGGAATCAAACTGCCGGTGACAATCAAACTAAGATAGAATGCCTCGTTACCAGTAAAAAGGGTCTCCGCTTCTCTACATTCACCATACGAAACACAGCAACATAAAGATGCTATTTCACGCTAGTATTCTGTGAGAACGTGGTCCTTCCCCGGTCGAGCCGACCCATTCGTGCTACAATCATAATATAGCTGCAGTGTGGCTCTACCACGTGTAAAAACGGTCGAACTAAATATGCATGGAAAACGAAACGTATAATAGGGTATGGTGACATCATTACCGTCATCAGCTTAACACACCACAACTGGACATAGACCTCAGCTAGAACATAAGTCCACTGTCGGATAATGTTCTATCCAAGAATGCATGTATGCACATTCATGCAAATACATACATGAATGGAAAAACGTGAAAATCAATTTTCTAGATTTGTTTTCAAGCCAAACCAATGCGAGCTAAAGCTGTTAAAAAAAAACCTTAGGTATTGCGTTCAAAGTGTATTTATAAATATCAAGTAACCTAATGAAAATTAATAGTTATTATATTTATTTGCATTTTTATTTGTATCTGTAACTTGAATTAACCGCTTTTTAATTTTTTACTAATAGTTAATATTATACTGATTCAAATGTCAACTTGTTCCAAATTAATCTTATTTACGTGTAATTATTTTGTTTCTGTTGTTTTGTTTTCATAATTTGTAGTGTTGTTGTGTTATTGCATTGTTGTTTGCTATCAAGTTTTTATTTTTAATTTTAATTACTCTAAAGAATGTTTGAAAAATTATATTTTATTGGCTCCGTAGAGCAGTGGCTAAGCTTTTGGTCGCGGCACCGCGGAGCCGGAGGTTCGAGTCCCGCACGGAGCAAGTGTTTATATAGCCTACAAATAATTATTCCGGGTCTGGATCTGTATACTTGTTCAATTGATATATGTAAACTGTCACCAGGATGCAGGAAAAGATCCTACTGTGAGGGTAAAGTTTTAAAGAAAAATAATAATAACAGTCTCATACAACGCAATAATTGGAATAGTAGTCTCCCGCTTCATATTTTTTTACACTGCTATCAAATATTCCTTGCAACAATTCCTTCATTTTATATATGAGGGAAAATGTGTCACACAATCGTGACCAGTATCGCAATGGAGCAAAACAAAGGGGTTAATATAATTTCAAGTTTACATTGGCAAACTTGCGGGGCGTGTTTAGCAATTTTCCACGCCATGAGATAAGACAGGTTTGAGTGGGAGATAAAGAGCCTATAGTGAAGAATATTCGCGTTTATACTAGCGAATATTCTTCACTTTTTTAAGAATAAGGGTTAAGAACAAGCACACAGTCCACCTGATGGTAAATGGGCACTGTGGTCGATAGACCTCTAGACTTATATAACAGTACCTTCCAGATTTTTTTATTTTCTTGATTTGTTTTGTTCTTTCAGAAATCTCTCTCTCTCTCTCTTACGCTGCCACTAGACACAATGGCGCTTGTTTTTTTTATAGGATAGGGGGTGATAAACGACCATATAGTATAGTCTATTCGCTTAGATACGGTTGCCTTTGTGTCGCGCCGCCTTGGCACATGCCGCATTTTTTCAAAGGTGCCGCCGCGACATCAAAGGTCGCCGCGTCCGGCGTACACCCGAAGGAGAATTTGGCATTTAAAAACGAAGCGCCGCCTTAGTGAAAGGTTCTTTGCTACCTAACTTGTTTTTATTATTTATATTCGTATTTTATTATCACAATTCGAAAAGCTCATGTCCAGCTCTGGATTTCTTCGGACTAATGGAGAATGGAGAACACAACAAGTCCTTTATTTACTATATTAATTAAACTTTTGTGCCATTTTTTCCTATGATTATTTTCCGCTTCATTTATGATAGCAACATAATAGAATAACTTGCAGGATAAAGATTCCTCTATCAAATTTGGCCAATAAAATTGTTCTGCCTATACGCTCTAACCATTACTTTAGTATGACTGAAACGCTGTATCTGTAAGCCATACCATAAAACGTTCAGTGGTTGTTTCACTTTGTTTATGCTTATTCTCTCTTACCCACTCTCTCTCTCACTATTATTTACACAAGATCAACGTAACTCGATACAGTTCACTAAGATAAATCCTACAAATCCAGCGATCTGTAGTCGTTACGAGAGAAACAGCGAACGCCGCGGCAAGGACACTGGAATCCGTTCGAGGTGTAATGGCGCGTTGCTAACACCGAAGTAGGTTACACAGCAACAGGTCTTCTGCTTTGTTTATCTCTGTGTATTTTGTTTACGCATGGATCGACAATTTCTGGAATTTTGCCAGCTCTTAACGTAGTGCCTATAAAGTCATTATCATTTCGATTGTAACCAAACTTTATTTACTATAAATTCTATCGATTTCGATTATTAAATAATCACAGGATGCAGGGTGTTCAGGGAAATGCTTTGTGACAATGTTTTGAGGAAGTCTGTGTTTGACAGCGAAATGATGATGACTAGACTGAGTTCTCATATTACAGGCGTGAGCTGGATATTGAAGGTCTGTCAATATATTGTTTTGTACGTTTTTAAAACAAAACTTAAATGCCATAAGCCCCAGACATTTATGAATACGCAATAATTATTAAATAACGTACATATTAAAACAAGTAGGCATCTGATAATTAACAATTTGAACCATTAATTGTCTGTTTGGATGGCATTTCAAAAATACATTATCGAAATAACAGCCTTTTATCGAGCTCAGGGACTTATTTGCATGCCATTAAGACATGAATAACTTTTTGTCCGTCCGTCTGTCCGAGCTAATCTTCGGAAGGGCTGAACCGATTGTGATGAAACTTCACGAATTAATAGGGAGCAATGCCAGGAGTGATCGAGGCCATATTTTATCCCAAAAACTTGGGAGTATTTTTATGTGGAATCGAAAAATTGATAAAATAAATAGGCATTGATAAATATATAAAAAAAAATCTAAATGACGCCACGATAATAGATCACACCTAAGCAAAAACGGGCGGGTCGTTTGTTATGTTAATTAGTTTTTAACATAACAAACATTTGTTAATTAGTAATTACATAATATATTATGTTAGTAATTAGTAATTACATAATATATTATGTAATTACTAATTAACATTAACAATGTTTTACATTGTATCGTGGCGTAATGGACGAACGTATCTCCACACTCCAGGTTGCAGTCGAGATAGAACGCTTGTTTCGTCCCACTACCGTCCGCTACCATCTCTATATTGGCTATATTCTATTTAAAACAATAAGGGTACTCACCACAGTGATGGGATAGGCCGGGTTGATGATGGTGTAGAGCAGGATGTGGTTCGGTCGCGCCGGCGGCTCGCGCTTGCGACGCGGCTCACCCGACATGTACGTGCTGCCATTACTCTGTGGACAAAACAATACAATATTAAGCAAAATTTGTTTAATAAGAATTATTATACTTCTAAATGCCTCATTGCTCTAGTGGTCGTAAATGCGTTGCTAATCATAAGGTCCTGGGTTCGAAACCCGGGTCGGGCCAAAATCAGTTATTGTGTTTTTCTGTCAAGAAATTCTCAGTAGCAGCCCAGAGACAGGAAGTTGGCGGTGTTTTCACCCCCGTACCACGGAAAGCACGTAAAGCCACACTCATAGTCCCATCGGACTATAAGAGTGAGGGAATACATAGTGCACTTCTATTTGCCCACTCGTGCACTATAATCTTGGCTTGCGCAGATGGCTAATCTCCATTGAGACTGGCCACGGTGACCGAAATTTACTTCGGAGTACATTATACTTCTAAAGAGTGTTTAATTGATAATAACCCCTCGAATGAGATGATCACTACCATGCTGTTTCTAAATGTTTTCATACTTAATTGAATAAAGTAGCTCGTTTCCTGCTGGTTTTTCATAGAACAGAGGTTTTTTTCGACACGGTGTTAAAAGCATAAATGACTTTCCATAAGTATTCTAGTATTCTATATTGAATAAAATATATGCTAGTCTAGATTTCGCGAACGACTTACGTAAAATTTTATACAGTAGATATAATCACTGAGGGGTCTTATAACTTATGTGGGAGATAAAGTGACTTTTAGTGTCATATGAGATTTTTTTATAAGCGGTGACAAACGAGTATAAGTGGGCACTGTGGCCTATAGACACCTGCATCTATCCTTGGCTCATAATCAAAATGTAGATACGTTGTCACACCTGAGGACTTAGATAGAATACCTCGTTACCAGTGAAATAATTCTCCGGTTCTCTACACTCACTATACGAAACAAAGCAGCATTAAGTTGCTATTTCACGCTGTTTTATGAGAGCGTGGTCCTTCCCAGGTCGAGCCGACCAATCCGTTATAGCTGCAACATAACTCTACCACATATAAAAACTTACATCTATATGATATACAAATCTCGCATGTTTAATTCTCTACGCTTGCAACGAGTTTCAAAAATAACTTCAACAGATATGACGTAGCAACACAAAGTAAACGTAACAAAAATATCCAACCAATTTAAAAGTCCACAGCGGTCTATGAAAAGGTATTTCGTATGCTACAAAAATGACATATGCAAAAAGCCCAAACAAGGCGCTGATTGTAAAAAGAGGACGATGTTTTTCAACTTGCTTATAAAGGCGCTCAGAAAACTCAATTCCAACTTGAGAGAACCCTCTAGAGTCAGTGCTAAGCTTTAAGTTTCAATGAGTTTACACCAAAGCAAACTAAGATAGATACGAACATTTTATTTTATAGGTTCCACTTGAAACAATCTCTGAGGAGTTTATCAACGACTTTGACATGTTGCTTAGAAATGAAAAGCCAGTGTAATTAACCTTTGTCTAAGAAAGTTAATGTTGTTTACTAATAAAACCCTAATCTTTACTTTAAAATTAAAGTTAAACAATCTTATTATAAGTCTTTTTTCAGTCCATTGATGAACGCCATTCTATTAATGAAGCCTTTATACTAGAGTGCGTAGATAAAAGTTTTAATTCGATAAATTAAAAGGTTGAAATAACCGCAAATTTTGACAACAGATTTATTGTTTGCTCCAATATTGGTAACGACCTATATGAGCACCCCCTCCCCCCTCCCCCTACCCCGTCCTATACGGAGTGAGATGTACCGTCCACTTGTCCATATCACACTGGACAGGATGGGTGGTGGGCGTAGAAGTATCCATGACAGTACCGCTTCCTATTTACCATTTAGTAGAATTTGAGTTGTGTTTTGAAAGTATTGTCTACACTTAGTCAGTTGTGACATCACCAATTTTTTTTACTCGATTTATTCAACGAATTCTAAAATAATAACTCTTATATAGACCGCCGAGCACAGACAGCAAAATGAACTTCCGAAATATTTAAAACTTAGTGCAGGCTAATTAAGTTAGGATTAGAAGTATTATAAATAAGCTTTAAAAAATAAAACCCGACATCATAAACAAAAAAACAATACAATTATTTCACATAATAACTTCTGAAGTCAGTGCATCGAAGTATTAAACTCTGCAGGAATATCACAAGCTCAATGTAACAACCATAACTGTATTTATGCGTCGTAGAGCCATGCTGCAGCTATATTACTGGTATAGTTGTAGCATGAATGGGTCGGCTTGACCGGGGAAGGATCACGCTCTCACATAATACCAGCGTAAAATAGCAGTAATGGTAAGTGTAGAGAACTGGAGACCCCTTTTACTGGAAACGAGGCATTCCATCTTAGTCCTCATGGGTGACAACGCATCTGCATTTTGATTCGTAATCGAGGATAGATGTAGATGTCTATGGGCCACAGCAACCACTTACCATCAGGTGGACTGTGTGCTCGTTTGTCACCATTATCCTATAAAAAATAAAACTAAAATATTGTCAAAATAGTTACTAAAAACTTTAGCCCCTATTTTTTCCTTCCTTATAGGTGAATTTTCTTAAAATTTTCTTTGGGCTAGCCCTAAAATATAACGTATTTAATGAAAGTAAGAATCATTAAAATCAGTTGACTAGCTTCTGACAAATTGTTGAACATAAATAAAAAATAAACATACGCGTTTAATCGAACCTTCTCGTTTTTGGAACTGAGTTAAAAATATGCGCATAATATTATGAATACTATTTTTAATAAGTGACGTAATGAAACATCGCGTGGGTGTTATAAGGGTATCAATCAGCCTGTTTTATCCCGTGGGTGTCGTATAAAAGGCAATTGAGCGAAATGTCGAGAAAATTCAGAATATATTTGATTAATGGAAGGCCCACAAGTTTAAAAGGTAAATTTATTTTAAGTTATAACTTAAACAAACATACCCAATAATGTCTTATTTATTGTCTGCGATTTTATATTTATTAAAAGAATATCTGTTAAAAACCACTTCCAACCGACTTCAAAACGAGGAGGAGGTTCTCAATTCGACTGCTTTTTATGTGCGTCTCAGAACTTATTTCTAGGTAAAACGATTTTGATGATTCTTTTTTTATTTGAAAGTTGGTGCTTCTCATGTGGTGCCATATAAATTTGATCAAGATCTGACCAGTAGTTTTTGAGTTATCCTTAATAATGCGTATTTAATTGACTTCGACTATATTGACGATGTTCTCATTTTATTTATATTGAAGTAGGTTGTACAAAATTTTTAATTTTGCCACTTGTTAACAAAGAAGTAATTCAATAAAACAATGGATTTTATCGCGTTTAATTTTACTTTTTTATTTTTTATTCCTTACCATCCGGGTTTGATGTCCGGATGTCATAGTTAGATTTACCCGGAGTAACTTCAGCTTTTAGTTATTAATTTTGATACGATCTACGCAGAATGAGCTTACTTTACTCTTGAAGTATTGTAGTGGTATGCTTGGGTTCAGATATTGTTTTATTAATTACAAGATTCCAAGCAGGTACAAGACCGCTTTCACTATTGAAATTTTTAACTACTACTAGGAGGATACCAGTAGGAGGTATGTCATCTCTATGTCACTTATCATCAGGTGGACTGTGACACACACACACACACACACACACACACACACACACACACACACACACACACACACACACACACACACACACACACACACACACACACACACACACACACACACACACACACACACACACACACACACACACACACAATGATAGGAAATTGGAAGAAAGATCACATGTACACACATGTATTTAAAAATTGTGGTCTGAGAGTCTCAAGTGAATGTATTTTAAAATTAAGTAATAAAACCGATCCCGTGTTAAAATTTCGCAAATTATTTTTTTTTAAATACCCAGATATGATAACAATTTCATTTAGCTGGTTTTTCGTCGCTGTACGTTACAAATTTAATAATCATAATCATCATCATTACAGTCTATTAAAGTACCTTTTCAGGTCTCTTCCCCATAGATTGCCTCATATTTTGTGTACATGCCACGATTGGCAGGCGGCGTGACAAACGCATTTTTTAAATTATTTTGAGTTGTTATTAGGAAAATGCAGCACCAAATTCCTCCCTCTATCGCCTCTTACGACACCCACAGGATGATATGGGGTAGTGTACACCACACGGCGTTAAATAAAATAACAAATTTTAAGTTTTAAAAGCATACTCGCATTAAAAGAATAAAAGTAACCGCTTTAGTATTTTGCTAAATGAAATTAGAAGAGCGCAAAGCTCGTAAAATCACTGACGTCACGAAATGAATAATATAATATCATCATCATCATCATTACAGCCCTTCACAAGTCCACTGCTGAACATAGGCCTCCCCCAAAGAATACCACAAAGCACGGTCCTGAGCCACCTGCATCCATCGAGTTCCTGCATGTCTTACCAGGTCGTCACTCCATCTAGTGGGGGGCCTCCCGGTACGAGGCTGCCACTCGAGAACCTTTTTTACACATCGCTTGTCGGTTCTTCGAGCTATATGGCCGGCCCATTGCCACTTCATTTTACTAATCCGTTGAATTATGTCGGTCACTCTGGTTCTACTACGGATGAAATATATTAGCATAAATTTTTTTTTAAAATGTTTTTTATAAATTTTTACGTTTCTTCGGAATAGGCATAAAATTAAAACGCCAAAAGTGACTTAGTTTAAGCTCTAGATAACGTCAACCAGTAAAGTCGATTTCGAATTGAGCTTTTTTACGTTGCTTTCCCATATCATCATCGTAACACCCTTCACAAGTCTACTACTGAACACGGTTCAGAATACGGACGGCTAAACACAAAAGTAAAAATTGATTAGCTAATAAACCGTAATAAAAATGTCAAAGGATACTTTCTAGGAAGCTTTCATAAAACTCTTAAGACGTCTACGGGTAACGTTAATGAACGTCTAAAGATAAATTTAAGAAAATATTACTTTTACTTAAATTCATCTTTATACCGAAAAAGTTTTATGAAGCAGTATCCTTTGGTTAATTTAGGAAAACAAAACAAAAAAAAACAATTGTAGCTTTGTTTATTATCATGCATAATTCAATATTAAATTCAACAAGCTCCCTGATTGGTGACATAGTATAATGCAAAACCAGCATTTTATCCGAATGCATATAGCTGTATAGCCGCATGCATAAATATAGGCTAGTTTACACTATCGCGCGGCGGTAAATCAAAGTTATCCGGCTGTGTACGCAATTAACCGTTCCTCGAGTGTCCTGGAGACGTAAATCATACGCCGAGTGCACAGTTGACCGAAGCAACAGAGCTTGCATAAATCTGCCATAATATTGTTCCGAGAACGTTGATGAAGGTGTCGAGGGAGGATGCGATACGGAGATCGATTGGTTTAACAAATGGTCTAACTTTGGGTTCATTAGTTTAAGAGAGTTTGTGTTCAATTTTAATATTAAAACGGCCTTGACGTTATGATCATTGCATAGATAATATTTATTACTGCATTTATTGCCCATTTAACCAGTAATTATTAATCCTAAATTTAAAGCCTACATTTATAGAGATAAAATTGTATATATACACTATAAAAAACGAAGTCATGAAAATAAATCCTGGATTTTATTCCCTAACTTAGCCAACAATCTAACTTTATTTGTATTTATTTTGTACAAATAAATAGTAAATTAGGCGACTGAATGCTTATATGGAGTGCAAAATAAATTATATGATATTAGATCATTTAACCAAAAGCGTCGAGTATTAAAAAAAAACTTCATTGGGTATTGGAGTTTCATAAAAAAATAACAATCGCAAATATAAACAATAAAACGTTGCACTTTGACTTTACTTCACCGACTCATCGGGCCTTTTGGAATTTATATAGGCGGTGGTTACGGAACCATACGTCTCGTATAATTTTAAAGTTTAACAAAATAGAATGCAGGTTTCTCAACTACGCCATTTAAATTTGATAAATGTTAATAATGAGGTGAATAGTTTAAAACATTCACTCATATCGCACTGATCTCTGTTTTTATTGATTACTCTGTGATCGCTACTTGCGAAAGCTGCCCACTGAGTTGTGAGATGACACTGACACAAGATGACGTTTAGGGACGGTTTTAGAATGTAATGCACAATTTCGATACAATTTATATTAGTAACAACTGTCACAGTCGGTTATGGAAATGTATGC
Organism: Parnassius orleans; assembly: GCA_029286625.1. Classification (NCBI taxonomy): domain Eukaryota; kingdom Metazoa; phylum Arthropoda; class Insecta; order Lepidoptera; family Papilionidae; genus Parnassius; species Parnassius orleans. Next base: position 1,231,404 of record JAGSMP010000096.1, on the reverse strand, counting down.
TATATCACTTTAATATTACGAACTAAATAGAAGCGGAGAAATCGCTGTGACATCTTTATCGATTCACACTAACGCTTAATGACATTTACACGTAATGGTTTATGGATTTGTTTTATTTAGAGCTACAGTTTATTTCGACGCGTACAAAAGGTGACCTGACCTTCATCAGGTTTATGAGACTACGGCTTAAATATTGGTAAAGAACTCATTTCTCGCCTAAACCTAATAGGTGTAAGGACTCCTTTTCTGCCAAATGAGACTGTGTTCACTGCTGTGTTCCGGTCTGAAGGGTATAATTACTCAATTCAGAGGTGACAACGCGTTTATAGCCTTCTTTATTGAAAGTTTTTGGAATGTTGGTGTCTATGGGCTGCAATAGCCACTTCTCATTCGGTGGACTGTAAGTTCATATGCCACTTTAATTGTATACAAACATTTTCGTAAAGCCATGGGTAAAAAATACATTTTTCATGATAAATACGATCCATATGGAGCAATAAACGTACGCTAATAACACTCACGTTACTTTGAACGATGCAAAAATATTAAATAACAAATGAGAAATAAAAAACAAGCAAGCACCTAGGTTTTTGAAATGTGAATAGATAAAGTGTCACTGAAAACGGATTTTGATAATTTAAGATTAGAACAGGAAAACGGTGACGACACATCTATTATAGACTATAGAGTGAATAATTTAAAATTAAAATTTTTGTACAACCGACTTCAATATAAATTATTAAGAATAACTCAAAAACTATTGACCAGACCTTGATCAAATTTATATGGGACCACATGTGAAGCACCAGCTTTCAAATAAAAAAAGAATCATCGAAATCAGTTCACCAAGAAAGTAGTTATGAGGTAACACACATAAAAAAAACATACAGTCGAATTGAGTACCTCCTCCTGTTTGAAGTCGGTGGAAAAACCTATAATATACGTCTGATCGCTGCTTCATTTCAAATTAAGTAGGACAAGTAGATTGTGTAGTGGGAGCGCGTAAGAGAATCAACTATTAAAAAAGGCACAATAATGGCGGTATTTCCATCACCATCCATACATCTCATTAATGCCAGACGTAAAATACCCAGACCGTCGAAGTGCTGCAGCCTTTATGGTGGGAGACGATTACAGAAAATCCTCCCTACAGCCGTGGAGTCCACGTCCATAACCAGCAGGGGAGTTTTAAAAGCTAAAGGAAATGAAGAAGAACAAGTTAATTATAGTTTTTGCTAATGTTCTTCCAAAGTATGCAATATACGATTCAAAACATTTTTAATATAAACTTGTACAGGACCAGCGTTTGAACTGAAAGTGTAAGTCAGTTTCGATAATAAACATAAACAAAATTAATACGATTTTAAGTTCCGAATAACAGCGGGCGTGACCCCGAAGCGAAATTAATTGTAACAAACAACTCACTATGATCTAAATAAACATAATTAGGCGTTGCCGTATGAATATTCATCATCACGACTCGGCAACAGGGCCCCGACTGCTGTTATCTGTAGATGAAAGCGATGAGCGGAAGCGAGAATTGCCTCCTTAAGTTTGCGCACAAAACAAGGTCACTGATTAACTCTAATACTACATTTAACAGTAGATGGCGCTGCTAATAATTGTTCTATTTCTAAATCTCAATGTTATTTACTCTTTGTAATTACCTATGATGCATATCGTAATGAATTCAACTTATAAAGTCAATCGGTATCGGGCTGGGATTTGTACGTTGTGTAATCACGGAAAGTAGAAGAAATTGACAATGATAAATCTAGTTCAAAATTGATAACTACAACACTCTAAGCGTTGTAATTTTTAATATACATTTTTTTTAATAGGATAAGGGTGACAAACGAGCATACAGTCCACCTGAGTGGTTGCTGTGGCCCACAGACATCCACATCCATCCTCGATTACGAATCAAAATGCAGATGCGTTGTCACCCGTGAGGACTATGATGGAATGCCTCCTTTACATTAAAAAGGGTCTCCGGTTCTCTTCACTCACCATACGAAACACAGCAGCGTAAAGCTGATATTTCACGCTAGTATTCATACTAAGGTCTTATAAAATTGGTTATAATTTACGAGATATTCAATTAAAGTAATTTTGGCGCTTACATCATTTTTGTTTCGCGAAAGACACGGACGTTCATCCCAATCAGAGTCGAACTAAACGCATGCATTTGTTTCGACCTGTTTCTTCAATCACTGAATGCTGATTGGCAAAAGTCAAAAAAGTTGAGACGAAAGCTTCGTCATCATTCATCATCATAACAGCCCTTCACAAGTCCGCTGCTGAACACAGGCCCTAAGCCACCTACATCCATCGACTTCCTGCATGTCTTACCGTTCTTCCCAGAAGAAACCCGAGAAGCTTTATACTCGCTCTTAAACTCTCACAAAATACGTTCATTTTCTTTATGAGCTTGTAGCACAGTCCACCACTGTACACGAACCTCTCTTTCAAATTGGAAGGATTTGCTATAATAGCTAGGTTTAGCAGGCGCATGAGCGATCGCAATACCAGGCTTCTCGCACCTTTGACGCTGCTCCCTGTCACCGGTTTGGACATCATCTTTTGTCACGACATCTTTGGTTCTTTTCAGTCACCTAATACGAAACCCACGGGACGGTTTCAGGTGATGTTCTCGTGACTCACCAAACGACCATTTTATACGTGGTAGAGGCATGCCGCAGCTATATTAGTAGTATAGTTGTAGCACGAATGGGTCGGCTCGACCGGGGAAGGACCATACTCTCACAGAAAACCAGGGTAAAATAGCAGCTTAATGCTGCTGTGTTTCGTATGGTGATTGTAGAAAACCGGAGACCCTTTTTACTGGAAACGAGGCATTCCATCTTAGTCCTCAGGAGTGACAAAGCATCTGCATTTTGATTCTTAATCTAGGATTGATATAGATGTCTATGGGCCACAGCATCCACTTACCATCCTGTGGACTGTGTGCTCGTTTGTCACCCTTATTCTATAAAAAAACGAAACACTGTAGCATTAATGTGAACTGTAGCTGCTATTTTACGCTGGTATTCTTTGTGATTTACCGCGTGCTAAGCGATAAAGTAAAACATAGTGGGGAGTGGGGACATCTGCATATCTTAGATATAAATAAATATTTCGAAGGCCTTGCCATAAAAATACCCTTTGAAATGAGAGGAAGCCTGTGCCAAAAACCTCACACGAATAAAACAAAGCTGCCACGTCTATCAGTGGTAGTATTATTTTGTTGTTTTTCTTTTTCTTATAAATCACTGTGTAGTGGCATCATAAAAGAATCCACTTAGCTATATGGGACAGAGGGAAAATTAAACAAAAATAGCGTATTTCTGATAACAGCGGAAAATAATAAAAAAACTGTGGTTGACAACTCGCCTGCCAATCGTGGCAACTAGAAGTAAAACAAAGTTATAAAAGTGTGTGTCCTCCTATGTGGTAATCCTCCTATGTGGCAATCTATGGGGGAAGAAGATGTTTAAATCAGTCTTGATAGATTGCAATGAATGAATAATTTACTTTTAAACAACCTTAATTAATGCGATAATTAATAGAATCAGGCGTTACTTTGCGGAAATCCATTATATTAAAGTTGGAAAAATTTACTTTGCAAATATCCGCTCAATAAAATAAAATGATGTGTCTTACCTAGTTTAATGGATGTCCGCAAAGTAACTCCTGATTCTATTAATAGATGCCTCGTGTAGAGGCGAAACACGTGTCGTATTGTCGTCGGTGGTGTGTCTTTCCTAGTGTAGCGGTGGTGAGAGTAGTGGTGCTGGGATTAGTGGTGACGGGGATAGTGCACGCAATTGAGGGAGGGCGGGAGATGCTCTTCAAACTAGGTAAGACACATCATTTTATTTTATTGAGCGGATATTGGCAAAGTAAATTTTTCCAACTTTAACTTAATTAATGCCTCAATCCAAACTAATAGTAATTAGTCTTCTAACTTGTACCACCTGACCGAACATTCGCGATAAGATAGACTTGGAAAACGGGGGAATGTTCGTCAGTCTCCAATGTAATTTAGTTAAATCTCTAATTTAGTTCTGGACGGATTCTGAATTTAAATATGGAACGGGTTTTCTTATTCGTAAGCGCAAGAAGGCGTTAGGAACAGAGCTGGATCATTGTAAGTAATCTTATGAATTTATGGGCAGATGGAATCGTTTCAGAGTTAGTTGTTTCTGTTACACAATGACAGAGGAATATTTAATAAAAATATATATTACTACATCCACGACCCTTTTATTATTATCCTGTAGGTGTCGTAAAAGGCGACAAAGGGAAACTGAAACAGACGGGCAGCAACATCCTTCTGATAACAGCTTTAAATAGTAAAAAAAAGTTCAGCAGTAGACTTTTGATAGGTTGAAATAATGAAAAATAATGAGGTTCCGCATAACTGAATAAATTCGCCACCAATCAGCTGCAAAAGCTCGGTCTTTCAGTAAGCAAGATGGATAACATACACATATTCTATTTTGAAACTCCATTCTTGCTCTTTTCACTTTATTTCTAAAATACAGTAAATAGAAATATGTATCTATAAATGTATAATATTAATAAAAATATACTTTAATATCAATCCAATCTTTTAATAATTAAACTTTTATTTTCTATTATAAATACGCCTATAAATATTTTGACGAATTCAGAACCTCCTTTTTTTTGAAGTTGCTTGAAAAGAAACAGCCTTAAGAAGGCAATAGCCGAAAACCGAAACACGACCATAGAATAAAACTGGTAGTGCAAAAACATTTTACTTTCCCAGTGATACAAAAGACATAGTGAGTATAAAGCTTCCCCTTAACGAGCCGCCTCTATACCATCTCGTATTTGAATTTCTCGCCCGACTGGCAACCTTATGCCAATCTCACAAAAAAGCTATAAAACGAATATGCGATTAGAACTCTATTCTGTACAACTTACAACTTACTTTCCTTTATCACATAGTAACACTTTTATATTACATTTTTATATTCACAGTTTTATTCAAATATCTTCCAAACAAATTTATACTCTCAATCAAAGTCTATAAAGCTGAAAGTCGTATCCGTGTCTCGTAAAGCTTGTTAGAGGATTATGACGAAGGAGCAGCGTTATCTCTCGTTTTATTTGACTTCACAGCTAAGACCTAGTGCCTTGTTTTTAAGTGCAAATACTCGTTCACCATTTTTAAAATCACTGAAGTATTTTAGAAATTGTGCACCTTAAGTACTACATATATTATTTAAACTTTAGCTTTTAAATGTTGTATCCTGCATAACCTTATACTATTGCTAATACAGCTGCCACTATCTATTGTGGTAATTAACACAATTTAAAAAAACTAAGGTGACAAACTTTCTGTCCACCTGATGGTAAGTGGCTACTGCAATCCATGGACACCTGTAGCCAACTTAAATAAAGAAGGCTTAAGACGTATCATCATCTCTGAGGACTAAGATTGAATGCCTATAGTATACAGGATACCCTTCAGACCGGAATATTCATTCCGTCTCGGGATCAGGACAATTATGAGAATGATTTTTTTTTTATTAAAGGATATCATTTTTCCGAGATAATAAAAAATCAAAGATTTTTAGAAACATCAAGTCGTCTCATTTTTATCATTATATCAGTTAGATATAATGATAAAAATTTTAGACATGTGTGTAAAGGAATATTATATTTTCGAATGCCTCTAAATTAATCCACCAATTACTGTATTTAGGATAAGGAGGAATATTTTTTTTAAATAGAATAAGGGTGGCAAAGGGGCACACAGTCCACCTGAAGGTAAGTGAATGATGTGGCACATAGACATCTACATTAATCCTCGATTGAGAATCAAAATGCAGATACGTCGTCTACCCTGAAGACTAAGATGGAATTTCTCGTTTCCGGTAAAAAGGGTATCCGGTTCTCTACACTCGCCATACAAAACAGCAGCATTAAGCTGCTATTTTACGCTGATATTCTGTGAGAGCGTGGCCCTAGTCGAGCCGACTCATTCGTGCTACAACCATAACGTAGCTGGTGCGCGGCTCTACCACGTATAAACCGTTTAGGCGGTAACGGTTACAGTTGGCAGGCGGATGGACGATCACAGTACCAGACGTGAGTGACCTTTGACGTTGCTGACTGTCGCCGGTCTGGATAATTTACGTCTAACTTAAATAAAATGGTTATACCGCGAGCTAGATAACCTATTATCATAAGATTTTACTGGCATTGTCCATAGTCGCCTCTTATGGCACCCACACGACAAAATGAGGTTAATGGATTCTCTTACGCCGCCATCACCGTTACGGTTTCAACCTATTTAAGTCCACTGGTGAACATAGGCCTCCCCCATAGATTGCCTCTGCTATACTTAATCAAACATCACTACGAAAATTAATATAATTTTCATCTATTAATAATTTAGGATGAATATTAGCAGCATTAATAATAACAGAAAATTTATGAATTTTTTATTTAATAATATACTCAGTTTTTTCTTTCATATATTAAATATTTATTATATTAATCAATTATTTATTGTAAATATAAAATTTTCCTTAAAAATATCTTTATTAATAATTTTTTTATCTTTAGGGCCAATGAGATGTTTAAATGTATCCCCTATGAGATACATTTAAACATCTCAAAGGGGGGATATTTGCCATAGTTGCCAAGCTTGGCAATCCGGTTGGCAACCACAGTATTTTTTTTATTTTTAGTCGTTGTTAGGAAGACCATGCTGCCCATCTCCTGATTTGTTTCCCTCTGTCGCCTCTTACAATGATATGGGGTAGTGGATATTCTTACATCGCCACTACACGGTAAATTAAATCTTACAGATCATATGGCCATGTATTTTGTTACGTTAATTGAACTATACAGCCGCAGTTATTTGACCGAAATTTTCGCTTTCACAATATATTTTTAATAATAATTTTCACAACAAAACAAAAAAAAAGTTATTAATTATAACCTACAACTGAAAGTCTCCACGCGATCTAATTCCCCCCGACAGAGTAAAACCGTAACATGGCTTCGTTAACGACCCAAAAAGAAAAACAATTCGTTTAATTTTTGCCCTAATTTTACTGGTTCGTAAATTTGTACTCAGCTTGTAGTAAGTCACCGAAATTTTTGCCACGTGAGGTTTTGTACGGGGAAAACTTCTTTCATTAACATCACCATAATCATTGTAGAGTAAGAGCCGTGGTAACTCAGATGGTTAGCGCTCGCTGTAAATTTCACAGTACGCGAGCAACCCGGAATCGATCCCCGCCGGCACCAATGAAATTGTTAAATGCAATTTGAAGTGCTGATTTACCACTTGCTCGGCGGTGAAGGAAAACATCGTGAGGAAACCTGCACGTCTGAGAAATAAGAAAAAAAAATATTTCGAAGACATGTGAAGTTCGCCAACACGAATTGGGGCAGCGTGGCGGACACTTCCTTGCCCTAAAACCCTCTCAGAAATGAGAGGATTCCTGTGCCTAGCGTTTATAGGCTGTAACTTTATCATCATCATTATAACAGCCCATCATAAGTCCACTGCTGAAAATAAGGATGCCACAAAGCACGGTTCTGAGCCACCTGCATCCATCGATTTTCTGCATATACTTCGCTTAACGGTACGAGGCTTCCACTAAAAACCTTTCTTCACCATGTGTTATCGGTTCTTCGAACTATATGGCCGGGCCATTACCACTTTAGCTTACTGATTCGTTGGGTTATATTGGTTCGTTTCTACTGAGAATATCTTTGACTCTAACTCTGAGTGAAACTCTGACTTACTTGACCTTCCCCAAAGCTTGCTGAGCGATTTCGTTTCACATGGTTTTTTGTTTTTTTTATTATTATTACACAATAAATACAGGTCGGTTGTTTTTTTATACTACTTTCACCAAACTACAGGGCAGTTTGTTGGCGAATACATCACCCACTTACATTCTACGTACCTACTGTAATTAATATCTTAAGCTTAGATTTAAAACTTAGAAATATTTAATTTAAACTTAGTATTGTTATTTACATACCTCATTATCTTTAAACTTAAAAACTATTATTTTAAATTTTGACAATATTAACTATTACACGTATAACCAAATTATCCAGCAACCACGCTTTCAACTTCCTTTTCAATATTTCACAATTACCACATCATATAATATAGTCATCAGAAAATATCTCATTAAAAATACTAACAAATATAATAACACGTAGAGTCACAAACAAAGTAATGTTCCACCTGATGGCATGTGGCTACCTACTGCTGTAGTTTATGGACAACAACACACTACCTCAAAAAAGAAGGCCCAGTCACCCCTAAGGGTCAAGATAGAATTTCTTACAACCTGAAAATATACCTACTGGTTCTACATACCAATCACTACGAAACACAACAGTTACTGCTGCTTAACGACTGAAGTATGTGGTACCTGATCTAGGACGAATTCAAAGATAGAAAACTAACACTAGGTTAAAATTTAAAATTAGATAAGGTTTTTTTTCTATAGAATAGGGATGACAAACGAGCACACAGTCCGCCTTATGGTAAGTGGATGCTGTGGTCTAAAGACATCTACGAGTACATCCATCCTCGATTAAGAATCAAAATGCAGATGCGTTGTCACCACTGATGACTAACATGTAATGACTACTTTCCAGTAAAAAGGGTCTCCGGTTCTATACACTCACCATACAAAACACAGCATCATTGAGCTGCTATTTTACGCTGGTTCTGTGAGAGCGTGGTCCTACCCCGGTTGAGCCGACCCATTCGTGCTGCAACCCCAATATAGCTGCAGCATGGTCTCTACCACGTAAAGTATGTTAAATATTATGTAACTTTCATAAGTAATTATTAGGCAATGTGTAGTGGAAGGCTTTTTTGACATTTTTCTTAGAGGCCTCTTACGGCACACGTAGTATATTGGGACGTTTCACTCGTCGACAGTACGTTTTGATTTGAAATGTTTTGATTCATCTTTACGACAAATAATATCAGCTTTTTATTCCACTAGCAAAAAGTTTTGAACTTGTGTGAACAATTGCAAATCACAGTTAGAGATCTTAGTTAGGTGCCTTAAATCCTTCTGGCTGACTTTAATATAGTTGCTTTTGGTAGGAATTATTATAAAAGGATTCCGGTTCTCTACACTCAGCATACGAAACACAGATACATTAAGCTGCTATTTTAAGCTGGTATTCTGTGAGAGCGTGGTCCTTCCTCGGTCGAGCCGACCCATTCGTGCTACAACCATAATATAGCTGCAGTGTGCCTACCACGTACAAAAGGTTTTTGGCAATTTGAGTGATATATCAGATAATTTGAGAATATGTGTCACACCGTACGTAAACAATCCCCGTCGACACCATTTAAAAAATTGGCTATAAAACGTGATGCCACTGTCAATATTTTAATCAACAAAATTCATAATGAGGTCCACGACGTCAATAACGATAAGTTTAAATAGTATTCAAGATATTACGATTGCCGGCAATCATTTGGACGATGAGCAAAATGCCCGAACGTCTGATGTTACGTGTAGACGGACATACGACAAGATAAATTTGGAATATATCCAGCAGTCCGTATGCTTCAGAGTCAACTATTGAATTTAATTGGAATTATTTCGTCTTTTTACTGTTTGATCAGTAGTGTTACAAAAGCACAGTAAATAGCGTTAAATAAATTTTTGGGTAATTGAAGACATCATTTAAGGAGCTATTTTTAATTTTCAGGCTGTTCTGTAAACTTTCTTGCTACGACCTGAACCTGAATAAGATATTTTCTTAGGAATAACTATGTTATACAAATTAATAATGGGTCATTTTATTTATGTTACACAACTACAATTTTTGATATATTATAAAAATTAATACAAAATTATATTGACTTCATTATAAAAAAAAGGGCCAGGGAAGGCAGTAAAAAATTCTATGCATAAATGGCAAATTTCGCATCGCAAAATTCTGTGCATGACGGCTCAGTGGCGCAGTGGCTTAGCAATTGAGTTGCAGCGCTAAGGGCCGCGGATTCGAATCCCGCACGGAACAAGTATTTGTATGGCCTACAAATAATTGTTTCGGGTCTGGATGTTTCTCCTTGTGCAATTTATGTTTGTAAACTGCCCCCACGATACAGGAGAAAATCCTAGTGTGGAGGTTACGTTTTATTAATAAAGAACTCTAAAAAAAAGAATGCCTAATTCTAATGTTACTCGTAGTTTCACTTACTGTATCTTTGCGTCTTTTATCAGTGACCTCTATTCTGTAGGGCAATTTTAAGTGCTGTTTTAGTAATGTATCCATAACTAAATAACTGGCTGATGTAAAAGTATTTTGGTTATTTTTAACGATGGACATTTTATCGTAGTAGATACTTACAAAACCTGAGGCATCTTACACTAACTCACACAAAGTAAATAATTACAAACACATATACGAGTGTTAAAGTGTTGCGTGGCGGTGAGACACCCAGAAGTCCGATCAATACGAGATGGACGTACCGTCTGTATCCATCTAGTATAGAATACATATTCCAGATAAGTATTATTTACATTGCGAACCAGACGTCTGGGACAGCAGTTTTCAATTCGCCACCGACGAGGTGTAAAGGAGCGACTGAATGACTGCCATATGCATCATACTCGTGAACAGGTGCTACTTGTGAAGCCGGTCTGCTCAGGTTTGTAAACATTTATTACGAGGGCGGATTGAAAAGTACTCGGCCTAACCAAGAAAATAAACACATACTAAATCAGTAATATTTTTATTTTTCTACATAATCACCATCAAGTTCAATACACTTTTGCCACCTCCCCTTCCAAGCATTTAGACCGTTGAAAAAAAATGATTCTTCCTTAGAGTCAAAATATGCGTCTACAGCTGCTTTGACCTCGTCATTTGTCGAAAATCTTTGACCTCCCAAGTGCTTTATTAGGTTAGGGAACAGAAAGAAGTCTGATGGTGCCAGATCAGGTGAATACGGCGGATGCGGTAACAGTTCAAAGCCACAGTTGTGAATTTCAGCCATTGACTGTACTGACGTGTGAACACGGGCGTTATCTTGATGAAACAGGACTTTTCTTCTGAGCATTCCTCGACGTTTTTTTATTTCCTCTCGTAAACGACGTAGTAAGGTGCAGTAGTAATCAGAGTTTATAGTCTGACCCTTTCAAGATAATCAATCATAATCACACCTTTCGAGTCCCAGAATACTGAAGCCATCACCTTATTTGCCGACAAAATCAACTTAGCCTTTTAGGGTGGTGAACCAGGTCTTCTCCACTGTTTTGATTGTTGTTTTGTTTCCGGTGTACAGTAATGAACCCATGTTTCGTCCATAGTAATAAAACGATTCAAAAATCATCTGCATCGGCTTCAAATAACTCCAAACAGTCGCGTGAAATAGTCAATCGCGTCCTTTTTTGTTCAACTGAAAGCAGTCGCGGAACCCACCTCGCAGACACCTTGTGGAAACCCAACTCGTTGACAATGATTTTTTGAGTTCGTTCATAAGAGATGCCTATAATCTCGGCTATCTCTCTAATTTTTAATCTGCGGTCTCCCATTATTAAATCAAGTACTTTTTTAATATTTTCGTCAGTAGTTGACGTCGAAGGCCTTCCAGAGCGGGGTTCATCTTTCACACTCTCTCTACCACGCTTAAATTCTGCTATCCATTTTTTGACGGATGAATATGACAGAACACAATCGCCTAATGTACTGACCATGTCATCATGGATGGCTTTTGATGATAGCCCCTTCTTATGGAGGTACTTAATGACGGCACGCTGCTCGATTTGCTCCATTCGCGGAAATTATGTCCGATTACTTTGTTAATAAATTTATAAAATCACAACTAATTATCGTACACGTTTCGAACTTCACACAATGAACTAGTCTGAACTGAACTAAATAATGTGGGTAGATTTGATTTTTAGAATTGAATGGATCTGTGTTAGGCCGAGTACTTTTCAATCCACCCTCGTATTATTAATTTTCTTTTTGTTTTTTTTTTTTCAATTGTACAGCATATGTTTCCATTACCTATGGGCGTACATTCTTTTTCAATTTTGATTAAGAATATTATATCAGTAGCCATCAAAAATGGCAATAAAGAGAACACCTGCGAAGGTTTTTTCGCCGTTTTTTCTCCGAACAGAGGAACCTTATATTGAAACGGTAGTAGATTAACATGTTGACGTTTGACAAAATAAATTTTAATTTCTTACGTTGAAAAATTAAGAAGTCCAGCGGTGGACTGTTTACAGGCTAATAGATTGAATTTACTTAATAAATGAATTTCGAACATCTAAGTTTTATAACTAGTGTCAGTAAGATCCCGCCTAATGTAAAGTGGTAATGAAGCCGAAGACGTTAAAGAGCACTGGTTTAGTTTAATAAAAAAAGGTCAATCTTTCCTTTAAGACACCCTCATTGTAATCGGATGGAAAGACAGATGGTATCAAATTATCCCGCTTCTTTGTTTCTGGCATTACCAACGATGAAGTTAACAATTTGGAAAAAAGACATAAAGGTATATCGATTACAAACTCGCCGTGCGTCCGGTTGTCCGAAGGTAATAGAGGAATCAGAAAGAAGAAAAAGAAGAAGAAACTTTAATTTGACACAGACTATTGTTACTTATAACTTAAAATACGTAAATTTAATAAATTTGGCTTTCTTTACACGTCAAAGGCACACCGAAAAGGACATGACTTGGCAAGTAATGTGGTGAAAACACAACGCTGAATTTCAGTAATGTCTATGACAATAAAAATCTGGGCGAATACATCCCCGAGAATAAATGAATATAGAGAAATTTTCACGGAAAGAAAAATAAACTCAAGCAAGCAAGCAATTCTTCACTCGGAACTTCACCCACCAAGCCATATCATATAATTCCACAAACATATGTAACGCACAAGTTTATCTTGGACCAAGGCTGATAATTTTATAAATCAATTATAATTCATCAGTGTTCGGTTTGATTATCACATTCAATACAAAGCCGTGTTTATGGGGGTACATGGGCACAGTGAGACAAACAAACAACCTGACACTAGTAAACACTACTCCGCAAGTAGAACAAAGCAAATTACGAGTATGTATTGATTGTTACGACTTAGGTTTATCTTTAAGTTTCACGTGGGTGATTGACATTTTGCAGTTTTACATATCATTTACCTGTTTATACAATTAATTTTTTTCTATTTAAGGAGCTAATTTTGGGGGTGGGGTGGGGTTAAAAAGGGAAGTCGAATAATTTTTGAAGATAATCGAGAGGGTAATCAACAGTTACTTCATACTAGTTACTTCATTTCATAGTTAGTTACTTCATACGTGGTAGAGCCACGCTGCAACTATATTATGGTTGTAGCGCGAATGGGTCGGCTCGACCGGGGTAGGACCACGCTCTCACAGAATACCAGCGTAAAATAGCAGCTTAATGCTGTTGTGTTTCGTATGGTGAGTGTAGAGAACCGGAGACCCTTTTTACTGGAAACGAGGCATTCCATCTTAGTCCTCACGGGTGACAACGCATCTGCATTTTGATTCTTAATTGAGGATAAATGTAGATGTCTATGGGCCACAGTACCCACTTACCATCAGGTGGACTGTGTGCTCGTTTGTCACCCTATACTATAAAAAAAAAAGTTACCGGATTTACGGAATGTTTTTGTCATATAAATTATTTTAAGTTCAAAAACTATGATGAAAAACTTCAGTAGGTAAATTAAAATAACTAGCTGACCAAAACGTAGGAAATTAGCAGATGCAAAGTTTCTTTGTAGATTAGTTAGGGACGGAAATGTGCCGCACGCAACAGCTTTTGAGCCTACTAACTATCCCTATCCCTTTGAGGTATCCTAGTCATCCATTTCATTTATTCCATACTCCTAAAACTAAAATTGGTTTGTACTAAGACTCGCACCAGGATATGTTGTTTATATAGGTTTGGCTTATATCTAGATATATTCAGATTACAATAGCCCCAAGGTTTCAAAAATTATTTTATTTCTTTGCAAAATTTATAAAATTTCAAAACATAATACTTTACTACTTTTTGACCGTGTGATGGCCGTGTACGTATATCCATCACCTCATATCGTCCCTTGGGTGTCGTAAGAGGCGTCAGAGAGAAAAGAACAAGATGGGTAGCAACGACTTCATAATAAAAACTAAACTGGTGGTATTGCCATGCTGCAGCTATATGATAATTGTAGCACGAGTGGGTCGGCTCGACCGGGAAAGACCACGCTCTCACCAGCGTAAAATAGCAGCTTAATGCTACTGTATTTCCTATGGTGAGTGTAGAGAACCGGAGACCCCTTTTACTGGAATCGAGGCATTTCATCTTAGGTCTCAACGGGTGGACAACGCATCTGAATTTTAATTCGTAATCGAGGATAGATGTAGATGTCTATGGGCCACAGTAACCATATAACATCAGGTAGACTGTGTTCGCGTTTGTCACCCTTATCATATAAAAAAATAGAAAATAAAAAAACTTGCTTGCAGAGCGTGGCAACTACGGCAAAATTCCCTAATGAAGCAATCTACGCGTGAGGTTTTTGTTCAGCGGACTTTTGATAGGACGTAATGAATGAATTGTTTAGTAGTAAAAACGATTTGGTTTTTTTAAATTTATATACTGATTTCTACTCTCCATTCCTTTATGACCATTGTAAAAATAATGTATACATTCCAATATCGATATTAATCAAATCAAGTGCGCAAATCAAATCATCTATTTAAAGTCATGTAACACGTCGAAGTTAACTCTTAGTACTACGAGCAAGAATTAGAATCAACACGAAAACCCTTGTAATCTTATTAGTGCGCCCCCGGACACGAGACAGACTCGAGATTACAACCGGAAAGCCCCGGCTCCGTCCCGATCCCGGGCGTATTGTGTTTTATGCTGCGTCTTGATTCCCTTGTGTCCGGTCACTGAGGCGGAAAAACTGCTCGGATATGTAGAGGAAATCATGGTGTGTGAAATCAAAGAACACAAGTACTGTGTCCCCTGGGCGCAGGCAATCGTTTGCCTTTTCATTTATTTAAAATAATAAAGCGGTTTGAATTTAATATGTCCATTAGACTCGATACTGACCAACGTCCTAATAATATGTCTAGGTACCTCTTTATTGTAACATAACATACATAATAACATAAAAACTCACGCCTGTCAAACAGAGTGGTAGGCAGAGACTATGGACTTCCATTTGGCACGATCCTGACACACCTCTCTCGCCTCCTCCACATCCATATACCTACGCATACACGCTCGTCGGTTGAGGGTACTCTTAATTTGGCCCGTTTTCAATATATCGCCAATTTGATCGATAAATTTTCGCCTAGATTCTCTTCGCCTTCATCGGTCTATAAAAGTCCACAGGTTAACATGGGCCTCTCTTTGTAAAGGGGATTTACCTTTATCATCACTGGTTGAGTATTTCACGTCTGACATAAACGAGGTGGTTGTACAGCCATCTGTCAAAAGCAATGCGATCTATCTGGCATTTTCCAAAGTCACCTCTTTTGGCACCTTAGGGTCGAAATGGGGGTGATGGATGCTCAAAAGACGCTCAAGGCACAGGTTTCATTTTTGTGTCATGGGAAAATATCACAATCATATTGAACCAATACTAACGTGTTGAGAATGTCTTTCAATCATGATAAATTAACAAAGAAATAATGTATATTTTACTACAGAAACAGAATATTCGTAACCCTAATATTTACAACAAAAATATAGATACAAACATTCTTGTAAAAATATACCCAGCGATACAAATGGTTTATTAGATAATCAACGCAAAAAGTATGTTTTCTTATTTTGCACCCATTTAATGTCTCTCCCCAAAACAATCACGCGGTAGATTAAAGGCTTACCAAGAAAATGAATGTCATTAGTTTCAGAATCATTCCAATGTTTTATGCGGGTGCGGTGAGATATTGTGACAAGTTAAAGGTTTGCTTTTCTTAACTAAATCACAACGAAACAGTAAAAAGATTTTCTTTGGATATTCCTATGTTATTTGTGGTAAACTGTAATAGCTAGTTTCGATAATGTTTTGAAATCGGGGAAGTCTACCACCAATTAAATTAAACTGTCATCGTTGACAGTTGTTGATTTTTTGCTTGAGAAGCGAATTATAAAAGATTGAAACGATGCGTCGCTTCGCATAATATAACATTACAACCGTTATGACAATGATATGCATTAGCAACAATATAGGTCCAAGCGCATCCCTTGCATAAATTCACATAAAATTTTCTATCTAACATAAAGCATTTAATGTCGATAATGCAAATTTAAATTAGCTCGCTCGGTAACTGTGCAAACTAGCATAACGCACACAACAACAAACGATCGTGTCGGAATTAAACAGAGCTAATAAGGGCAAACGACGCAGACTCGAGGCAAGCGGTGTTAAACGGCCGGAAAAAAGGCAACTGCCCTCATCACTCCCGCTTATTTCCTCGCCAACATTCGCTTTGTTGCAAAATAGAGATTTTGCTAGTATTATTTGTCTTGGTAATACCTTTATGTGTTGCTCTCTATATTTATGTGTTTAAACTAGAAATTATTATATACTAACTGGCCAGGCAGACGTTGTTCTGCCCTTTCCGACGACCTTCCTATAAAAAAATATTGAGGGTCACTTATCGGGATAAAAACTATCCTATCTCTCAATTTGGGCCAAACTGCACACAGTTTGAAAAATTTCACTGAAATCAGTTCAGTAGTTTAGGAGTTCATCGCGGACAAACAATGTGACACGTAATTTTTATATATAAAGATTGGTTTTAAAATTTTATCATAAAATATTATCAGAGCGGTCAAGATTTAAAATTATGTTGTAACGATAATACAACGAACAAAAGCAATATTTTTACGTCTACCTTATAATTCCAGTTACTATAGATGTAATTTTGTTCAATTAATTTGGTTTCATCTGAAATTTTTTTCCTTTTGTAAGTTGGAATAAATTGAAATTGAAGCCCGGCTGATTGAAAATAAGAACTTTTTTCTTTGATACAAACCTTAATATTAATTAAATATTTTCAGTTAGAAGCTTTATCGCATGTCTTATCTTCATAATGTATTGTATTTCAACTTTAATTGGTACTACTATTAACAATTATCATTTTTCGATAGCGCTTCTAAACGGTTTTCTATATCGTAAAGGAAGTATTTTTACATTTACCTTGTAAATATTTTTTAGAAATTGAAGTAGCAAACGAACTTACTGGCTTCCTGGTAGTATGTGGCTACCGCAGTCTATGGACACCTGCAACCAACTTCAAACGAAGAAGGGAATTATACTGGCTCTCTTTACCCTTCAGACCAGAACACAGTAGTGCAAGAAGTTGTATTTGTCGGCAGAGCACTTTTAGAAGCACTTTTTTTAGGAGCACTTACCCAGACAGACTCCTAGGCAGGAAAGGTGTTCTATCTACTAACTAGTATATGTAATTTGTTTAGAATAATATGACAAAAAATTAAAATGTAGCAAATGCGATTTGCAAAAACAACAGCATAACAAAGCGAAGATAAAATTTAAATAAAGCTTTACTACGTGAAAATGGTAATATAAATCGATTCTCATTAACTTCATCGCTGGGCGTTCGACCAAAACGTTCCGCAATAGCGTTTAATTGAAGTGACATTCGGATACGCGAACCGGAAAATGTGCACGGCGGCTATACGACACTTTGCGTTCGCCATGTTTCACGGCATGTTTCTTTTTTGATAACTAACTAAAATAGAAAAAGAGAACATGAGAGAATAACAAAATATCCGTTAAAAATTGTTTGTTGTTAATTTTTTTAACTTTAAAAATAGGAAATAGTGATGCGAGGCAATTGTCTTAACCCTCAATTAACGTCAGTGATTATAATTATTCTAGTATAAGATAATCTCGCAAAAATGTCCAAAAATAGATTAAACAGCGTATAGCTAAGTATAACAGGCAGCAGTAGTCTACAAACAGAAATGTCCACTTTTGTCCTGTGATAGCAGCTAATCAGTCAAACTATACTTTCAATAATAACTTGCGTTTGATGAATTTGAAATTAACCAACCAGCTCTTCCATTATAGGAGAAAATTATGCCATAAACGGATGAATCGGCGATCGCAATAAAGTGAATCGTAGTTTAATGAAATGACCTAATTTGATTAGCAAGAATGGGTCGGCTCGACCAGGTTAGGACCACACACTCGTAGAATACTAGCGTAAAACAGCAGAACTGTGTTTCGAATAGTGAGTGTAGAGAACCGGAGACAATCTACTGGTAATGAGACATTCTATCTTAGTCTTCAGGGGTGACAACGCATCTGCGTTTTAATTCTTAATGTACACTCGATACATGAAGATTTCTATGGGCCGCTTACCATCGTCCATCAAGTCACAAGTCTTAGAACATTAACACCGCTGAGATTTTTATCACAAATTTCTGAAATTGATCTAAAAGTCTATCGCTTGCACGTAGCGTTACACAAAAGCAATTAATTAAACGACATTCGGATACGCGGGCCATAACGCATATATCACTCCGTTCAGACAGATCGCATTGAGTAACCGTAGAATATTTTTTTATTCACAATAGTTTCGTGATTTCTTTCTCTATATTTTTTATAGAAATGGAGGCAAACAAGCATACGGTCCACCTGATGGTAAGTGATCACATCGTGTGAACATCTGCAACGCCGCTGGAATTAGATGTGCGTTGTCGGCCTATTAGGCGCTTTCTTAAAGGACATTAAGTCTTATTAGTCCGTCCAGGCGGCAGTAAATTCTACAATGCGGTAGTGCGTGGGAGATAATCCCATGTAAATCACACGGTTGTGAATCGCTAACCATCGAGATGATGAGGATGGAATTTCGAGCTCTGTCACAGTATACGATTTATACAATATCTGCAGTGTGCACTTTTCAGTTCACTTATAATTTCACCTAAAAGCATTTTATGGAATGGGTCGCGGACGTTGATTAAGCATATTTTATTAGTCTTCAATAGCATTACCGCAATCTTTTGACCTTGGTCAACCTTTCAATAATGCGTTTCATTCCGGGCAAAGGAGAAGTGAAAACTTGCAAGAAATTAGTGTATTCCGATTCAAATCACTGTTGTTTGTTGAGTTTTTTATTGTATTATCAAATTATTAAAATTGCAAGCACCTTCGAGAAATATAACCGATAAGAGATTTCAGATCTTTCGGAAGTTAATATTTTTTGGACTTTGTCACTACTATACTTTTGTAATCATTTTATCTACATTATTACCTCAAGATTTTATCAAAGAGCATGAAATCGATTATCAATGTAGCAAACAAGAATACAATCTCCATAGCTCATCAATGAAACTTCGTTATTATGATAACGAAAAAAAATACTCTGA
The DNA here is from genome assembly GCA_029286625.1 of Parnassius orleans. Lineage (NCBI taxonomy): Eukaryota > Metazoa > Arthropoda > Insecta > Lepidoptera > Papilionidae > Parnassius > Parnassius orleans. The sequence goes on along the minus strand of JAGSMP010000096.1, from coordinate 1,211,984 downwards.
GTATAACTTAATCAAAATATCGAAAACAATAGAAAAAGACACTCACGTTTTAGGTTATGTTACAATTGAAGAAAGAAAAAGGTAATAAATTTTAATTGGACACAAACCAAAAGACGCTACAGCAACAGGACAGCTACATTGACAATGCGGCGTATTCTCGTTCTCCCGAGTAATTTCATTAATATTCAGCGAAAACTAATGATGTTTTGTTAAAAGGGTAAGACAGCCCTATCGCTATCCGATATATCCCCAGATGGTAAACAAAACAAGCATAAATACGGTGGCGATTTAAGAGAAACAATCATGGTATTTGCCATCTAGGGCTACTGTATTATTCAAACAAAAGGTGGAATAGTAATTAAGCACTGGCTTAATTTTAAATAGTAATTATTAATAAGTATAAAAATTCTTAAGGTGGCTCAGGACCGTGCTGTATGGCATTCCTTGAGGGACGCTTATGTTAAGGAGTGGACTTGTGAAGGGCTGCAATGATGATGATGATAAAATTCCTAAAGTAATCGACGGCGACTTTTGTTGTTAATGTTTTCAAAGACGTTAAAGTACAAACAGCTGTATTTTGATTGTATATCGAAGATGAGTTGTTTATGGGTCACAGCATACCTTGAGCATCAAACCGAACGCGAGAAATGCACGAGTACATTCGGAGCATATTTCTTAAAATATTCTTGCAGTATCATAAAGAGATTTAAAAAAAATGTGTGCTATACTCTTCTTGCAGAAAAGGAGATGAAGTTATTTTTACAATTTTAGATAGAATGTTCCACTACACATTGAAATACATTTAAGCTTGGTAACTAATGTGTATTACATACATGTACTTAATTAATTTCGATTATAACAGAAACTCGTTTTCTGAATATATCAACTGCGGAGATGATGTTACATTGCCACGATAAAAGCGCTAATATACACTTGTTCTAACTAATCTAAAGTAACCCGTTATGCGTTAAGGCCAAAAACATGCGGTTAAGATTCGGTGTCACTACACGGGATAACCCACAATTTTTGTTTTTACAAATTGGCCCTGCCAATATGCGGCGAAATTCTTGGCATAGGGTTTTAGTTACAGCAAGTCCGACTTGACTTGTCCTTGTCCCGGCGAGGCGGGTATGCGTAGGTAATTCTCTATGTAAATAAAAGGTATCGATCAAGGGGCCCACGTCGGTGAAACACTTCACTACTAATGGCTGTCGAGGTCGCGAAAAGCAACCTGAATATAATCGGAAATTACCTGCGCGTGGTGTATTTTTGATGGGCGAGTGTACGCGCCAACGCAGAGGCTACGTTTTACCTAACCCATTTCATTTTCGTGATTATCAGTACGCCCTTCGTCAGGTAACATTGACCTCTTGCCCTCAAGCGGGTTGTAATTCAGTCTCCTCAACAATTTTTTATAGAATAAGGGCACAAACTATCACACAGTCCACTTGAATAAGAAACAAAATATAAAATGCGTTGTCACCCCTGAGAGCTAAGAATGCCTCATTATCAGTAAAAAGGAACTCCGATTCTCTACAAGCACAGCAGCATGTAGCTATTTCACGGTAGTATTCTGCGAGAGCGTGGCCTTTCTCCGGTCGAGCCGAGCCATTCGTGCTCTAACCATAATATAGTTGCAACGTGACTCTACCACGTTTAAAATTATATAAAATTGATGACTCTTATCGGTGTATGTCGCCGAGTAGCAAAGTGTCAATTATTATACTTTTGTTACTGCTGGTGAGGGTTTGGAGCAAAGAAGAGCCCGCCGCTGATGTTGTGTTTACTTGCTACTGTTATTTGGTTAAAACTGACATTTTAAAAATATTTATAGTTGCTTGCTTTCCTTCTCTGAGAAGAACTTGTTTTTGCGAACCGGTGTAGATTTTGATTAGAGCTTTATTAGACAAGCCTAAACTGAATAAAATGTTTTGACTTCATCTTGCCTGCATCCATCTTAGTCCTGAGAAGCGACAAAACATTTTTCTTTTCTGCTTAAAGTCGGTTACCGTTGTCCAAGGTCTACCAACAGTAAGTTACATAGTTAACTTGGTGGTAGGACTCAATTTCCACCTGCGAGTCCGTATATTTAGGTATCTGCTACTGTGTTCCGGTCTGAAGGGTAAAGAGAGCCAGTATTATTACAGGCATTCCATCTTAATCCTAAAATGTGGCAACGTATCTGTAGCCTTCTTTATTTAAAGTTGGGTGCAGGTGTCCATTGCCTGTAGTAGCTACTTACCATCATGAGAACTATAAGTACGTTTGTCACTCAGTGTTATAAAAAAAATAGTATTTTACAAAATCACTGTATATTAAAAGTACATATTATTTTTTTTTTGGGCAATACGTGTCAAGTTAATGTGACAAAAGAACTGCTTGTACCACTCTCTCTACTCTCGTTAAGTCGATGTAGCTTGAATATTGTTGGATATCACAAACGCCTTTATCCAATGTCGTCTGCACGAGATAAACGCACGCTTCTACGTACCGCAAAACTAAAGGAGATAACATAGACGTAAGGGTAACTTGGAAACATTTATACCATACGATTATAAGATTAATATATGATTCATACTTTTTATTTTACTAGATATAAATTTATGAAACCGTGTTTAAGTGTTTACCAGAAGGGCATAGTTAAACTTAAATTCACTGCTGGGAATAGGGTAGGCCACCTCTGCATTTCTAAGAGTGCATTTCTTGGAGCAGGGAGGACACACTTCAGGGCGTGTCAGCGGACTTTACACTCTATACAGATACAATATTTTCTATCACAGCCGAGCAGTTCCCAAATACATAAAGTAATATAATAATACAAAATTGTTTTGTTTTTAATTATGGCATTGGGGATTAGGCTCTTAGTTTGCCCTAATACAATAAAATTTAAGGCGATGACTCTGTTGTTAGTTCGCAAATCCACTTGCTCAACGTAGACCTCAACCAAAGAATACACATGAGTTGGTCTTGCCAGGCTTATAATCCATTTCTTCGCTTATAAATAATGGTACAGGGAGCACTTTAGTAGCTGCAGCTAAAACTACGGTCGCGTAAGCACGATATGAAACGCGGTACTGTCACCGCGCCACAATAACGCAAACGGGTCGAAAAACAACCGAAGGTTAACTCACGCCAGCGATGTTTCTGGTCAACTCTTCAATACATATAGAAACTCCGTATATCACTCCGTATTCACAGACCAGTTAACTGGTCCCTGAACTGAACATTTTTCCCGATGGAAAAAAATTTCCTTTTCCTACGACGCGACATTAAAAATTGGAAATGAATTGAACTGGTATAAATTGACTCATAGGCGAACAATCCGAGAACTCACAAAATAAAATAACAATGTCGAATTCACGTCCCGTAGTTGGATCGTCCTCGCATCGTGTACATGTAAAAGCGATCAGCTTATCGGTGGAGTATATACGTATTACATACAATCTACCAAACGAAGTACTGTAGAAACGAGTTCTAACATATCGCTCATATGTTTTATTATTCGCTTGCATGAAAAGACGCACAGATTATATTATTCTCCTTTATTCAAACCTGCTAAGCTTTGTTCTCATCTATGTATATCACGATACAGTAAGATTATATGTAGCATTGTTAAGAATTCTGCTATGTTTGTTGTCACTAGGGATTATTGCTCTATATAATCTCATAAACTGTTAGGGATCTTACACACCAGAGTAACGTTGGTTTGAGAAACTATACAAACCATAAATTTCATACAAATGACATTATTTTTCTACGCAGTATGATGTTAATTCTTATAGTAATAATACATTATCATATATATCATGTATCATATAGCTCGAAGAACCGACAAAAGATGGGGAAGAAAGGTTCTCATGTGGCAACCTCGTGCCTGTAAGCGAAGTGTAGAGGGTCGCCATAGCGGATGGAGTGACGACCTGGTACGATAGTGATAGGCATTAAGGCGATTGATGCAAGTGGCTCATGACTGTGTTCTGTGGTATTGAGGGAGGCCTATGTTCAGCAGTGGACTTGTGAAGGGTTGTAATGATAATGATAATGATGAACTAGATCATATTCAACAAAATCAGTTTAAGAAGAATCTAAGCGATGTAATCGAAAAAATGCCTCAAAAAAACTGTAATGTCTTTCGGCTGCGTAGATGCGTATGCTTGTCTGTCCCTTTGTGACCTTTGTTCTGTAATTTTAAAGGCTTGACCAACTTTAAAAAGTGAGATTGAGTGAACTTTAGTAGTATTAGCTAAACTCGACAAAATGAATTATCTTTTAATAACCCTTGAGAATGGTATAAATATGCAGAAAATGTATTCATTTCTATATATAGTAGTGATGCACTATGTTTTCATATAGGACATTCGGTTTAATTGTCAACTGATGTCAAGAGGTGATAAGGTTCTCGATCCAAAACAAGTTAGCCTTGAATATGCTTATTTAATCTCTTTCAAAAGAACACCAACTTATTCTAAAAAACTATGAAAAAACATTCAAAGGAAATCTTGAAGTTTGGAGAAATAGTAAAGTCTTGGCAAGTGGTGTTTGTCAGACCGTGTTGTAGCAGCATTCCTCTTAACTACGTTTACCTTCCATAAGTTTGAACTTTGAATCTTACGTCTGTATTAGGGTAATTTAGTCGAAGTTAAATCATCCAAGAGATTTAATCTCAGAGACTAACATAGAAATAGACACTGAGAAACACAAAGAATTAAACAGTTATTAGAAGTTTTTTATTAACTTTGAGTGGCCTAAGGTATGATATTACATGTTCAAAGTCATAACTAAAATGCCATCTTCATAGTTAGATTAAAATGTTCATTCCATATTTTTTACCCTTGGGGATGGATTTTTTTTAAATATATATATAGGACTACCCTTAAAGTATAACTTATACATTATACAAAAAGAAGCATTTCATTCGTTTTAGCCGTTCCCAAGAAATCTTCAACATACACAAAAAAAAAACACGCATCGAATATAGAATCTCCTTGAGGTAAAAACACTTTAAAAGTAAGAAGAAGGCAATAAAAATGACAGGATTTCGAGAGACCCCATAGAGTTGAACGAATCAGCGGAACGCCCCTACATGTCACGTAGCCGTGTTCGATATAGGGGGGACTTTTCTAAAGTTATTGCGTCACTGACATGCACGCTGAGTTTTCAAAGTTCAGCAGAAAAATTATAACATTACCTTTTTATAAAAATGAGGATACCTGCAGAGTTTCTTTCATCGTTTCTTCTCCGGTCAGAGGCACCTCGTTTCGAAACGGCAGTACATTTTGGTATGTTTACAAAAAATTGACAAACGAAATTCATTTTCTTACGAAGAATATATCGACGAAATAAAGATATTTCATTTCATTTCATTTTTTTCTGGACGTGTGTTTGCCTGTGTTTGTCTGTCAGGTTAGGTAATACCATTAGTAAACAAAAAAGTATTACAATCTCTGTCTATATGTTTTAACAAGTTTTATATAAATTTGAGTGGCAACATTTTTTAAGTTTTAAAGTAATTTGGCGTCCGAAGTTCACTCAAACTAAACAGAAAATTTTAAATGGATGCGTTGTCAACCGAGCCTTTATTTTACTGGAAATGTCTGGTTTCCAGTGAAATGGGTCTCCGGTTTTCTACACTGACCATACGAAACACCGCAACAATATGCTGTTATTTTAAGCTTGTATTTTGTGAGAGCGTCGTCCTTCCCCGGTCGAGACGACCCATTCGTGCTACAAACATAATATATACTACCACGTTTAAAATGTTCATTCGCATTAATTTCCGAGATTCCTATTACATTACATTACATTACATATTTTTTTTGTACGTGGTAGAGCCATGCTGCAGCTATATTAGTAGTATAGTTGTAGCACGAATGGGTCGGCTCGACCGGGGAAGGACCACGCTCTCACAGAATACCAGCGTAAAATGGCAGCTTGACACTGCTGTGTTTCGTATGGTGAGTGTAGAGAACCGGAGACCCATTTTACTGGAAAAGAGGCATTCCATCTTAGTCCTCACGGGTGACGACGCATCTGCATTTTGATTCTTTATTGAGGATAAATGTAGATGTCTATGGGTCACAGCAACCACTTACCATCAGGTGGACTGTGTGCTCGTTTGTGTGTGAAAAGGATTAATGCAATACTTAAAATATACTTCCTCTTCAAATGTCAACTTAGAACTGACTGCCTCAGGATGCTTACCTGTAAAGAAAAAAAAGCGCATATAGAAAACATAATGTAAGTGCACTGTAAATATATTTGTGTAAAACTTAATTTTATCTCCGGTGAATATTAATCTTGAATAAGCTACGAATATTTTTTTCCATAATAACGCTTATGTATAGAGTAATCATAATCATATAAAGCCATTGAGTTCTATGTACTACGTACTAGAGAAGCTATTCCAAACAAAAAATGTGCACTACTCTGTTTTCGCGCATGCGCGGGAGATAGTAGATTTTAGTCTATGATTGTAAATAGCGTGGCATATTTAAATGAAGAAATTTATTTTTTCAATTGTAATATTATTACCTATTTATACACTTGAACAACAAATAATTTTACTTATTTGACTTACTGAATTATTAATTACGTTCAGGTTTAAACTTTAATTTGAAATCTCGTATTATTAGCACAGCTCCACACTCTATGAATATTGAAGCCACACTAAATGACACTAAAGGTGTACGGATTGCAGTACAGTTCATTTGAACATAGTGAATGTTCGGAATGCCAAATCTAGTACATAGTACATATATATCGATGTATAAAGCTATTAACTATCCTGTGCTTATCATACGCCTGCTTTAAAATTTCATAATACGCGTGCAAACCGAGTTCGATCTGCGCCAGCAACGATGAAACCTGCATGTCCGAGAACTAAGAAAAATAAGGAAAAAAACGTTAGCCAAAACGCATAGGGCCACGTAGTGGCTCTCAAAAAAGAGAATGACATGTCACTAGAATTGCGACGTACGTATTAATGTTGCTGGTTAGCTTTACTTTACTATTCAAATATTTTTATTGTTATGCTAGTGATCCGCCCCGGCTTCGCACGGCTGAATTCTGGATCTCGACAACAGCGTCACCTAAAGAGTCCAAATGAATTTAAACAATCTAGGGACCCATCCAAACACATACAAAAAAAATTTTCAAAATCGGTGGTGCTGTTTTTGAGTTTTAGCTAGACTAACGGACAGCAATTGATTTTATATATATAGGATAATCAATAAGAATATTAACATTATGGTACGAAATTTCTATGTCATGGTCAAAAACTAAAGCTGTTTCAATCATAGGTTACTAGTTGTTGTCCGAAATGCATTACAATGCCTTTTTGTCAAAAAAACATTTACGGACGCCCGTACAACTCACCAAAGTTTCCTCGTAATCGGATGAGTGGTATACGCATACGAGTAAAAGAAAAAAAAACAGTAGACCGGAGCACCGGAGACCCGGAGATCCTTTTTACTGCAAAACGAACTTCGTTTAACGAAGCATTCCATCTTAGTTCTCGGGGTGACAACGCATTTGCATTTTGATTCTTAGTCAAGGATAAATTTAGATGTCTATGGGCCATAGCGTCCACTTACCATCAGGTGGACTAATTTTACTAATATATAATAGTATAAATAAATTCATAATAACAAACGAATGATGTAATGATAATAAACTCGCTTATATAAATAAGCATTATAAGACCTCTAAAGGGTAGAAAATAGGTCGAAAAAGAAGTATCTACTCTATTAACCAGCGAGACTTATTTCGCCGATAATACTTTTGATACGACCCTACCCCCAGGGTTAGGGACGGAGCTCAAATCAGCGCGATTCAAGCCTTTTTATCGGGCGGGTGGAAAATTTTCATAGAAAATTGTATACAGTCTACTGAATAGGGCAGATCGTTTTAGTGGAGAACATAAAACATATTTTATTATGAACGAAAATATATTATTTTATACAAGTATAGGTACAGTTTTAAAGAAGACACAGTACACCTACCATGGTAAACATACTATGATATATGTACTGTGTCTTCTTGGATGCTGTAGCCCAAAATAAATAAATAATAAATAATAATAAAACTTTATTTATATAAAAGTGATTGTAGTGCATGGGTGGGATTAGATTAGCATTTTATAGATAGTACAAACGATGTAATGACGTCCGTTTGTACTATCTATAAAATATGATCTTCAATGTAGTGGATGTAGCTCTGCTCTCCTAGCTAGGTTACAGAATAATCTGTATTAAGGCTGGGTGTTCCAAGCGCATTAGGTATTTACAAGCGGTCGTCGCAAAGATCGAGTCTGGCCGCGAATAGGATCGTGATTTTTACAAAATAATCACAAAATATTGTTTTAAAGTTATAAACACATATTTACACAATGAGAAATAAATACACAAACAAAAGCTTAGCTATAGTCTATATAAAATCTATAAAACTATAGTTATTTACAATTCATTTTATTTCCTAAATATTATTAACGTAGCAGAACGTGGCACAAATCTTACCTCGGCAACGTCCCGCGGGACACTGGCAAGCGACGTGTGGATCGAAAATCACTTGAATAATCGATAATTTTATTTAATAAATATAATGGAAAAAAAAACGATCGGTTTGAAATGCTTCCAAAATGAATTACGTATAAATTGATATTTAAAATCAAATTTAGTTTGTAAAAAAACTGCAAATTGAACGTAATTCGGTAATTTTTTCTATCTAGAAAATTGTATTTTATCGTGTATTGACCGCGTGCATCGTAAGGAGAAAGAATGTATCTAAAATATTATTTTTTTCAGATTCTAAATGTAATAATATGGCTATCAAAAACCAGTTTTAAAACGGACAAAAACAGGAACACCCAGCCTTAAGGAGTAACAGTCTCAATCCCCATAATAGTAGGTATATAATAAGTACATGATTACAATATAAAAATACATATTGAAATATATCTATCATCTATTGAGAATCGAAATAGCGTTGCGTTGTCAGTTGTCACTTACCACCCCTGAGGGCTAAGATGGAATGAATAACACAGTTGCTTTTCGCATTCGTACTGCAGACATAATACAACTACATCGTAGTTATACCACGTTTAGTATCAGAAAAACTAAATAAATCTATATAAATAAAATGATAGAGGTTTGCAGTTGTGCGCGCATCACGGAAAAACTACTGGATAGATTTCAATTAGGTTTTCTAAGTTTTATTTCTTAGACACTTGACCCTTACCTAAAAAATTATTGCGATATCTTCATTTAATATAAAGTTATTAAAGTTTTAAGAAACAACGATTTTTATAAGCACTATGTGTTCAGTGATGTGTATTTTATTTGTTAATATATCAAGCAACGCGAACGAAGTCGCGGGTATCAGCTAGTCATATATATAATAATTATGACGTTTCAGCGGAATACTTTTTGCCATTTTACTATAAAATAATTGACTATCGATAACATTTCAAATAAAAACCCAAAAAGAATTTTAAAAAAGCATGTTTATTTTTCAACTGAAACTTATTTGCAAGACAATAATAACTTAGTTAAAATCTACCTTAACAGTAATACGATTAAGGTCTATAATAGATTCCACTACGCTATCACAACAATATTTTACAATTGTATTAAACCAGGGTTAAATTTAACCGAATAGTTCCACGAGCACACTCGACGTTTCCTCCCTTTAATTAAACGGCGCAACTTTATACAACAAATGGAAGTGACAACTTTCTTGGAAATAATTTCAAAATTAAATATTAATGAATGAAATGTAAACGGGCTATTAAAGTTGCATCTTGTTAGAAATCTGGCTAAGCTTAGCAATTTCGCCAGCAATACTTTTTATTTATTTATTTAAAACTTCATATACACATATGGTATATAGGCGGACTTAATGTCTAAGGCATTCTCTACCAGTCTGCCTTGGGGTGATGCAGAGATAGAATGTAGTAGGTGTAGTAAAAAGTTAATATGAGAATACTAAAGTGAAATAACTAAAAATTTTGTAATACATGGAAATAAAATACATAAGATATAAATGGTGACTTTTGCTGGAATGTTATTGTACCTTGCAGAGTATATTCCGAAAATGTTGCTGTACTTTATTACTAAGCAATGAGGGCTACTAATCTTTCGTTCAACAGATGTCGCTAGTAGGGACCGAGGTGAAGTTTTTTGTTACAGAATGTCAAATAATTGAGACGATGCGTTTTAAATAAAGTTTTATCGGTTTCTAGAGTATTCGATAACTACACAAAACAATGCCTCAGTGGTTTGTTCCTTAATGTTTTTTACATTTTATTAATTTTTACATTAATTTTTCTACTTTTAGAAATATCTGTAGTTTGGTTTGTTCGTTTCTAAAGTAATTAATAAAAAATATAACTAACATTACAAAAACAAACATAAAATCTTACATTTTTCTAACAAATTAACTTTCCCGCCATGTAATTTGTCAAATATTAAACCTCGTTTCTAAGTGGCGCCGGCCTGATGGCAAAAAAGTTGTGGATGCCCCTCATTGAACTCAATTACCTCTTGATGGAAAAAAATACTTGCAAATATTTTATTTTTTGTGAACACATCTAGTTGTTCTGTACATCTATGAAACCACGTAACTCGTAAAAGGCTGCAATTTGCATCGGGCTACGTTTCGAATATAACCCGATGGAGATCTTTATATGACATGGGAAATCCTATGTCGGAAGCCGTAGCCCGCGGCGGAAGAATTTTAATCATACTGTCATCTTACAATATGGGTTCTGCTATAATCTACTTCGCATTTATTAAAACTCACACTCGTGTACAATAACCTGTCCGATATAAAACTGAGATTGTACTGAGATAAGAATTCGAAGGAAGGAAGTAACTTCTTGCACCACAAAATCCTACGCAATTGTATATTTTGGTAGGTTATTCGGTTTATTGGACATCTACAGCTCCCAAAACGCCTACAGAATATAAAGCTTTATTCATTCATTTAAGCCCATCTTAAAATTCACTGCTGTACGATGAGGGGAGATAGAGGGCTCCCCCATATATTGCCTAATATTTTAACAGAATTGCCACATTCGGGCATCATTTTTAATACACGTACTTCCTCGTCTTACAAAGGCTATACTCCAAATAGTTTTTCAATTGATCACCATCACCGTCAATAATCTTTAAGCACAGCTACATATTTATAGATATAGTTTACTTTTAGAATACCTGAAAGCAAATCGCAAGTCTCAAAAATCTTCCTAGTTAAATAAAATGCAATCAGTGGTAAATAACAAGAGAAACAAAATAATTTATGTAAGCGTAAATGGCTTTACTATAAAATAAATTTAAAATTGCAATAAATAGTAAGGATGTAAATAAAAAAATCGCTCACATTTTTATATAAAAGTGGTCGAGAATATAAATTGTAACTACACAAGTCCTCTCTGAAACAGCACTTATTTCAAAAATATCAATTGCAGATATTCCGCTCTACATTTTTGCAAGAGCAACACAAAATTAAGCGGTATCCATGTCAAGGGCCATCCGGATCGAAACGTAAGTGTCGAGCACCGCCCGCGTTAATTAGTATCAGTTAATGCTCGAAAAAATTTTATGTAGAATATTAGCTCTACAACTCTATGTTTGCCTGGTATCTAGAATTATTTAGCAGTTCCCGTTATCACATTTTTTATAGAATAAGGGTGACAAACGAAGAAACAGTCTTCCTACTTGATGTTAAGTGGATGTTGTGGCCCATAGACATCTAAATCTATCCTCAAATTAAAAACACCTTGTCCATCCCTGGGTACTAAGATAGAATGATTCGTTTCCAGTAAAAAGGGTTTTCTATACTCATCATACGAAACACAGCAGCATTAAGTTGCTATTTTACGATGGTAAACTTTTTCTATTTCTACTGCTTTTTTATTTCAATTTCGACATTTTATTTAAGGTGCACTGTTGATAATAGACCTTGTCAAGAATGAGCCAACAGTAACA